>OX596261.1:11418320-12027708 GCA_951394255.1 Polyploca ridens
AATCCGAATGTAACTCTTTCTGTTTGTTACCTTTTTACTGAATGAAGTTTGGCATCTACTTTTATTTCGGGAATGCGGATAGACCCGCGGTGCATACTAGTATAATGAAAATTATTTTTAACCGACTTCAAAAAAAGGAGGAGGTTCTCAATTCGGTTGTATGTTTTTTTTACCTCATGACTCCATATTTATTAACCTATTTGGAAAATTCTTTTTATTTGGAAGGGTACATTTCCCGTTTGGTCCCATTGTCATCAGATCTGGATTTCATAACTAGTAAAACAGTTTTCAATTAATTAATTTAATATTTTTCATGAGAATATTAAAGAGATATATATAAATATTCACAGAGCACTGATAGAACTATCAAGTCAAGTACAAGAAGCTAAGGAAATTCACGAAGACGCTTTCAGAACTCAAATGGAGGAGTATTGGAACCATGTATCAAAGCAAATTAACCGGTTGAAGATTCTAAAGGTATGTATTGATAAACTGACATAATGAAACTATCTTATCTTATTTAAAATATTTTTAAATCCCAATAATAAATGGGAAAATGTGTGTCAATGTCTGTTACTCAATCACGGTAGCTAAACAGATTTAGATGAATATTGGCAGTATGATCAACCATACATTTCAACCTGGAAAAACTAAAACGCGAATGAATCCGCAACGTAAAGGACCAGGCCAACCGCGCGACGAAATGGCACCGACGCGCTGGCCCAAAAAAGTCAGTTTAGGGCCAACACGGCTCAGTCGTCTGCGGTCCGCAGAACAGTTCGTTCGTTTATTGTTTATTTTTTTCTTGTTTATGTGCACTGTACGCACATACAAGGCTACATCGTACGCCTATGCAACGCGGCACTTCGTAGTTCGATTGATTTTAAACAAATGGCGGTACTGTTTACTTGTATGAAGAAGTTTTTTGCAAATTGATCCAGTGGGCCTATGCTTAGTTTTGAAATCATTGATCCGCAAAGTGAAAGCTAGTTTCACATAAAATGAGAAAAGTTACCGTATTGAGTACAGTCAAGATTAAATTAGATAACCTAATAAAAAATTACACGCAAGATGATAGATGGCGCCACATCCTGTATCGCGCTTATGAAGTTAATTCCACGATCTGCATATATACAACTGTCAAACATGTACAGTTGTATGTTTTATTTTTATTGTTTTATTTTTTACGCTGACTGTACATAGAGGACCTTATCCACGTTATATTATAGTTAATGCAATTATATTACGTAAAAAAAACTAATTATTAAGTTCACTTTAAGGAAAACCTATCTACAAATCAACAAACCAACCCAGAACCGATAAACTCAGAGAGAACCGACCAACCACAGGATTTTGGCCTCTGCAGCCCAATACCAATAGAAGAAGACAATAAAGAAGACAAAAAATCCAAAGTGAATGATAATTTAAAGAATCAACCGAGAGTACTCAGCTTAGACTCTGGTAATTTCTCAGTGGTATCCAAACATGCGGAGAGTCAGAATCTGTTGACAATGTCCGGTGATGCTATGAAGCCGGTGGTCATTCATGCCACTTCTGATAGCATATCTTCTGTGTCTATGAATGATATAAGCGGGTGGTATAATGGTATGTATTTTATTTTTATTTAATGATAAAAAAAACTATAAAGTATTTGTCTCTGCTTTGTCATATCAAGTCATTTTGTGTGAAATCTATTCTGCCAATTTCCCGCCACAGACAATGCACTCTGATTTGCTCAGTCAAGGACACGTGCTCTGATAGGCTAAGCCAAGAACACACTAAACAATGATTGGTCCTTACTGTTCCAAATCAGTGCAAAAACACTGACTAGTTGCGGAATTGGATCGCTCGGTATTACTGCTCTATAGGGATTTTCCGTCGATGTGTCAAGTCACTGTGATTAGTCGACCTTATTTGCGTTACTATAAATTTCCAATCTACCTTGGGCTTTAGCAAACTAGCCTACGGCCGCCTGATGGTAAGCGGTTCCCTTAGTCTAATTCAATCCATTCCAGTCATTCAGTCCATTCGCGTTGCTGACCCTGCAAAAATCTCTTCAAAATGCTGTACCCCCTTTTAGCATCACGCAGTGGCGTAACTACCATCTGGGGCCCGTGGAAAATTCTTTTGATGGGGCCCTATCAGTAAAAATCGTCACGTTGTACTCAGTTTAATTTTAATAAACTTAGAGATTTTCAGCGTACTCAATTACACGTTGTATATGTCTCACTAATGGTCATAGGCCTCCTCTCTTAGGCGAGAGGGAATGGTCTGTAGTCCCCACGCTAGCCCAATGCGTATTGGAGACTAGTTGTCTCACTTTGGATTTTAAGCAGAACTTATAAAAATATACTTTTCAAATAAAATAAAATACTCAGGTACAATGTAAAAAATTTTTTTGAGTTCATTTAGAACTTCGCTTGAGCTTTCGCGGAAGCTCCATAACAACCTCACAGTGCGAGAACATTTTGGTTATTCTGACTTCTGAATGAGACCGTGCTTCAGTCAATTATGCACCATAACGTATACATTTAAGGTTGATTACAAGTAACAATAATACAATAAATTGGTATTAACAATATTTTTAGAAACGGAATCTCAAGTAGATAAGTGCGTACACAATTCAATAAAGACACAAGAATCGACCTGCCCCTCATTATCCGCGACGGAGCAGAAGTACGCGGCGGATATCCGCAGCGTGGAGACCAGTAATGACAAGATGAAGGAACTTAATGCGGATCTCGATACCGTACTCGATAGACTGCAACAAATATTGACCAATAACTTTGCTATGGATGGTGAGTGACTCTATATCACAAAGCGCAGTTGTACTAAACTAATTTTAGTCTCACTATGTCTCTTTCTAACAGAGAACATAAGAAAAGAATGTAAGAAATCTGGTCCTGTCCAAATTATTCCAATGCTTGTTTTCAATATAAATTTAGTCGCCATCTATCGCGGTTACGTCTAAATGAAGACGGCAAAGACTAATTTGACAGCTTTATATACGTTCTATCCTTTTTCAATAAAGTTTGTAAGAAAGAGATGTGATGTGACTAAAATTAGTTTAGTGCGATTTACAACAGAATCGGCACCAGTGTGTGTTGGATTAATCTATTCCAACTAATATTATAAATGCGAAAGTGAGTTTGTTTCTTACGCCTTCACGCCTGAACTACTCAACGGATCATCATGAAATTTGGTTTGATGATAGCCTATGGTATGGAGAAGAACATGGCTATTTTTTATCCCGGGAACGCGGGTGAAACCGCGGGGGACAGCTAGTAATTAATAATTATTAATAATTTAATAATATAATAATAATATTATAAATGCGAAAGTTTGGATGGATGTTTGTTACTCAATCACGCTTCAAAAAACTGAACGGATTTGGATGAAATTTGGCATGCTGGTAGAATATGTTCTGGATTAACACATAGGGTAATACTTTTTATCCCGGGAAAGCAATATGTCCCTCGGGGGTACGCAAGTGAAACCGAGGGGCGCAACTAGTATTAAATATATCGCCTTCTCATTGTTTTTTTTTTAAATTTTCAACGCGCTTGCTGAATCTTGCCTGTTCTTCTAAGGCCGAGTTACGAACTGGTAGTAACTTCAGTAGCTTTGACCTTCATAAGTGCCCTACTAGGGCCTAAATTGAATAAATGGCTTTGACTTTGAACGCTATTAATGATATTGTCATACACCTTATTTTGTCCTGAGGGTGTAATTGTGTATATTAAGTATGTATTTACAAACAAAAAGTAGTATATGTATTATATCAGTTATCTGGTTTCCATAGTACAAGCTCTGCTTAGTTTGGGATCAGATGACCGTTTGTGAGGAATGTCCCAGGATATATTTATTTTATTTATTTATTATTTTCTAGACTCGTGTTTCGACAATACTCAACTGCGTGAGACGGCCAACGAAATGGAAGGATTGCTTGGAACTCTGATACGGGGCGTAGAAGAGAGGGCTACTCTGAACGCTACTAAAGGACTGGTATAGTGTAATCTAACATTTTTCAGCTGCATTTCATATTATCTACAATATTTGAAGGCTTTTTGATGATAGACTGTAGCAGTGTGTTCTTTGATAGAACTTAGACAAATTGTTGAGGAATATTTAAATTTAAACTATGCCATATGACATATTTTGCTAGCTAGACACAAAATATAGATTATATCAAGGCAGTAAGACATTCTTCGTTAGTCTAGTGTGTAAAAAGCGTAGTTGATCTACGTTTATGGAAAAAAAATATGTTTCCGACCTAAGGTCGATATATGGCCGAAGCCGAACGAATAAATACCCTTAGAAATTAAGTTGATAAGTTGTTAATCCTAGTGATATTTTATATGGCTCAATAATAAAGTAAGTAAATATCATTACTTTTCACAGTGACTCTCTTTTGACTACATTTATTTAAATATCTAAGGTAGAAAAATACTTTGTATAAGTTTTCCAGTGATAGCATATCTTTATACATTTTGTTATAAGATTTAATTTTATTTGACTATCTCATAACTGACTATTATAAATTAATACCGACTTTTACAACATTAATGTTGTGAATTGACAGGTGATAAATTAATGGCATAAATGCGTTTGAAAATCTGTATGAATACCGCCTTAATACTTTAGCACAGTTCTGTTGTCTAATGCGAACATAGCGCGGGTATAGTAGCTCATTAAAAATGATAATGTATTTATTTCAGCTCAATACACTATTACACATTAAATATACATTTAGAATAATTCAAAAGCCTGTAACGAAAAATCAGAAAGTATATATATTATCCTTTCATTCACTTACTGCAGTTATTAACTTAAACCTTTTACACCTTACTTCCATACGTTTTGGTTTAAATTTAAAAGCCTAATTCTTCTATAACATTTTACTATGATCTAGCTATATTCCCTCATCCTAATATTATAAATGCGGAAGTGAGTTTGTTTGTTTGTTACGCCTTCACGCCTAAACTACTCAACGGATCATCATGAAATTTGGCATGCAGATAGCCCAAGGTATGGAGAAGCACATAGGCTATATTATCCCGAGAATGCGGGTGAAACCGCGGGGGACAGCTAGTAAAAATATATTTATGTGATCTCTAAAATTTGTGAATTTTAATGTATTATGTATTACTATCTGCCTTGAGGCCTACCATTAACTTCTATAGCATTTCAACTTTACGCAGTTATGGCGTACAATGCTCTAAGAATTCAATATAAGGGTCAGCTCACACAGAGAAACGAAGCGACGCACACTTTTTAAAATAGACTATATAATGTAGAACTTTATTTACTATACAGAAAGGTACACACACATATCAGAGAGATAATCCAAATACGTCGCTGCGTCTCATGACGTCACGTGTCACGAATTCTAAAGTTTTATATTGTATCGCTATCTTAAAAAGTGCGCGCCGTGTCACGACTCTGTAAGAAATGACTTCAGAATGCTGTTGGGCTTCCACACTTTTACACGAATGACTTTTATACAGTACAGCGCATATATATTAGCGTTATACATTAAAGAATCTCGTCACAGGGTGCGTGGGAGCGCCAACGACATTTTTCAAAAACCTAACTGCGTCAGAAAATGGAAAATAACATGTCTATCACTTTTTTCATACATTCCTACGTCTTTTGACTCAAAAAACTGTTCAGTTTGCATTAATAGTTTGTGGTAGAGCCGTAATCTTTATTTGACTGATGTTGTGGTTGTGTTCTTATTTTTTTTGTATATCTTCTAAGTATGCTACTGTCCTATTAAGTATTACATATTATTTTGAAGATTTCGAAAGGCATTTTAGGCGTATTATGCCATGTAATTAGAATGTTATTTAATAAGTACTATTTTATTGTTAAGAACTATGCCGTCCGACACTTGGTGCTCAAATATAAAAAAAAAAATATAAGACTTAAAAGATCTGTCGTTTAGTAATAAAAATACGTTCTATAGAAAAGTAACATGCCATATATTTCATAAAAATGTACATAAATTGCAGTGTTTATTAAATAATAATAAAAAAATATTGTCATAAATTAAAACGTAATGTTAACTACTCTAGCATTAATAATAAATTGCTACATTTCATTTTGTGCGTGTAACAGGTATAATATCGTAGAAAATACTATAAAAAAATATTAATAAAATAGAGCAATCTATTTCGAATACATACTGTGAGTAAGCGTAAATTGTAGATATTAAGTGAGCACTTGAAGTGACAGTTTTGTAATATATTAGCGTATAAGTTTAGCTGAACAAATATTATGCGATAGGATGGCTTCTATTTCGTTCATCATAAAGTTGTCTTTACGTGAAATATCCAATGATCGTTGGCTAGACCACGGATATTTTAAAATGACAATTGACAATTATACAAAAGGAATTTGTATTGCGATGAACCAGTGGTATCACTCGCCTATCTATATGAACATCTTTTAATTATGCAATCATAAATCTGCTGCGATGAACAAAAAATCTAACATATGTAATTGATCCCATAAATAAAGTTGTTCATTTAATAGTAAGTAACAGTGCCGGATTACGCTAGCGCAGGGCCCTTATTTTCTAATTTAATCAAGGGCCCTTTGTTCAGGTTTCAGGTTATTTTATCTTAAGGTTCAGTTGCAGATACAGCTTTTAGACTGTAAGAGTTGATAGAGCTGAGATACTAATGTTTTACTCTTCTGAACGATAAAAGTCTTTCTTCAACTGTTGTTCTTAGTCACTCAGTGAAAACAGCGTACTTTTACGCTGTAAAGTAAGGAATGGTCCGTACTGAGGTGCGGGGCCTAGGCTAACTCCTGGTATATGGTTAATCCGGTACTGGTGAGTAACACCTATAAGTTTTTAAACTCGATAACTTTATTTTATTGTATTGGTAGATTATGGTGTAATGATTTATAACAAACGTATTCTATGTATGTACTTATTAAACTATTTAAATTGTTTATACAAAATAACGATTACAAAATGTTTAATAATAAAAAAGCAATTAGATTGCTTCGCACAACCTTACGTACTTAATGTGTAATAAATTCAAATTTTAATATCAATTTACAATGAAATTATAATGTGTTTGCATATTATAATAAAAATAAATGATTTTTTTATATTAACTGATGGATTTCATTTATAAGCTATACCTATTTATTTATTAAGTATAATTATCTACATTTGGGTAAAGTTTTCGTATAAAAATTATCGTTTATTTCTAGAATCTAGAGTTGAATATGTATAAGATATTTAACAGAAATAACGCAAATTAATATAGAACCTTTATAATAAATGAAGTAATCCAAATTAATCCTTATCATTATGTTACTAAAGATGATTTTGGCAGATGCGTTATTTCTGTTAAAAAAAGTTCAAAAATCTCTTTACAACCGTTATTACACAACCTTTGCATTGATTTGCAACGAACACAACAGTTCAAGAAATTATGAAAACTAATAAAAATATTGTATGTAAATATCGCCTCAGAAATTACATGGATAAGGTTCAATTTCTCTTGCTGCTGTTGATGAGATACTTGCAGCAATGTGTGAGGAGGTGCTTTTCCTTTTCGGTGGATCCGTTTTGGTGGATAGCTGTGGGGCCGCCGCGTTCCCGCGTGTAAATGTCTAGCCCGTATTGTCCTGGAATATTCAATGGTGGTAACTTCAGTAAATGTGACCTTCATAAGTGCCCTTCTGGGGCCTAAATTGAATAAATGGCTTTGACTTTGAATGAATTGCCTACTTAAATGATTGGAAAAGATAAAAAAATACACCAAATCATTGAGAAATTATTAGATGGTATATAAATAAAAGGATTATGTGAATTGAACATTAATTAGCCTTAGCACCCTTACGCGGACAAATCGGCGAGCAAGCTCTCAACCGGGGTTATGATTAGGTAACTACTGCTGAAGGTGCCCCAGTTGGGGCCGAACCTCGGCTCAGGGCCGTTACCACGAAGAGGGGACGGACTTTTTATGAATAAAACGAACGGATTACTATTGGCCCACGTTTCCATCATATTTTTAAGAATAACCTTTATCTTATTCATATAGAGCTAATAAGAAACAGAGCGGCAAATTCGAACAGGATTGGAAAAACCTTCGAGCGAGCGCGAGCAGTTCTTTTGATGGTAATATAAAAGCCTTAGGATTTAGTCGGCAAATTTCAAAATACTTCATTTCTAAAAAAATACAATGCTGAGTCAATACCTTCTTCAGGGAATGTGATGTAGAACGAGACGATATCATCAGAGACGTTTTGCTGCACGTATTTGGAGAGGCGCTTCTCGTCGACGCCATTTTTGTGAAGTGTTGCCATGAAGTCGGCGAGCGGCCGCGACATGCGGAACTGGATCTCAAGCTCGCGACCGGCGAATACTAGCGCCTCCTGCAACATTATCAATAAATGTAAGTACTTAAAAGATTGTTAGGGTTTAAGTCCAATAAAATAGACGGGGATGGCGAGATATCATTCAGGTCTATGAAATAAGACTCGATTTTAACACGCTTTTATTAGCTTCACCTGTAGGTATGTATGTATGTATGTAATGGAATCTTCAAACGTAATTTTCATCGACTTCATAACGTCTGATTAAACAGAAACTTTTCACTTTTATCAAGGACCGATGACAATACAATAATTTCGTACGTGTTTTATTAGTTTTTTTAAACTATAATTTTAGATTATTATAGACTAAAAGGGCTGCGGTTGGGAAACACTAACCAAGGGAAAATAGAAGACATTGAGTAAGCGACATTTAAGCGTGTCAAGCTAATTGCTTAACAATTTCGATCTATTTCGGTCGGTTACCGAAGTTTAGTTCAAAGCAATACCATAGTCAATAACAAAAAGTATTTTTACAGAACTACCACAGGTGGCTTCAAAATTTACAAAAATAAGAGAGTAGAATGTTTACCTGATGAGTAATGGGTACAAGACCAAAAAGTCTGGTGGCCTTAGTGGGTCCCCACTCGCCACTCGCGCAGTCCGGTAGCGGGACCATCACTGTCTGCAACTCAGCGCAGCAGATCTGTAAAACAACAAACTTTACTAGTAATGGGTCAAGTATCTTGTTCGCCCCTGGCGTAAAAGAGGTTTTATGATGGAGTGGAAACTTCTGTTCTCAATCGATTATTTAGATTGTCTGAGCAAGTTAGAATATCTCATATGCTTGATCCAAAAATATGATATCCACTTATGTTTCATACATGCAGTAGTTATTTCGATTAGTTACACTTAGACAGTTGTAAGTGAAAATTAAGTCAATTATACGGCTTTTATAGCGCCCCGACACGCCGGGACTCACACATATAAGCCGGCATATTTTTATTATAATACTTTGAAAATTTTATGGAGGTGTAAGGTGGATGATGCTTCCATTTAAAAGGGAAGATCTTCCGTCAGGCTGGGTCATTGTGCCGCTGGGACCGTGGTCCAAATGTACATTTTGGACGGTTGTATATATGCAAATTGCCGAGAAAACTTTGTAAGCGCGATGCAGGATGTTGTGGCACCACGCCATCTATCTTTCTGTATGTGTAAATGATAGATGGCTGATAGATGTCGCTACAATATGATATCGAACTCAGAAGCTTATTAGCTACATACACAAAGCTCACACTCAGATAGATAGATGGCGCCACAAATTCTACATTGCGCTATTAGATTTCTCCTCCGGGCGAAAAGCGTCAACTTTCGTCCAGCTGCGCTAAACGAAAATGCCGCTTTCCGCCTTCGTCGAGGAGAAAAATAAGGAAATAAGACCCTAGGTGAGTAACATACTATTCGTGAGCATCCCGCATCCTCCCCCACGTACCTTGAACTTGCAGACGCTCTTGAACTTCATGGGCTCGCCGGTGAGGTACTCGCGCGGCGTGACGGCGTTCGCGAAGATGTCGAGCAGGAACGCGCCGCTGCACGGCGCGTGCACGCGGAACGACACCACGTTACCCACCACCGACTGACCGACCACACAACACATCATAATATAATCATTTATTCTCTCTTCACAAATTATATGTATATAAAAACAATAATGAGCATCTTAGTATGGCAACAGATACAATTTGTGAGATACTGGTGTCTGTACTAGGAAAACCTGTACCACAGATCACCAGGCTCCTACCCCGCGACAGTGATGTAGTAGCTCATAGATAGGTACGTACCAACTGATATGGCGCGTCGTGAATCTTCGTTCGCACAGAGAAGAAAATATGGCCCCGAAGATAAACGAAAGAATGCTTAAAACTTACTATCAACCTTAGATCAGTACTATAAGGTTCATAATACACTGCAGCTGTTAGTTCCGTCTCACTCGCAAGTCACGCCCCTCCGCACGGCGCGCACTAACATGGCGGCAGCTGCCGACTAATAGCGGTTTCCCGCGCTTTGAAAATGTATCTTCTGCGCAGGTACATCGGTAAGCCATATCAGTTGGGCATTACTGTACCCCGCGACAGTGATATAGTTACATAGATAGGTACGTATATTATTTAACAAATTACACACCTATACTCTATTTCACATAAGATGAGTCGTCAAGGTCAAGGGTTTTTTACCAATATCTAGTGAATTTCCATTTGATTACTCTGAAATAATATTCACAATATTTCGTGAAACCTAGCTCTATCATAGTATTCCTTTATTATATCGAAATGAACATTAACCATTGAGAAATTTAATAAAATACCATGTGTCACCGAACTCATGTTATTTGAAATATACTATAGGAACTTCCTACGTATCTAAACTTATTATTACTCTTATTGTGATAGAGATATTTTTGAGTAACTAAATAATAAATGAAGCAATAAGTAAAGCTAGTTGGAGGACTAGTTACTACGCGGCTTGAAAACTCCAACAGTAGGTTGACCACTAGCCTACCTCCACCGATCCGCAGTGGGCACGCGTGGTGGAGTATCTGTCCATACCCTTTCATACTAATTTGTAAAAAGGATTGTGGTCAGCAGCGGGATATTATAGGCTGATGTAGAAGTAAATAATGGGAGAATCGGAATAAAGAGATTCATACAACTTTTATAGGCGGCAAATTGAGAACTAGGTACAGTAGTAACCAACTAATATGGCTTACCGATATGATATACCTGCGCAGAAGATACATATTCAAAGCGCGGGAAACGCTATTGGTCGGCAGCTGCCGCCATGTTAGCGCGCGCCATGCGGAGGGGCGTGACTTGCGAGTGAGACGGAACTAACAGCTGCAGTGTATTATGGACCTTATAATAGTGATCTAAGGTTGATTGTAAGTTTTAGGCATTCTTTCGTTAATCTTCGGGGCTATACTTTCTTTACCGTGCCAGTGAAAAGTCACGACGCGCCATATCAGTTGGGTACTACTTTACCTATTTTTTGGAACGGCTAATTATTTCGTGAGTCTTTTAGTTAAATATTAGTATTGTTTGTGGTGAATATTGTGTTGTATACCTGCATAACAAATCTCTTGAGGCTGACGCCGTCGAAGCCGTCGCCCTCGGTGTCGTAGAACTTGAGGTTGTAGTGGAAGATGAGCGAGCTCTGCATGTGCGCCGGCATCGCGATGCGCATCGTCGCCGCGCCTGAAAACGTTATACCTAATATCAATTATAAAACTTCTTTATATTTGGTAACTCTATCATTATCGGGACATAAAACTATATTTAAAAAGTTCACCTCAGGGTTTCACGTGCGTTCCGAGGAGAAAAACCATGGTTATTTGCTCTGTCAGTTGCTCCGTGCAATTAATTCAGAAAAATTAAATTTGATGGAAGGATAGACAAATAAATCGCATTCGTAGTAGACATGAGCGTCGATAAACAATCGGTCGCCGACTTTTTAGGGTCGGAGGTGGCGGCGTGGAAAAAGCGTGGCGGGGTGCTCATGTCTAATTCGTAGTAGCATAATTATGATTGCCAAATGAGAATATTTGGAAGCTGCATTTCTGATGGTACTAATACATGTGACCGTCTTGTCATTGCTTAAGAAATTGTGGGCCTAAATGTCTTATTCATAAAAATGGAAAGCTTATAGCAGGATATGAAATTTCGGATCTGGAATAATATTATACCGGTTTCAGATACGGCTGCGAATATTAAATTATTTCGGATATCCGATAGTTTCGGTCCACAATATCACTGGTCTTATTAAAAAAAAATAAAGCTAAATATGAAACTCACCAGTGGAGTCAGTGAACATAACCGCCTTGGTGTTCGGATCGCTGAAGTACAGGCCGTAGCGGAAGAACAGCGACCTGACGAAGGGCAGCTCCTCGAAGTCGTGCAGCGTGATGGGCGTCTTGAGCAGCTGCCAGTCCGCCTGCAGCGGGAAGAACTCGTAGATGAACTCGCGCGGGTCCGTCAGGAAGTAGTGGTCGTCGTACTCGTATCTGGATATCAAAAGTTATTTTTTTACTGTTTATAGGCCTGTGTTTGACCGCAATCTCACCATGGTAAGTGATGATGCGGCCGAAGGTGGTAAGCACACAAAGCCTAGAAGGAACTGGCTCTCAAGTGCAGCTATCGGAACACACCGAAAGGTGCTTGGCGACAGATTTTCAACTTGAGGGTGGTAGCCAGCCAGGCGAGTACTACAATGTACCTTACTGCTATGGTTTCCTCACGATGTTTTCCTTCACCGAAAGCTCAAGCCCATTGTAGGATTCGAACCCGGGACCTTCCTCTTGGTATCCGACGTCACTACCACTGAGCTATCATCGCCTTAAATTTGCTATTTATAACATATTTTAGCAATCTACATGTATATAAAACAAAGTCGTGTTAGTACAGTAGTACCCAACTGATATGGCGCGTCGTGAATCTTCGTTCGCACAGAAAAGAAAGTATGGCTCCGAATATTAACGAAAGAACGCTTAAAAATTACAATCAACCTTAGATCACTACTATAAGGTTCATAATACATTGCAGCTGTTAGTTTCGTTTCACTCGCAAGTCACGCCCCTCCGCACGGCGCGCGCTAACATGGCGGCAGCGGCCGACCAATAGAGTTTCGCGCGCTTTGAAAATGTATCTTCTGCGCAGTTACATCGGTAAGCCATATAAGTTGGGTACTACTGTAACACCTTTTATAACTCAAGAACGGCTGAACTGATTTTCATGATTTTTGATTTGTCTCCGCCCCGAATAGAAGAATTACTAACAACACATCAGAAAATTCACGGGGAAAAAGGGTAGGGTAGGACACCACGTGATGAAGTCGCTCCGGGCAGCTAGTATGCTTATAAAACTAAACTTCTGACAGTTATAAAATAGACAATAATTCAGAAGGCACCATGATTGTCTAAATAGAGAATTTACTACAATATTGTTAAAAATTGATGATTGTGTGAAATGTTCAGGATAAAAATGGATGCGAGGTCGATTTCCAACTGAACCTAAGATACCAAAATAAGAAATACTATAACTGCAATTCGATCACTCCATGGTTCTATAATATCCTCATTGGCGTACCTCAAGCTGTCGCTCTTCCCTCTGTTCCCTGGTTTTGGAGCATCCTTAGCATTGACGAGATGTCTCGCGCCCCAGTTACACTGGACGAACCGCCACGCTCCCGCTACGTACACTGCGTTCCAAGAGTTGCGGAATCTGTTGTCTTCAAAACGCACACCGGGCTGGTACCCAGCTGATTTGCTGTACCCCTTTATAACAACGCAGTGGAGGCCCGCGTAACTGAAAAAGGTAAGTTGGTTAATTGAAAACTATCAAACGTCCAAATAAAAGTCTTCAGTCTTTCAGTGGTGGGAGGGATGAATTATTAGAAGATATTATGAAGTCTGCTTTGATTTCAGGTGATCTTTAATGGCTTAAGATAAGGGACCTTGCGTAAGTTTACCACACTATATCACCCATCTCCTTATCGACCTAATCTCTGTTGAAACTTTAAAATCCTGTATTCAATTGGGTATTCCATTTTCATTTACCTGCACAATCTCTTAAACAACACATGGTAACTTTCCGTGCCGTGTTTGATGCCCCTAAGCAAGCCCAGAGGAGAGTCCCCCCTAAGGTTGTCGTCAAACTGTATGTTGTTCAGGTTCTTGACGGTGATCCAACGGAAGATCGTTCGCGCCTTCTCCACATCCGTTGCGCATCTGCCCACTAGCTGCCGGACTAGATCTGTAAATGTTTTTTGGTCTTCTTGTGCTACCTGTGTAGGAAATTAGGATGTTTGATCAATTCGGCTAATTTAAGCTTTTGGTTCTTGTATTTTAGAACGAGTTCCTCTCAAAGATTAACATATGTTATTACAGTGGTCATATTAGTAGTTATGACCATATTAACCTCTCAAATGTAAAGATTAAGTAAGTCCTTCTAGGCTTTGTGTACTTATCACCTATCATCACGGACCATGGTGAGATCATCACTTGTTCACTTTATTCAGAATGTTAACTTTATTCAGTTTTCTGTAAGTAATGCTTTTCAGTGACTGCAAGAATTTCACAGATATAGATATAGTTAGGTAACGCAAGTATCACGATCTGTGTTAAAACCAAGCGTGTAATTTTTTTACTAGGTACTATTTCGTCACAAGCATTATTTAGTGACGAAAAACCAACTCAACAAACGTGGCATTTTTTGACTACCTACTATCAGTACTATCACGTCACAAACAATATTTAGTGATAGAAAAAACCAAATCAATTCAAATACACCGATGCAATGTGGGTGCGATAGTGGCCACGTTAAGCATTTTATGCTTAAGTCGGGCAATAAATCTGGCATGCAAAGTAGGTGCTCTTGCGTTATCTAACTATATCTATATCTGTGAAAAATTCCATTATAATATTACGTCGTCAAGATTAATCAAATCAGCCCCCTAGACAAGATGGTTATCGACAATCGTCATCGTTAGTAAACAATCAACCTTTGTATGGGATTGACATTTCAAATCGAAATATCACGTGACTTTTAACAATCTCTTACTTAAATCCCATACAAAGGTATCATATCAACCTTTGTATGGGATTCAAAGTTTTCCAAGACTCACCGAAATAGCAATCTTATCGACATCAGTGAACTCGGCGGGGTCGGTGTAGATGTGGAACTTGGAGACGAGCGGCGGGTGGGGCGCGGGCGCGCGCGCCGGGTACGGCGGCGCCTCCTCGCCGTCCACGTACAGCGACGAGCCCGCCATGTACTCCGACCGCCGCTCCTGGATCAGCTCCATCATCTCGTGGCTTTGTTTCTCCACTAGTGCTGCTGTTGCTGCTCTGTATTTTGTATGCAAAGTCAAAGCCATTTTTTCAATTTAGGTCCTAGTATACTTATGAGGCGGTTTAGCATGATTAGCCGTTCTTAATCGATCGGCAAAGTTAAGCTCGTGGTCGGTAGCTGGATGGGTTACCGCCTAGTGGTATTTCAAATCGAGCGTTTCCGTGCTTCGGAACGTAAAGACGTTGGTTCCGGATATCACTTAATTGTGATAGTCGTTAAGCTAGTTGGATGCCTCCTAGGCGGCTTGAAAAATTCCAACAGTAGGTTGACCACCAGCCTACCTCCACAATCCGCATTGGGCATGCGTGGTGGAGTATTGCCCATTCCCTTTTCACGCTCATTTGTGAAGCCCAGCAGTGGGACATTATAGGCTTATGATGATGATACTTATGAAAGTTACCACCGGTTCGGATGTCGGCCTTCAACTGAGAAGACCGGGAAGAAACTCAGCAAGTTTTTTTTTAAAATATTTTTTGGTATGATGAGAATCTAGTTTTTATGAGGACGTACGTGTTTGACAAGTATTTATTGCAGACGTAACTGAGTAACTTTAGTCACAAGTTTAGTATTCTTCAATATGTTTTTAGTTTTTCCGTGGCGAAGCTACTTTCCTCTTAGTGTTACTATTTGGCCACGGAATCCTAAAAAAATATTCATTGGACAGTTAAAATATGAAAATCAAGGTTTCTTTGAAAATCTCTTCTACTGTTGTTCCCTACAATATACTGCCAAAATGTTAAGTCTGTCTGGAGAATTTGAACTTACAATCTTTTCTGATTTATAATTTTTCGGTTATTGCTTCAATTTGGGCTTTAAATGCAACAGCACTGCCATTTGCAGGTAATATTAGAAATAAACGTCGTGACCATAGCACGTGACCTAACTTCTCAATACCAATTCCCAATCCCTTACCTCTAAGAAGACATACCTCTCATGCTCGAGCATCTTCCTCGTCAAGCTCTCCTTCTTCTTATCTCTCCGGAGGGTCATGTTCTTCTCCAAGTCCGCTCGTTCCTGCTGATGTCGCAGCGTGAGGGCACCTAACTCCGCGTCAGGTCTTCGCTTCTTCACCTGCATCTCTTGCTGGAACCTGTTTGTGAGCCTTTCCAGTTCTCTTTCCCATTCATCCTGTGGGTAACGGATAGTTACGAATAAGAAGTTTTGGTACGTCATGATTAATATCATTATTTTAGGCGATATTTCATGATTGTGGGTTCGACTCCTACGTTGAGCTTATTTGAAATTTGTCACCCATCCTACTGTGACAGTTTAGTCAAAATTTTTGAAAAGATAACGGTGCGTTGTTTTATGAGCTGCTTTCTGAGTAGGTAAACACATACAGAAGCCGCACTTTAAAATTTGACATCATTAAATTGAACAGAGCGCTAATACAATACAACTGCATAAGCAAATTTTTATTGTTACTAGTTCAATAATGACAGTTTTTACGAACCTGTATTTCTTCTCGTATTCTTCTGTTTTCTTCTTCGCGATGCTTAGAGAATTTTCTGTACAAATCATCTTCTTCTTGTCGATGTTTCATTTCCAATTTTGTTTGTTCATCTCGATCCTGAAGACAAAATTATAAATCATTATAAATAATAATCTTGGATTTTTCCAAATACAATCCTGGCGCCCTTGCATCAATATGCAAGGGCGTAGCCAGGATTGCATAGTAGAGTTGTAGAGTTACAATTAACTCTATGGTTCGGGCAGTAGCACTTGAGAGCCAGTTCCTTCTAGGCTTTGTGTGCTTACCACCTTCGGCCATATTATACGTACCTCATGGTACGTGAGAAAAAACCTTTATTTATAGTTGTATTTTATATCAGTTACAAATCTTAACAACCAAGTAGCATTAAGTTAATGTCATGTAATTTCACAGGCCACGCGTGTTGAAAGATAATATGTATCACGATATGAATTTGCTATTTAGACTGTGAAATATCGTAATAAAATACGTTAGAGTTACAACATTAATTGTGATTTAATTTAGTGTTTTTTTCTAAGATGGCCTAGATTGAAATGCACGTTTATTAGATTATGAATTCCACTCTGAGTATGCTATGATGCGGTGCTTTGTCTTGATAAAAATATACAACTGCCGCTAATATCACAGCCGCTAATTCAGATTGATTGTAATGTAGTGTAGGATCAGACGGTCACGTATGAATTACGTCCAAATTATTAACATTATGTTTCAGATATTCAGATATTCCGCCGTGGTTTTCCCAATGGAGTACAGCATGGGGTTCTTCAAGAAGGGTGTGAAGAGGTTTCTTCAGGGTCGGCAACGCGCGAGTGATACCCCTGGTGTTGCAAGCGTCCATGGGCTACGGTAACCGCTTACCATCAGGCGGGCCGTAAGCTTGTTTGCCACCTTAGTGGTATAAAAAAAAAAAGATGCAGGACAACACCATGAAAATGTTAAAGTAGAGATTACAATAGTAAAAACTAGTGTCGATCGACACCCGTAAAGCTGCCAATGCGATGCGGTGCGTGCGATACATCATTGCGTTCGTTACACATTTGTTCATTTCACCATCCTCAATGTGTGTATATCATTCTTTAATTACTCTACTCATAGTAGCTTATATATATTTATATAAGCTTATATTATTTATAGCTGCTTGGTAGGTGTGTGTAGTAGGTACTCTAATTAACTACTCACTTAACGGTATAGTAAACTAGCAACCTAATTCATCAGATTATGTACCACCTGTCTTAACGTCATAGTATTGAAAGTGTCGCCACCTGGTGGCCGTTCTGAGCCGAAGAAAGTGAAATGTATCGTTTGGAGTCGTTCACCCGCGCGGCCGACGCAACCGGTCACAGCTTCGCACAGATTATGATTAGATTTTATACTTTTTTTTCTATTTCTACCGTAGGCACTTTAGCAGAATGACTGCTGACTTTTGCCTGTTCAAAATTCTTAATTTGAAGATATTTTTATCGTTGATTAATGAAGCATACAAAATTAGGTTGCTTGTGAAAAACTTTAACATGATTTAGGTTAAATATTTATTCATTATGTCATTGGTCTAATTCTAATTAAAGAATTTTGTCCGCTTTGTCCAACTTTAAAAGTTTTTAAGTATTTTTTGTAACAAAGAAATGTTATTCGTAATGCAAATTTAACCCAAGTAACACTCGTAATATCCGTTCAAGGCCCACTTATTTCACACTAAGTGTAAAACATGAACCTCTGTCTGCAATGTAGGTCATGTCACGACATACATGATGATTGAATGTGTATTCAAAACGAGGCATTAAAAGTACCCAAAGGACTTGTCATATATTAAAGTGAATTATGCAAGGCAGCGAGCAACTGAATGGAACCCACCGATACATGCAGGTTAATATTACGTAAATAGTCATCGAGAATTAGGTACAATAGACTATTATTATTTCATACATAATGCGTGTTTTTATCAACCAGAGGGTCGAACCCGCTGTGGAATTTGTTTTTGTACGACTTAATCGTATAGATAACGGTATTACATTATCGTCAGTAGTGCGACTTCGACTCGCCGACCGGTCGTGTTTCTGTACATAATTTATACGTCAACATGCTCAAACTCGCAAGAGGTATACGTCGATTGAACGCCCAATGCCGGCACAACAGCACTGCCACTATAATTGGCAGCGAGCCAAACAGAAGTGACCCTTATTATCAGGAAAATAAAACTAAAATGAACGAGTTGGTCGAAGAACTTTGTCAGAAAACTGGAGATGCTATCAAAGGTGGGCCCGAAGAGGCGGTTAAGAGACATACTGCGAGAGGAAAACTGCTCGTCAGAGACAGGATTAACCGGTTAGTGGACGAAGGTAGCGACGTTTTGGAACTGAGCACTTTAGCGGCCACTGATATGTATAAAGGCCAAGTCCCGAGCGCCGGCATCGTCGCCGCTATTGGCAAAGTTCAAGGTCGTGATTGCATGATTGTCGCTAATGACGCCACCGTCAAAGGAGGAACCTATTTTCCTATTACAGTTAAGAAACATTTGCGTGCACAGGCGATTGCACAAGAATGCCGACTTCCGTGCATTTATCTCGTAGACTCCGGCGGTGCGCATCTTCCGGATCAAGCCGACGTATTTCCTGATAAAGAGCACTTCGGAAGGATCTTCTATAACCAGGCTAATATGTCAGCGGAAGGTATCCCTCAAATATCCGTCGTCATGGGCTCGTGTACTGCAGGTGGAGCTTATATTCCTAGCATGTCTGATGAGAGTATTATAATTAAGAATCAAGGAACAATTTTCCTTGCTGGACCGCCATTAGTGAAAGCAGCTACTGGTGAAACGGTATCTGCTGAAGACCTAGGTGGTGCTGATTTGCATTGTCGCCAATCAGGAGTAACGGATCACTATGCTCAGGATGACGTACATGCTTTACATTTGGCTAGGAATGTTGTTTCTAATTTAAACTGGAATAACGATCAGAAGACTAGAATTTATGCTCCAAAAGTAGATGAGCCAGTACATGATATTGAGGATCTCCATGGAATTGTTGGTGCGAATATTCAAAGGCCTTTTGATATTAGGGAAGTTATTGCCAGAGTAGTCGACGGCAGTAGATTTCACGAATTCAAACAATTATACGGAGATACTTTAGTCTGTGGATTTGCATCTCTATATGGACATCCTGTCGGTGTGATAGGAAATAACGGTGTTTTACAATCAGAAGCCGCATTGAAAGGATCACATTTCATACAACTTTGCGCAGCGCGAAAGATTCCGCTCATCTTCCTTCAAAATATAACTGGCTTTATGGTTGGCAAAGATGCTGAAGCTGGAGGTATTGCTAAAAACGGTGCCAAGATGGTAACAGCTGTTAGTTGTTTCAAAGGTCCGAAGATTACTGTCTTAGTGGGAGGAAGTTTCGGTGCTGGTAACTACGGAATGTGTGGTCGAGCTTATTCACCTAGTTTCCTATACATGTGGCCAAATGCTCGCATATCTGTCATGGGTGGACCACAAGCAGCTACAGTTCTGTCTTTAGTAGCTAAAGAGAAGGCTCAGAGGGAAAGTAAGCCATGGACAGATGAAGACGAGAAGAAAGTAAGAGGGCCTTTAGAAGCAATGTTTGAAAGAGAAGGAAAACCCTATTTCAGTACAGCTAGATTATGGGATGATGGTATTATAGCTCCTAAGGATACCAGGAGAGTAATAGGACTAAGTTTATCAGCTGCTTTGAACGCACCATTCAGAGACAGTAAGTTTGGTATATTCAGAATGTGAAGTGATGAAATCGAAAACAATTTGCGTTGAGAAGTTATCGTTATGACGACGAGTGCTCGTATCTCAAAGTAATTAAGTGTTATGAACTTATGATATATACGGTGATTTATATTTCGTCGTATTATCTTATCTGTGTTACCATACGATTTTACTAAAAGTGATTTATCTGGTGACCAAATCAGGCTATTTATTAAGTTGCTTTTATATTTTTTTATAATGAAATGTCTATTTTATAAGAGATAATATTTATGTTTTGAGATGAATATGGAGTAGCAAAGACAATTGTTGTAACAAGTGTTTTCTCAATGACACTGCCACTACGTTTACGTGTCATTGTAATTTATTAAATTTTGTATGAAACGAGATAATAATATGTATTTATTATATTGATGATTCATGTTTTAATTCAGTCTTCGTTTTGGACGCAACTGTCTATTGATATAATTATTACTCTGCCATAGTCTGATACAGGATGGATACTTCCAAATTCTATAATATTTTAAACCGTAGGTAATTTGGAGCCTCCTCCTACTAGTAGTGATTCCTTCTGACTAATATCTTGAAAATGGTGCAAACTGGATTACTCTGCACAGAGGATTATAATGTAGTATAAGTAAAATATACTGATCCTCATACAGAGATTTAGAATCTATAATTAAATTATTAAAAAGTTACAATTTGTACAGTTGCTGGCACGTAACTTGGCCAGACTCGTTAGACTATTTTTCTGATTTATTTAATTTAGTTCCAAACAGACATATTTAAAAATTCATTAAAATGACAAGTAATTAAAGTGAAAAGAACTGAAAGCCAGCAGAATAGGTAAAAACTGAAAAGTGAAATCCAAAAGCTGGCCAAGTTACTCGCCGGTAAGAAACGTGCTGAAGTTCTTACCAGTACCTACGAATTAAAAGATAAAAGCCTAATTGTTATATAGCATGAGTAACCTAACATAGTTCTCGAAAACATGCCATCTCGTAATCTCTATCCAGTATAACATAATGTAGGTAAACCGCAATTTAATATTAGTTTTGACTGATGAAAGCATAACCGCATCAGCATTGTTCCACTGAAACATATAGCAAAAGGGAGGCAGTTGGGGTCACATCAACACGTGGCATGAGTTGGGTTCAATACACGTCATCTACAATTATAATGGAAACAATGGTATAAAGTACGTTCAATTAATATGCTAATGTGATACGTTGACCCGGGCGCATGCGCAGGTTCAAGTTTAATAAAAGGATATTAGCAGTCACTTTTAACACTCGCCCGTCTATAAGACAAGGTCGGGTCGACTTGTCAATCTATGAAGAATTATATTAGTGCACAGATAATGTGGGTAGCTATAAAGTTGAAGGATATTTTGGTTATTTGAAACATTTAATTAAGCAAACTAATATTTAACAAACTTTTAATTTTGCTATTAATATAGCAGCAGCAATAATTAATTGAATAGTTTTTGATTTTTAAGTCTTATATTCTATTTGGTTCATGGTCTTATATTTATTTGAAGTACTTATTACTTAATATAAAACAATCATTATTCTAGATGTATCATTGTGTTTGCTTTTTTTTAAATTTCCTCACAAACCTATTTATTGTTGCATACATCACATAAGCGTACCTAACTCATGGCATGGTACGTCAGCGGTTGTTTTTCATTCATTATTTGTAGGTATATTACTATGAAATAGTAAAAAATATTAGTAGTAACCTAGTATGTGTCTTATATCCATTTTCACATCCAATTTTCACCAACCGGATAAGACATGCCTGCCTACCGTTTTCATACAAAATCAATTTGAATTTTATTAGGAGTTTCCTATATAATATATTGGTTGATGAAAATGGGAATTAGTTGACAATGCATTTGATGTTTCGTAACATTGATGTACTTTATACGCAGAAGGTAGATTTGATATTTATATACGAACAAGTTTGCACCATATTTAGGCGAAGCGAGGCTACGACAAAGCAAATGAGACAAACAAATAGTATTATAACAACAACCTAGTTTAATATACAAAGTTATATTTAGTTTCAGAGTATAGGCATTTTTTTTTATTCCACTAAGGTGGCAAACAGGCATACGGCCCGCCTGATGGTAAGCAGTTACCGTAGCCTATGGACGCTTGCAACACCAGGGGTATCACTCTTCATACCCTTTTTGAAGAACTCCATGCTGTACTCCATTGCGAAAACCACGGCGGGTAGCTCATTCCACAGTCTGAGCGTTCGCGGAAGAAAACTCCTTTTAGCCCACACAGTGCATTTAGGACGAATGGCCAAGGTTATAACTCTGTAAGTAAAGGGTAGATCAGAATTTTGTCCTTTAATTGTAAGTCATCACTGCTCACGTTAATGGATTATCACCAAAGAAAATCATGACTAGGTCAGGTAACCCTAAAATACCCCTAAAACCTATATTTTTAAGTTCTCAGGCACGGAAATAGACGTAACAAGTAATATCCACTTTTTCGCTGTTCCCATTTGGTGTATGGATTTCGTGGTAGGAATTGTGAGCTTAAATGTTCGACTAACTGTACACTGTGGCATAAATCATGAACAA
Organism: Polyploca ridens; assembly: GCA_951394255.1. Classification (NCBI taxonomy): domain Eukaryota; kingdom Metazoa; phylum Arthropoda; class Insecta; order Lepidoptera; family Drepanidae; genus Polyploca; species Polyploca ridens. Next base: position 11,441,375 of record OX596261.1, read on the forward strand.
AACAATGTTAATTGTTATTGACAACAATAAACAAAGATAAGCATCACAACACTGCAACGTAGATGCGGCCAACGTTCCATTTTACGCTTTCCTGCGCAGTACTCGCATGTGAATACGCGGATTTTTTCTCCAACATGAATTCCTCACAAGAAAATCGTATATTGCAAACCAGCAGAGCCGAGCCATGTCTATTAACAGAGTTAATTGGCGATCTTATATGGCCAGCACGCCGAGCGCCGGTGGCCTGATTTTTGTAATGCAGGTTTTTTTAACGTAATAGTTTTAGTTTGGTAAAGTTGTGACAAATCACAATTTTAGAACGTCTTTTTAAATGAGAAATGCGTGACTGGATTTACACCTTAACACTTTTTTGACACTAGAGTAAATAAATGGCGCTTGGAAAAGCTACAATCGCGTACAGTAGTACCCAACTGATAAGGCGCGTCGTGAATCTTCGTTCGCACAGAAAAGAAAGTATGGCCCCGAAGATTAACGAAAGAATGCTTAAAACTTACAGTCAACCATTGAATTTGTGTAATAATTCAATGCAGTCAACCTTAGATCACTACTATAAGGTTCATAATACACTTGTTTTTTCTTTTTTTTTTTACTATTTATAGGCCTGTGTTTGACCACAATCTCACCATGATAAGTGATGATGCGGCCGAAGGTGGTAAGCACACAAAGCCTAGAAGGAGCTGGCTCTCAAGTGCAGCTGTCGGAACACACCGAAAGGTGCTTGGCGACAGATTTTCAACTTGAGGGTGGTAGCCAGCCAGGCGGGTACTACAAAGTACCCTACCACCGTGCTATGGTTTCCTCACGATGTTTTCCTTCACCGAAAGCTCAAGCTCATTGTAGGATTCGAACCCGGGACCTTTGTCTCGGTATCCGATGTCACTACCACTGCTATCATCGCCTTAAAACACTGCAACTGTTAGTTCCGTCTCAATCGAAAGTCACGCCCCTCGCACGGCGCGCGCTAACATGGCGGCAGCTGCCGAAAAATAGCGGTTTCCCGCGCTTTGAAAATGTACAAAAAATAACTTACGCAGGTACATCGGTAAGCCATATCAGTTGGGTACTACTGTATGCATTTACAGAATATGGCATGGCAGATATTAGTTACATAAGCATTCCGTTAGAGGCGCTGTGTCAATTCCTGTACAGAAATGTCATAAACTCAAATGCGATAGCGTTTCCCAACGTCAATAGTTATACCCTGACTACAGTTGAATGTAGCTTTTAAGATGAACTACTTGAAATTATATGTTATCTAATGCTATCATGTTTTAACTGGAAAGATAACGTCTACATTCTGAACACATGACACTAATCAGTTGATTTATTTACTAAAACCCAATTATTACCTATACAGGGTGTTGTTTTGGTCGGCGACAAGCGACCCAGGAGCGGTAGTACAAAATATATATTCCCCAAAAATGGACTTAAATCCATTAAATACTGTAAATATGTTGAGAAATACCTTATTCAATTTGAAATAAAATTACCGCAAAGTATGGTTACTAGGTACGTGCACAAACTAGAGCTAGGCGCAAGCCGCCATCGCCCCACCCCTTTACTCCCTCGTACTCCCGTTGAGTATTATGTCTACACTTTAGCTAATTACATGATTTTCAAAATTTTTATTTTTTAATTTTTATTATTAAAAAAAAATGTATTTTTAAATATTTTTTTAAAACCAGTATCATTTGTATTATCGACCCTGAGTCGCTCGTCGCTGACCAAAACAACGACCTGTATATGTGACTGTGTCATACAGAGATATACATCTCACTGGATGTTTGGATGTTTGTACCACAATCACGCTTCAATAACTCAACGGATTTAGATGAAATTTGGCACACAGATATATGTCCTGGATTAACACATATGGTCCTTTTTATCCCCGGAAATCAATATATCCCTCGGGAACGCGGGTGAAGCCGCGGGGCGCAACTAGTCTCTAATAAAAAAAACATATAGGAATATCTGGAATTAGTTTCCAGCCGGTACCTTACTATTCGTAGAATCTAGTAGTCTAGATTGATATTTATGAGGATTTGCACAATTGAAGACAATATTGTGCTAAACGAAGCATTGTGTTGTCTTCCTTTGCTATTTTAACGTGGTATGTACAGAGGTAATCTACATTATTTAGCATCTACGACTCGGTACAGTAACCGAGATAACATTTAGATAATATTATTATGTTAAGGATTTTATTAGCGATTGCGTAGATGGCTCATTCTCGAGAAAGGAAAGGTTTTTCCTAAGTTTTCAAAGCTAGCTCTTTTTTAACCGACTTCAAAAAAAGGAGGAGGTTCTCAATTTTTTTTAATTTTTATGTTTGTTACCTCATAACTCCGTCATTTATTAACCGATTTGGAAAATTCTTTTTTTATTTGAAAGGGTACGCTTCCCGTTTGGTCCCATTGTCATCAGATCAGGATTTGATTACTTCTTAGTGTACTTTGAAGTCGGTTTAAGGTTTTTGTAAAACAGTCCAATTATTATTTTATTAACCATGTAAAAGCTTGTGTTTGAACACAATCTCCATGGTTTGTGACAATGAGACCGACGGTGGAAAGTGCAACTGCCCAATAAGCGGGTAGGTATATATTGGTAGGTTGATCTATTTTTTTATTGCAATGAAATTAAAAATTATTATTAAATATTTATTCTAATATGTTATTATCCTAATAAGAAATAATACTGCTGTATCCACAAACGTATTTTTACATAGTTACCGACAGGTAGGCAATACTACCTATTAAAAAAAAACACTCATAAAAATTACGACACGATATTACTACTTATTTGCTTGCAATAAAATTGCGTGATATCATTCAAATTCCGAATGGGCGCATTCTATCTCCACTTTCCGGCAAAGGTATTTCCCTATTCAGCCACATGGTTGATCTGTTGCGTTCGGTTACACAATCCAGCCAATCACCCGCGTTCTTAATTAACAACTTTCTATCTTCGAGTCAACGAACGAATGGAGGCTGTGGCAGCGTCTGCGCCATCGATGTTCTCGCGATTAAAAAAACCAATTACATTGTATAAAAAACTTTTTTCATTATGAATAAGTAATTAAAGAGTACACACGGCTACAGATCAAGCTATACATTTCCATTATAAGCTGACCTCTCATTGTACGGAAATCCTACACAATGCGAGATCAGCTTATACTGGAAATGTATAGCTTGATGTGTTGCCGTGTGTACCTAGTATTGTGTCAATCAAGGTTGATAGGGTTCCGTACCCAAAGAATGCAGCCAATAAAATATTTTTCGATAAAAGCCGTTATCTCTCTGACTGTAATTTTTTTTCGACAGATAACCCAAAAAGTTTGGGGTAGGTAGTCTCCTAAGACTATATTCGCGTGGCTTCAACCCTTAAGAGCTGCCATCACTGACCCGTCTAAAATTTCTACCCTGTAGGCTTGTTGAAAACTATAGAAATGTTATATTTATCTATGAAAACTCAGCTCAAAATTCAAAGGTTCTTTTCGATCAAAAATTTAAAGTTTTCAAACCCTTGAATCTTTGAACCGAAATCTCATGCTTATTTATTAGTTGATTGATGGTGTCTACAAAACATTCAGTTTTATCCCTTTGATTTACATGGTGCTGGCTTACGGTAATGTCCTCTTAAGTATACCCATAGCACACATGGTAATGGCGTAGGAAACGCAAGCCAGCCATGTCGGGACCGTTGATGCCACACTTTACACTACGTCATCGCATGCATTCATTACTGTAACTGTACAGATAGGTACACAAGTGCGTTGCAAGGTACAATTATGTATCAATATTGTGAGTGATTTTCCTGATGAACAGACCACTAAAATGCTGCTTGATACAGTTGTCAGTAATGTGATAGAAATTATCAGTATTAGCTATGGTGGGGTACAGTTGTATGTACAATTATAAGCATGCGATATACTATGAAGGTCATGGTTAAAAGTTTAACGGTAGAAATTATATCTTTCGTTATAATTGAAGCAAGAATGGGCCTCATCATAGGATACCCGGCAGGTCGATTGTAGGTCACTCGCAGATTCCAAAAAGGATGTAAATCCACGAGAGTGTCCCTCATGCGGCCGTAGTCGCATCCACAGATATACATCTAAATAGATGCCGCTAGTATATGTACTTCGTGTTTCAAAATCTGTGCAAGAAGGGATTACAATGTGACAGGGAACTCGCAGAAGACTGCATGTCCACCAGAGATGTGTAGCGAGGGATGTGTTTAGCTGACAAATAGGATAGCTTCATTTTCACGTTAAAATCAAATGCCAACCTAACTAAATCAATCTTGTGACATTATGGTAGGTACAAAAAAAGTTACACGCTTGGTTTTCATACGTATGGAGTGACTTGCGTTATCTATTTAGATTTATGTTTGTGGTCGCGTCAAACTTAAGAGAGGTAGAGCATAGCGTTTATTCGCTCTAAGAGCAGCTCGACTGGGGAAGTACCTCCACCTTACAGAATACCGCAGCCAAATAACTTTATGTTGTGTAAAGTTGTGTTCCTGCGCGTGAGTAAGGTCGCCAGAGCTCATAGGGGAGGGGGGAAAGGTCGGTAACGCGTGAGCGATGCTTCGTGTGTTGCAAGCGTCCATATGCCTACGGTAACCGCTTACCATCAGGCGGGCCGTATGCTTGTTTACCGACTTAGTCGAATAAAAAAAAAAAAAAAAACACTATCAGCTACGTATATTAAACAGACTACAGTAATGACGCCATAGGCAGGTTCGCAAAACAGGCGATGGCAGCAACAACCGACCAAATCCTCTCAAAGTCTAAAAATAGATACTAATGTCGTAGATACTCCAATTATTTTATGGGGTTCGAATACCCCAATACAATCAACCTGATAGTTAAAAATCAAAGAACCAGCTGTCTAATTCGCCTTATGACTTGCTCAAAGCTACTCTACTATTCCACTCCTTTAAATTGTGTGCTTATAAAAGCTTATCATTCAACTTTACGCTCACGGCACGTTCCAAAAGAACTTAATTTCCAAGCGACAAGTTTTTGCAACTATCGAATCGTGTCCCAAGTTTCTTAGTACTCGTTAAACCGTGTCTGCACCTAATACTTAGTAGAAGTGGAAGGTGACGTCATGTTGCCGAATTTGGGAATAGCCGTCTCGCAAGCGAATCTGTATGGATGACCATACATGTGCATTTGTGAGAAATGGCACGGGGTTATACGCTTTACGTTTATGTGCACCTAGTACTTTTATAAAAGTAGTTCTGTTTTCTTAAGATTCGTTTTTGATGTTTTAGCAGAGCTTTGGAGTGGGTTTAATGATATTGTTTATAATGAATTCTGTTCTTTCGTGGCTCGGCTTGCGCTCGGTTCGCGTAGCATGGACGCACCATAAGGATTGAGTTTTATTATGGAGATAAAAAAAAAACTTCTCTATGGGCATGAACTTGAGTTCTTCTTTAGACCTATTCGATAGAAAAATACCTCTATTTTTTATAACCACTGTCCGTGATTTTCCCAAGGAAGCAGTATGGGGCTCTTCAGAGATTTTTGCAGGGTCGGCAACGCGTTGTATTGCAAGCGTCCATCCATAATAACCGCTTATCGTCCTCAGATTTAAGATGCTCTCATTTAAAACAATAAATGTCAGAAAATTTACAATTCTATGACCAATTACATTAAAAATAACGCAATTTACTAACTATTTCAAAATTAAATAAATCCCCAAGGTTTTTCTAATAAGAAACAAAACGTGTACAATGAAGCATGTTATTTAGCGGAAATTCCGCCGCGTACCACTAGTCATAGTTTGCACAGTTGTATAACAAGAGTTACAAACGATATGTACGAAATGAGGACACCTATGGGTACCTTCTTGTTGCGATAGGGCCTGGGTGACAAGGTAATGGGCACATTTGTTCTAGTTTCACTTGATTCTGAGTTAGGTATAATAAGACTATTGGGTTGTTTGTGCCACTAACTAGCAATAAAAGATTGTCAAATTCCCGATAAGGAAAGAATACAGTTTGTCGTAATCATTGAGCTATTATTACTACGTATAGAGAAGACGCATCACAACTATGTTCCGTTCAAGTGAGGCCATCCGGTTGTAGAACGATGAACGAAACGCGTAAGCGCCGAGAAAATCACGGTTTGCGAGAAAAATACTCTTAAAAGCGTTCTGATAGCGCTACGTGTACATGTTTCTACTGTCTGCTTAGACGACTAATTATTGTTTCAACGCTAAAGAGAACTTTAGTTGACTCTAAAAAAATAGGACATAACCTTTGCTTATGATAGCTTCTCTATAATTAGTAATAATAGCTCAATGGTCGTACGTAACTTATACTATGGTTTAATTTGTTTAAAATAAATAATCAATTTACGGTGACTATTTTTTTTTCTAATGGACACACTCATTTCTTTCACAGTTTGCTAAATTAATTGCATGAATGTTTTTAAAGGTGATAGTTAATTAACTCTGAACAGATACATTATAAGGATGATATCGATAATATAAGATAGATTAAATTTATTTATTAAGTAATATTGAATATTGTAAACCCTATCACCATCCCACAACGCTATACTATTATAATATTCAATGAAAATTGCCATCGTATATGTTATAGGTATTTGAACCTCTGCTTTTCGTCATTTAAGGTTTATATGCTAATAAAGCGATGTGTGGGAACCGCGTAGGTAGGCACAGGATAGATTTAGGTATTTAATAGTAACGTGGGCTTATTAAACTTGACGAAAGAAACACGATTGTGGCTAAAGACTTGATGTAAACAGCACGCATCTACCCACTAGATAAAAGGGCAAACTCAAACTTATACATATTAGCAGAACAAAAGGCAGATATAGCGCGCGGTTACTTTCGTGTCCCACGCGTTCCACCTGCGTTTTATTCTATAATCTGAGCATATTAGGTCCTGGCCCCTGATTCTCACATTCTCAATTAGAGATTTGACGAAAAACATATTTTTTGCCAAAACTCTAATGCAACATTGATGTTGTAGAAGCGAGTATGGGTCCATCCCTGCACTGTTAAATTCAGTAATTTCTTAGCAAAAAAATACGAATTCAATTCACACATGAAGCTGCAAACGTAGTGATATAAACATCTCTCGTGGAATACTCAGGAACTATATTATTTTCTCCCATACAATATTTTTGGAAATCCAAACATGAACGTTTACTAACTTCAATTCATTATTCATTAATCATTTATTCATAATACTTTAAAAAAACACAACATATAATTAAAAACCACACAACGCAAACCTCAAGGGGTTTATCTGTATGTGGCGAGGACGTTCGTTCGCATAGTTATTATTATGAAATTATTTATTATTGACATTATTTGAAGTTATTTATTTAATTTATTTAGATAAAAACATTTCAGTTTGCGCTTCACAACGTTATACTTAATATCCTTATTATTATACATATCCACAATGTTATTAGGTAGCTCATTTAACAGCTTATTAAATTCTTGACACCAAAGAATTTAAAACGTCCAGAAGGATAGTCGCCTCTATGGGAACACGAAATAAACAAGCCATAATTGACAGTATTTAAAAGTAATAAGTTTAGGTAATTAAAAGTGACTAAATCGCAATACTTACACATGGAAGGTTAGTTTTTTAGTTTTTCCTTGGTTTTTATAAGTGTTGTGACGGTATTTCAATATGCTAGTTGGCATTTTTTATTTAATCAGTACAGCGAGTATGACGCGATGACAGCCGTGCGCAGTACGAACTGAGTGCGATTTGCTCAGGAGCCCCTCAAGCGGAGTGATATTAAATGTCATGCTTTAGTAAGGCTGACTATCCAACTGGGTAGAGGCACGATGCCCTATGAAAATCTTTGCTTGACACTTATGACAGTTATAACACTTATAACTTACAATTTGATTCTATCAACGGAGATGGTTGTCTCGCATAAGACGCGCGTTCGTAGACATGTTTTCGTTAATTGAAGGTAGACCTATCTATGGTTATCAGATATCCTAACTACTATTATAAGTGAGTTTGTTTGTTACGCCTTCACGCCTCAACTACAAAACGGATCATTATGAAATTTGACACGTAGGTAGCCTGTGATATAGAGAAGGACATAGGCTACTTTCTATCCCGGGAACGCGGGTGAAACCACGGGGAACAGCCAGTTTGAAATAAGCCATCTAGAAAAAATCTCGTAGCATTCGTAGCTCATAGAATGCTACGAATACCTCAACACTAAGAATATTAAAATTAGGTTATTCAATTTCCGTATTAAGTCTGTGAACTAAATGAACGACAAATAAATTGTATATAATTATGACTACTGTGCGAAACTGCAACAGTTAATAAAGCCGCTGTGCCGCTATGTTCCCACGGAGAGTCAAGCGCTTGAAAGCACAATATGTACTTCAGTTATATAGGTAAATATAGGGTTGCCAACCGTCGAGACGTTTCCTGAACAAACATAATCTAGGGCTCTTGGCTAAGGCTCTAAAGAAATATGCGGTTTTTAGCTCTTTGTCTTTTAATCTGTAACGGTGTTCAAAATCAAAAAGTTATTTATTCAGTTTAGGCCCTGGTAAGGCACTTATGAACATTAAGTTGGTAGGTACAAGGTTTTTACAAATAAATACTTATTACTTATTATAAACTGTTCAATTTACCACCGGTTCGGAATACACTTAAACTGAGAAGACTCCCGCAAGAAACTCAGCAAGGCTTTTTTGTGAGAGATATTTTCATATTACAGCATTTATTTTTGAGGTATTGTTGTATTTATGCGGCAGCCCTAAATATGTGCAAGCGCAAGCATTCTTATGTTATACTAAATGATTTATTGATAGAATTAAACTGTTCGTACTTTAGATTATAAGTCGCTGTTGTTCGTTACAAATCGTTTAGATGAAAACCGATTTTTGTCGTATAGAGAAGACGCCACACATCACAACTATGTTCAACCAATCACTGGACCTAAATGTTTAGTGTTAGCCAATCAGAGCGCATTGTTAGTGTAGGTGAATTGGCGGAATAGATTTCAAACAAAATGAACATTATTTCGATTCTTTGTGATAATTAGATCGGTCCAGGGAGCCAATTCTCATTCACTCGAATTCATCACTCGTTCCAAATAAAGTTCGAATTCGTACTTTTTTCGAGTGAAAATCAAGTTAGGCTATTCTTACAATTTCGAAGCCGCCATTTTCTCTTATTTTTCGAGGGCTAGCGCTCGAACTACTTCGATTGGTCGGGACCGTTCGAAACGTATTTCGAATGCAAACTATCAAACGTCAAACAGTTAGGTTGTCATTTGGAAACGTAATGACAGATAAGCCTAAGGATTTCCGTTACGCACAGAAAATATTTTGTCATATTCATTTATAATTATTATATAAAATTGATTAACTTATGAATTCCGGATATATTAGGATATAATAAGAGTAAAACGTTGTTTTAAATATTTTATATACATTAAAATCTTTTAAATTTTAATTTAAGATATAATATTATCACGTACGTTATCAAAACGCAATTATCAAGTGAAACGAAACGCATCGTGCATATTGTATCAATCATAATGGCAACATTTACTCCTTACACTCGAACTTATTTCGAAGGTTAGTTCGATTAGTGCCGAGAATACAGGAATCGAAAAATAGACTCCGCCCCTCGAAATTTTACGGTCGAAATAGAACTCGTAATGCAAGTTCGATTCGAAGGCTAGTTCGAGGGAAGTGAGAATTGGGCCCCAGGGACCCAATTCTCACTTCCCTCGAACTTACGATTCGAGTCCTATTCGACTGATAAATTTCGAGGGGCGGAGTCAATTCGAACGATCCCGACCAATCAAAGGACTAGTTGAGTGGTTTTCCTTCTCAAAATGCCGGCCTCGAAATTGCCGGAATAACGTAACGTGATTAACACACGATAAAAGTATAAGTGATCGTTTTCTAACTTACGCATACCAGGGCCAGCTTTCAGAAAAACCTCTCCATAACTTTTTGCATCCTCAAAATTGAATGAGCTTGACCTAAAACTGTAAGCATTGTGTTTAAATAAACATTGCGGTATATTTTATGTTTCCTCTGCGTCTCGTGGGAACAGCTAAGCTTGAGGGTCACCAGGTCATCACAACAGGTTTTCGGTTACTGTAATTACAATTACATTGATATCATAATGAATGTTCAAATTAATGTCAGGTTCTTGTTCCGGAATACGTTATTAATGAAAATGAAGCTGCCATTTTTTTTGTGGCTGCAATTTTGTTTTAAAATTCAAGGTTGATTCAGGATTTTGTTGTAATTAGGCCAATAATAATAAAGGATATGTATTTTACATTAGTTTTAATTCTTTAAAAAGATTAATGATTTTTCATGGCAGGGCAAGATAAAAAGTAAAAAGTTTAAATGGTATATTTGATTTGTGACATCTAGATGTTAAAAGCATTTTTTTATGTTTAGAATTATCAAATAAATTTGATATTCTAAATGTGCGTCTATGCTACGCGAACCGAGCATGAGCCGAGCCGCAATTCGTTCGTTGCTCGCGATGTCAAGTGTGGACGTACAACGAGCCTACAACACGAGCGTGATGCGAATCCCGTGTTCGCAAGGGCGGATCCAGGGGGGGGGTCATGGGAGTCATGACCCCCCTGGGCCTCGGCCGTTTAGGTCAATCGTGTTGTCAATAGGTTCTGTGGTCACATGAGGTATGAATTTTTCGCGCTGCGCGGCCCCTCTTTTCTATAGGACGTGATCACTAGAACTAATAGACCGATTTCCTTACAAATGTACTCTATTCTCGTGTGAATCTGCGGGTAACAGCTATAGTATTGTGTATTTTGAAACCCATCCGAGCTGGATATAAGTGTGTGACCCCCCCCCTGACCTGAAGGATGGATCCGCCCTTATTGAGGCGTATACATACGGCTTTTGAATATTTTTATACAGAATATTTCACGAAATACAGTTTAAATAGTTTATGTCGCTACGACACCGTTGAAGTTTTGTTACGAGAATCGAACCACAGATCATAAACTGCGTTTTCTATGACGTGTAACAAAGTAGAGAAATATATTTCTAATTTTTTCTGTCACTAGTCTCAATATAATCATGACGCAATGATGACCTAACGTCTGCTTTTATCAAAGTTTTTCGCTAAAGCGCACCAAAGTTTTTATTCCTTTTTGGTTAGATCCAAGCACTCCAATTCGTTTGCCAATTATCACTTGCTACTTTGTAATGCAACCAAAGATTTTGTATGTACATAATTGGACTGTTTTACAAAAAACTTAAACCGACTTCAAAGTCGGTTCACTAAGAAGTAATCAAATCCTGATCTGATGGGACCAAACGGGAAGTGTACCCTTTCAAATAAAAAAAGAATTTTCCAAATCGGTTAATAAACGACGGAGACATGAGGTAACAAACATAAAAAAAAAAAAAAACATTCGAATTGAGAACCTCCTCCTTTTTTTGAAGTCGGTTAAAAATAAACAGAGACAGATCGAAACGCGACATAAATACATTTTAGTGATTTCTATGTGATAAATAAAATATAGTGTTGTGTTAAATACTTATATTTTTAGATAAATAGATATCCATTGTAAAAACTGATCTTGGAGACGATTAACAATATTTTAATAAAATATACCTAGTTGAAATTCCAATTAAAAAATACGTACCTACGAAACGTATAATTATGTGAGTTATTTCTTTCTATGCACCTCCCAGGATTTATTTATTTATATTTATTTTCATTAAAATTTCAAATCACTCCAAAGTACTCGAGACGATAATGGCCTCTAACTCGATATTTTTTTGACTTACTTCAAACTTTTGTGTACGTCTCTTTCTCTCTCGCAAAGTTTTCATAAGGATTGTGATATCTCTTTTCCACGTAACGCACGAGGCGTTATATCTTTCAATGTTTTCTTTTAGTCAGTGTTATAATAGACTCCTTTTGTTTTGGCACTTGACGCAGCAACTGTACTCTCATCCATCACTTGCTAGCAATAATGTTCTAAGCTTTCACTTGTTCATGTATCATAATTTACTCGCTTTCAATCATGTCATATTTATAATGTACTGCACTTGCACGTTGACAGGACATTTTCTTTATGGTTCATTTGTATGTGACTAGCATCGGTCTGCGGTTTCACCCGCTTTTCATACACAATCATGGATAAGAATAAAAAGTAACGATGATGAACGTAGTGAGAAATAAAAGCGCAATATTTCCAACTGTTAAAGTTAAGGAATCTTCTAAATCAAACTCTTAATCTATCTACAAAGCAGTAACATTATAACATTTTCCTAATCTCTAAAATCAGAAACAACTATCGTGAGAAATTTAGAATTGCTTTTAGTAATTCATTAAGAGGCACCATTACCTCTGTAATTTATGGATAAGTCAACAAAATTAGAGATTTTAATCGTATCTACTAATTTGAGTAATCGGCTAATTAAATCTAAATTTTAGTAATGATTTATTCAAAGCCGCAACAGAGCCTAGAGTTTGCAATATAACTATACCGGTAGTGTGATCATTGTGGTTAAGCAATGCTTACCGCGGTCGGTTTCTGAATCGGTGACCACAAATTACCGTCGTAAATTAACCGTTCAGTCTTGGCTTTCATCATTAAGAAGGTGGCGTTGAGGGTCAAGAAGCAATATGCTGAAACTAGGGTCATATTATTATGCAGTGTCTTGCTTTCGGCAATCATCGCAATACCGAGCTTTCCCGAAGAGCATTTTTAAAGATGAGTATAACGTTATACAACATGGAACTCACATCGCCATTGTTAGTCTTCCTATCCGATAACTAGTCTTCGGTCTTCCTCAAACAATAACATTCAACTATGTTATCTCTTTCATACGATCTAAGATAATCAGCTCGAGTAATGGGAGTGAAAGAGATGTAAATAGCTTTTAATGACGCTGCAGAATGTCCACATTATGTGAAAAGTAAAAGTTACGATTTATGTGTTACCAAAGCGGTTATCACTCGTTAGCTAAAGCGTGGTTAAACGGTGCGGTTTACTTAACTATGTGTCGCGACTTGAAAATTATGTTCCATTAAATAAAAATAATAATATGTGAAAAGATAGATAGATAGACAGATCCTAGCTCTTTTTTGGTACACCACATGAGATAGATAAAAAGAACATTGTCATAATGAAAATCAGAGAATAGAATTAATGAATACCGCCATTTTGAAAATGTATCATTTAATTAATTTCAAATGTTACTAAGATTGAAAAGACAATAAGCGTGAAAGAGGCTTTACGGTCATTGAGATTACATATCCCGCTCAAAAATTTTGCAAAATATAAAACTCACGATAAACATTGGTGCCGCGGGATCCATTTCTTTACTACGTATCCAGTTTCTAAAACGGCATATTTGAAATATAGGTTTAAACATGGCCATGGCAATTTTCTGCCCAATGCTAGAGCATTGTTCATTCATTACTTAGTCACTAAATTGACTTCCACAGCTTCGAGTACCGCATCTGAACTTACCTACATATCATAAACTATGCCATTGAAATCTGAAACTGAACATTCATTACCATTCTTTCAGTCTCACATAACCAATAATCATTGAATAATAACATCATCCAATCATAAATGATAAAGAAACATATTATTATCCTACAAACATCCTTTAGACATCGGAGCCGGGATCCAGTTTCGTTACGTATCCAGTTTCTCACGCGTCTCGGCGGGGTATATTAACCGCGCGTGGGCGCAAGGCCGGCGCTTGTAACTAGTTGCACCGGGCGCGCCAGTCTGCCATTCATAATCTACGCACTGACTGCTGAATATTATAAAGGAAGGTAGAGGAAGGTATCTCAAAATACTTTTGATAGTAATAATCACATAATAGTATGGGATAAGCTGTTGTCTTTTGTTTATAAAAATACTAGCTGACTCACGCGGTTTCACCCGCGTTTCCGGGATAAAAATTAGCCTATGTCCTTCTCCATACCATAGGCTATATGCATGCCAAATTTCATCGCGATCGGTTCAGCGGTTTAAGCGGGAAAGCGTAACAGACAGACAGACAGAGTTACTTTCGCATTTATAATATTAGTTAGGATAGATAGCAAATTACATCTTAGTAAGTATTAAAGATGCTAGCCCCTTATTCATGGAAAATTAGATGGCCAACTATATAGTTAGCCAACGTTTGCTATATTGGACAAAAGCTTGGACAACACTCCGAAGTCCAACCTACGAAAGTGAATTCCACACATTCACCAAGATTGCAATTTCTCCAACCCTATCTCAATGTCTAAATCCGCCATATTAATAGTTGGCAAGTCCGGTTTTCACCTCGCCAGTTGGTGCCAAAGTAAATGACCCCGTTTGTTGGTTCATCACAGGACATACTGGGTCATATCATGTTTTATTCAGTGCTTGTTGCGCTTACGCAGCGACTTGCTATTCTTGGCGCTCTGTTGCTTTTATAAGGAGTTGAGCAATTAATTAGGGGCTCTTTAAAAAAAGGTTATGAAAAATGTTTCTTGGCTGTAGCCAAAAAAACAAGCAGAAGTATTTCAGGATTTTTATCCTTTCTTCTATGCTTTGTGGGAACACTACCGTCATTCATATCATCCATCCATACATCCCATACAATATTGTCCATCAAAGTAAAGAAGAGAGGAAAAGAGAAAAGACTATAAAAACGTTAGAGACTATAAAATTCAAACATTAGTTAAATCTTTTACAATATTGGTATCATATTAAGAATGTCCAAAGAAAGTAGACTCAATTTTCACAATTCCCATAACGTGACAGAAAGAACTTTAAAACTGTACAAGACTAGAATTGAAATTGTCTCACACGTAATCATACAATCCTCAGATGTTTTTACATCAAACATAAGAACTCTCCGACAAACTCCCATCATACAATAGTTACATAACGTCGAGGAAATCTTCCCACAGAGATGAGACAAATAAGAAAATGACTCGTTACCAGCGACCACCCGTTTATGGACCGATACCATTGCTGTCTCAATTCGTTTTTGACCATAAAAGACGGTGGCCGGGGCATTATTGGTCGTCGATCGAATAGAAATGTCCGTCATTGATGTTCGCCTTGAGTTTACTGAACGCTTTATATGGCACGTGGATTTTCTTCTGGGAGTTTATTCGTCACTACATCCGGCTCGAAGGACCACATAACACAATGCGTATATATAATTGTAGCGCGTGCCAATCCTCTTTTGTAGAGTTATAATTTGTTATACTTATACCAAGAGTACCAACATAATATAGGTATGATTGTACAAAAAGGTTATATGTAGTAAAAAAAAAACGCTTTACCGATATTCAAATTCAAATTCAAAACTTTATTGCATTCATGTGGATGGAAGATGACAAATATATGTAATGTACAACATGAGACCCTGTTAGGGCACAGCAAATAAATAAAATAAAATATAAACTTATATAAAAAAAACTAAAATCTAAAATTATTAGGTAGGTACCGTAAATATATCTATGACCAAAATTGAATTTC
The DNA here is from genome assembly GCA_951394255.1 of Polyploca ridens. Taxonomy (NCBI): domain Eukaryota; kingdom Metazoa; phylum Arthropoda; class Insecta; order Lepidoptera; family Drepanidae; genus Polyploca; species Polyploca ridens. Next base: position 11,456,916 of record OX596261.1, read on the forward strand.
ATTGAGATTACAATAATTAACTTATTTCCTACGTTATTACATTATTATTGGCCCAACCAACTATGACCAACTACTTCGTAATAAAAGGCGATTAAGGCGATGTTAGCTCAGTGGTAGTGACGTCGGATACCGAGACGAAGGTCCCGGGTTCGAATCTTACAATAAGCTTGAGCTTTCGGTGAAGGAAAACATCGTGAGGAAACCATAGCACGGTTGTAGGTACTTTGTAGAACTCATCTGGCTGGCTACTACCCTCAAGTTGAAAATCTGTCGCTAAGCACCTATCGGTGTGTTCAGATAGCTGCACTTGAGAGCCAGTTCCTTCTAGGCTTTGTGTGCTTACCACCTTCGGCCACATTTATACTTACCATAGTGAGTTTGCGGTCAAACACAGCCCTAAACACAGTAAAAAAAACTTTTTTTAAATTGTGTAAATTTTGTTTTGTTTATAAAATAATTGTCATGGTATTTAGCCTTCACGCCAACCGCCTTTTTAATATTATCAATTTTAATATATTATTATTATGACAAGTTATTCAAAAGTGACATAGTGTTATAGTCTCTAAAAGCCATAATATAGTCACTTTTCACAAGTAGCTTGGATCATTTGAATAATCGGACGATGATCTACCATCTTGATGATTCTAATTTCCTAAACAGGTATCAAATTATGGGTGTGTTATGTAAAATAACTTCATATCATGACTAATTTCTTCTATTATATTTTATTATTGGGAGAGAGGTAGAGCATAGCGTTTATTCGCTCAAAGAGCAGCTCGACTGGGGAAGTACAGTCCACCTTACAGAATACCGCAGCCAAATAACTTTATGTTGTGTTCCTGCGCGTGAGTAAGGTCGCCAGAGCTCATTGGAGAGTTGGGTAGGGTCGGTAGCACGTGAGTGATGCCTCGTGTGTTGCAAGCGTCTATATGGCTACGGTAACCGCTTAACATGACGCGGGCCGTTTGCTTCGTAATTTTTTTCTGACAATAAATCAACTAGTGGACAGTGCATTCATGCAAACTGCTCAGGCTTCTCACAAGATAAAGTCCCACAAACTTATCTGGCCCGGTGAGAGAGTCGCTGTTTTCGCATTTGCTGGAGCAAACAACTAATGAACGTAGTGTTAATATTCTCTTTGACCAATGGCTATTGACATTTCAAAATGGCGTCGTTAGTTCCTCTTTTGACCACCAGGCCAGATAAGTTTGTGGACTGTAATGTTGTTAACGCTCTATGAATAATCTTACTCTATGAGCATAGGATACTATTAATTTGGGAACGCGGTTGTAGCGACATCTATCTGCCATCTATCAGTAACACTGAGATAGTTCACACACTGAAATATAGATGGCGTGGCGCCACATTATCCTGCATCGCGCTTAAGAAGTTTTCTCGAGAATCTGCATATATACAACTGTCCGACATGTACAGTTGGACCGCGGTCCCCAGGCACGATGACCCAGCCTGGCGGAAGATCTTCCCTTTTAAATGGAGTCATCCACCTTGCACCTCCATACGGTTAATAAATCAAATGTGTAATATCAATTGTGAATCTACCCTACAAATGCAACCGTAAATCATAACATGTTGGTTATTTCTAACACAGATAAAGTTAATGAAGTGTTGGTTTTCCCATTAGTAGAATAGCTTGTGTATAATCTGTGCGGATCATCCTGTACCTCAGTAATCGGCGAGTCACGCCAGATTTCTCGCCGCTAAATGATGGCTGCCGATCTTTGAGTTTGCTTGTGGTGTAAGTTAATAGCTGTTGAAGAGATTATGGATCTTCATAAGTTGCAGATAATAGCAGTCATTTTCTTCCGAAATGAACAGAATGAGACAGCCTCCGAACTGGTTAAGTTATTTTGCTGTCCCTCTCTGAGTTTATAGGCCGCTACCTAGAGCCATTGCCTTGTTTACCTTTGCATATACTGATGAAACAAAATATCCTCATAGCGTTATTCACTTGTGTGTCAAAAGTTAATTAGACATCTGACGGTATTTGAAACTCTAGGTTCTGTGACCCGTCAGCAATGTTTCATGCTTTTTAAAATTAATTCTAGTAGTAGTCTATGTGACTTCTTTTGAAGTGTAATACTTACTTAATATTGTAAATGCAAAATTGAGTTTGTTTGTTTGTTACATTACCAAGCCTTAACTATTCAACTGATCACTATGAAATTTGGCATGCAGATAGCCTATAGTATGGAGAATGACATAGGCTTTTTATCCCGGGATGTGTGTGAAACCACGGGGGACAACTAGCTTTTTTAATAAAAATATTTAATTTGGTTATTCCCGCTGTATTGTCAGACTTGTGGCACAAAATGGAAGCGCACATTCCTGGTGAACACGCGATCAGTTCTAGTCCGAGGGATTGGAATGTTGTGTAGATTTGCCGATATTGCACTAATGTACACTCAGACACAATAATTGCCAAAAGTACACTCGGACACAAAACTTATTTGAGGCCGAAATCATACTTCTTATATTAAACAAAAATATACAGAGATACGTGTGAAAAGTTTGAATATCTTTTCGGGATTTCAGAGTTAGTCCCACAACAAAACCAAAGACCGCCAACAATTCGCCAATCATCGCACCTGATCGCGGCCTAGATGCCGCCTTGCTTGGGGTAAGACCTTTCCCTCTCATTCCTACCTTGTATCCGAATAGCATTTGAGGAATAAGTAGGAATTTGTTTCGGTCCATGTAGGATGTGCCAGCTAGCCCTGCCTTATACTTTGGACACCCTAAATACAGTCCACTCCTACAGTCCACTCAAGCGCACTCACACCACTACACATTTTTGAAGTAATTGGGAACAGGGATGGTATATGATTTTAAATCTATCAATTTAAAACCTGCGTGTTGTAGTCCGGCCATTATTGAAATTCACGTAACTAAGACTCAATTCACATTGCGGCAGAACGGAAAGGAACGGCAGCATGCGAGGCAAATATTTAGAGCAGAATGGATCATTGGCTTTTGAACTCTATCTGTATTCTTTAACATACAAATTATTATTTATTTATTATTATTAGAAATGATCGAGGAGTCTTAAAAATTCACTACTCGTTATGGTCCCAAATTGGATTTGTATTTTGCACGTTATACAAATACATTGACATTTAAAATGGAATGTAAAAATTGTATCCCAAGAATTCGCTTCAATTCCACAAGACTAAGAATACATAGAATACACAATCAAGTTTTTACTTTAGGTTTATAATATCTAATGATTTGTAAATGCTTCCAATAAAAAGGAAATACCTAAAATAAACCGCTTTGAATATAGTTTGCACAATTAATTGTTTTAAAATATTACAAATGGCTGAGTGAGGAAATTTTATTGGTTCTGTCACGCGTCTTGTTATTTTATTGTCGATTTATGCAATAGGTATTTTTATTTCAGTAGGTTGTCTATGGCCGCGGCTCCATCCGTTTTGTTCCACCTTTACTAAAACGGTCCATTTAGTCGTTCATTTTGTTTGAAATCAATTCCGCCAATTTCCCACCACTGACAAAGCGCTCCGATTAGCTAGGACACGTGAACTTTGATTGGGTAAGTCAAGGACACACGAAATATTTAGATGCAGTGATTGGTCGGTACTATTATTAATCAGTGCAAAATCTCTGACTAGTTGCGGAATTGAATTGATCGGTATTACTACTCTAAAGGAATGTTTCCTCAATGATTTAGTCACAGTGCAATGATGGCCATAAACTTTTTAAAGGAACCCTCTAGCATGGATTTCATACTGTGGTTCTGCGTTAATATAAGTCGATGGTAGTCCAATAAGCCAGAGTCCAGTTTTAGTATTGTTGACATTATATCGTTGTTGAAAAATTTAATATTTTTCGTACTTCATCTATTTATTGGTGACTGTACTTTTTGTTGACTGTAATTGCATTGTCATCCAATACACTAATGTACACCAAATATAAAGTCAATCTGACCACTGGAAATGAGTGAAATTCGACTTGCAAGATTCCACCCGATAAACATAGTTACATACATTGCAAGTTAAATAAAGGCTTGTAAAAAATAGCATAATGTCTGTGGTTTCCCATTGACATATTCCAATTTGCGGCCCGCTTAGAACCGCTTTTTTATTTGAATAAGCTCCTAATTCTAAAAGCTCGTTATGACATCTGACATTAATAACCAATAAACTGCCTTATTATATCACGTTTTATAACTATTTACTTGTATAAAATGTTTATAGCTGTAAAGATTTAAGTTCTTCCCAGTGGGGTCCGCTAGCTAGGGTTATCACATCGTTTTTAATTGGGGAAATAAAGCAACTTTAATTTGCTTTAGGAAATTTCATAAAACACATTTTTGTTATTTGTTTTTTCTGTTCCGTGGTTATTTTACTTTAAAGCATTTGTTATTTATGTGAACAATCTAATTGTTCTTTACATAGAGAGTGATGATATGGCAGTTGAGCCAAGGGAACTGGCTCTCAAGTGCAGATGTCGGAATAACCCATTAGGTGTTTTGCGATCTAACTGTACAAACTGCAATGAGATGCGATAATAAGAATTCACCTTTTATATTTCGTAGAGAAAAGTATACAAGTCTCGGGCCGAAATATCAATTGACGGTCTTGATTAGTCAGAAGAATCACTTCGGATGTCTACCTGGACAGTAATTGAGATAATAATAGTTTTGTATTAAAATTATATTATATTATATTTTCTACCTTCTACTAACTGGTTGTTCAACCCTACTGCAGCCGGTAACGGTTGATGATGACCTTGTGAACTGTTGCCATCGTAAACCTAATGACGTTTCAGATTCCGCAGCCTTTCCAGACTTGACTTAAAAGTCTGACATTTTATTTATAAACCGCTTCATTTTCAAAAACCCGTTTGAAGATATCCAGTTATTTTTACCATGTTTAATTCCTTATGCTTTACATTCACAATGTATGAGGAATTTGTCTGTCTGACCTTTGCCAGAATGTATGTATTCTACTGTATATTAAATGTGACTTTTTTCCGCAGAATACTTTTAGCAGCGACACGAGATGGCTTAACTTTTACTCAGATAGACAGATAGACAAATAGACAAATGTATTGGTAATTTATAGTTTATAGATTACTCACAAATAAAACTAATAAGAGTGATTTTAAGCTATCGATAATGCAAATTCTCATAAGATTTCAAAAGTTGTATGATTCTTGTAAAGTAGGTAACTATTTTTTTTGTGTACAATCTCTCACTATTCCTGACTGTCCTCTGTGCCAAAACTTCTGAAGCTAGAAATTCAGGATTTCTCAAAATTAATACGCTAAGGGCTTATTTGTTAATGGCCAAGAGAAGTAAGAGGAAAGTTAAGAGAGGTACGTAGAGCGTAGCATTTATTCGCTCAAAGAGCAGCTCGACTGGGGATGTTCCTCCACCTTACAGAATACCGTAGCCAAATAACTTTATGGTGTCCTGTGCGTGAGTAAGGTCACCAGTGCTCCTTGAGGAGGTAGGAAGGGTCGGTACCGCGTGTTGAACCATCCATATGGTTACAATAGTCGCTTAATAAGGGATAGATTAACCGAGGTTTATCTAGCGATTGAACAATCGGCATAAAATAAAATAAGGGTCTGCACAGATACGCGCGGATTTCCTCGACGCTTTATACCTAGTACTCACCAGATAGCAATCAATAGGCTTCTCTTTCGGCCTGTGGTAGGCCTTCTGCAACTCCGTTTGTTTGAGAGCATGCGCGATGTGCAGTGCACTTGCGTCGAACCGCCCGTAATGGTAGTCAGGTGTGTCCCGCGACATTTCCCGCGCCGGCGACGCGTGCACGCTGCCGCCATTTGTCGTCCGCGTTGGAGATACTGTGTCAAAGGAAAAAATAACTTTATTGTGGTGTTAATGAGTTTTTCAAGGTGAGATAACCACCATTTTAGACTTTGTTCATAATCACACTTGATAATGATCGAGAAATGCTGTTTACTTGAGTTGTTGGATTTTTAGGGTTGAAAGGAGCATTATTGTTTGTCTGTGTGAATATTCAAGAAAAATTGTTATTTTTTTATAGTAAAATTCATCCATATTATTATGTCAAAAAGTATTTCTTACAATAATTAAAATTTATTATTCCACGCACTTGTCATGAGTGGAACAAGGTAATGTTAAGGAATCTTATAATGTCTACTCAGAAGACATTACAGAGTAGATAACTACTTAAAGTTAACATTAAACGTCCATAAAAAGTCGATTCGCATTAGCGGACAATCGAATAATCAAACAATTATCTTATTCATACGAGTAGCGGGACGTGTGCAGCGAGCCGATTCTTATTAGCTCGATTATAGTAGATGTCTGTGATATTTAATCAATAAATATTTCATAAATTCAAAATTCGAACGTTTTGCTGTTATGCGTCTCGTTTTTTTTAAAATGACAAACGTTCTAAATTAATCGTCGGGTGTCGGCGTATTTTTTGCGACCGTGTGCTGATACCTTTATGTAATTTTTAATCAAATCAAAGTCGTAAGCTTCGTTTTGTTTGTGAGATATAGTGTGTGACGTCACCTCGTATTGCTTTTATATTTTACACTTTTACCGTCTTATTAATAAATAAGGTGAAAGTCAAGTATAGTTAAACCTAGGATTAAAATATATCCGTCACTTTCTAATGTCATATAAACAAAAAGGGATGAGGCTATCTTAATACCTGGTTATTACAAGACTGACATACACCTTATTTATTAATAACGGGGTTAAAGTTTAGAATATAGATATAGCATAAAATGTGATTTGTTGATTTTTCTACAAACTTGACGTAAAAAAAATACGGTAAATACTGACGTAATAATAAGGTATTTACCGTCGAAAAATTTGATGGTCACTAATTTATCGGTCACTTTTCTGACGTAACCGAGTAGTAAAACATAATTGATAATACAATAACAAAATTGTTGAATAACAATGTTTATTTACATGTATACAATAATTTACATTCAGCTCTCAGGCTTTGATTACATGCTCTGTAGAATACCTTGAACATATTATATTATTAGATATAATTAATTGTAAGTGAACCAAGGAGTCTGCATTCATAATGCTATGTTGTCTATGGATATGTATGATTAACAAAGAAGATGATTTATCAAATTCCACTGTGTAAAAATATTTGAAAAATCATCATTTATATACCTTGTATAATATAGAAAGTTTGCGATAATCACGTTGGTATTACATTAATTGACCAATTTTATAATAAAATATTTTTTACATAGATTATAGTTGGCATGATAAGCTATAAGACCTCTGCTATCATTACATAATGAAAAATAAAATATTCCAAATTTCTTTTTAAATCGCGGCCAGAAATTCATAAATAGAATCACAAAAGTTAAATTGTGAATGGCCAGTTTATTCGATTCAATGCTCACATTATTATCGATTTAATGCTGTTATATCATATACGACAGTAAGTTTATTGGAAATACAACCAAAGCGCTTTAAATCAAAGTTGATATTGTTAAAATTTATAAACGACAGGTTGGAATGGTGTCAATGACCCAGTGGCGATCCATAAGTTACACACTGTTTCACTGGGTAAACTGGTAAACTTTGTAGTTGGACTAAAGTAGGCAAAACTCTTTTTGTACGACTAGAAACATTTGTGTTGCGAAACAGTTATAAATATGTATTATATTGGTTAAGTTACGATTACATTAGCCAGCAGAATGTTGTTAAACTGGTATTAGGTATTTAAATTTAGAATGCTACAGAAAAAATAAGTTTAAAATTATAACGTAATGATTAAATCAGACTATGCAAAAAGTTTATTAACATTTCTGATTTTGTTTTTTTTAAAGGATTTCAAATAAAAGAGGTCCCATATTTTCAATTGCATTTACAACCATTTGCGTCCAGCATTCAGCCTTATTTAGTCCATTGCGCAAATTACGTAAATGTAGCACATAACATTATCCAAACAAGGTATTAAGGGATGTTGCAAGCTCACAGACGCGACTTTATTGCGATTTGACGCTAAATAAGGAGTGTGTAAATTGCCTAATATTTTGTCGCTGTCAGATTATTTGAAACTCTCACAGGTAACTCTATACCATTTGTAAAATGGCTTGACCCTATTATTAATTGACGTTTTCAGCTGGAGTCGCTTTTTGTCATGTGAATGAAGTTGATTTGAAATTTTAAATAATTAGGTGTACAAAATAAAGAAAAGAAAATACACACGTTTTAGAGCTGTGTGAGGCCATAGAGATAGCTTTCGCTGCAGCGCTGATTTTGCTAGTTTTAGCATTACCGAAAACGTCAAAATTATGCTATGAGAGTACAGACATAAATCTAAATAGATAACGCAAGTGCCTCCATCCGTATGAAAACCAAGAGTGTAACTTTTTTGTACCTACCATAATGTCACAAGATTGATTTAGTTAGGCTAGCATTCAATTGGACTGTTTTACAAAAAACTTAAACCGACTTCAAAGTACACTAAGAAGTAATCAAATCCTGATCTGATGACAATGGGACCAAACGGGAAGTGTACCCTTTCAAATAAAAAAAGAATTTTCCAAATCGGTTAATAAATGACGGAGAAAGAAACTCAGCATTAGTTTTTTAACGTGAAAATGAAGCTATCCTATTTGTCAGCTAAACTTGTACGTAGTATTTATATACTCTGAGGCTAAACATATCCCTCGCTTCACATCTCGGTGGACATGCAGCCTTATGCGAGTTCCCTGTCCGCGCGAAACAGTTTCAAAAGAAGCACATTGTGCCCCATTTTTGCACAGATTTTGACACGCGAAGTACATACACCCGCGTCATGTATTTAGATGTATATCTGTGTATGAGAGTCTTCACTTCAGAGTCTATTACGACATCTACGAAGAAATAATGAAGGATAATTCGCACAATTATAAGACAGAACCATAGCGTATTACTAGTTAAGTATATTCATACGTGAATGACGCAATTTCCCAGATACAAGCCAATACGCACAATTACGACATTCCGGTGGACTCTTGCGCAGAATACCGCTTCATGCGAACGAGCTAAGTACATTTTTAAGTAACGCTTGATTGATGACAGCAAGTTTTTTTTTATCGGGCTTAGAATAATGTTGTTTCACGATTGCGTGTAATTATCGAAAGTAGAGTCGGATTAAAGGTGTTTTAAATGTCATGTTTTTTTTTTACTATTTAAGTCTGTTTGACCACAATATCTTTATAGGCCGAAGGCGGTAAGGACCAGAAAAATAATGTGTGCTTGGGGGAAAGTTGAGACTTAAGGGTTGTAGCCACCAGTCAGAAGGGTACTACTTAGTGCCCACCTCCGTGCTATACTCAACTGAGTTGTCCTACTCTACGTCGAAAAAATGCGATGCCGACCGACCATCTACAAATAGTTATACATAATATAATTTGGAATAGAATCGCATATATCTTTCCGAAATAAGTGATGTCTCGTATCTATAGACTTCATTGATGAGTTTAAAATTTTAGCACATTTACTGCCAATGCTTCTGGACTACAAACCCTCAAGAAGTAATCAAAGAAAGACTACTACTATTACAGAATACATCAAATAGGTACACAGGGTCTAAGTAAGTACAGTACACAGGATCTGAATGTCCATCCGAATAGTACCCGAGCTTTAGGTCACTGGGCTGCATTTGGAATGTAGCCGGTTGTTTTGCAACAAGTTCTTCCCTCTCACTCGCTCCTTCACAGCTCCCTTTCGCACACACTCCCGAAGTATTCCGAAGGCTTTCGCGCAGTAGTACCTTCTTCGGAAGTCCGACTGGATGCTTGTGAAGGTTTTATATTTGATAGGTATATTCTGGACGTGTTAACGGTTTTTTTATTATGCATTAGGTACCTTATTTTTTTGTGGATGTTATGAAATCTAGGAATGAATTTGGTACCTATATTTTTTGTTTTTATATAGTTTTAGAGTGTGATAGTGATAAGTATGATTTTATATATATTTTTTATGTGATGTGAATTTTATGAGGAATGATTTGATATGTGTTTATACACATATCAAATCATTCCTTCATATTATTAGAAAAAAGACAACTTACGTGCATAAAAAAACCTATTATAAATATGAGTTTTGAGTTACTTGCGGTATGAAAATGTGGCCTTTATTAAGTTGAAATAAGGTTTTACCTCTACTTTACTTATTTTATTGAAAGGAAAAATATTTTAACGGTTTTTCCTTTCTTCCCTTTCGAGATAAAATCATAGAAGATTTTTTACTGAATATAAAAAATATAGGTACAAATGTAACTGGACAAATGGTTCGTGAAAACGGTATAAATAAACTTTTATACTCTTTCAATTATTACTGTAGGTCTGCGGAGGAGAGAAAGGCGTCAATTTCGCACGTGCATGGCACATGACGTCATTCAAAACCTCCGTTTTGTTAGCCCAAGGTTTGCGTGTGACCCGTAATTTTGTATGAAAAATATCAAAAATTTTAATTATTTTTGGTTATTACAAAAAGTATGCCGATTTATTTTCGACATAAGGATTCATTGAAACACTAACCCCCTTATATTACAAAACATGGTTTAAAGCAAAACCAGGTTTTACTGTCATTCGGTCACTTTCTAACGGCATATAATAAAAAGAGACGAGGCTATTTTAAAACCTGGTTTTACTTTAAACAATGTTTTGTAATAAGGGGGTAACAGTTTATCTAACCTATAAGTATCGTAATAAGTAAGTATTCAGTTGTTTACAACTTAACTAATTTTAGTCTCACTATGTCTCTTTCTAACAAAACATAAGAAAAGAATGCAAGAAATTTAGTCCTGTCAAATTAGTCCAATGCTTGTTTTCAATATAAATTCAGTTGCCATCTATCGCGGATACCCGAAAATGAAAACGGCAATGACTAATTTGACAGCTATAAATATGCTCTATCCTTTTTCAATCATGTTTGCAAGAAAGAGATGTGATGTGACTAAAATTTGTTTAGTGCGATTTATAACAGAACGGCACCGTCAGACTAAGGATGGAGCGATGTTTCTTGGTTCCTACAACCGATAACAAAACTCATCAAACAAATACACGGATTATTCTTGGAGCAGAGACTACACAAACAAATAAAAATTCCAAGCACATCCCCAGGGACCTATTGTGTAAAAACAAATGAACATCAATATTTATTTTTGCAATACACAGACAGCTCAATTGAATTTTATACGTTTGGATTCCACCATCAATCAGGCTTCCAGACGAATCAAAGATGATTAGAGGTCATTACTGCGGAGCCTCGTTGCACTGAAGACAATGGAGGTGACCTTGGGTGTGTGCCACCATTGTGCTGGTTTGTTGACCATTTGTTATAAGCCTAGGTCATGTATCATGATTACTGAATGCGCCAAAGTTAGAGCTTATAAAATGTATTACAACGAACACCACGAGATGAATTTTGCTTGACAAAGTTTCAGGCAATTTTAAGGCGGGTGCCGATTCCGTTGTAAATCGCACTAAACTAATTTTAGTCACATCACATCTCTTTCTTACGAACGTTATTGAAAAGGAATAGAACATAATTTAAAGCTGTCAAATTAGTCTTTGCCGTCTTCATTTGCGGGTATTTAGATGTAACCGCGTTAGATGGCGACTAAATTTATATTAGAAACAAGCATTGGACTAATTTGACAGGACTAAATTTCTTACATGCTTTTCTTATGTTCTTTGTTAGAAAGAGACACAGTGAGACTAAAATTAGTTCAGTTGTAAACAACAGAATCAGCACCAATAGCTTTCATTTGCCATATTATTTTGTCTTCTTTTTTTGTAGCAGTGACGTCCAATGCCGTGGAAAAGGTCCTAAGTTTGAATCCTACGATGAGCTTGAGCTTTCGGTGAAGGAAAACATCGCGAGGAAACCATAGCACGGTGGTAGGATACATCGGGGGGCACGGCAGTGCCCCCGCCGAGTTTACTGGAACCATTTCGCCGCATTTTCAGGCCCCTATTTGAGAACCTCTGGATAAGACCCGAACGCAGAAATTTTCGTCATCCAGTAAGCTATAATCACATACTTAAAATCCAAAATTTCAAGGCTGTAGGTCATTTAGTTCCGAAGTTAAGCGAAAGCAAAGTTTCACATTTATGACACTCACTCACTCACTCACTCACTCACTCATGATCATCAAAATAGAACTAGTACTTCCCATAAACTCAGAGAGCTGAAATTTGGTACAGAGTTAGGGTTTAATGACCACATAAAGGGAAAACTATAAAAACTAGGATAATCGAAGATCTGGAGTACCTGGTGACCCTGATTAGAAAACACAAGAGCCCAACCAAACTATTAGAGATCGACATACCGCCTTTACAAAAAATATTCAACTTGGTGGGCCGCTTCATTTTCTACAAAAAGAAGTGAAATCCCATCAAAAACATTCTGTAAAAAACTAGCCAAGTCTCGATGGAGCTGCTTGTTTATCTCTAAAAAGTAATGAAATCTAGACAAAGTCGTGCCAAGTCTAAGGTTCCTTACTGCGATTTCTTTATTATTATAGTTAATGATGTGTGACTTGGCCGTTGAAGGGAACACAAGGGTACAAAACCAGGTGTTCCATGACACCATTGCACCAATCTGTACTTGTACCCACTAACGTATAAAGAATGTTCAACGGCCAAGTCACACAACATTAACTATAATAATAAAGAAATCGCAGTAAGGAACCTTAGACTTGGCACGACTTTGTCTAGATTTCATTACTTTTTAGAGATAAACAAGCAGCTCCATCGAGACTTGGCTAGTTTTTTACAGAATGTTTTTGATGGGATTGTATTAACCGGCTGGCTACCACCCTCAAGTTGAAAATGTATCGCCAAGCACCTCCGGTGTGTTCCGACAGCTGCACTTGATGCTCCGTTGTAAGCTTTATGTGCTTGCTACCATCAGCCATCATCACATACCATGGTGAGACTGGTCAAACAAAACCTTATCCACAGTTTAGTATAAAACAAACTATCCTATCTTAATGAAATTATAATGTGAAAGTCAGTTTGTTTGTCGCCTAAACTGCACAACCGATTGTGATGAGATTTGGCTGGTAGATACATCATAGCTTGGAATAGCCATTGATGTATTATTACTACGTATAGAGAAGACGCCACACATCACAACTATGTTCCGTTCAAATGAGGCCATCCGGCCAGACTGTTGCTGTAGAAAGATGAACGAAACGCGTAAGTGCCATGAAAATCACGGTGTTTGCGAGAAAAAAACTCCTAAAAGCGTTCTGATAGCGCTACGTGTTTCTACTGTCTACTTAGACGACTATAACAGGTGGAGATTTCGAGATGGCATATTTTCGAAACCAATGTTGGGTTAGTCATGCTGAACAACTTTTACAATGGAACCAATAGCGAATTCACAAAAAAAAAATTTCTTTCCATAGTAAATGTCGACCATAATGTATGAAAAGTAAAAAAAAAATTTTGAGTATTCAGTGTTGGTCCAATAGTAAAAGTTGTTCAGCATGACTAACCCAACATAGGTTTCGAAAATATGCCATCTCGAAATCTCCACCCTGTATAATTATTGTTTCAGCGCTAAAGAGAAATTTGGTCGACTCTAAAAAAATGGGGCATAACCTTTGCTTCTCTATACGTAGTAATAATAGCTCAATGGGAATAGCATATAAGATACTCTTACCCATGCCTCGGGAGCACGGGCAAACTACGAGTCAAAAATGAGTTAAACAAAATAAATCTTACGTTCAGTGTCATGACTATTCCTCGCCAACCCTCTTATCTGCTCATTGACATAGTTGTTGCTCTTGGGGACGTTCAGGGCGCTCCTGATGCCCACTGAGGAGTTGTCCAGGTGACCAGGCCCGATCTTAGGCACATGGCTCGAGCAGTACACCTCTTTGTCTTCTGTCCAGTGCTGGTTGTTGTAGTATGTCTGGTGAGAAAAAAGTTTTAGTATTAGTTGTACGTAGTATTTATATACTCTGAGGTATTAGTTATAGTAGAATTGGTCGCATTGAATTAATTTAGAATAAGAGGGCCTGGGGTCTGACTGGCGAGGTTCTCAGCAAACTGGCAGCATTTTCTGGGGCTAATGAAGTTTTTTATTTTGATATGGAAGTGTTATAATAATCAATAAGGTGGCAAACTCGCTGCGGTCTGCGTGCAACCAAAAATCTTGAATGTCCAAGATAAACAGAGATAGAAACACGACGAAAATTTGCACGATCGTAATTATTTTAATTAAAATGGGAAATCACTCCAACGTACTCGGGACGGGCTCTTAATCGAAATTTTTTTTGGCTCTCGTCAAAATTGTGTTTGCATCTCTATCTCTCTCGGGCAGTGTTCATAAGGATGGTGATATCTCTTTTCCATGCTTCGGACGTCTACTTAGCGTAGCAAAATCCTAAGTCCTTGCAACAAACGGTTATCATAAGCACTTTGCCGACCCTGCGAGAATCTCTATATTATGATTATTGTAAGAAAACTAATTTCCTACGTCAAAACATCAATGATTACCAAAATCTATTTCATATGCTCCAAAATTGCTCCAATTTAGACCTTTCCATACTTTTAGCTATTTCATAACAATTTGACCTTTAAAAACATTGAACTACACAAATGCAAATCACCGACTAAAACCTAAATTCAATGGTCTTTTGTTGATCGAAATCGTTCAATTACACTGCATTGATGCGATTATTACCAGCAAAGCTGAATCATTTCATAAACGTAATACAATAGCAGATGGACCAACGTAACCTGGTCTGTAGCTGTGCAGCCACTGTATTGTAGCGTTAGCTTCATTTAATAGACCAAAGAAAATAGAAGAGGATCAACTAATGTTGGGTGATGCACAAAAGATTTAATGGAATTTCACAGTGATACGCTTAGTTAAGTTATGGTTTGCTGTTATACAATATTTAGTACTACTAAGCCAGAAAATAAGCGTACGGCCCGCCTGATGGTAAGCAGTTACAGTAGTCTACTTGCAACACCAGGGGTATCACTCGTGCGTTGCCGACCCTGAAGAATAAACTTCAAAATTTTTTGATGAAACCTTTTTGATATTACTAGATTACAGTATTACCCAACTTATATGGCGCGTCGTGAATCTTCGTTCGCACAGAAAAGAAAGTATGGTCCCGAAGATTAACGAAAGAATGCTTAAAACTTACAATCAACCTTAGATCACTACTATAAGGTTCATAATACACTGCAGCTGTTAGTTCCGTCTCACTCGCAAATCACGCCCGTCCGCACGGCGCGCGCTAACATGACGGCAGCTGTCGGCCAATAGCGTTACCCACGCTTTGAAAATTTATCTTCTGCGCAGGTACATCGGTAAGCCATATTAATTGGGTACTACTGTAAGTGATCTTGACAACCTACATATTTGCAATACCAGGATATCTAAATGCATTGCTATCTTGAAAGAGCTCTTGTCTAGCGGTTTTGAAGAGCCCGCTTTTTAAATCTACCAAAATGCCTTGATTGGGCGTGTAGTTCTATGTTTGACATGATAATGTATGATATTATTATTATTAAAAGTAATGATACATCTGACTGACTGACACATACATAGTGCGTAGCTTCTTGCCATCCAATATTTGGAACCCCATTTTTGATTAAAGACCTTCTTTTTCAGAATTATAAGGAAAGCGTAGTCAAAATATGTGGCTTGGCCGTTTCACTACTACAAGAACTATTGTATAACAAAAAAGTTACAGTGAATACATTTTTCACCTTACTCCCATGTGACGGTAGCGAAACGGCCAAGCCACATATTTTGACTATGGTGTGTAGAGTTTGTGAAGTTAGGGCTTGTAGAGTAAGGGCAAGTAGAGTTATAAGCTTGGCTCTACATGAGATCTGAGAACTTTTTGACAGTGCAAGCCATATGTCTTGGCAACATTTTACATTAAAATGTTTTTGGTGGGTTTCATATTTCCTCTAATACCTGTAGTCCTCAAAAGACAGATGTGAACACCTACTTCCTACTCGTACAATCGGGGTAGTTCACATTGGTCACCGAGCTAAAAAAGCTCGGGACCTAACGTGTCAAATTTGACACGGCATTAGCTTGACCCATATTCCCACTTATCTAACGAGGCTTTCATTTGCCTTGAGATGAGCGTAATCAAAAAGCGGAAGAGAAATCAAAGCACGAAGATTTCCAATAAAACGTATCGATTATCGATTAAAAATTTGAATTTCAAATAAACTAAATGATCTGTGAAAACAAAATAACCGACATGGCTGTGCACTTGGGCATTCAACGATTGTGTCACGGTAGTTATGAGGATAGACAAGATAAAAATAAATGTGATGAAACGAACCAATTAATAGGTTTACTGCAATTTTACTACCAATCGTTTGTAGTCCATTAATAAATATACCTCCAGGTAGACACTTTTTTTTTTTATACGACTAAGTCGGTAAACAATCTTACGGCCCGCCTGATGATAAGCGGTTACCGTAGCCATATGGACGCTTGCAACACACGAAGCATCGCTCACGCGTTACCGACCTTTCCCCCCTCCCCTATGAGCTCTGTCTACCGTGTCCAATTTACACTATTCTATACATCCTAACTTAATATTATAAATGCGAAAGTGTGTTTGTTTGTTACGCCTTCACGCCTCAACTACTCAACGGATAATCATGAAATTTGGCATGCAGATAGCCTATGGTATGGAGAAGGACATAGGCTACTTTTTATCCTGGGAACGCGGTTGAAACCGCGGGGGATAGCTATATTATTATAAATTTCGGCCAAGTGTATGTCAGAATACGCGCTATGTAGGGTTCCATAGTCAGTTATACTATCACATAACGTATTGAAGTAAAATTTGGTCCCCGATTCTCGCGCTTTCGACATCGAAGTTGCATTAAACATTTATCGAGATTTAAGTCAAAACGTATAATTTTTTTTTTTTTTTGGCAAATGTCTAGAGCATTGATGCCAAATGCATACATTGATGTCAAAGACACGAGAATCGGGCCCTAAAACCGGCTTTTCCAGCTTTTCAATATGGGATATAATATAAGATATATGGACATGCTGATATATGTTTAGGTCATATATGTGTCAAGAGCGTTACGCCTACAAACTGCATTAGCAGTTTTGTTTAATTTTCGTGATGATTGGGTTAAATGTTTATAAAAAAAAAAACTTGACATATAATATTTTATCGCTCGTCATACAATGTGTCAAAAAATGTTTATAGTTTGGGATGTAATATACAAAAATGTATGAGGAGCGATAAAATATTATACAGGTCGTTGTTTTGGTCAGAGACGAGCGACTCAGGGTCGATAATACAAATGAAACTGGTGCTAAAAAAATATAAAAAAAATACTTTTTTTTTTAATAAAAAATATAAAAAAATTAAAATTTTGAAAATCATGTAGTAAGCTAAAGTATAGACATAATACTCAACGGGAATACGAGGGAGTAAAGGTGTGGGGCGATGGTGGCTTGCGCCTAGCTCTAGTCTGTGCACGTGCCTAGTAACCATACTTTGCGGTAATTTTATTTCAAATTGAAAAAGGTATTTCTCAACATATTTACAGTATTTAATGGAATTAAGTCCATTTTTGGGGAATATATATTTTGTACTATCGCTCCTGGGTCGCTTGTCGTCGACCAAAACAACACCTGTATATCAAGATGTAATTTATATTATATTATATCCCATAGTGAAAAGCCGGCGTAATATTTCGCGCAACTAAATAAATAATGCGGATCATTTTATAAAAGTGAATGAATAACCGTAGCGCGATAAAAATCAGTTACCCACATGTAGGGTGATACGCATTATTTCGAACTTCATTCTTATTTATCCAGTTTAAGCCCTAATAAGGTACTTATTTTCTTTAAGGAAAATAAAGAAGACTGGTAAAAACCTAACATACCTACATCTATTAAAACAATCCGTCTCGTTCATTTTATATTCATTCAGTCTCAAAATAGCCTTATCTCTTTTTGTTGTACGACGTTAGAAAGTGACCGAGTGGCTGGTTTTACTAAACTTGCGTTAAACCTTCTTTTGTAATAAGATTATTTGGATTGAAAGGACATGTCTAATGACACCCCCGATCAAGAAATGTTAAAAGTGACATCATCATCATCATCAGCCTATAATGTCCCACTGCTGAGCACAGGCCTCCTTTCATAAATGAAGGTGAAAGGGAATGGGCAATACTCCACCACGCGTGCCCACTGCGAATAGGTGGAGGTAGGCTAGTGGTCAACCTACTATTGGAATTTTTCGACGACTATCACAATTAAGTAATAACCTGGACCAACGGCTTTACGTGCCTTCCGAAGCACGGAAACGCTCGATTTGAAATACCACTAGGCGGTCACCCATCCAGGTGCCTACTACGACGGTGGTAGCTTAACTTTGCCGATCGATTAAGAACGGCTAATCATGCTACACCACGAGCGTAAAAAGTGACATAATAGAACAGAAAGTCTGGCAATCAATAATATTTTCACAATCTCAACCTTATAAACACAGCTCCAGAGTTTATTTTCAAATAAATAACACATAATAATTTAATAACTATATCAAACAGAAATGGCAATGAGAACAGCTATCCAGCGGTATTTGCACAAATAATTATACGGTACTAATATAATGTAATGAGTAATTCAATTAATTGTTAAGGACACCCGTGAGTCATTCGTGATCTGTATCGCGAGTGAATCACGTATTTGCATTTACCAATATATCGGTACATTTACAATACATTCATGTAAAAGCATATGGTTTAACAATATGATATTGTGGATTCACGAAATTGATTCATACTTTTTAGTCAGTGTATTAACCTGTGTTGAGGTTGGCACTAGTATATTTAGGGGGGCTAAAAAGGCAGCTAAACCAATATTGCTAATCGAATTCATGTTTTCAAATTCTCGGCAGATCTTACGTAAGATTCGGATTTTTTTAATACCACAAGGTAGCAAACAAGCATACGGCCCACCTGATGGTAAGCGGTCACCGTAGCCTATTGACGCTTGCAATACCAGGGGTATAACTCGTGCGCTGCTGACCCCGCAAAAATCTCATCACACCCTGTTTGGAGAACCCCATGCTGTACTCCATTGGGAAAAACCACAACGCAATTGCGTAAGATCTGCTGTGGTAGTTAGAAACATCGTATGTCCCCTGTAATATTTACATCCAATGGGATAAAGGGATAAGGAGGTGAATCACAGATATAGATATTGTGTGAATGGTATTTTTTTTTGTTATTTTTCATCATAAGTCGAAAACTACGCAACATAAAAGAAAATAAAAACCTGTTTTGTAATGTAGTACAAATGGAGCCCTTTCATATCTCATTTCCAATCATGCCCTCATTCAAACTTGTAGCCCCACTTTGAAATTTCGGTCCCCTTTGCAAAGAAACTAAAAATATATATATATATTTTTACAAGCTTTTATTTAACTTGCAATGTATGTATGTATGTTTGTTCGGGTGGAATCTTGGAGGTCGAATTTCACCCACATCCAGTGGTTAACTTGATATTTGGTATACATTAGTATATTGGATGACAATGCAAATACAGTTAACAAAAAGTACAGTCACTCAAAAAAAGCATGTATAAAAAATGTTTTTTTTAACAAAGACCTTATTTCATTTACAATAAGATTGGGTAAGCAATAATTACCCATAACTAATCCAAATTTCAAATTAATAGCAACAGTGCTTGCTGAAATATATCGCTAGGAGAGATGGAACGACGGACAGAGTGACGCCGTGATGGTTCCTTTTCACCATTTTAGTTCGGAACCCACCAACAAATGGCACTACAAACCAACAAAATCTTGCAAAATCTACGTTTTGTTGGTTGTTGGTGCCAGTAATTAATAGAAGGGCCATCTTGTCGTAAGTGTACGACAAAACTCTTACAATATTCTGTCTTTTAAATAAATACAAAAGCCTCAATATTTCTTAGATACGCAGAAACATATAAAACGGCAGTTGACCTTCATTCGTGGCGTATCATCACGACCTGCCGGCGTCTGTTGGCATTTAGGCGACCTTGTCTCTTATCTAACTACTCATAATTTTCCTACCAATGTGGTTTATGATTATGGAGACAAAATCTTGAATGAGATGCAGGAATTACCCACGGTTTGTTGAGGTAACAAGAGGTATTTTATATGTTTTTGCCGAGTTTGCTAAGCTTTATAAGGTATTTACCTTTTATTAATTGTGATGAATTACTTGTGCCTTTTACTATATGCAGATAAGATAAGTTAGGTTTCGCACAATCTACGGGAATCTATGACCCGTATTTCACATAGTAAGTGCACAGGAAATTGCAACTTTTAATGATACCACAACTAGCTATGACTCTAAAGTTGAATAATCAAATATAATTCATGAGTCATGTTTCGAATAAATTCCCAAGGATTAAAATAAATATGCAAAGATTTCCTGTATATAATAAGCTATTTTAATGACGACTAGATGACTGATGGAAGGTTGTTATTTTATGTAAGAAACGGAACTCGTACCAAATAACCTACGAACTATGAAGTTATGGACACATCGAACAATTAACAGAAATAAATGGACTGTTTTACAAAAAACTTAAACCAACTTCGAAATACATTAAGAAGTAATCAAATCCTGATCTGATGACAATAGGACCAAACAGGAAGTGTACCCTTTCAAATAAAAAAAGATTTTTCCAAATCGGTTAATAAATGACGGAGTTATGAGGTAACAAACATAACAAAAAAAAAACAACCGATTTGCGAACCTACTCCTTTTTTTAGTCGGTTAAAAAGCACAACGACGTTCTGTTTGTTTGAAATCTATTTCGCCAATAGCCTACCACCGAGAATGCGCTCTGATTGGCTAAGGCTAAGTAAGACACTACGTTTAGATGTAGTGTTGGTCAGTATTTTGCTGCTCTAAAGGGATTTTTCCCTCGATGTATGGACGTTAGGGACGAGTCTAATCTGTTGCGTTTTTGCTTATGAAAATGTTGACATATGATTTAAGTACTTGGGAGCTTTTTCCGTCAACGCATCAGCTTAGCTATCCAAAGAGGAAACGCTGCCAGCCTTCTGGGAACCTTGCCGTTAATCGGAAGCAGCGGCAGGCTTGAGGAAATTTTCTATATATAGTTTGTATTTTGTACATATTTGTTGTAAATTAAGTACTTGAAATATCCTGTATCTCTATTTAATTTGCTAATGGTCTCTCTAAATTAATAACCTAGTGGACAGAAGTGTTATTTGCCATACGAAATTTCGTCAGGCCAACGTAGAGTTCTAAAAATTCTACTTAGTGGTTATTCTATTAATAGGTGTGGTCAAACACAATTCGCCATCCAAAATACTGTCGCGAACCTGTTACCGCGTCAATCTCTTTTTTGCCAAGTTATATCTGCGGCTCTATCACGTATCTTTAGTGGTAATCGTAACAAACACCATTATTGAATTTCATACAATTAGGAATTATCAATGGTCTTCGTTGTATTGCGTCACCATTGCGGCTGATTATTTCTTTAAAAACTCTGATTAAAAAAGTTTAAACTCACCTTAAGTGTCAACTTGGTCCCACAAACGGCACATTTGAAGCATCCACTATGGAAGAAGGTGAAGTCCTTCAGAGGACCGACCCGGTCGACCTGGTAAACGATTTCATTGCACCGAAAGCACGTGCTCTCGTAGAAATTCGGTCGGTACATGTTTACAAAGTGTTCAAGTCATAATTCCAAACACTTTAAACACTGTCACTTGTCACTTTGCCAATCACTTTCACTTGTACATTGATGACATGCCTGCGGATATATGGTTATTGTTACGGATGTGGGTGAAAGACAAACAAACAAGATTCGTTCGTTAAAATGATTGCTAGAATAATTTGCAGTGTTATTGGTGAGGAAGAACATTTTTGCCGAAACCGGATTTTCGCTGACTTGATGACTTATTTTGCAACGTTTGATATGGATTCGGTAATCGTTAATGTTATTTATATTCAATCAATCATATCAGCCTATGGATGTCCACTGCTGAATATAGGCCTCCTCCATTGACTTTTGGTTTTGGGCCGCTTGCATCCAGCGGCGCCCAGCGACTCTGACCAGGTCGTCGGTCCACCTGGTGGGAGGACCTTCCTTCCCCATCGGTTATTTACAACGCGTCTTAAATTTTTATGCAAATAATACATTACGTGTGCACATTTAATTTAACATTTTTTATTCTTTATAGAATAAAAAGTGTAGTGTAATAACGAAAAGTCTGCAAACAAGCATACGGCCCACCTGGTGGTAAGCCTTATGGCTTATATCGTAAAAGTGTTCAAAAGTTAGTACACTCGTTACGTTTACAGATATCCATTAGTATTCCGATATACCCACACTTGTGTCCGAATGTATGTAAATGGCTCTATAGACGCGTGGCCAGCACGACATTATTGATCCACAATACACCCTCTTACAGGCTGACCCCATATTTATTGTTTCTTTTGGATTGGGGAATTCTTAATTACACTACAGTTCCCCTGTGTGACCGCAGACCGGTAGAAATGTAATATTGAGACGATTGTTGGTTGAAAATTAAAAAAATCAAATTTGATTTCTTTTTTCACGATTTAGCTTTGTATAGGTCGTCACCTGGTTTGCTACCACCAAGTCAAAAAAAATAATTTGTTGCAACTTATTTGACAGTTGTACTTGAGATTCAGTTTCCATCTGGTGCGTCCAAGCTACGCCAACCGAGCACGAAATAACGTAACGTTTGGAGTCTCGAACGAGCGTTCGACTCGCGCTCGACTGCGCTCCACCAATTGTCAGTTTTTTGACGAACACAGGGATTTGTATCGTGCTCGTGTTGTAGACTCGTTTTACGTCCACACTTGATCGCGAGCAACGAACGAATAGAGGCTCGGCTCGTGCTCAGTTCGCGTAGCGTAGACGCACCTTTAGATTTGTAAAGGTTGGTAATTTCCCCCTATTATTGCCATTATAGCCTGCTTTATTTCCAACTACCTGTCCCCTACGGATTTACCCGTATCCCCGGAATAAAAAATATTCTATGTCCCTTTCCATAACATAGGCTCTACGAAAAGTCTGCAAAAAAGCATACGGCCCACCTGGTGGTAAGCGGTTACCGTAGCCATATGGACGCATGCAACACCCGGGGCACCGCAGGGCATTCTACTGACACTGCCCCTTCTCGATGAGCTCTGGTGACCTTACTCACGCGCAGGAACACAACATAAAGTTATTTGGCTGCGGTATTCTGTAAGGAAGGAGGCACTTTCCCAGTCGAGTTGCTTTTTGAGCGAAACAACGCTATGATCTATCTCTCTATCATTATTATAAGCAGTTCGTTCCAACCGAGAGCTTCAGTAAGCAGATCATGCGAGCAAGTGGACCAGCTCGATCGCTGCACTGTGCGCATGCACATATTAATAGTGTCTTTATGCAACTTAACTGTTAATGTTCGCAATGCAAAGTGAGTACATTCTACTTGAGTATAGTTTATTAACAAAGAACGCGTGCTTGTTGCGTGTTGCCGGCGGCGAAACGGGCGTGTGGTGTAAGTTGTGGGAGAAGCGATGTTTATGTTTAACTTGTATTTTGTGATGAAGACATTTATAGAGTCTGGCTAAAAAAAGTAGGCCGTTAAAATGTGCAAACTTTTTACATGTCATAATAATATTCTTATACGTAATAGGATTGATGAGGGTTGCAATGCTGATATTTTTTCAACGGTTTCTTTCATTACTTTGGTTACAGCTTCAAAATCACGTTCTATATAAATGAGTCGTTTTATGTAGCTAAAGGGTAAACGATTGTGAGCGAAGTTTTATATAATTAATACATAACAGGAAGGGATGTTTCCTGATTTAAAAAAAATCTAATTAGTCCGTCAGTTAGGTTATCAAAAAATATTGGATACGTATTTACGCTTTACCAAATCATACAACATTTACAAAGATGACTCGCGATAAAATTCGGGAGTGAGGGCTTGTGACGTCACTTGTTACAAAAAGTGTACCACACAGTAACGTCACGCTGAACTTCTACAAACCATATCTTCGTATTTTATTGTTTTATTTTAAATTTTAAATGACGGACTAAATAGAAAATAATAATAATAAATTGAATATATTTTAAAAATATATATTAATAATTAAAAACCTCTTTTCAATTTGACATAATAAAAGAATACATTCTGAAATGGGTCGCTTACGTTTTAATTTTTGTTGAATTTCTATTTCAATATTACAGATACAGACTCTTATAACATAGAGCACACATCAAAAGCGGCGGCAGATATGAGAAGTGCCAATAATAATAGCTTACGAGATATTTATGTATTGTGCACTGTACAACACACAAAAACTAAATCGTTTTCAGTCTCAAATTGGTCTTCTTTCACCGCACTACGGTCTCGAGAGACATTTTGATGAGTTTGGTAGTTTTTGCTCGCATTTCTTTGGTACACTTAATATTCTTAGAAGTTATTTGTTAGTATTGAATCCGTCTGGTCTGTGGGTCCAGTTATAATAACATATTTATTTATAGATCGAGAACCAGATGGTTCTTGTTGTTTTCCTGGAGTTAGAAGTTCTGTATAAATATTAAGTGAGGATTATTACGATTAAGTACGAAAAATGGAGCAATGTCATCACAAATTGGTATCCAAGAGATGGTAAACGAATGAGAGGCAGGCAACACAAAAGATGGGAGGATGAAATAAAATTGACAGCTGGGCCTTACTGGAGGAGAGGGTCCTTAGATAGACACCATTGGAAAGTGCTAGAGGAGGCCTTTGCCCGCAGGCACTCTGAATTAAGAGACATTATTTAAGTTAAGAGTTAGGATTTCAGAATAAAGGCTTATTATTATTATTATTATATTAATTACGTGCTAATTCTAAGGTTATTCGAAGTTGTATAAAATTTGGAACAAAATAAAAAAAATCTTGCGTTTATCGATTATTAATAACATTAAAAATAATTTCAATAAAAATCACGTTGATTTTAAAAAAAATATCTTCAAATGAGTAATGAATTAATGAATTTAAATGATTACTTTATGAGAGAAAATTAAAAAATCCTAATATAGATGATAGCAAATCAATTCAACCACCATATATGGAGATATATAAATTATGATTTACTATGGATAATAAAGTTAACACCATGAAACATTAAAACAACGATTACATTGTATAATTATGGATTTATGGTTCAAAAAAGCGTTTTTAAAATACCGTAGTAAATATATAAGGGCATAATTATCTAGCATGAAACAACGAAAGAAATTAAATTGGATATTTTTTTTATGATCATTTTATAAAGATTTGCATGTGTTTGACCACACCCTCCATGGATAGTGATGATGTGGCCGATAGTGGTAAGCACACAAACCCTAGTTGAAACCAACGTAGGTACATTTTTTGCCACAAATTTTTCTGCCACAGACAAAATGGCAAAATTTTACGGGGAGTGGGCGCAGTTGGTTAAGATTCACCTTACGCACCGCAGGTCGTGGGTTCGATTCCCACACAGGACATGCATTTGTGTGCATGTCTGTATGTCCTGAGTCTGGGTGTAATTATGTATATTAAGTATGTATTTACAAGCAAAACGTAGTATATGTATTATATTAGTTATCTGGTTTCCATAGTACAAGCTCTGCTTAGTTTGGGATCAGATGACCGTGTGTGAGGAATGTCCCAGGATATTTATTTATTTTATTTAATAATTTATATTTAAAAACAATTTGACAAACACTGTAAATAAAGCTTATTATTCGAAAAGTTATTCGACTCAAAGACTATTTAAAAAGAAAACTTTAATTTATGAGTCTTCAATAGTTGCTAGGTTTACTGATATTTCTAAAATATCGATGAACAATAAATAAAAAAGGAAATCAATAATTTCGCAAGTATTAGAGAATCCGTTATTCAAAAATGCTACCTACGATAACACAAATATGGTCATGCAACTGTAAAAACCGCTATTTTTATTGTGATAAGGTTGAAATTAGATTACGTAATCAGTATTAATACTACAGTTGTTGTAGGTGAACATTTTGGTCAATGGTCAGTGATCTATCGGTAATATAAGGCAGTGTGTGGGATTCGTGTGGGAGGAAGTGAGGGCAGATCTTTAAAACTACTTTTACTTTGGATTACTCAATGGAGTAACGTAATGTGATATAGTAATGGATATGAGAACAGGTGATTTATGTATTGAAAGCGAAAAGGTTAATGATACAGAAGAATATAATAGTAATAATGATAATGGCCGCATAAATAACCTCAGAGTCATTCACCGAGCTATGGACTGAGTTATGCTTGGAATTTTCTACGTGACAGGGTCCGAAACGAGGACATTCGTAGAAGAACAAAAATTACCGATATAGCAATGGCAATGGGCAGGCCACATCGCTCGAAGAACCGATAACCGATGGGGACGGAAAGTTCTCGAGTGGCGACCACGTACTGGAAAGCGCCGAGCGGGACGACTTCCCACCAGGTGGACCGACGACCTGGTCAGAGTCGCTGGGCACCGCTGGATGCAAGCGGGCCAAAACCGTTCCAGGTGGAAGTTACTGGGGGAGGCCTTTGTTCAGCAGTGGACATCCTTAGGCTGATATGATGATGATGATAATAAGGTTAGTATCCTCGCTACTCAAGAAGATAATGAGTTAACAGATACCATGGAAAGCATAGTCACAGTAACTCAGAAAACTGATGAAGAATTTGAAACACAGTATGATGATCTCTTTAGAAGCAGAAAAACTAAATTGATACAGGCCCTAATCAAAATGAGCACAGCAAAAACTACCATTAAAATTGACAAAAACAAAATGAACCTTCATAATGATGTTTTTAATGATGATATTCTCGTTATAATATCTTTTCTAATTTAGTCCCAGAACCTAATCTGTGTGTAAAATTATTGCATATTTTCCTTGATGTTTCGGTATTAGTTTTGGTTAATTTTAGTCTAACTGGTGATTTATAATCATATGGGTTATTTAAAAAAAAAAATTCAAATTAAGAATGACACTGGCCGTAAAATTTTGTAAATCTAAGCAAATTTCTAAATTCGAATCTAGAAAATAGGGTCAGTAAAGACTTTAACAAAGCAGTAAGTAAGGAATCAGATCTAACGCAACATATTTGCATAGTACCTGTCACATCAGTGATCTCGTTTCGCGAGCGTGAACATTCCTACTTGCCGTGTAACCATTGTGTTGGCATGCTGTTTGCCCACAACTCTTTAAGGCGAAGGTAAGCAACAATATTAACGGATCGCAAATTAATTCATCAACCTCTTTACTGTTTAGAATTGATTTTAATATCTTCGGTGTTATACTTCTCTTTATCTTCTAAAGAGAAATAAAGAGTATCAATGTTGTTGCATCAATCATATTCTCTAGTTTAGTATTCAAAATAAATATACATTCAAAATCTAGGCGCTAGCGATGCAATAAAGGCAGAAAAAAACTATTATTTAGAATGATTCCGCAATAGACGTGGTGATAGATAGTGACAATTATATCTATGTGGAATCATTGACGATATTTTCTATTTAACCAAAACACGAAATTCATAACGTCAGATATAATTTTTGCTATTACCAAAACAAAACAGAGAAATCATGACAAAATAATAGGATTAAATTGAAGCATTAAAATATTATTATCGACCCTAAATTAAAATATGATTTTCTATTGTAATATTATACCACTGTCGAAATGGAATAATACTGTTTTTTTATTGCGGTTTGGAAATCTTAATTTTGGACGACATTTTAACCCTCTAACATATCTTGTATTAATCTTTAGATCTCGTACATATCCTACGATTTAGAAAATAAAGCCTTCTCAAATTCTTTGTTCGCCATATTTTCCTGTCATTTATTATCTACTAAACCAAATATTTTAACTATATCCGGCGTATTAGCATTAAATACAAAAATATTACTTATTCAATAGTGAGTTGTTTAGCGACCCTGACATTTTTCTTTTGCCTCTACATAATGTATATTCTATTCGCCTTTGTTCATTTTGGTGATACTTTTGTTTTGTTCAATACTTATACTTGAAGTAATATTTGCTTTAAATTTCGTAATGGTAGCATTTTGTTCTTTTATTTCGCAACAATTATCTTCGTTTATCACAACGTGTATGTTCTAATTTTCAGCGGCTATACCAAAATTTTAGTTATGAGATTTTGAAAGTGGGAGAGAGATGCGAAGTCAAACAATCGTAACAGCTATCTTTTTATCGTCTCAACAAAATATTTCTTATTATCTTATTGCTCGTATATACTGATGACCTTTTTAAAAATCAAGGATATTTTAAGCAGAACATGTTATTTGACTTAGCTGCTGTAGTAAAGCTTCAATGATACCTTAAATTAAGCACCACTTAAGTCCAAAGTTGTTAAGAATATGAATCTCAAATTTTTTTACGAGCTTTTATTTGCCTTGTCAGTATCTTGAAACTGAATTTTAAAATAGTTATCCCCAACCGATAGAGCTGAAATTTTGCATACACGTTTAGTTTGACAATGCATAATTAGCTAAGCAATAATGAATAAAACCCTTTTTTAAAGATTGTTTTTATGTAAGAAGACTATCAATTTGGTAGACTGACGATATGTGAATACCGTTGTCTATGTACTTTCAAAGTCAAAGGCCTAACATAGGCCCTAGTAGGGAACTTTAGCAATGGCAGGGGGAATGTGTTGCTGACTTTTACAAAGACAAGAAAGCAACTACCTCTGAAATGCTACTACCAGAGCGGAAGGTGCTTGTTAAAAGATAATCAACTTGAGGGTGGAAGCCAGCCAGGCGGGTACTACAATAGAGATTATGCACCAAGGTGATAAGGCACGTCACGGGCGCCATATTGAAATCTGAGCGTAACGAGGGATTCTAGATTTATGTAGAGTCCTGAGTGACGCGAGGGGTTGAAGCCGCTCAAGTCGAAGACAGGCTTTATCCTCGAGGTGAATACTCTACTTTTCGTACCTTCTGCGAGACAACAAAACACCGTCTTTTGTTTTCACATTATCTGCGCATATGAAACGTACCTTACCACCGTGCTATCGCTTACCGATTATTTATACTTCAGTTTAGAGTGCAAGGTTTATTGACTATAATTTTCAATTGTGAGACGACGAGTGAATTTTTGTTATTTCTGTTGCATACTCTTACGGAGTATTATGATAAAAAAATCTTCTATATCTCTATAAAATCAATTGCTGTTCGTTAGTCTCGCTAAAATCAAAAACGCCTTGACCGATTTGATTATTTTTCTCAAATACAGGGAAGGTTTAAAAAAGGGAAACCCAAAAATGCTATATAATTTTTCAAAGAATATGTAGAGACAGATATTAATCATGATTTATTTTGACCAAGGTTGGTCAAAGTAAGGTCGAAGGTTGTTTAGCGTTTGAATTTGTATTGTAAGAAGTTATATTCAATATAGGTAGGTTACTTCTTTGCGATAAGTAAACAGGTTGTATTATAATGCGGGCTTAAAATAAAGATAAGAAAACATTACCTACTGCATTTGTTTCAAGGATTTTCATGAAAAAAAGCAAAATAAAAACTGTTTATCTTTTTTAACCGACTTCAAAAAAAGGAGGAGGTTCTCAATTCGAAAGTTTTTTTTTTTTTTTATATTTGTTACCTCATAACTCCGTCATTTATTAACCGATTTGGAAAATTCTTTTTTATTTGAAAGGGTATGCTTCCCGTTTGGTCCCATTGTAATCAGATCAGGATTTGATTACTTCTTAGTGTACTTTGAAGTCGGTTTAAGGTTTTTGTAAAACAGTCCATTTATTCTCCTACAAGTAGTAAACCGCATTTATGAAAAGAGGTTGTTTATGCAATCAGCAGACATTATACATTTCCACCAGAGTCCATCCGATCTCACAGCACACAATACTGGCACACGCGGGTTAACGGCAAAACAAATGGAATTCTCACAACGCGAACGGTACATTACATCAACATTTTTATTTAAAAAAAGAATAAACAAAAACATACACGAACGAATCTTGTATCTGAATGAACCTTTTCTCATTCGAAATTCGAATTTGACATTTAACACCTGTCAGTTTAGGTCATTTATGAGGTCGCGTTGCGAGCGGGTGACGCTCGCGGGGGCCGGGCGAGAACTGCTCGCGATTGTTTACGGTCGGTCCGCTCGCGTCGACATGACAAAGAACCTTGGGAAGGCTCTTCGATTTGTGGAAAGCTGGAAAGAGCCTCTGTGAGGACTCTATGTGCCGGTGTTTGGTATTTTGAGTAATTATGCTGGAATCCTTAATGCTACATGCGATGGTAGTTCAAGTTATCACTTGAAAGCAAGAAAAAAAAACATTTATTCCTTACAACTTAAACAGAAAAGAAAAAGTTTTTAATGCAAAAATAAGCGTTCACTTTGTTCTATGAAATTCGAGATGGTCGCTTACATTTTCTAAAACTAGGTCGACTACTTTTGGAAGATAGTGATGTCTCTCCACAAATTAAAATTACCATAAGTAGTCATATATATAGTTTTTCAGTGATTTTAGTTAAAATAAACCTATTCATAAATCTTGCTGGTTCTTCTCAGTCTGTTAGAATGCCTTTATCACAATCTTTGTTTGTTGTTATTACAAATATTATTTTATAAAAAAAAATGTTTTTTTATTAGCAATTTGAAAAAAAAATGTAATGAAATGTTATTTTGAGTGATGTACATTTTGTTATTTCAAAAAATATCATCACAATATTATTTTATTTTTACCATCTTAAACCTAAACAGAATAAATTACTTAAACATAAAATTATAAATAAATAAATATCCTGGGACATTCCTCACACACGATCATCTGATCCCAAACTAAGCAGAGCTTGTACACACGGCAACACATCAAGCTATACATTTCCAGTACAAGCTGATCTCGCATTTTATAGGATTTCCCTGGAATGAGAGGTCAGCTTATATTGGAAATGTATAGCTTGATCTGTAGCCGTGCGTACTATGGAAACCAGATAACTGATATAATACAAATACTACTTTTTGTTTGTAAATACATACTTAATATACATAATTACACTCAGACTCAGGACATACAGACATGTTCATGCACACAAATGCATGTCCTGTGTGGGAATCGAACCCACGACCTGCGGCGCGTAAGGTGAATCTTAACCAACTGCGCCAACTTAATTGCCCGTCAAAATTAGTTTTGACTAGCTTTTAACATCTCAGTATTCGATCTTCAATTTTATATAATTTCTACCTATTTTCCCCTTTACAAATCAATGTTTAATCTATGTTAACCGCGGTAGACAAGGTAGCGCGGCGAGTCGGCACATCGGGGCATTCCGACTGCCATCGACCACTAGGGAAAGTAAACTTTACAAGAACATCTTTTTACGTTTACCATGTGAATTTATACTTTATTGATAGTAGAAATAGAGATGAATTTGGAAAATCATTGAGGTTATTGTTATAATGGTCAATTTAGGAGAAGATTTGATTCTATAAGCAATACATAACGTTACGGTACGATAATTGAATGGTCTTTTTCTAAACGACAAATGCCCGGTTTCAATAAACAAAAACGAATCGTTTTGCTTACCAATGGTAGGTTTTTGTATTGCCAAACTGGGCATATAGATCATTTCGTAAGCTAATTTTACCTGTGATAGCCACTTCCATATGGGAGGGTCTGCTATGCAAAGCTTTGAGGTCTTTGCTTCATTATTAGTAAAAATATAAGAGTCTTAATTTTTTAAACCGGGCAAAAGTCGGTACACAAGCATAGGGTCCGTTTGATGGTAAGCGGTGACCGTAGCTATATGGACGCCTGCAATACAAGGGGTATCAATCACGCCTTCCTTCCTCCCTAATGAGCTCTGGCGACCTTACTCACACGCAGGAACACAACTTTACACAACATAAAGTTATTTGGCTGCAGTATTCTGCAAGGTGGACTGTACTTCCCCAGTTGAGCTGCTCTTTGAGCGAACAAACGCTATGCTTAACCTCTTAAGAAAATTATAATTTAATTAAAAACATAGTCAACAAATACAAATAAAATTATAGTAAATATAAGTAAACTAGCTATCTCGCGCGGTTTCACTCGCGTTCCCGGAATAAAAAGCCATATACGGCGATAATGTAGCTTCCTATTACTGATAGAATTTTTCATATCCGACTGGTAGTTCCAGAGATTAGTTCGTTTAAGCAAACAAACAAAAATACTTTTCTGTTTTATTATATTAGTATACATTACTTAATTATTTTACCCTACAGGTAAGTAAATCATTTTAAAAACATGACCATGATAAGCGAAATATAGAAATTAAGAAACTCTAATATTTAAGGCAATTTGTTCAGAAAATAAAGGTCAATTGATATTTTAGTGTAAAAGACATCAACGGGATATCAACTATAGTAACACTTACAGTTACCGCCCGGTGGTTTCACCCGCGTATCCGTGATATTTAATGCTTTATCGAGATATAAAGTATCCCATATTTTAGTCCAGAATATAATCTATGCGTGTGCCACATTTCATTCAAATCTGTTCAGCCATTATGCCGCAATTGATTAACAAGCATTTCCATTCGTAATAGAGGTAGGAAGGAATAGAAGAAATAATAATATAAGTTCTTTATTAAAAATTTCATTTTTAATACATGCTTTTTTTTAATGACTGTACTTTTTGTTGACTGTAATTGCATTGTCATCCAATATACTAATGTATACCAAATATCAAATCAATCCGACCACTGGAAGTGGGTGAAATTCGACTTGCAAGATCGACCCGGACAAACATACATACATGCATTGCAAGTTAAATAAAAGCTTGTAACTTACTTATTAATAGATAACCTGCCATTGAATTGTTTAATTATAAAATAAAAAGATAGGAATAACTTTAACTAATACTTTAAACTTTAACTAATATAATAAACTAGCTGACCCCGCGGTTTCACCCGCGTTTCCGGAATAAAAACAGTTGGAAAACTGGACAAGTACGCGTTGGACTCACACACGGAGCGTTCCTAGCTGTACCCCGCGGCACAGATTACTAAATAGTTACTACGTAACCCGCGGTTTCACCCGCGTACCCGGGATAAAAAAGTATTAAGAATGTTTCGAATCCAACAATAACTCCAGATATCTCTATATATTATGGTTCTTTGCCGTGCAATTTTGCCATAAAGTAGCTTGTAGGCGCTATAAAATATTTTTTTTTATTAGGTTCTTTCTGTGTAAGCGTGTTCCATCTTAGGCTACATCTTCGTCCCTTATGGGCGGGTCAGTGGCCAAACGCAAGCCCATTTAATAAAAAAATAAAAATATTGACCCAACAGACATTGTACGACGTTGTACTGTCAAAAATCCCATTAAAAACATAACTTTATTCTCATTAAACGGGCAATCTAAACCAAACATACATATTTTCGAATCCGAACGGATGTTCCTGAGATTAGTGTACCTGAGTTTATGGTGAGCGTAAAATCATTAAATTTATAATGTATAGTTTAAGTTTTCCATTGTAAATATGGAACATGTATGGATGGGTTGCGAATGCTACTTTCCCTTTATACCCAAGAGGGGAATGTGGTATCTGTACCCCATTTATACGTTTATTAGGCATAAAATTTAATAAAGTTATTGTCTTTATCATTTTGTTTTCTTTGTTAAAACTGTTTATAAGAAATTCTATCTCTTTTACATGAATTGTAACTATTATAATGTGGGATGTGTTTCCGAACGCATCTGAAGGAGTGAAAGAGATGAATAGAATGTGTGAGTGAGAGAGTGGTGTGAAAGACATGATGGCGGAAAGTAAGATTTGAAAAGAACGTGCATAAAATTATTATTAGATTAGGTCGATATTTTAAATAAAA
The DNA here is from genome assembly GCA_951394255.1 of Polyploca ridens. NCBI lineage: Eukaryota > Metazoa > Arthropoda > Insecta > Lepidoptera > Drepanidae > Polyploca > Polyploca ridens. The sequence goes on from OX596261.1 coordinate 11,490,852, forward strand.
GAAGTTTGTTTTCGTCCAATCGAGTTATTTATTTCGTTATCCCACATTTTTGGGGACTCGTCCGGGATACGAAATAAATCGAAAGGACGAAGATTGTTCTAGAACGGGGTGCGCCGCGGGTCTCACCAAAAAGACGGATCGGTGTGGCGGACGTGGTGGCATCATATTTAAGACGAAATACTATAAGAAGACGTATTAAAAATGGGTCGAGGAGAAGTTGCTCCTATTCAGCCCATGCAGCCTACGCATAATTTTGCAGAAGACACTATGATTGAAAAATTTTGCGGCAGTGACAAATCCTATACGTCTACAAGATGGGCGCAGGATATTGACGACAACGCGGAAATTTTTGGGTGGACCGCTACACAGAAATTAATTGTGGCACGTCGGTCGCTCATCGGCACCGCGGGGTTATGGTTAAAATCAGAAAAAGTTTTCAGAACTTATGATGAACTGAAGACTGCGCTGCTCAAAGAGTTTCCTGACACCGTGAATTCTAAGGAAATACACGAATTAATGACTAACAGGAAGAAAAAACATACTGAAACATGTTATGAGTACATGCTAGTTATGAAGGAGCTTGGAAAAAGAGGAAAACTAGCAGACTACGTCGCTATCCAATACATAGTGGACGGGATAGTAGACTACGAGACGAATAAAGCTATTCTATACGGCGTTACCACTTATCCTACGCTGAAGGAGAAGTTGGAGATATATGAAACAATAACAAATAAGATAAGAAAGCAGCGATGCGATAGCATGAAGCCTGATGAAAAGAAAAGCATGCATTCAGGACAAGGTCGGCGCTGCTATAATTGTGGTGACATGAATCACGTAGCCAGTGAATGTAAGCGGGGTATAAAGTGTTTTAAGTGTAACAATTATGGTCATTTATCAACGTCATGCAGTGTTCCAGTGAATACGCAAAGTCCAGAAAATTCGTCCAAAGTGAAGTCAGACAACGGACGCTGAAAAGAAATACACAAGCTATGAGCTGGAAGCTTTGGCAATCATAGAAGGCGTGAAGAAATTTAGAAAATACTTACTTGGAATACCATTCAAGATTGTCACTGATTGTTCAGCATTTGAGATGACACTTAAGAAGAAAGATTTAACCACACGAGTGGCAAGATGGGTTTTATTATTACAAGAGTTTAACTATACGGTGGAACATAGGAAGGGGTCTAGGATGAAACATGTTGATGCTCTCAGCCGTATCACATATGTTGGAGTAGTCACAAAAACTTTACATGAACAAATTAGACGAGCACAACAGCTGGATGAAGGATTGAAGGCTATAATGGAGATGTTGATAGAGAAACCTTATTTAGATTACTATAACCATAACGGTATACTATACAAAGGGGAAAAGGGACAGATAGTGGTTCCTGAAGGAATGGAAACTGAGGTGATACGTAGATTACATTCTAATGGACATTTTGGGAAGAAGAAAATGTTGGAACTTGTTAGTAAAGATTTTTACATCAAAGATTTACCTGATAAAATTAGTAAGTTTATTTTGACGTGTATACCCTGTCTTTTAGCTCTCAGAAAAGAAGGTAAGCAAGAAGGATTCCTCAACTCAATTGAAAAAGATAGTTTACCATTGTTCACACTTCATTGTGATCATATTGGACCACTGGCAGAAACGAAGAAAAAGTATAATTATATTTTGACACTTATTGATGCTTTTACTAAGTTTGTATGGCTTTTCCCAGTAAAAGGTACAACATCAAGAGAGACGATTGACAAACTATGTATTCACCAGCAAATATTTGGCAACCCTGGAAGAATAATCACTGACAGAGGCACGGCTTTCACAAGCAATGAATTTTCAGATTATTGTAAAGAAGAAAATATTACACATGTCACTATTACCACTGGCGTTCCGCGTGGAAATGGGCAAGTAGAAAGGATACATCGGACTCTTGTTTCAGCGTTAACTAAATGTTGTATTGAAGAACAGACACATTGGTACAAACACGTAAGTAAGGTGCAGCGTGCCATAAATAGCACATATCAAAGAAGCATTGGAACCAATCCTTATGAGTTACTTGTAGGAACAAAAATGAGAAATAAAGAAGACTTTGAAATATTGTCTTTATTAGAAGAGGAAAATAGACAAGAGTACATTAGAAACAAAGAAGAATTAAGAGAACAGGCTAAGTTGCAGATATTGAAAATACAAGGAGAAAACCAACGCTATTATAATAAAAAGCGTAAAGAAAGCGTTAAGTATAAAGTTGGTGATTTAGTTGCTATAAAGAGAACACAGTTCGGCACATGTTTGAAATTGAAGGCGAAGTATTTAGGGCCATATAGAGTGAGTCGTGTTGTAGGAAATGATCGCTATTCGGTTGAAAAGGCTGATGCTGCTGCTGAAGGTCCTTTGAAAACTTCTACAGCTGCTGATTATATGAAACTGTGGCCATAGGTTCGTATTTTTAATTGTTTATTTCTTAAGATAAGTAAAGTGGTTTCAGGGGTTTTATTTTTATTTAAAAAAGTTAAGTTGTTATATTGTTTTGATATTAACATTGTTATAGGTTTACTTACTGATTGTTACTAGGATAAGTTTATGTTCAAGCTAGGGAAAGTTGTTATGTTGCTTCAAAAACATTTTGCAAGTCTGAGGCCAGACTTGAGCAGGATGGCCGAATGTGGGATGTGTTTCCGAACGCATCTGAAGGAGTGAAAGAGATGAATAGAATGTGTGAGTGAGAGAGTGGTGTGAAAGACATGATGGCGGAAAGTAAGATTTGAAAAGAACGTGCATAAAATTATTATTAGATTAGGTCGATATTTTAAATAAAAGAAGTTTGTTTTCGTCCAATCGAGTTATTTATTTCGTTATCCCACAATAATAAATATTGTTAATCAACTAAACATGCCGTCCGGCAAATTTGTATAAGAACTAATTTCCAGTTGCGGAAACTTATTAGTGGCTTAAAACATATTTTTTATTTCATAAAAATAATAATTGTATTTAACAAAGCTGTTAGTATCCCTTAATTATATTAATTAATAAATTAATTAGCTATTGTTTACAATTTAAGCTTGAAAACGCCCTACAGTTGATTCATGGTTCACGACTTGGTCTAATTGACTCTGGTCGGTACGTAAGGGCATTGTTCTCAAATAACGCTAAATATTAATAATATAACGGTCATTATAGATTACCTTGATAAGCCGTTTGTTAAGCAATCATTGGGGAAGATGGTAATTGGATGGGTGATCGACGATTCAATGGTGGTATTTCAACTCGAGCATTTTCTATGCTTCGGAAGGCACGAGAAGTCTTTGATCCCGGTTGTCGCTTAATTATACAGCTTGAAAACTCCAACAGTAGGTTGACCACTAGCCTATTATTATTATTAATTTATTTACAACAAATATTATTTGTTGTAAATAAATATATTGTTATTGTTATATCAATTTATTTTACTCATGTAACATTACATGTTTGATAAATGTTTTATTAACGTAAAAAATAAAAAATTATCCCTTTAAATGGGTTAAAACAATAATCCTAAAGGAAAGAATGGAAAAGAAAAAGATTCAGTGAGTATTATAATCTTTAATCATACAATATTTTAATGAACTGGGACGTAAGCCAATTAACTCTAACTTATTATAATTTATTGTAACTTAAAAATAGTTCCCCACGTTGATACAACGTGTTTCCTTCGACTAGCATTCATTTTAGCTTATTCTAGGTTTTCTAGGCAGATTTTAAGATTCACAACTAAACATAACTTTTTGATCTCCCGAAAGAACCTGAGATAGGTAAAACATAGAGTTAATTTGTAGAGAAACAGTAGAAAATTAAATACAAACTGAATCATAGATGGCGCCACCAGCTTACTTCCTAAACAACATGTCATAGTGTTTTACCCCCTTATTCATAATCGCTTTTTAACTAAATCAGTGTAATAGTGTCCTCCGTCTCACTCTTTCGATCACCAAATGTCACCTGTCAGATAAAGACTTCGGGATTTTAGCTAATCAACGTTTGATAACTTCATCATGAATAAGGGGGTTAGAAAACTAAAAAATACTCGTTATTTCAAAGCAGTGTGATAATAACGCGATATCTTCTGGTATTTTTTAAATTACTCAATGCACTAGTGGCGCTTCTAGTGGTGAAAAATTGGCAGTTTAAACTAATGTTGCCTGTTAGCATGGAACAATTAGAACAATTTCCTCGATGCCTGTTAGTTACCATTTAGAAGCATTCCTTTCACTTTTTTTTTAATTTGACTGGAATTTGATGGCCCAAAAGATTAGCCTTATCATCCATACATGGATAAATCGGCATGCTCTCAACCGGGGATAAAAAGAGCTACATTGATTTATTATTATTTTTTTTGTAAATATGACACGTTAACAAATATTTGTCATGGTAATTCAGTACCTAATGACAATTATGTGATGTTTGACTCGTTTCCTCCGATCAAAGATGAAAAATAACTCCTTCAGTTAGGTCAAGAATTTTTGTGACCTATATTGTATTAATCCTTGATCAAATCGAAGCATTTGTCTCTCTACAGAATGAATCTATTGTGAAATCTCATATCTGCCTAGTAAACTAACTGATGAGTTTCATCGGGTACTATGACGCAGTGACCACCTGCTGGCTGCCGACTACGGTCAAGTCGAATAGGGGTATTGGACAGTGCTGCTTTTTTCTCTGTATGAGGTCTGTTCCCCAGAGCCACTGAAACAAGAAAAGATAACAAGCTTTTTTAAAGTTTTTTTTTATACGACTTAGTCGGTAAAAACGGCTCGCCTGATGGTAAGCGGTTACCGTAGCCATATCGACGCTTGCAAGACAGGAAGTATCGCTCACGCGTTACCGAACTTTCCCCTCTCCCCTATGAGCTCTGGCGACCTTACTCACGCGTAGGAACACAACTTTACACAACATAAAGTTATTTGGCTGCGGTGTTCTGTAACGTGGAGGTACTTCCCCAGTCGAGCTGCTCTTTGAGCGAATAAATACTACGCTCTACCTCTCTTCAAACTACTGTGTTTTTAATGATCCAGAAATGTTCGTTGACATTTATTTTGAAGTGAACTTTATAAAATAATATTTAGCTATTGCTAAACATAAAAATAAAAAACAATACTTACAATAATTATAGCAAAAGTAAGTCCCATCAAGTACCCAGCAAGCACGTCGCTCCAGTGATGCTTGAAGTCCGACACCCTGGACAGAGCCGTGAACCAGCTCAGCATGAGGACAGCGAACTGGAGCGTATGCCTGAGGACACGGGTTCCAGACCAGACCATCCGTTTTTCTAGGTATAGCTGGAAAAAAGAGCTCAGTTTAGGGTGGTTGATCTTTTAAACTATACTGGGTGTAACGAAAAGGGTATATACACCCGAAAGGGGTGAACAGTACATCAGGTATAAACTCTCTATAAAGAGTTTCTCATAACCAAAATGTGACCGGTCAATGAGGGTGATTATCATTTTGCGTCACTTGCTAATAAATTAAAATAAAATTTTCTTCGCCAAGTACCACAAAACTGGATTACTGTAATGGGTATACCCATTCCTTTACACGGTGTATAGGCCTGTGATTGACCATCAAGGTCAGTGATAATGTTGGCGATATTGGTAATATACTAATCTACAATAACTACACACATACACCAATAGTTACAAATTAAACTAATATGTAATTCCTTCTGTATTTATTATCGTTATTGAGTTGTTTACTAGTTAGGTTATCAAATTATCAACAATCCGATCTAAATCTGTTAGGTTTTGGTCTTATGAAACTAAGTTCTTTTAGCTTCTATAGCCAAGATGTTCTATTGCTTATGACTTCATGAATCCACCTCACAAGGGTATACCACTTTGGATGACCACCTCATAATTATCGTAATATGTACGCTTCTTACATTCGTCTCTTCTATCCGTCATACCAGCATCCACTCCTTTCTTACCCATATCATCTTTCACACAATCCATCCATCTCTTTTTCGGTCTTCCTCTTCCCGTATATCCATCCACTTTCATATTCATAACTCTTTTAGTGACGTGGCTTTTATTTCTCCTTATAACATGTCCATACCATGCTAAACGGTTCCCTCTCAGTTACTTTCAAGCTTCCCTTGATATACTCATTCCTTATCTTATCCATTCTTGTCACTCCACATATCTATCTCAACATCCTCATCTCAGCTGCATGCTTGGATGACCACCTACACATTGAAAATCTGACGATTCAGAACCAGATCCCTTGTAAGCTTTTTGGCGTACCATTACTTAACATTTCTCCTGTCCTCATATACTCATAAAATATACAATACCAAATCAACATTTACTTACTACTAAATAAACCATAGTGTAGGCTGCCCAAGAAGAATGACCGCTGAGGAAAGACTTGCGCATGTCTCCGAACTTATCCGTGCGCGAGCCTGTGCAGGTATACTGGTTCGACTCGATGTAGCGGCCGAGCCATTCTGAGGACTTGCAGTCAACTGACGGCTGACACAGCTGGAAAAAGAAGCGAGATAGAAACAATTTACTCTCTTTATTCAGGCCTAATACGTTGTCATTATGATCGATAGTATTATTTCTTTTAACCGACTTAAAAAAAGGAGGAGGTTCTCAATACGGTTGTATTTTTTTATGTTTGTTACCTCATAACTCCGTCATTTATTAACCGATTTGGAAAATTCTTTTTTTATTTGAAAGGGTACACTTCCCGTTTGGTCCCATTGTCATCAGTGGAAGTCATTGTGGAAGTCAATGGGGGAGGCCTATGGCCTATGTTTTTATACTTATAGGGAAAACAAATTCACACGTTCTGGTACTGTAAGGTTTGTTGATGCCCCTATAGGTCTTTAAAGGTTTACTTCCTTACTGAATAAAAAAAGGAGGAGGTTCTCAATACGGTTGTATTTTTTTATGTTTGTTACCTCATAACTCCGTCATTTATTAACCGATTTGGAAAATTCTTTTTTTATTTGAAAGGGTACACTTCCCGTTTGGTCCCATTGTCATCAGATCAGGATTTGATTACTTCTTAGTGTACTTTGAAGTCGGTTTAAGTTTCTTGTAAAACAGTCCAATTATTGTTAACCGATGTCAAAAAAGAGGAGGTTCTCAATTATGTCGTATTTTTTTTTATTTGAATGGGTACACTTCCCGTTTGGTCCCATTGTCATCAGATCAGGATTTGATTACTTCTTAGTGTACTTTGAAATCGGTTTTTTGTAAAACAGTTCAATTATTATTTGTAAACCAGTTCAATTATTATGGTTTGTGATCGTATCTGGTGCCAATCAACAATGAAAATAAAGTGTTATCTATCAACACGACATTATGATTGAAATAATGCCTTATGAATAAAGTGATCTCTACCAGGTAAAAACATGGCATAAATGGCATGGCATGGCACAAACCTAATTTCTATTATACTAAGCAAAATTTGGATGGTGACAGACAGTGCCGGATTAGTCACGTAGCAGTATATGGCCTTGCCCCTCAGTTTTTAGGTAGAAAAGCTTACCATACTTGCTTTAGGGCTTCTGAAATGTATGAAAAATTACACCAAAAGTTGGAGTTGAACGAGCCCTGATTATTTTTACTACAAGTCCCGCTCTGTCTTAAATCGGCACTGAAGAATTAAAGATTATTTCAAAGTAGGTTGAACAATAGTTCTATGACATACATTTTCTAGTAAGAAGTAAACTGTAGTCGTGCCAATTACCTCAATTCAACGGTAATCAAACAAAATAGATTAGTAACAATTATCTTACATGGAAATTGTATTATATTAGTAGATATCCTATCTAACACTACATTTAGATTATCTATTTTATGATCTGCGTGTTCTTATAAAGAATCAATCACTTTATCTAATCATCTAGACGAAAGGATTATTCGCTTCAGGTTCTGGAGATACTGCCCTGTAGCGGTGGCTTAGAATAACAGCTACGGTGTTCCCCTGCCTGTCGTAAAAGGCGACCAAAAGGGGCCTTTGGAGTCGTGGGCAATCAGGGCGGGGGGCTCTGTGCGCCCAGGAGCGATCTCCAAGGAGTACGATGGGTCGATGTGGTCACGACTCATCGTGCGATAGCACAGCGAAGGTGCTGGGGGGAGGTATCACACTTCCCCTGGGACGAGCTATCTTAGCGCCGCGCGTGGAGGCGTGAGCAGGAACGCGTTCAACACAAGAGCCCGCCTCTGAGGCGACCACGGTGGGGTTTTAGCCGGTACAAGGGCGGTATAATCTGGCCGCTTCCCCCGGGGCGGTCGGGTATGCCATGAGGATTGCACCACGAAAAAAAAAAACTATGTTTATCTTTATCAGAGAGAAAGATATAATATGTATATTTAACTATGTATGTAGCTAGTCTACTTCAGAAAACACTGATCGATTGACAGACAACGCACAACCTGAATAACAGGTCATACTAGAACAATGAATTAGAACTACCTATCGTTACTTTATTTACGTTTATGTTCTGAACTTTATGCAGAAAAGTATAAAGTCAGTATATGAAACCTTTAGGGTTCGAAATGAGGACATTCGTAGAAGAACGAAAACGTCGGACATAGCTGTAGAGTTAGTAAGCTGAAGTGGAAAAGGGCGGGCCACGTCGCTCGAAGAGCCGATAACCGCTGGGGAAGAAATGTTCTCGAGTGGTGACCACGTACTGGAAAGCCCCGAGCGGGACGACCTCCCACCAGGTGGACTGACGACCTGGTCAGAGTTTTGGGCGCGCCGCTGGATGCAAGCGGCCCAAAACAGTTCGAAGTGGAAGTCAATGGGGAGGCCTATGTTCAGCAGTGGACATCCATAGGCTGATATGATGATGACATGAAACCTATGAGATTGCCTCTTTTTTTATACTTATAGGGAAAAAATACAAAAAATTTACACATGTACGCAAATCAACGTTCTATAATGTCATACTTCAGTGCCACTTCGGTACTAAAGTTTTTACCTTGTTAATAGTCGAAAAAAAGGTATCCAAATAATACTTACATCGAAGAAATGCGGCCTCGGTCTTCCAATGGTGCTCTTAGCTATGTTGGCTGTGAGCTCTACGAAGCAGACACCGATGGCGAAGGAGGCCACAGCGCAGTACAAGCCGCGCACCCACACCGGGATGCGCACGCCCAGGCAACGCTGCTCTGAGCGCTCGGACCGCAGGAGGGCCCATTCGCAGATTATGAACTGTAGAGATAATATTATTTTTTATTTTTAGATAGACTAAAAGTAGGTAACTAAAACTTATATAAAATTTCTGATAAACGGAACACTTATGTAGTAACTTAGGTAATTTTAAATCAGTATTGGTGATAACATGCCCACGGAGGCGTGGCATGATTTCCATTCTGATTAGGTACTATTACATAAGTAAGTATAGAATGTAACATAAGATTAATTAAGTAACCGCTTACTGGTATCTAAATAGCTATATAGAGTTAGACTAGTATTAGAGTATGTGGCGTGATCACGGGTATGTGTAATGCTGCCTTGAAGCGAACTGCGCGTTTATAGTTTGAACGACTAATAAATCATTTTTTCCGATAGTACTGATTTACTGTCGGAAAAAATTACGATGATGAGGTTCTTGTCATTTCTTCGTGGTAAAAGTATCGATCATAAACGAGAAGTTTGTATGTTGTTGTACGATATATATAAGGTCCTAATAAATTTGTGAACTTCCTCTTGAGGGATGAATGTATAGGTCTTTAGTAATAAAAAAAAAAATATAAAAAATCCGAGGGGAAAAAAAAACTTCTTTGACTTGCATAGAGACTCCATACAAGTCAAGTTCAATAATTTATTAGGACCTTATATATGAATGAATCTATATGCAAACTGCTCATGCTTCTACAAGGTGATGTTGTTAACAAATTCTTACTCTATGAATTAGCTACAAAAGAATTTCAGCTATTTATTAGCAGAATTTTAAAAACTCGCTTATAGTCCTAATCGGCTTACATACTTGTACGTATACAATAATAGTACAATAGGGCATCGGAAGTACCTACTTGGTTGACCACGGTCGGGCAGACGTCTGGTCGGATTACAATGAGACGTGAATTAAGTCAATTCTGTCAATTGTACCTAGAGATGGCTGGATAATGTTGCTTTGTACTCGACTATAAATTTTTGTTATAGTTATATATTAATAGTGTGTTGAAAAAGATTTAGATTTACACAGAAAGCGGTTTAGAGTTCTACGTGCGTTCTTCTTGATCGGTGCGGTCGCTGTGTGATTACAGTGAACGCGGAACGCAAAACTCTATACCGCTCTCTGTGGAATCGGCGCCTTAGGCTTATATTTGACACTCACACCACCATTTAAGAGGAAAGGATGGCTGCAAGATATTTGAAAAATAGGTTTTTAACCTATCTATTGCTGTCGCGCTGTGCCCGAGCTATCCCGCCCGAGGGCGATAGAGACAACTACAGCTTGGACCGATTATACCTATTTAAATAAGACGAAATCGCTATGTCGTAATCCTCGGTTTTCTCCACCAAAACTCTAAAATCTATTTAAGAAAAAAATCAAGAATAAGAAGGAATTTGGCTATGTTTGTCGGTTTTCCTTTGATTTTTTTATATTCGTCAAATTTGTTCGCTGGACGTCTGATAAGGGCGTTAAAAATGGTAAGTTTTTGTGATTTTAGAAGGCTCTTAATTCTTATAATAATTAATTTATGAAGAAAAACACAACCGAGGGACATACAGTGGTACCTACAGATTGCATGGTAAATTATCATTGCTCTAGTGTCATTATCTTAAGAGGAAACTGAGGATTACGTTTGTATGGAACAAACGCCACCAGCATTTCCTCTATAATATAAGTAGAGAATGATTTTATGCTTAAATTCAAATGCATCATTTTCACCTTCATATTTCTTTGGAGTGTTATAATCAAACAATTGACTCGCATTCAGTCAAACCATCATCACCAATAACAGCCAGGTGCTGATTCTGTTGTTTACAACTAAACTGATTTAGTCTCACTATGACTCTCTAACAAAAAACATAAAAAAGGATGTAATAAATTTAGTCATGTCAAATAAGTCCAATGCTTGTTTTCAATATTTTAGTCGCCAACTATCGCGGTTACGTCTAAATACCCGCAAATGAAGACGGCAAAGACTAATTTGACAGCTCTTTTTCAATAATGTTTGTAAGAAAGAGATTTGATGTGACTAAAATTAGTTTAGTGCGATTTACAACAGAATCGGCACCATTTACTCATTAATTCTGTTGTTTTCAAACTAACACAAAAGAAGTATCTTACCGTCAGTATAGGCAGTCCTAGGCCGAAGAGCCTCAGCATGAGAACTGTGACAGTGTCATCCTTGTACGGGAACTTGAGGCTTTCATCATCACAGAAGAACCCTCGCTCGAACGGCTTCCAGTAGATGTCTATGGTGACTAGGCATATCACCACTAGAATACATAAAAGGAAAAATATAAATCGAAAGTAGATGAGTTGATAAGTTGTAATACATATAGAACCGCTCGTGGTGTAGCATGATTAGCCGTTCTTAATCGATCGACAAAGTTAAGCTACCACCGTCGTGGTCGGTATTTGGATGGGTGACCGCCTAGTGGTAGTTTAAATCGAGCGTTTCCGTGCTTCAGAAGGTAGAGCCGTTGGTCCCGGTTATCACTTAATTGTGATAGTCGTTAAGCTAGTTGGATGCTTCCTAGGCGGCTTGAAAAATTCCACAGTAGGTTGAGCCTACCTCCACCGATCCGCAGTGGGCACGCGTGGTGGAGTATTGCCCATTCCCTTTCACCCTCATTTGGGAAAGGAGTCCTGTACTCAGCAGTGGGACATTATAGGCTGATGATGATGAATACATATTATAGTTGTCTTGCCAAAGATAATAGCTTCGCTCGGCTATAGACCTACAGGTTACGGCCTACTCATATACATTTTTATGGCCCGCCTGATTGTAAGCGGTTAGCGTAGCCTGGAACACCAGGGGTATCACTCGCACTTCCCTACAAAAATCTCTTCACACTCTTTTTGAAGAACTCCATGCTATACTCCCTTAGGAAAACGACTGCGGGAGCTCATTCCACAGCCTGAGCGTCCGCGATACCCTGCTGTCATTGTCAAACAATGTGATATTTACACTAACATTTAATCAGTGTTTATTTATTTTCATCAGTAAATTTTGGATAAGCCGGTGACTACGGAAGTGAATTATTAGATCTTGATATAATAATAAGTAACTATGACAAATCCTTCCTAACTATTATAAATGCGAAAGTAAGTTTGTTTGTTACTCCTTCACGCCTCAATTACTCAACGGATCATCATGAAATTTGGCATACAGGTAGCCTATGGTATGGAGTAGGACATAGGCTACTTTTATCCCGAAAACGCGGGTGAAACCACGGGGGACAGCTAGTAAAACTATGTTATATACATAGTTTTGCAGTCTTTTTTTTGCGTCATTTTTGTTATAGACTCATAGGACCTTATTACAGTTTTTTTTTACTCAGCCACCATATTGGGTAAGTCTTTTTAATTATTGTACGGAACTCGAATCCCTCCTTGCGCGAGTCCTCACACTTGGCCGGTATTGTACTATTGATACGCTTATGATGATATAGTTCAAGGTGGCCCTGATTCTGTTGTTTTAAACTTAACTAATTATAGTCTCACTATGTCTCTTTCTAACAAAGAACATAAGAAAAGGACGTAAGGAATTTAGTCCTGTCAAATTAGTCCAATGCTTGTTTTCAATATAAATTTAGTCGCCATCTATCGCGGTTACGTCTAAATACCCGCAAATGAAGACGGCAAAGACTAAACAGCTTTAAATATGTTCTATCCTTTTTCAATAATGTTCGCAAGAAATATATGTGATGTGACTAAAATTAGTTTAGTGCGGTTTACAACAGAATCGGCACCATTGTGGTAAGATCTAAATCCGAAGTTACAAACTACAAAATCGGCAATTGAAACAAGACTAAAGTACCTTTATGATGGGCTGAAACTATTATTACATAATCTTTTATGTAACAGTGAAAATTAACTGTATAACTATGTAGTTGTGCGTAATTTCCCAACATTTCAACGTATGAAGTCGATTGATTTACGCTGAATTTACGATCGAAATCGCTCTCGGTAACAGAACAAAATTATTGCCTACTTTAATAACCGTAGTGATTGTATTATGATAACAATAACTGGAAAATATTTTTCATAATAAGATTTTACGACTATTAATTTTCAAATAACATAACTTAAATTTTTTTAGTTGTAAATCTTTGGACTATATCTAAAACTAAAAATAATACTATAAGGATTGAAATAAAGACAATTTTTCAAGAAGCTTGAAGCTTGAGATGCTTTTGGTATAAATAAGTGAAACAAAGAATTAATTTAGTTGATTCTAAAAAATAAAGTAAAAACATAAAAAAAGTTATTTTATTTGTGCTTGTAAATAAAATATGTTTATGCAAAAACTAAGCAGACACTCACTTAAAAACAAACTTAGATTTTTAATTAATTATGATTTTTGGTTGGACAACAGTTCAAAGTGATATTCTTTGGACACATCATCACTAACCATCATGGTTAAATACAAGCACAAACAGTAAAACAAAAACTTTACCAAAATAATGAGAAAAACTGGTGTAAAAAAACTATCCATCAAAAAAAATAAAAAACTAAAATTATAATTAACATAATAACACAAGATCCAATCATAAAATAAACAAGACAAAAAACAACTTACGCCCGCACAAAAGGAATCCGTCAATGACCACTTTCCTCAATATATGTATTGACATATCTTCCCTAGACATGGTGATTGCGCGCGCGCAAGTAGTACTCTGACAAACTACAAACAACTGATGCAAGCAGTGCGCACCCGGCGTTTAAGTACGCCCGGCTATCAGTACAGATGATTTGTCACTCTTGGGTATAAGATGAAAAATTTAAAGAGTAGACGTGTGCATGTTCAAGTAAACACTGTTTTTGGTATTTTTTATTTTTTTATCACGACGGTTTTTTTATACCACCAAAGTAGCCAACAAGCATGCCCATATGATGGTAAGTCGCTACCGTAGCCTATGGACGCTTGACATTCACACCCTTTTTGAAGAAACCGAGCTTTACCCATGGGAAAATCACGGAAGATAAAATATATCAAGAATATTTTAGTTTTTTTTTGAATTGGCAGAAGATAACGGCCCAAAATTTTGCATTAGCACCCTTATGTGGCTAAATCGGCGAGCAAGCTCTCAACCGGGGTTATTGTAACTACGCCTGAGGGCGCCCCAGCTGGGGCGTAATATATTAATTTTATTTGCCATATTCGGAGCTTCATCGTTAGTCGTCTAAAGTAAAAAGCAACTATAATAGCTTCCGTTAGCGGTTTCACCAGCGTTTCCGAGGGATATATTTTTCCCGGGATAAAAAGTATCATATGAGTTATTCTAGAACATATTCTATCTGTGTGCCAAATTTCAACAAAATCCATTTAGTAGTTTTAGCGTAATAGAGTAACAAACATCTTCAAATCTCTTTAGAATGTAGTGTGGATAATGGGTGGTCCCCATTTTGAATTTTCAAGGAATATTTCATATTACGCATGAAGCGTAGGGCAGCAAGTTGATGTATGTATTCTTATGCATTCAAAACGCCATACAACTACTAACAGTTATTAATTACTTAAATTACCGTAATTTATTGATTAGGAAACAACGTACGACTTTGAAAAAGTATGCATAAAACATACTTATAGTACGATACTTTTCATGAGCGAATCACAACATTACAATACGTCACATAAGCGCTTAAAATCGATGTAATTAATTTTTGATCGATGGCCCTGATTCTGTTGTTCACAACTAAACTAATTTTAATGTCACTATGTCTCTTTCTAACAAAGAACATAAGAAAAGGATGTAAGAAATTTAGTCCTGTCAAATTAGTCCAATGCTTGTTTTCAATATAAAGGGGTTAGAACCTTTGTGGCATAGCTAGCCGCCGCCATTTTAGTTTTTTTTCAATGTCGCGGCGCACGATAAAACTGGTATATATGGGTAGAGGACACTTATACAAACAAAAAATGTTAATCAATATGGTGGCCTAAAGTGTCACGTTTCCGAGATATTTGGAGGTAAAGATCGCCATATGAGAATTACGACAATCATTAAAAATTTACTTATTACGTGTTTATATGCATTCGATTGTATTCAAATAATAGTTCTCAGGTTGATTTATAAATTTTTTAGTAGAGAGTTAAACTAGGAGCACGAAAAACAATATTTTTAATTACTTACCTACTAAACAGCATTGTAATATTCGCTATGAACCACAATGTTGTCAAAGTAGCTCGGATCGTGACTTGTTTTCCATCTTGTCATTATTATACAAACAAAAATGACAATACTTGTCCTAAAAATCTCATGTTACCAAGTTAATTGGAACTAAAGATCGCTAAGTAATGCTCCCTGGGCGCCAAAATTGCAATAGCGACGTAATAGTACATTATGATGCGTGTGTGCAAAGTTGGTTATTAATACTCGAGGCGTATTAAGCGCGTGAGCCGTAGGCGAAAGCAATAACTGAGCCGAGAGTGTAATAATCAATGCAACACGCATGTCATATGACGTTTTTCAACACACTTGCGAGGAAAAAAACAGACATGTATTTTTTTAAGTAGATTTTTTGATAATAATCAAATCAACACAATGAGAACGTTTACAAATATGGCACGCAAGGTTTTTTTTGACAGCGGTGAGCTGTCAAACTATTTTACCCGTTTAAATTAAGAATGCTTGGTCTACACATATCACTTGCAGTGAGGTACAAACTTATCATAATCGGGATTATACCTTCATAAAACTGTGCGGTAATGTAAAGTAAAAAGCACAAATGGGTAATAAGCTGCATTAAGATACTAAAAGCGGTGCAATAAATGTTATTTTACGAGCGAGTGTGTTGAAAATAAATAAAAAAACCCAGTCCCGCGGCCGGCCCGACCCGACGTAATAAAACTTCTACCTAAATGAAAGTCCCGTCTTCGTCGAAGACTGCTCACGTGCACACAATGCCCAAAAAGGGCGACAGATCAGACCCGATGAATTACAGGCCTATTGCCATCACCTCCCATTTTCCCAAGTAAGGCCTTGACGGGCCAGTTGGCGCAGTTGGTTAAGGTTCACCTTACGCGCCGGAGGTCGTGGGTTCGATTCCCACACAGGACATGCATTTGTGTGCATGGACATGTCTGTATGTCCTGAGTCTGGGTGTAATTATTTATATTAAGTATGTATTTACAAACAAAAAGTAGTATATGTATTATATCAGTTATCTGGTTTCCATAGTACAAGCTCTGCTTAGTTTGGGATCAGATGACCGTGTGTGAGGAATGTCCCAGGATATTTATTTATTTATTATTTATTTATTCCCCAATGGCATGGAGCGAGTGATCAATACGCTGCTCTTGAGATACCTAGAGGATCACGATTTGTTGAGTGACCGACAATATGGCTTCCACCATAGGACCTTGGCTGGTGACCTTCTAGTGTATCTCTATTTGATGTGTCTATGTATACACTAGAAGGTCACCAGCCGAGTGGTCACTCGCCATCGAGAGTCAAGGTGGCGAAGGCGTTCGATCGGGTCTTTCACCGGGGTCTTCTAACGAAGTTACCAGCATATGGGTTTCCCGAGGGACTATGCAAATGGGTCGCCAATTTTTTGTCCAGCACATGGATACGAGCTGAGAGACATAAATGCTGGCGTCCCGCAAGGGTCTGTACTGTCCCAAACACTGTTCCTGCTGCATATCGATGAAATGCTGTCTATTGACGGCATTCATTGTACAGAGGACGCTCATTGCAAATATTCTGAAATCGAGAGCACACTAACTAGTGTCTCCGATTACGGTCGACTAAACCTAGTCCATTTCAACCCCACTAAGACTCAAGTCGTTCACCGCTAAGAAAACCCCATTTGATGTGACTTCACAATTCCAGAACACGAACATCAGTTAAAGCATCGGGATCCTCGGCATCGACATTTCTAACGACGTCAATAGGCCGTCTAGAAGACAAGGTTAAGCTAGATTCCAAAAAACTGGAAGTGCTCAACAGAGCGACGCAGTACTTAACATCGGGGCAAAGGCTGCAACTTTACAAGTCGCAAGTCCGGCCTTATATGGAGTACTGCTCTTTCCTGGATACCAGTTTGGGCCTTTAGACTCGGTTCAGCGACGTGCTATTAGAATTGTCGACGGTCCCCAGCTCACAAGCGGCTTAGGGCCTCTCAATCTGAGGAGAGATTTTGCCTCCTTATGTGTGTTTTACCGCTTGTACAACGGACAGTGTTCTGTAGAATTGTTTAACCTGATGCCCACGGCTACCTTCTACCATCGCAAGTCTCGCCATTGACGGGGAGTCCATCCTCACACATTGGAACCAAAATAATTTCGAACTATGCGGTCTGAAAGGAGCTTTCTTCCGCGGACGCTTAGACTATGGAATGAGCTCCCGGCGTGGTTTTCCCAACGGAGCGTGGGGTTCCTTAAAAAAGGTGTGAAGATATTTCTGTAGGGTCGGCAAAGCGCGAGTGATACCCCTGGTGTTGCAAGCGTCCATAGGCTACGGTAAGCGCTTACCGCTTAGGCATGCAGTATACATGTTTGTTTGCTACCTAAGTAGTTTAAAAAAATCCTTTTATTTAAAGGTTTCAGGTCACGGCTTGTTTCTATTATGTGTATTATTTTATTTTTAAAACCGTGATGCAATAATTAGTTGACCACAGTTTATTGCTTAAAAACAATAACATAAATTGTACTTAATCAACTTTAAACTATTGTCATTCTTTTCATATTATTTATACATCGATATTCCAAAATCTCGGTAACTTTATATTTTAAGACAAGTATTGTCATTTTTGTTTAATAACGGAGACATGGAAAACAAGTTAACCACTACGATCCGAGCTACTTGACAACATTGTGTTTCATTGCGAATATAGCGATGCGGTTTAGTAGGTAACCAATTAATGGATATTGTTTTTTCGTGCTATTTGTTTTGCTATATTCTAATAAAAAGTTAAATCAACTTGGGAACTATTATTTGAATACAATCTAATGCATATAAACACGTAATAAGTTCATTTTTAATGATTATCGTTATTCTCATATGGCGATCTTTACCTCCAAATATCTCGGAAACGTGACACTTTAGGTCACCATATTGCTTAACATTTTTTGTTTGTATAAGTGTCCTCTACCCAAATATACCACTTACACCGTGCGCCGCCACATTGAAAAAAAATCAAAATGGCGGCGGGTGGCTATGCCAGCTCCCATACAAAAAAGTTCGTACCCCTTTAGTCGCCATCTATCGCGGTTACGCCTAAATACACGCAAAATAAGACGGCAAAGATTAATTTGACAACTTAAAATATGTTCTATCCTTTTTCAATCATGTTCGTAAGAAAGAGATGAGATGTAACTAAAATTAGTTTAGTGCGATTTACAACAGAATCGGCACCAATATACGTTCTAAATAATATCCGTCGACTCACATAGCGGCGACATGTAAAATTGCAGGAGCAGCTGAGACCGGTGCGCATAATTAAAAAATACGTTTATATTTTTATGCCTTTTGCGGTCGAAACCATGGGAACGTGGGGGTACGAGGCTGGCCGTTTTGTTCGCAATTTGTCATCAAAATTGATGGAGGCCTCCGGAGACTAGCGGGCGGGGAGCTTTTTCCGCCAACGCATCAGCTTTGCTATCCAAAGAGGAAACGCTGCCAACCTGCCGTCAACTGGAGGCAGACTTGAGGAAATTCTCTACGTATAGAATATATTGTAATTTGTACATATTAGTTTTATAAAATTGTCATATCCGTCAAAATTTTAAAATGGGGATCATCAACATTATTTCATCATACATAATATCACATGAGGACGGGTGATGATCATTTTAAAATATGTAGATAATGACAATATTCGATAGCGAATCGCTAACTCTACCCAAATCTGATGACATGCTCGGCAGGCGTGGGGATTACTATAACAAATACAACAATTTTAGATATTTATATAATAAGATAATACTTGTTATCTGTCGCAGAAGTGGGTGTTTACGGCGTGAGGCATCTTAAGCCCAATGAATTTAGATTGTTGATTAAATTTAAAACATTGTTAATCTGTAGTATGTTGGTGTAACAATTTCTTCCTTTCCATAAGGGTCACGTCAGTAATTCCCAATATGTTGTAGAACTAAAAAAATATAAATTATACCACATTGCATTTAAAATTTGTAGCGCCTATATCTAAAGCTGGGTAGATTATTCGCTCAAAGCGCAGCTCGACTGGGGAAGTACCTCCACCTTACAGAATATCGCAACCAATTAACTTTATGTTGTGTCCCTGCGCGTGAGTAAGGTCGCTAGGGTTCACTAGGGAGTAGGGAAGGGTTGGTAACGCGTGAGTGATGCCGCATGTATTGCAAGCGACCACATGATTACAGTAACCGCTTACCATCAGTCGGGCAGTACGCTTGTTTACCGTCTTCATCGTATAAAAAAAGAATTAAGACATCGGAAAGATAAAAAAAAAAACTGACTTTATTTTACATCCGAAGTCAATGCAAACTTTAATCCATCAAAATAATGTTCAATATCGATTGTCCCTCAGCATGCTAATATTTCACCACGCGAGTGTAAAATGATGCTAATCTATAATGTACTTATCTTTGTAGTAAACCAGTGTAATGATACCCACTTTCTATATAAATAGAACAGTCATTATAGTACAAAGATTAATAACTGATGCATAATAAGCTCTTCTATCTTATTAAGGTTTTTAAAAAACAGCATAATCCTCCTTCTTTTACTTTCCGGGTCAGTCGGGTAAAAATAAGGAAAACTAGCTCTTTTAGTGGATTGTAACAAACTATAGATAAAAATTGCAGATAGTTTATGAGTATGTCTGTAATACAGACCATTCTTTGGCCATTTTTTTTAATGGACAAGAAGTTGAGAACCCGTAATTTAGCCTTATCACCCTTACGCAGACAAATCGGCCGGGGCTTTCTTTGGTCAGTGAAGAAACTTATAGTTCTGTAGTTCCAGATTTTATCGTTTTTCGTTCAAAGCCTGACTTGACCGACGGTATGATATTTGTCACGGGTGCGTCATATCAAAATTGTACCGTTAGTTCACATATAAGCTACACGGGGCCGTTCTCTTTCTGCATAGGCTTTGGCAAAGAATAGTAACAACGTGAAGAAGCGACATTCATCATATTCCCCGTATCGTCACCCGTAACGTAGCAGTATTGCCGTACTGGAGCGTCACTTTCTCAGGCACACATAGAACGAGGCTCTCGAGAAGAGGTAGTTAGATAGTTTAGTCCACGGAATATACCGGGTGTTTTTTTCTCCAACATTACCGAAACCGACGCTATCACTGAGCTAGAGGAAACACTGGTGGTGTTTTTTCCATACAAACGTAATCCTCAGTTTCCTCTCTGGATAATGACACTAGAGCAATGATTATTTTACCATGCAATCTGTAGGTGCCACTGTATGTCCCTCGGTTTCGTTTTTCTCCATAAATTAATTATTATAAAAACTAAAAATCTTCTAAAATCACAAAAACTCATCATTTTTAACTGCCCTTATCAGACGTCCAGAAAACAAATATGACGAATATAAATAATAAAAGGAAAACCGACCGACATAGCCAAAGTCCTTCTTATTACTATTCTTGAAAAATAATTAAAATCGATTCAGTATTGGAGGAGGAAACTGGGGATTACGAAATAGCGATTTCGTCAATTTTAAATAGGTATAATCGATCCAAGCTGCAGTTGTCTCTATCGCCTGTATTCGGGCAGGGTTGAGGGAGGAGAGGCTTGGACAAATACATATACAGTCAAAGAAGTGTCGCGTAGTAGTCGACAATATATTATCGATACCTGCTCTAGTGTTGTTCATCGATATCGATATAGTATTACGTCTTTGGTAACCTACATGTAAGGTATAGTGTGCCCTAACCAAGATTGTTCTTTTTTATACTTTTGAGTGATGAAGGATTAAAGAACAAGAAATGTGATCGTTCAAAGGTTATCATAATATCTAATATTTAGTAACCTTTTTCAAAATAACAGGACAAAATATCTATTTTTAATTGACTTAAAAAAGGAGATTATCAATTAGACACGTATGTATGTATTATTGGACTGCCAAACTATATTATATATTCAAATGATAATCTATTAGGACTTCCAAACAAATATACAACATTTTATACGTGTATGTATGGTTGTAAGTATGTATATTTATCCACGCATTTCTCGGAAACTATTAATCGGATTGTGACTATACTTTTTAGTTTCGTACCCGAAGGGTGCCAAACAAGACTCCGCTGTCCGTCCGTGCGTCTGTCTGTCAGTGGGCTGTATCTCATGAACGGTAATAGGTAGACAGCTGAAATTTTCAGAGAATATGTATTTCTATGACCGCTATAACAAAAAATAATAAAAATGAAAAAGAAAAATTAAAGGGGCCGCTCATACAAGAAACTTCTTTTTTTTGTCATAGCAACGATAAGTTATTTAATATTGTACGGATCCCTCTGTGTGTGAGTCTGACTCTCACTCGGCTGGTATATTTATTTAAAATCGACTTGTAATTTTTTTTTCTTACATTTACGAGGATTTGACCAAAGTTTTCAGATATTTTCCCTTTGACACAACCAACTCCCATAGCTCGTATCAATAAGCCAGCCCGACACACTTATTATTCCATATCTTAAAAACTATTGAACTGATTTTGATGAAACTTCCTCACAAAATTTCAGGCTTCCAAACTAATATACAAAATTTCATAGGTGTATGTTTGTCCACGCATTTCTCTGAAACTATTAATTGGATTGTGACATTTTTTTTATTGGTTTACATTTACTTCAACTCAGTGAGAGTTTTATTAAAATCGGTTCAGTTGTTTTCAAGATATGGAATAAGTAATACGTGCGGCGGCTTGGCTTGAGCTTGGTCAAATTCTAAATAATACGAAATAAAAAAGTTGGTAATTGAAATAAAAAAGTAATTTAAAAAACTAAATCGACTTCAAAATACACAAAAAAAAAGTAATTTAATTTTTTTTTATCGACTTCCAAATACACTAAAAATAATGAAATAACTCTAAACTAACGCTGATTTGAAGTCAGCGAAAGAGCACGACGTATTCCAGTAAAAATATTTCGCTGACTTTAAGACAGTGTCAGATGAGAGTTATTTTTAATATTTTGTGAAGAAGTTTCATCAAAATCGGTTCAGTTTTTTTCAAGATATGGAGTAATACGCGTGAAGGCTTGGCTTGATACGAGCTACGTTTTATTATGATTCTACAATATTATTTCAAGGGCTTGTTTTATATGTATAAATAAGCTCTTTCACTAGTAAAAAAAACTACTTCATAATACACAAAAAAATATGAAATAACTGTAAACTGAAAATATCTTAAAGTCACGAAAGAGCACGTCGTATATATTCAAATAAAAATATTATAGCTGACATCAAGACAGTGTCAGATTAGAGTTATTTTTTACTTTCGCGCTGTTCCCTAAGTTGAAGTAAGGCATTAAAAAAAGAATGTTCACAATTCGATAGTTTCGAAGAAATGCGTGGACTGTAATAATAATAACATAAATCTATAAAATATGTGGACAAATATAAATCTATAAAATGTTGTATAGGTATTTGTTTGGAAGCCCTAATAGATTATCATTATGTGAATATAATGCAGTTCCAATAATATTACATACATAAATGTCGAATATATAATCTATTTTTTTATATCGACTCAAAATACAAATAAAATAACGTATGGTTAGGTATTTGTTCTAATTTCAAAATCCCTAATGTCACTTGGAACAACAGAACTGCAAGCGCTGAAAGGTATATTAACTTGCCAGTCGCCGGCTGAATCACAGAAATATATTATTACAAGTAAAGTAAAATCGAGGGGCGGGCGGTCGGGGGGAGCGGTGCGAGCTACGGCACGCACACTTGCACCATGCACAGTCTGTTCACTCACACATTGATTTCCGGGCCACAGCGCGACAGCAATAGATTTGTTAAATACCTATCTTTCAAATTTCTTGCAGCCATCCTTTCATCTTAAACGATACGGGTTTCGGAGATATTGAGGTTCAAAGTTGCATTTATAAACTTATTTTTTTGTATACATGTGTTATTTATCATGTTACTGATATTTTGTCCAAAGTAACCTTATTATTATTTCATACATTTCATTGTAAACAGGTCGCTGAAATAGAAACACGCAATGTACACGGTTATTCCCACACGCTCACTCAAATTTGTAAAAAAATAAATATTTCCCAACAATATTTTCAATGATAAGTTACTTTGATTGGTATCTAATATGCTTTCGTTATGATTATGTCGGGGATTTTTTTATACCCAGTATACAAAAAATGTCAACAGTTACTTACTAAGATAAAATTGCTATTGTAAGCAAACCATTAAGTTAAAAATAAATACAAATGGAATAATTACAATCCCAGAGGTTAGAAAGGTGACCTCCCGCGATATCTAATTATAAATGAATGGAATTATTACAGAATGTAGATAGTTGTCATAATGTTGCAATTGATTGAATAAAACAAGATTTGAAATAGGTACAAGAAAATGGGAAGATATTTTTTAGGTGTTGATAGTTAAAAAAAATCTACTAGTACAGTATTATAGTATTACCCTACTGGTATGGCACGTCGTGAATCTTCATTCGCACAGAAAAGAAAGTATGGCCCCGAAGATTAACGAAAGAATGCTTAAAACTTACAATCAACCTTAGATCGCTACTATACGATTCATAATACACTGCAGCTGTTAGTCTCACTCGCAAGTCACGCCCCTCCGCACGGCGCGCACTGACATGGCGGCAGCTGCCGACCAATAGCGGATTCCCGAGCTTTGAAAATGTATCTTCTGCGCAGGTACATACATCGGTAAGCCATATTAGTTGGGTACTACTGTACCAGCGTTGCCAGTTTTTTTGGGGCAAAGCGGGATTTTGAACCATCTAGAGTAAAAAAAGCGGGATTCTATAGTCGAAAGCGGGACATACTAAAAGAACCGGCCAAGTGCGAGTCGGATCGCGTACCGAGGGTTCCGTAGAAACTTGTAGGTATGTAAATAGTTCGTTCATCACGAGAGTAGAGTCACGAAGATTTTTTCCCTTTCTGATCTTATGATGTATGTAACTACAAAACGCTTTTCGGATTCCTTCCTTTACATACTACATGAAATTGCTTTTTGCCAAATTTCATGGTTCTAGGTCAACGGGAAGTACCCTATAGGTTTTGATTCCCTTGCGGGCGTCAAAATATGCGGCATATACGGCCGTATCTTTTGATTGCGTTGACTAGAACTAGAACATTGATTTTTGTACGTCTCAGTGACATTTAGCACACTTTGGCACAACACCACTGCGGTGTTTAAGACACGTCGCAGGAAAGCTGGTACCATTTCCTAGTAGTGGTGTCTTTACAATTACCCACTTCTACGTCCAACGATGATTTCAATTTCACCGTCGAGTAATCCTCGAAAAGCAGAACTGGGCCTGTCCCAAGTGGGACATTTCATTTTGGGCTAAAAATCGGGACGTCCCGCCAAAATCGAGTGCAACGCTGTACTGTACCTACATGTGTATAATAAAATTAAGAAAGGTCAATGTGCACAGAGCTTTAGTGCCACGCCCCCGCCACGCAATCGCCACACTGCCGCGTATGACGCACGCCCTTATCAACATGTTATTCTATTATCAACTTACCATGTTCAAATAGGCTATTTTTATTGCAAATCTAATTCATTATCTATTTTCCGCTGATATTTGGGTCGCAAATAGATTTTTTTTTGTGAATAGTTTGCCTTGTGTTGTGTTTGATCTCAATCTTACCATGGTCAGTGATGATGTGGTCGAAGTTGGTAAGCACACAAAGCCTAGAATGGAACTGGCTCTCAAGTGCAGCTGTCGGAACACACCGATAGGTTGGCGACAGGTTTTCAACTTGAGGGTGGTAGCCAGCCAGGTGGGTACTACACACTACCCTATCACCGTGCTAAGGTTTTCTCATAATGTTTTTGTTTTCCTATGTTTCTAATACTAATGACGTAGTGACACAAAGTGGCCCTTGACATTCGACACTAGAAGACACTGTAGATAGCAGCGTTGTCTGCGGAATAGCAAAAATTCCCAGATTCGTGTTTCGTGCCCAAATTATTATCTAGTTATTGGTGTGTCAATAATAATTAGGGCAAAAAAACTTTTTTTTTTTTTAATACAACTTAGTCGGTAAACAAGCATACGGCCGCCTGCGATAGGCGATGCTTACACAATATAAAGTTATTTGGCTGCGATATTCTGTAAGGTGGAGGTACTTCCCCAGTCGAGCTGCTCTTTGAGCGAATAAACGCTATGCTCTACCTCTCTCAAAATTCATTCATGCATTCGATGTAAAATAAAGCCTAAAAGTATTTTTTTTTTCACACAAAATTGTAAATCGATGTAAATTGCTCCACCCCGCGTCTTATTATGCTAGGTGAAAATATTATTTTTAGTGTGAATGTGTATGTTATATACCATCGTTTTCTGCCTAATTATAAGATTTTAACTAAAAATCGGCTCAACTTCTGCAGCTCGAAAAAATTAACAAACAAGTAAATCCAAAATTGGGTGATTTGGTGCACCATATTGAAGCCATGTATTCACTGAGAAACAATTGTTTATAAACACTGTTTCTGAAACAAAATCTTAGTGTTTCAGAAACAAATTAATATGTTTCCGAAACATGTCCATGGTATCAGAATCAGAATCAGAATCAGAATCATTTATTCGTAAAACATAGGTAAACATAATTGGATCTTAAATAAATAAATTGTGCGCTATGTTTCGCCATAAAAGGCATTCAAAAAATATAAAATTAAATCAACCTTCAAAGTCCACAAAACAATCACAAAAATTGATATAGAAAACATTAAAATAGAAAACAAATGTCACATAATTAAATAAGAAATTCATCAATTTTATAATAACAATTCTCAATCAATAATTTTGACAATTCCTTTTTGAATTTAGCTAAAGGCATACATTTTATGACATCAGGTATTTTATTATATATTATTGGAGCAGAACCAAAAAAGCTCTTCTTCATTAAAGCTGTTTTACATTTTATATGACACAGTTGATTCATATATTGAGCACGAATTTGATTTTTCTTTACGTCAGAGACTTTATTAAATAGATGTGGGTTTGTTTTTACAAACAATGCAGTTTCCATGATATATAATCCTGGCAGTGTTAATATTTTTAACGATTTGAAATAAGGAATACAGCTATCTATTGTTTTTAAACCACACATTGACCTTATACATCGTTTTTGCAATCTAAACACAAGCTCTCTATCAGTCGACTGACCCCAAAAAACAACACCATACCTCAGAACTGAGGCTACTAACCCGTGATATGCCGTTAATAGTGTCTCAGTATTTACCTTTTTAGATAGCTGAAAAAGTAGGTATGCAGATTTACTTAATCGCTTACATAACTCTTCAATGTGAGGCTTCCAAGTGAGCTTATTATCTATAGTGATGCCTAAGAACTTGGCACTACTGGCTTCTTCTATTTCGAAATCTTTATAGGATACATTTATCTTTGAATTTACTCGTCGTTGGTGGAAGTGCATAACTTTTGTTTTATTCAAATTAATTACTAGATTATTATTTTCAAGCCAATTTATGATGTCAGAGAGAGAGTTATTAATGTCATTTTGATAATTAATTGGATTATTACATTCTATAATAGCTGTGCTGTCATCGGCAAAGAGAACCATTTTATTACTTGTAATTTTTGGGAGATCATTTATATATATTAGAAACAGTAGCGGACCCAGGACGCTACCTTGAGGCACGCCATATTTTATGTATCTTGGTTTAGATGTGTATGTAGTTTCTAATTTGCTTTTAGGACATATTCTAGATATCTCTGTATACTGAGTTCTATTACTTAAGTATGATTCTAAGAGGTTATGAATGTTGCCTCTTATGCCATACCCATCCAACTTCCGCAGCAGAACTTTATGGTCCACATAATCGAATGCTTTGGTCATATCTGTATAAATAGCACAAACTGGATTTCCTCTATCTACAGATACCATTATATTTGATAGTAATTCAAATATTGCCATGTTAATGGTTGTATTTTTCCGGAAACCTTTTTGCTCATTGCAGAATAGTTTATACTTGTCGAAAAAACTATATAAAGAATTATAAATTACTTTTTCAATAATTTTTGAAAATATAGGAATTTTTGCTATTGGTCTATAATTTTTTATGTCCGTTTTATTATTTCTTTTATGTAGGGGTTTAATAATCACTTTTTTTAGGCTAGTTGGGAATATACCATTAGTAATACATAAATTAATTATGTGTGCTAGCGGTGGTGCTATAATTTCCTTTGCATATTTTATCACCTTAGTAGATACCCCATCGTAACCAACAGTATTTGTATTTTTAAGGCTGTTAATTATGTTTATTATGTCAGTGCTTGAAACAGGTAACATAAATAGTGATTGCGGCATAACATTTTCTATTCTATTATTATAAGTAATATTTGTTTTGATATTATTTTTAATGTCATCTATAAAATAATTATTAAATTCATTTGCAATATCTACGGGATTTGTTAAAGATAAATCATCTCTTTTGATAGACATTATTTGTTCTTGCGGCAAACATAATTTAGATTTGTTAATTATTTGCCAGGCAGCCTTCGACTTATTCTGGGAAGTATTTATGAAATGATTATTCTGGGCTTTCTGAGTTAACTTTATTATTTTCCTGTAGAGTGTAGTATACGTATTAAAAGCATGTTTATTTTTTAAATTCGGTTTAAATCGATATGCCCAGAGTAGCTGTCTTTGTTTTTGACTACATATTTTTATTCCACGAGATATCCATTTAATTTTTTTATTGCATTTAATAGTTTTAATAATATCCGGGAAGCATAGTCTATACAATATTAAAAAATCGTCCATGAAACTTTCATATGATTCATTTCCATCGTTGGCATTATATACTTGCATGAAAGACAAACTTTTCAAATGACTTTTAAATTTCATTAGGTTAGCTTTGGAATTATCCTGCTTTTTTGTTTTCCAATATTTTAGTGTACATGTTTTATTAATAGGTACCCTCAGTAATTGAGATGTATGATCGGAAAGAACTAAATCAATGATTTCTGCCTTGCATCCCCTTCGGTAACTATGTGCAAAATTATCAATGCAAGTTTCGCTACTTAGTCTAGTGGGTTCATAAAGTGCTAGTCTTAAATTATATTGTAAGAGAAAGTTTTCAAACTCTAAAGTAATTTTGTTTCTTTTTAGAACATCGATATTGAAATCTCCTGATATGATAATATTTTTATTCGAAACTAGGTTGATTTTGCTTAATATATTGTCTAATTTTTCATAAAATACGCTATAATTATATTTGGTATTCTATATATGCAGATAACGACAATTTTATGAGATATTAATTCTATACCACAACATTCAAAAACGCCTGACACTGATTGCTTTGCTATTTGTGACAGTTCCCTGTACTGAAGTCCGTCTCTAACAAATATACACGTTCCGCCACGCTTCGCATTTCTGGAAAAGAAAGCTGCTGGGCAGAAATTTGGTATGTGCAGCAGATACTCATAACCTGTCTCGACAAAGTGTTCTGTTATGCAGACAACGTCTATAGTGGTTCCATTACTAAGGAGTTCTTCCAATTTGACTGTCAGTACATCCGATTTATTCATGAGTCCCGCTATATTCTGATGGAGAATAGTGAGGTTATTACAGAAAAAACTGAGGTTGTAAATGCATATCTGTTAAATCCTCTACTACATGATTTATTTGGGGACAATCAGCCTGTGAATGTGCAGTGTTCAGAGTGCTTAGGTCTACGATGAGGTCTTGCAAATCTGATACAATGATCCTAAAACCTTTGTTATTTAATGTCCCATAGCGTTGGGTATATGTATCGTGAGTATAAGGCAGATTTAAATTAGAATCCAATATGTACGCATAATTATATGTTTCAACATCCATGTAAAGCAAGTTATTAAAAGTATCTATTCGGCTATTAAACATGATGTTACTATTATCCATGTATTTAAAAGTTGGTAAGCATATTATAAAATTTGTATGATTCAATGTTAATAATATTTCGCGAATAAATATTACCAGCTCTATATAATTATGCGTTTTTCAGAAATCATCCTCACCAATATAAATAATACAGTAATCGGTATTTGTGAATTTTTGAACCTTCTTATCAATATCGTTAAAAATATGTTTTACTCCACATTTAGGCAAACGATAATGACAAATTTCACAATTACTCAGTCGAGTTCCCTCGGTCAATCTACAGTAAATTCTGTTAGAGGTTTCACCACTCAATACACATATTTTTTGCTTTACACGTGTTACCTGAGCTGAATTACTAATATTGCATGTAGAGTGTAAAGGGATATTAGGTCTTGAAACAGATCGTGCAGACGTCTTCTCCTGGATGGGGTGGTAGGTGGGTTTGATTTCCTTATGCAGAAAAGCGCCATCTGTAGGTGACGTCGTGAAGGCATTGTTATCTGAAAGACCCAAGTCTATGGCGCTGGAATTTCCGTCACATTCAAAGTTAAGAAGTGTTTTATTGAGTGGTGTTTGAGTAAGAGTTTTCCTTTTTAATTTCTTTTTGGTTGTTTTGGTTGTCTTGGTAGATCCTGTACATATAGTTTTAAGTTGCATGCATGGTCCACAAACCCCATGGTCTGTGGCTCCACAATTCCAGAACACCTCCTTGAACATCAAAGCATCGGGATCCTTGGCGTCGACATTTCTAGCGACGTTTTATTCCGAAGTCACTTGGAAGACAAGGTTAAGCTGGCATCCAAAAAGCTTGGAGTGCTCAATAGAGCGAGGCAGTACTTCACATCGGGGCAAAGGCTGCAACTTAAAAAAAAAAACATGTGAAACTGTTGCGGTGGTGAGATGTGGACGGCCAAGATCCCGAAACATTGTTTCTGTAAACAGCTACGTGTTGATCCAGAAACTTTGTTTCTGAAACATGTTTCTCAGTGAACACACGGCTTTAATCTTTCATTTTGTAAATCTTTAAACACACTTATGAGTATACCATCTGCGGTGTGAACGCGGCACTATTTTATTATTTAACACTAATATTTATTAGAACATGCAGTAAACTGTCGTAAATGATAACAATATTTGTTACAATCGCGTAGTAAAAAATAATTATTATCTTATTCTAAACATTGATTAGTTTAAAAATATATTTTGCTAACGATTTGCTAAGCTTTGCAATACTGTTGTTGTCATGTAGGAAAAGATTATTTTTATCGGATTATACTTTATTATAGTTAACCTAATTCCTCGTTATAGATTGGTCAGTATCATTATCATCAGTATCAGAATCAGTACATGTTTGTGGTGGATCAATCATGCATATACGGCTGAACAGATTAAATTTTTTGCCTCACAAATATAATATATTCTGGATTTTGACAATGGATACTTTTATCCCGGGACAGAAATTAGATATAAATAATGCGAAAAAATTATACTGACCGCAAAAAAAAGAACGGAATTATGAAATAAAATATTGTTTACTCATTCCCTCTATGGTATTGAGACAGGGCCGGATTATACTATGACAGTGTAGGCAACTGCACAAAGGCCCCTCACACTATCCGAAAATATCGGTAGAATAAATGTACTTACAATTAGGCGGGCCGTATGCTTGTTTGCTGTCTTAGTGGTATAACAAATAGAAAAGGGTAAAGGGGCCCTGAGAACATAGGCTACATTTTATCATGGGAACGCTGGTAGAGAACCGCTGCTTTTTTGTTTTAATTTATTTACAAAACAAGCTTCCAATTCCATTTAATTTTCACCAACTAAAAAGTTATCTGATTCTTCTTATAATCAGTCTACCAGACATTTTTGGTTGTGGGTAGAAAAAGTAGAAATAGAGAATTTTGCATTACTGTGTGTAAGTGGGAAAAGATTTTTTCCATTTGTGACATTTCTGGGACCCTAACATAACTTGGTCCATAGAGCCTTTTGATCCTTGTAGGCAGGATCAATAATTAAGCTAATAAAATAATATTTTTCGAAAATCGCCGAAATTCTGATATTGTACATTTATGTTAAAATCTGCAAATACCGAAAGCAATAACTCAAAAAATAAGGGATAATCTCTTAAAACCATATTGGCTTCAACCCTTAATGCTGCCCTTACTGACCTGTCTTAAATGTTCAACCTGTACAGGATTTAATTGGTCTTCATACGTATAAATTATCAGACTCAAACGCACATGCAGTTAGGAAGGTTGCTTATGTTTTGAATCAAGTTCTTTATTACGGGCCTTTATCACACGTGGTATTCACGTGTTATCAAACGAACAATGCACGCAAAACTTTAAATGGAGATAGCGCCGGATTTATTTTTAATATTACCATTTACGTTATTGACCCAATGACTCAATTTGCTTTGTGCAAGATATTTCATATGAATTAATTAACATCAACAATTGCAGCAAACATTAATATTCACAATGATAAACATGGGATCAACACAACAATGTTATAATCATATTTAACTTATATAAGAAAAACTAACTTTTCTATAGATACAGACCGCGCACGCTTGTTAGCTGTCTCTCAGAGTGAGTCAGGTCACTGGTTACAAGCAATTCCATCCACAAATACCGGGACAATGTTAGACCATATATCATTAAGTCTGTGTATTTGCCTTCATCTTAGTTGCAGGACCAATCAGCCTCATCGCTGCCGCTGCGGAGATCTCCTCAACGAGCTCGGCCACCATGGGCTTTCGTGCTCCCTAAGTGCTGGCCGAATATCACGACACTCAGCTATTAATGACATTGTTGTCTACAAAAGCGTGGATGCAACATTCGAGTAACATTTTATATTCCTTTCTTACCTCAGTTTAGTCCTTCATACATCATTAGTGAAGAGATTGGGCGGGAGAGTCTCACACTTCACTTGATGGGCACGAAGCCTGTTGTCTCAGCTTCCATAATCTGGATCATCAGCCTATAATGTCCCACTGCTGAGCACAGGCCTCCTGTACAAATGAAGGGAAAAGTGGCCATACTCCACCACGCGTACCCACTGCGGATCGGTGGAGGTAGGCTAGTGGTCAACCTATACTGTTGGAATTTTTCAAGCCGCCTAGGAGAAATCCAACCAACGGCTTTATATTCCAATTTGAAACCATTCTGATTTCAATGTGTGAGGATGGACTCCCCGTCCATGGCGAGAGTTGCGATGGTGGAATGCAGCCGTGGGCATCAGGTCAAATAAGTCTACAGAACACTGTGCGTTGTACATATGTTTTGGTAACAACAATAACAAGTAAAAATAAATACAACAGGAGGTCGTAAATTGAACAAAATAAACGATCAACTCTCGTGAGTTCAGTAGCACGGAGCGATAAGAGGTCATTACCTCTTGTTTTTTTATGTCAGGTGTCAATGATATTATGTAAATATTTATATTTATAACCAATTATTAGTCGTATGAATGAACATTATTATAAATGATTGAGAGCCTGAGACGGTGACAATGAGAGTTATCACGCTTGAATTCGCTGCGAGAGGCACTGTAGAGTGAGGTCTCTAGAAATGTCAAATGTTAAGATGGCTGCATGAAATTTGAAAAATAGGTTTTTAACATATCTATTGCTGTCGCGCTGCGCCCGAGCTATCCCGCTCGAGGGCGGTACAGCTTGGAACGATTATACCTATTTAAATTAGACGAAATCGCTATTTCGTAATCCCCGGTTTTATCCTCCAAAACTGGATCGATTTAAAAAAAAAATTCAAGAATCATAATAGAAAGGGCTTTGGCTATGTCTGTAGGTATTCCTTTATTTTTTTATATTCGTCAAATTTGTTCGCTGGACGTCTGATAAGGGCGTTAAAAATGGTAAGTTTTTGTGATTTTAGAAGGCTCCTAATTCTTATAATAATTAATTTATGGAGAAAAATACAACCGAGGGACATACAGTGGTACCTACAGATTGCATGGTAAAATATTCATTGCTCTAGTGTCATTATCCAGAGAGGAAACTGAGGATTACGCTTGTATGGAACAAACGCCACAAGCATTTCCTTTTAATGAACGTTCTTTTATTCGCGGATTTTCACTAATTGTTGTAATGATTGTGTTTTTCCTGATAAATTTTTGGTAATTATCAATAATTGGCCCTGACGCTCTAAGAAATACTTTTTCAACGACAGCGATGACCTTACTCGCTGGTGGTGACAACTGGTGGTCACAGAAACGATATATAGCCCGCATTGCACTATTGTCAATTAGGACTATTATAGACTGGGTATTTACCTAGTTGTGCGAGTTGTCGGTGCAACGTTATACAAACGATTTGACGGCTAACCCCCTTACTCATAAAACGTTATTTAACTAATAAGCTGATTAAGTGGTCACCTAAATAACGTCAAATTGTTTGACAATGACAGCAAGTTGACGTTATTTATTTGACCATTTATTCAGTAAATTTAGTTAAATAGCGTTTATGAGTAAGGCAGTAAGTGTTAATTCTTGGTACTTATTTTTGTTATCTTGATTGTTCTTTCAGTAAAACTTTTATATTATATTCTAATCTCGAATCACGATCACGATCTCGGATGAGATAAATATTATACGTCTATAATCTCTCTATAATAAAACTTTGATTGTTTGTTTAAACGCGCTTATCTTTGGAACTACCATTCGAAAAATTATTTCACTATAGGAAGCTATTATCCGGGAACGCGGATGTAAAAAAGAATAGGAAAAAGTTGTAAACGTTTTGAAATAAAATTGTAAAAAAACGATTATTTTAAAAGAGCGGACCACAAAATTTTTTATAGAACGAACATTATTAGTGTCTATAAAATCTGAAATAAAGGATATAAGTATTTTATAAAAAAAAATATACTACTTAGGTAGCAAACAAGCATACGGCCCGCCTGGTGGTAAGCGGCTATCGCAGGCTATGGACGCTTGCAACACCAGGGGTGTTACTCGCGCGTTTGCGACCCTGCAGAAATCTCTTCACACCCTTTTTGAAGAACCCCATGTTGTACTCCATCGGGAAAACCACGGTAGGGAGCTTATTCCACAATCTGAGCGGACGCGGAAGGAAGCTCCTTTGAGACCGCACAGTTCGAAAAAACAATTCTGGTTTCAATATGTGAGGATGGACTCCCTGTGTATGTTTCCTTTTTGAAATACATATTCCATTTCGTACATAAGTATTCAAATGTTCGTGAACTTAGCAAATCATTTTCTAGCAGATTAAAAAAAGTGAGTTCTATTGGCATGCAGGTGAGTTCTTTTTTTTTATACGTCTAAGTCGGTAAACAAGCATACGGCCCGCCTGATGGTAAGCGGTTACCATAGCCATATGGACGCTTGCAACACACGAAGCATCGCTCACGCGTTACCGACCTTTCCCCCCTCCCCTATGAGCCCTGGCGACCTTACTCCCGCGCAGGAACACAACTTTACACAACATAAAGTTATTTGGCTGCGGTATTCTGTAAGGTGGAGGTACTTCCCCAGTCGAGCTGCTCTTTGAGCGAATATTACGCTATGCTTTACCTCTCTCAGAAAACACAGTTCCTGATACTCTTAGCGATAGTTCTAGCTATTTTACCTGAAACAGTCAAATGAAAAAATGATCTGCCAACTTCCGGTAGCAGATAATTGGTACACATGGTATTCAAGGGGTCATTTCAAACAACAAAGTCTGTTTGAAATCACGCGGATAGATAACGTATTAAGGGTCAAAGGGCGAATGGAAGACATGTGCATCCACGCGACTGCAGCTGGCGCTAAAGTGACCATATCTTTAAAAATAAACAGACGAAGTCCCATTTATTTTAACCGAGTTTAAAAATAAAATAACCCCTAACCCCTTATTCATAATAAAGTTATCAAACGTTGATTAGCTAAAATTCCGAAGTCTTTATCTGACAGGTGACATTTGGTGATCGAAAGAGTGAGACGGGGCACACTATTACACTGATTTAGTTAAAAAGCGAATATGAATAAGGGGGTAAATCTATTATAGTTTAGACTTTTTTATTATGGGTCAAGAAGATTAGAAGACTTGTTAGTTGTGGAGTTGTGGAACTGGCTCTCATAGGCAGCTGTTTGAATGTACTGGTACCTACATGCTTTTTTTTAATTCGAATCATTCTAGGCGAAGGGTTTAAAATGTTACACATAATTAATTTAAATAATTTTTAAGTGTAAGCTATTTTTACGCACACATAATTAGTAGTTATTTGGGCGTGGTTGGTTTAGATTCTACCTATCACGCCACGTGGGTTCGATTCCCACGCAGGACATGCATTTGTGTGCATGCATGAACATGTACTGAGTCTGGCTATAAGTTATGTATGTACATATTTTCAAAACAAAAAGGTAGTATATTAGTGGCATTTAGTAAGTAATTAAATATGTTAATAGGTATTCTTTGATTCAGATCAATTTCAGCTAGGTAGGTACATATTTCTTTCAGAGATACAACTTCGCGACAGACAGACGGACAGACAAGCGAAGGAATTTACATACATTTTTTTTTTTTTTTTTATACCACTAAGGTGGCAAACAAACATACGGCCTGCCTGATGGTAAGCAGTTACCGTAGCCTATGGACGCTTGCAACACCAGGGGCATCACTCGCGCGTTGCCGACCCTGAAGAAATCTCTTCACGCCCTTTTTGAAGAACCCCATGCTGTACTCCATTGGGAAAACCACGGCTGGGAGCTCATTCCACAATCTGAGCGTCCGCGGAAGAAAGCTCCTTTGAGCCCGCACAGTTCGAAACAATTCTGGTTTCAATATGTGAGGATGGACTCCCCGTCGATGGCGAGAGTTGCGATGGTAGAAGGTAGCAGTGGGCAACAAGTCGAACAATTCTTTAGAACACTCTCCGTTGTACAAGCGGTAGAACACACATAAGGAGGCAAAGTCTCTCCTTAGACTAAGGGGCTCTAAACCGCTGTCTACATTGGTAGACAGTAGGGACAGAAGTGGGTTGGTGAAGGAATATACATACATTGGTAGACAGTAGGGACAGAAGTGGGTTGGTGAAGGAATATACATACATTGGTAGGCAGTAGGGACAGAAGTGGGTGGAACTCAAGCGCATGAATCGCACGCTTTTGGGAGAAAGGTTTACCTTGCGGAGCATATTTCTACAGATAGGGGCCCAAGTCTGCTATTACAATTGTGTTCCAATGAACTATCAGTGTTGTCAAAATTTAGACATTTTACAGTTTTGGTAGTCGACCTACACAATGGCGTCATAATGGCGCCATAATAGCTTTCCGATAGTTTTCCACTGAAACTACAATCGTGCCACAATTATCTTGTAGATGTCAATTTTGACAGTTTTTGTACTAAAATTCTTTTCATTAATTATGAGACCATTATGAATTAGTAGACTGCGCACATCGGCTCTATAATAATGGAATTGCAATAGTATCATGTCAGTATGACATTTTAGTAGACTTGGCCCCCCTGTTAGTGACGAAATAAAACAATACTTATGTAAGTACTATAACCTAATTAATTTTAATGACTGATTAACTGGATTGCAATACATGGCTCTTTTTTTTAAATAATAGTTTAATATTTAAGAAATAAAAAAACGTCACAATGTAAAAATGTTAACAGACCTATATTAACTATTCATAAATAAAGTAATCATAACTAGATGGTTTACACAGAGACAGTTCTTTTTTAATCTGAGTGTTGAGGAAGAATTACATTTAAAATAAAAAAAAAACATGAAAAAATCAAACAACGGAAAATCAATGCTTTTAATGATTTTTCAACACACTCGCTCGTAAAGTGACATTTATTGCAAAATACAAGTCTGTTTTTTTCCTCGTAAGTGTTTTAAAAAACGTCGTATGACACGCGTGTGCATTGTTTTTATTACACTCTTGGCTCCCTTATCCGGAGTGTTTTTATTACACTCCAGGCCTATTACAGCCTGGAGTGTTAATAACCAACTTTGCACACATGTATCATAATGTACTATTAATTACCATACTAGCTGCAAAAGTAGATCATTATGATTCTTTAAACTTATGACGTCACAAGTCAGTATTTCATACAAATCTCACTTCACTTCTTATTTGAATGGCACTAGATGTGATTAATTTACACAATCTCCATACACACTATGACATTTATTAAAAAGTTGCTATTTAGACATGTCAAATTGCTTTAATCACATGACTGACATGTCAAAATAGCAACTTTTTAAAAATTGTCCCCATTGTAAGGTTGGTCCCCATTGTCCACTAAGCTAAATGACTATCACCGTGTAAACGCATCACTAATGGTATCACAACCGCATGGCTACTGTCTCGGTCCAGTCATCGGGCGAGCACTGGGCGGGGGAGTGTGCTGGCCGGCTGGGGCTCGTGAGTCCAGGACGGCGGTAGACCGTACTTCTTGGGTTTTAGGACGTAAAGGAACTGCAAATTGAAATAAAATTAAAACATTACCATAGGTAGTAAACTTACTTATAGAATGTTTATTTGAAAAGGGAAATTGTTGGATGACTGCTTTTGCGAGTCAATTTTGGGGTTTTGGATGATATATATCTTTTATATATCTTTTTTATTGTTAATTATTTGGAAAAAAAAGGCCAAAATAGTCAGATTGTCCAAAAAATATATAAATAATTGGACTGTTTTACAAAAACCTTAAACCGACTTCAAAGTACACTAAGAAGTAATCAAATCCCGATCTGATGACAATGGGACCAAACGGGAAGCGTACCCTTTCAAATAAAAAAAGAATTTTCCAAATCGGTTCATAAATGACGGAGTTATGAGGTAACAAACATAAAAAAAAAAAAAAACGTTCGAATTGAGAACCTCCTCCTTTTTTTGAAGTCGGTTAAAAATGTAACCTTGCTGGTTTCTTGCCGGATTCTTCTCAGTTAAAGGCCGAGTTCCGAACCGGTGGTAACTTCAGTAAATGTGACCTTCATAAGTGCCCTTCTGGGGCCTAAATTGAATAAATGGCTTTGACTTTGACTTTGACTTTAATATATTACATATAACATAGATATTATTGGTTCAAGTAAAACAGACCTGTTGCTTAATAGCTAGATGGCGTTAGCGTCGTTAAAAATTCACCAAAATTTTACGGGCAGGTAAGCGTAGAGATTGGACACCCTAATTGCTGGGTTCATTCCACCCTGAGCAGATATTAGTGTCTGTTGAACATAATATAGTTGCATGTGTCTGGTTTTCATAGCCCATTTCATGTCCCAATTACCAAAAATCGCATTAATACCTTGGCTCACGGTTAAAAAATAACAATGACATCAATTGTTATAATATGACGCGCGTCCCTCGTGAGAACCGACGGGTTGATTCCAAAATCACCTCCAAAGACCAATAAAATTATAACAGCAAAGAAACTGACCACAAGGACAGCATAAATAGCTCCAATGAGGAATCCGACAGCGACGTCGCTCCAGTGGTGCATGTGTTCCACGACACGGGAGAGCCCCACGTACCACGCCGCCATCATCATGACGAACTGGACCCCGTGCCGGAGGAGCTTCGAGCCGCGCCATTTACCTTTCACTTGAATGTAGAACTGGAACAAAATTGGTTCAATAAATAATTATGGTGAGACTATACATACCTTGTATAAGACTATACAAGGTACAGTATTACCCAACTGATATGACGCGTCGTGAATCTTCGTTCGCACAGAAAAGAAAGTATGGCCCCGAAGATTATCGAAAGAATGCTTAAGAGTGCGTACCAAGGCAGAAAAATATCGCAATGTCAGATGAAACAAACTTATGTCTAATCTTCGCGTGGAGATGAGATGGAGATAGCGTGTTTCGCGGCACAAAAATGAACAAAGCGCTTCTTATCTAAATAACTCGTAAAGTATAGAATATTTAAAAAAATCGTTAGTAGCAGCCCTAGGTCATATGTTAGTGATATTATTTATCGAATAAAATTAAAATTCTCAGTATAAATTCACTAAGAGCTTGGGAAGACCTGCTTACTTTTTCGTACAGAGTGCTGCATGTCCCTAGTCGCCAAAAAAATGAGATTTCTCTCACACAACAAATTAAAAATAACTGCTCAATATTAGACTCAATTGATAATATTATTCCCAATTTTCCCAAAATTCAAAAAAAATATAATCAGGCAAACACTATCAGGAAAATCGAAACTAAAGCGAACGATGGCGATTTCAAGGGGGCAGCACATCTGCTATTTTCGAGTGATGTTGTCGCTTCAGACACACCTGAAACCCTGTCTGCTTTAGAATCAAAACATCCTTCTCCGCTTTCAAATATAAACCTCCCGGATCCCCCATCTTTAGACCAAAATTGTCTAAATTGTAACGCCCAAGATCTTTTGAGTGTCATTATGTCATTTAAACCTGGTTCTGCTGGCGGCCTCGACGGTTTTACACCACAGCATTACAAAGATCTTGTCTGTGGTGCCGCCGGAGACGCTGGTACCAAATTATTATCAAAATTAACCTCTCTTATAAATTTAATGTTGGCAGGAAAGGTGCCAAGCCCATTCACTGAGATCATTTATGGGGCCAACCTTTGCGCGCTATCCAAAAAAGATGGTGGAGTAAGACCCATCGCTGTGGGTAATACTATCCGTCGTATGGCCTCCAAAATTTGTTGTCGTCACATTCTCCCGAAACTTTCAGAAATATTTCAGCCCATTCAACTCGGTTTTGGCTCAAAGGGAGGTTGTGAGGCAGCTGTTCATGCGGCTCGGACCTTTCTTTTAAATAACGGAGGTGAAGTGCTGCTTAAAGTTGACATAAAAAATGCATTTAACTCTGTCGATAGGGGTGCTTTATTGACCCAAATTCGGGATATCTGTCCTGACATATATCCTTACCTTTGGCAATGCTATGGGCATCCATCAAAACTTTTTTTCAGAGAACACCCACTTATTTCCGCCATGGGTTGTCAACAGGGCGACCCTCTCGGTCCAGCTATCTTCAGTTTGGCCATTCATCCAATTATTTCCGGGTTACAATCTAAATTTAATGTATGGTATCTAGACGACGGTACGCTGGGGGGTGATGCGGCTTCCGTTCTCAGTGATTTTAAAACATTGACAGAAAATTTTAAAAAGATTGGCCTAGAATTCAATAGCTCCAAATGTGAGCTCCTTATTTTAGATTCTTTCCCAGAATCTGAAAAACCAGAATTAATTCAAAATTTTAATGTTTTGGCTCCCAATATTAAGTTACTGTCAAAGGAGTCGCTTCATCTTCTTGGAGCCCCAGTCTTAGACGAATCCATTCCTAGTTTCTTTGAGAAAAAGATTCAAAATTTTAATGACTCTTCAAATAGACTTTATGAAATTAATGCTCATTATGCATTTTTTATTGTTCGACTCTGCCTTTTCGTGCCGAAGTTTACCTATTTGCTCCGCAGTACGCACTTATTTAAATTCCATCACATATTAGATACTTTGGATAATATGATCAAAACGTCTCTTTCCAAAATTCTAAATTGCAGTTTTTATGAAAACAAAGTGTGGTCTCAGGCCACCCTACCCGTGTGTTATGGTGGCCTAGGAGTGCGGAAAATTTCAAGCATATCAGTACCGGCGTTTCTATCCTCGGTATACAGTGTGAGCAACCTCGTCAGTTCTGTTTTGGACCCTTCTATTGGATCTGTTGAGGTTTCTTACCTGTCCGATGCTAGAGACGCCTGGCAGGCAGCTTGTCCAGGCACAAATATTCCGACCTTGAGTCACTCTCAGAGAGTGTGGGACAAGCCTCTTTGTGAAAAAACCTGGCAAAATTTATTTACTAACTTTTCTATAGATACAGACCGCGCGCGCTTGTTAGCTGTCTCTCAGAGTGACTCAGGTCACTGGCTACAAGCTATTCCATCAACAAATACTGGAACAATGTTAGACCGTATAACATTAAGTCTGTGTATTTGTCTTCGTCTTGGTTGCAGGACCAATCAACCTCATCGCTGCCGCTGCGGAGATCTCGTCAACGAGCTCGGCCACCACGGGCTTTCGTGCTCTCTAAGTGCTGGTCGAATATCACGACACTCGGCGATTAATGACATTATCCGCAGGGCTCTTGTTGTCGCTAACGTGCCTTCCGTACTGGAACCAGTCGGTATTGCGCGGGGCGATGGCAAGAGACCGGATGGTATGTCTTTGATCCCTTGGAGTGTCGGCAAGTCGCTGGTGTGGGATGCCACATGTGTCGATACACTCGCGCCATCTCACTTACCGGCGACTTGTAAAGCTGCAGGGGCAGCTGCGGCCAGTGCGGAAAATTCAAAATTCAAAAAATATGCATCGATTGGACCCAACTATATTTTTGTACCTTTTGCGGTCGAGACCATGGGACCGTGGGGGTCCGAAGCTCGCCGTTTTGCTCGCACCTTGTCATCAAAATTGATCGAGACCTCCGGAGACCAGCGGGCGGGGAGCTTTTTCCGCCAACGCGTCAGCTTGGCTATCCAAAGAGGAAACGCTGCCAGCCTTCTGGGAACCCTGCCGTTAATCGGAAGCAGCGGCAGGCTTGAGGAAATTTTCTATATATAGATTGTATTTTGTACATATTTGTTGTAAATAAATAGTCTGAATCTATAAAAAAAAAAAAAAAAAAAAAATTTATCGAATTTTTGTCTTAATTAGATACACCATGAACGAATAAAACCGAAAATTCATTATTATTAGAGGTAGCTTTGTGATTTTTTTCTATCGAGGAAATTTCATTCCATTATGTTTTTGCTCAGGCAGAACCCTCGCGTATATAATGAAAATACCCATATAAAAATATTTTTTCATTTAAATACTATTTACTTGGGTAAATTTCAATTCTAAGATTGTTATTTTGCTTTATACGCAGCCTTAAAACTTACAATCAACCTTAGATCACTACTATAAGGTTCATGATACACTGCAGCTGTTAGTTCCGTTTCACTCGCAAGTCACGCCCCACCGCACGGCGCGCGCTAACATGGCGGCAGCTGTCGGCCAATAGCGTTTTCCGCGCTTTGAAAATGTATCTTCTGCGCAGGTACATCGGTAAGCCATATCAGTTGGGTACTACTTATACATTGATTTGTTTAATTTGACATACTTACACATCCAATAGTGACGAAATAGAGCCTAATAGAAAGGGACATGGACTTTATTCAGGGACAGTATCTAAAGCAAATCCGGCGGACATCGGTTGAAAATAATATAAACGGCTAAAACGTAGGTAGATAAGTTTATCTTGTAAACAGTAATTGCAGAGTTTTTTGCCGACTCTTCTCGGCTAAAGCAACCTTTCGAATCGTATGTTGGAGTCGTGAAGTGTCTGTAAAAAGGTTCACCTTATTTCTATATTTTTACCTTTGATTTCATCCTTCTCTATCATTTGTTGCATTTTTATGGGTCTTTAATGTTATCAGCACAATCTACTATTTAAAAATGAGC
The DNA here is from genome assembly GCA_951394255.1 of Polyploca ridens. Lineage (NCBI taxonomy): Eukaryota > Metazoa > Arthropoda > Insecta > Lepidoptera > Drepanidae > Polyploca > Polyploca ridens. The sequence goes on from OX596261.1 coordinate 11,533,504, forward strand.
TTGTTACATAAACTGCCCTTCAAAACAATTCCTGCACAACCACAGAATAAGTTCATGCAGAAAACTAAATGTCAGTAAGTAAATAACACTTTGACATTTAGACTTCCTACTGGTTTCAACGAAATTGGTTACCCTGACCTTCTCTAATATAAAGCGGGTGTGGCCACTTTCCGACAATATCAGAAAAGAACGATATTATTTTTTATTTCTACTCAGGATTTGTTTAGAACGCTTGCAGACGGATTGTAGTCTACCTTTTCCTTATGTGACAATCTTTCCTTATAATCGTAAGTGGACGGTAGAGTGCCACAGTGATATCCTTATCTTTGTTTTATTCTATCATCGATGTTTCACTACAGTAAGATGACAGTAAGGCATAATATTAGCCCAAAGCTAACATGACTCAACAACGAATCATTTCAGTGAATCAACGTTGAAGAAAATTAGCTACCTACTGCACTGGAAGTTGTCAAATATAGAAGTAAATGCACTCAGGAGTAATGACTGCCGAATACATGAGGTCATTATACTATTAATAATGGATTGTCCAATTTCACCAGCAGCGTCATGCTCCTTATAAAATAACCGTGCCTGATTTTCCACGGGCGCGTGATTTCATGAACGTACTGTTCGACCACTTCCCGAAATTATCAGTCTGGATGACCTAATCTAAAAATCTAAATTGCAGGATGTTAGTTCCTCAGAAATGGACCTTTACCGTATAGAAAACAGGAGCCAAATAACTGAAAGTTATTTTATGAACAAGGTCAGTAAGGTCGCCAGAGATCATCGGGGAGTGGTGGGTGATATCCCGTGTGTTGCAAGTGCTCATAGAGCTACGGTTACCGCTAATCAATAGGCGGGCCATATGCTTGTGTGCGTACTTATAGTTGTATATAAAAATCGGCTAACACTGCATGATACTGCATGTGACAAAGTTCTTATGTGAAAAATGTTAATGTCGGGTCTTCTCAGCAAATACAACCTTCCGAACCGGTATCAGAGTTAGAGACTATATAAAGATTTTGATTTTTATTTTGAAAGTGAGGAATTATTTTTGTCCACGGATACGATGGAGAGGCCAAACTTTTCTTACACATTGGAACAAAAATGATTCCTCAATGCTGTTTCAAAAGTTCAGTGGTTTGAACCCCTGGAAACAATCGTCACTTGGCATACATTAATCAAACACTCACAATGAAGAACACAGCGCAATACATGGCGAAGCTGGAATGTGCACTGGGGAAGGACAGCCGCATGTCCTGCAGCAGCTTCTGGTCTGTTCCAGTGCAGGTGTAGTCCTGGATGTAGTTGAGGGTGTTCAGGGGCGAGGTCATGTTTGCGGTGGGTCGACAGACCTGGAAAAAAGGTTGATAAAGATAATATTAATATCCTGGGATATTATTCATACTCGGTATCTGATCGCGAACTAAACAGAGTTTTTTAGAAGCACACAAATGTTTGTCCTGGGTGGGAATCGAACCCATGACCTGTGGCGAGAAAGGTTATCTTACCAACTAAGCCGCATTTGGCTCGACAGAGGAATTAACTTACTAATCATTAACTATAATAATAAGACACACCCAGTATTCATAAAAAAGGTATGCAACTTTGAACACTTAAAATTCTGAAGTCTTTTTCTAACATGTGACGTTCCATCAACGTTCAACCCATTTAGGTGCCGATCCCACAGAGAGAGTTCTGGAGTTCCGAGTTCCGAGTTCCGAGTTCTGCATTCCGTGTTGACTATTGTGCACATAGCGAGCAGTCTAGAGTTCTAGAGTTCTGCAATATTCGCTACTGATTGCACATCATACACTTTTTTTTACTTTCAAAGGCTCCACATAGGTTACAGTCAACGCGGAATGCAGAACTCGGAACTCTAGAACTCTCTTCTCTGTGGGATCAGCGCTTTAGAGCATAGCAATATGCCATTAGATTAATACTAGCAGTCTCGCGCGTTTTCACTCGCGTTCCCGTGATAAACTACCCTATAATACTCGGGGATAATGTAGCTTCCTATTAGTGAAAGAATTTTTCGAATCAAACTGGTAGTTCCAGTGATTAACCCGTATAAGCAAACAAAAAAATAAACAAACAAAAAAACTCTTCAGCTTTATTATATTATTATTATAATTTTAGATATTATCTATACTAATATTATAAAGAGGAAAGATTTGATTGTTTGTTTGTTTGTTTGCATGGAATAGGCTCCAAATCTACTGAACAGATTTGAAAAATTCTTTCACTGTTGGGAAGCTACACTACCCCCGGGTGACATAGGCTACTATTTATCACGGGAACGCGGGTGAAACCGCGCGAGACAGCTAGTAGATTATATACAGGTTGTTGTTTTGGTCGGCGATAAGCGATCCAGGAGCGGTAGTACAAAATATATATTCCCCAAAAATGGACTTAATTCCATTAAATACTATACATATGATGAGAAATACCATATTCAATTTGAAATAAAATTACCGCCAAGTATGGTTACTAGGCACGTGCACAGACTAGAGCTGGGCACAAGCCGCCATCACCCCTTTACTCCCTCGTACTCCCGTTGAGTATTATATCTAGACTTTAGCTTATTACATGATTTTCAAAAAAAAATTTTTATTTTTATTATTTAAAAAAAATAAAGTCTTTTTTTTATATATTTTTTAGCACCAGTATCATTTGTATTATCGACCCTGAGTCGCTTGTCGCTGACCAAAACAACGACCTGTATAGGTATTATATATGGTAATAGTATAGATTGGACACTAAGACCTGAATGCGTAGTTTAACGGTAATGTTTTTACGTCTTACTTTTACACCCTATGTTTTTTTTAAAATAACATAAAATTATATCCTATGTTACTCAGCGATAATTTAGCTTTCTCCAAGTGAAAGATTTTTTAAATTGGGCCAGTAGTTATTGATATTATTCATTACAAATAAAAATACAGAAATCCAAATCATCTCTCTTTATTAGTGTAGATGTAGATAACGTGATTGATAGCCGCTGTATGTCCTGATAAGAATTTATCGGCAAGAAATATCAATATACTTCTAGTGTTTGTAATTGATTTGAAAAGTTGAGGTTTACAATTGTTTTACTTTTTCTCGAATGTCTCCTCGGCTAAAATGTATGAAACAGCAGTATTTTTTTGCGATTTCGAAGTTGGTCCCATAGTAAAAGTTGTTCGTATTTATGAGTACTTTACGTGGTTTCATTTATTGTCGTGTCCACTATATACAGGGTGTTGTTTTGGTCGGCGACAAGCGACCCAGGAGCGGTAGTACAAAATATATATTCCCCAAAAATGGACTTAATTCCATTAAATACTGTAAATATGTTGAGAACTACCTTATTCAATTTGAAATAAAATTACCGCAAAGTATGGTTACTAGGCACGTACACTGACTAGAGCTAGGCACAAGCCGCCATCGCCCCACCCCTTTACACCCTCGCGCTCCCGTTGAGTATTATGTCTACAATTTAGCTTATTAAATGATTTTCAAATTTTTATTTTTATTAATAAAAAAAAAAGTATTTTTTTTATATTTTTTTTAGCTCCAGTATCTATTGCATGATCGACCCTGAGTCGCTCGTCGCTGACCAAAACAACGACCTGTATATAACTTAGGAAAACAGTTGCGCAAATATTTAATCACTTGAGAAATGAAATAGGTTTTCTTTTCTACAAAAATAAACTACAATTTTTATATGCTTGTTTGGAGATATTTATAGGCTTTTATTCTAGGTCAAACGCGTCACTATTGCCAATCGGAAAAGGCCAATCCTATATATAAAGGTTAACGTTTGGACGGGAAAAATCAATAATTTCCTTATCGATAGCGTAACGTTTTCCGGACACTTCCGGATATTGGATTGGTGCCATATAAGTAGGTAACTGATAGGTTTGATACCTATGATATATTTATCATTTTGACTCAGTTACATTATTAGTAGTTTTTTTTTAGTTTTTTTACTAGGCATAAGTTTGCCCACTCATATAGTTTTTAGCGAATCAGTTTGAACAGGATTTCCTCGAATTCATATACGACAGAGATCCCACATCATATGTGATCAATTCAAACAGGCTAAAATCTTATGGTACCAACCAGTTTAACCAGTCCTAAATGTTCTTAGGTCTTGTAAGTTTGTTTTTAACTTTTTGTGTTGTTTTTCGCCATTTCATAATATTCAAATCTTGTAAAAATAAGCTTCATTTGGTCACAGAATAAGATATTAGTAACGATTTGGTGGCTGACTGTAACTGGTCCTAACTCTGAAGTACCCTCTAGAACCTAGGCTTCAACTTTGAATTCAGAGTTCAGTTAACATAGAAATAATATACCTATAGAATGAGCGTCGCCATACCTAAACAACTATATACTTAAAAGAGGCCAACTTTTTTAGGCTGGTGTACGTGACAGCTCCTTTTACGCTCGCTCTGCGTCATTCTGCTCGTCGTAGTACGTTCATAATGATAGCAGTTGTTGAATTACTTAATTTAAAGTCGGGATGAAGAGTTTGGAAGATTTTAGTACGGAGCATGGCATTCCTATAATTCTGCCATTTTGATTTTATTGGGTATAGAGTTAGCTATCGATATTTAAAAATCACGCAGTTTTGAAAAAAAAAAATGGCGGATGATAGGAATGCCAAAATCCAACTAACTCCTTTAAATATTAAACATTATTTTGCATTATTATTTGATTTAACCGCTTCGACGCTAAAATCTGGATATATCATTAATCAAAAACAGCTTATTATTCTATTCATACCATTAAACTTACATCGTAAAAATGCGGCCTCATCCTGCCGATGACATATTTTGCCAAATTTGATGTCAGTTGTTGGCAAGCTGCTCCAAAAGTGAAGACTCCAATCGTAGTATAAGACTCCCAGATCCAACCAGAGACCAGGGAACCAGATAGGAACTTCTCACCGATGCCCTTACCTTGCTTGTCACGCACTATCTCAGTTATTATTATCTGTGGACGAGATAGCACAGATTATATTGTTTGGTCAGATATATGAATGTAGGACATGATAAAATACCGGCCGTTAATGTGAGTTGCTTTTGCTAATTGAATTTAAACATAATCTGTCCTGCGGCTTTTATATTTTTTCCGGGAAAAATGTTTGTTTTACTAGTTATCCACTGAAAAAAATGGACTACAAATGACTACAAAATTTTATTTTACAGTAACACAAAATTTTACGACCAATGACTTAAACAGAGTGACTTGCGAACTAAACTTACCAGTAGAAAACTAGTTTTGGTTCGATTAAATGTAACTAAAGTAAGTTTCCCGACAACAAAACGTCAACTTACATAACTAGTTTTGTAGATCATTTTTTTCAGTGGATCCCCGCGGTTTCAGTCGCGTTCCCGGGATAAAAAGTAGCCTATAATATCCCGGGATAATGTAGTTTTATATTGGTAAAAATATCAGTGATGCCTCATGTGTTGCAAGCGTCTATAGGCTACGGGAACCGCATACCATCAGGCGGGTCATATGCTTGTTTGGCGAATTAGTTGCATAAAAAATATAGTAAGGTATATTTTAAGGCGATGATAGCTCAGTGGTGGTGACATCGGATATCGAGACGAAAGTCCCGGGTTCGAATCCTACAATGAGCTTGAGCTTTCGGTGAAGGAAAACATCGTGAGGAAACCATAGCACGGTGGTATTGTATTTTGTAGTAACCATCTGGCTGGCTACCATCCTTAAGTTGAAAATCTGTCGCCAAGCACCTACCAGTGTGTTCCGACAGCTGCACTTGAGAGACAGTTCCTTCTAGGTTTTGTGTGCTTACCACCTTCGGCCACATCATCATTATGGTGAGATTCTGGTCAAACACAGGCCTATCTTCTATATATATAAAATTCAAAGTCCTGACTGACTGACTGACTGATTGACTGATATATCAACGCACAGCCTAAACCGCTGGTCCTAGAGACATGAAATTTGGAGAGTATATTCTTTGTGAAGAGTAGGTATCCACTAAGAAAGGATTTTTCGAAATTCCACCCCTAAGGGGGTAAAATAGGGGATGAAAGTTTGTATGAAAATCCTTCAGTTTCGAAGTTAGAATCTTCAAATTTTGTGTTTAAGCTGAAGATTGAAAATTAATGTATAAGTGTCTCAGCGTTTTTAATAATTCTACCCTCGAAGCGGGATGAAGTTGTTTAGTTTTGTTTTATTGTTGTAGAAAAATATGTCATTTATTTCCTGTAGGCCACGCGGGCGAAGCCGCGAGCAGAATCTAGTAATAATATATAAAATGATAAACTGATTGTTGATATATCAGCCCACAGCCCAAACCGCTGGACCTAGAGATTTGAAATTTTGCACAAAGATACCTTATATAGTGGAGGCATCCACTAAGGAAGGATTTTTGGAAATTTCACCCCTAAAAGGGTAAAATAGGGGATGACAGTTTGTATGCAAGTCCGTCAGGTTTGAAGTAAGGATCTTAAAATTTTGTGTTTAGGCTGACAATTGAAAATTAATGTATAGTTATCTCAGCGCTTGTGATAATTCCACCACCGAAGGGAGGAAAAGGGGGATGAAGTTGTGCATGCAAGTCCTTCAATTTCAAAGTAAACTTCACTAAATGTATTATTATATGGTGTAGGCATCCACTAATGAAGGATTTTTGTAAATTCCAACCCTAAGGGGGTAAAATAAGGGATGAAAGTTTGTATGCAAGTTCGTCAGTTTTGAAGTTAGGATCTTCAAATTTTGTGTTTAGGCTGACGATTGAAAATTAATATATAGTTATCTCAGCGTTTGTGATAATTCCACCACCGAAGGGAGGAAAAGGGGGATGAAGTTGTGTATGCAAGTCCTTCAATTTCAAAGTAAACTTCACTAAATGTATTATTATACGGTGTAGGCATCCAGTAAGGAAGGATTTTAGAAATTCCACCCCTAAGGGCGTAAAATAAGGGATGAAAGTTTGTATGCAAGTTCGTCAGTTTTGAAGTTAGGATCTTCAAATTTTGTGTTTAGGCTGACGATTGAAAATTAATGTATAGTTATCTCAGCGTTTGTGATAATTCCACCATCGAAGGGAGGAAAAGGGGGATGAAGTTGTGTATGCAAGTCCTTCAATTTCAAAGTAAACTTCACTAAATGTATTATTATACGGTGTAGGCATCCAGTAAGGAAGGATTTTAGAAATTCCACCCCTAAGGGCGTAAAATAAGGGATGAAAGTTTGTATGCAAGTTCGTCAGTTTTGAAGTTAGGATCTTCAAATTTTGTGTTTAGGCTGACGATTGAAAATTAATGTATAGTTATCTCAGCGTTTGTGATAATTCCACCATCGAAGGGAGGAAAAGGGGGATGAAGTTGTGTATGCAAGTCCTTCAATTTCAAAGTAAACTTCACTAAATGTATTATTATACGGTGTAGGCATCCACTAAGGAAGGATTTTTGGTAATTCCACCCCTAAGAGGGTAATCTTAATAATAATCTTAATATATAAAATGATAAACTGATTGTTGATATATCAACGCACAGCCCAAACCGCTGGATCTAGAGATTTGAAATTTTGCACAAAGATACCTTATATAGTGGAGGCATCCACTAAGGAAGGATTTTTGGAAATTCCACCCCTAAGAGGGTAAAATAGGGGATGACAGTTTGTATGAAAGTCCGTCAGTTTTGAAGTTAGGATCTTAAAATTTTGTGTTTAGGCTGACGATTAAAAATTAATGTATAGTTATCTCAGCGTTTGTAATAATCCCACCACCGAAGGGAGGAAAAGGGGGATAAAGTTGTGTATGCAAGTCCTTCAATTTCAAAGTAAACTTCACTAAATGTACTATTATACGGTGTAGACATCCACTAAGGAAGGATTTTTGGAAATTCCACCCCTAACAGGGTAAACTAAGGGATGAAAGTTTGTATGCAAGTCCGTCAGTTTTGAAGTTAGGATCTTCAAATTCTGTGTTTAGGCTGACGATTGAAAATTAATATATAGTTATCTCAGCGTTTGTAATAATTCCACCACCGAAGGGAGGAAAAGGGGAATGAAGTTGTGTATGGAAGTACACTAAATTTATTATTTAAGCTTATGGTTATAAACTAACGCAACGAATATCGATGTTGTTGAAATTTGAACCCTTAAGGAGTGAAAAGGGGGATTAAATTTAGTATATGAAGTTCTTTATTTTCGGAGTGAAAATTTTACAATTTATTATTTCGGCTTATGGTATTGGCGTATTGAAATGACTCGCCTAAACAACATCAGGAAAAAGAGAGGATCGGTATTAAAACAAAAATCTGGTTAATACGAGCATTGGTATTCCTCATTTTCATGTATGGAGTGGAAGCGTGGACTATACTGGCCCGAGAAAGAAAAAGGATTGATGCATTCGAGATGTGGTGCTGGAGACGGATGTTGGAAATACCTTGGACCGCTAAACGCAACAATGCATCAATCCTTTCGCAGCTCCAAATTAAAACACGATTGTCCACCATATGCCACCAACGTATTTTTTCGTATTTAGTGCGCAATGGCGATGAAAGTTTGGAAATCTGATCATAGTTGGGAACACGGAAGGAAAACGACTACGTGGTCGTTCACCAACAAGATGGTCCGATCAAGTAAAAGACTCATCGTCCTCCAAGTTTTACAGAAACCAGAAGACAGAAACCAGTGGAGGCAGATCATTCGCTCTAGAAGCAAACCCGATGTTGATCACGATCCACAGACATGAGGGAAAGAGAGATAAGGCCTCCAAAATTGTGCTGTGGAACTAGACTACAAGTAACAGCTCTCCGCCGCAATGTTATTGAGGTCAAAATATTTACTGGTTCTGCCAGAGGAGAAACAGTCTTCTTGCCGCGTATACCATTGATCCCAAATCAACTTCCGTTTGAATTTAAAAGGTTTGTAGTCACAGGGAAAAACTCTGAAATTTGCTAGAGTTGATTTGCGGCAGGAACGTTTTCAGTTTTATGTGGCATCCTCGCATATGAGCTCTTAATCTACCTGAACTTTTGTCAATATCACACGTAGTGGCGGACAATAGCCATGAACAAAGCTCTATATTGTTACAATGATTCATATCTAGAACAAAAGAAATAATCTACGCGGACGAAGTCGCGGGCTATAAAGCTAGTACACAATAAGTTAAAAAGTTAATAATTTACCGTAGCAACAATAATAGCGAAACCGACGCCTGCCAGCAATCCTTCAGATATAGTCTGTTCCTTGTACGGCAGGCGGAGTGTCTGGTCATCCTCGAAGTACCCACGCTGGTAGGGTTCCGCCCATAGCAACAGAGCTAGGAGGGGAAAGGCCACTGAAAAAAAAAAACATCGTTATATAGATTGATTTGACGGGCCAGTTGGTGTGATTGATATTAAGCTCCCCCATCATGCAGGTCATGGGTTCGATTCCCAACCAGGACATTCATTTGTATGCAGGAGCATGTCTGCATGGCCTAAATCTGGGTGTAATGTAATTATGTATATTAAGTATGTACTTATTTACTAACAAAATAGTAGTATGTGCAGCTATCTGGTTTTCATAGTACACACGGCTACAGATCAAGCTATACATTTCCAATATAAGCTGACCTCTCATTGTACGGAAATCCTATACAATGCGAGATCAGCTTATACTCGAAATGTATAGCTTGATGTGTTGCCGTGTGTACAAGCTCTGCTTAGTAGTTTGGGATCGTCGCGTGAGGAATGTCCCAGGCATAGAGCTAGAATTAGGGAATGCAAAACCGTAGCAAAATGAAAACCGGGTTTTATTTCGGTTACGAGACGTGAAAACCGGTTAACCGGTTTTAAAACCGGTTTTTTAAATATTCGCTCGTTTTTTTTTTCCACGTTATTTCTTTAGCTCGAATTATAGATACTAACCGTGCCTAAGATGTAAAAATCGCAAACTGAGGAATTATTGACAGTTAAAGTTAATGAAGTGGGTATAAAAGAAACATCAATTTCATCATCAACATCTGCCTGCCCTGTTCCCAATCATTTGGGATCGGCGCAATATGTACGCTTCTTCCATTCGTCCCTTCTATCCGTTATACCAACATTCACTCCTTTCATACCAATATCATCTGTCACACAATTCATCCATCTCTTTCTCATCAAATTGATGGAAATAATAGTTTATTTAACTCTGTAGATTCATCTTCATCCGAGACTTTATATAGACTACACGGTTCGTTGCTTTTGATTTTATTTTAAACGAATGAAATCATAAAAACATATCACGTTTGCTTGGTTTTAATTGCTATGAGATATGATGACTACTTATGTTAAAAAAAATAGTTCAGTAATTAAGAAGTACTTATTTAAACATTTATTAAATTATGTATCGTACGTTATAATATTATTTTCACACGTAATATTATGGACATGGCATATTGTAGCGGCACAGCAACTTGCGCGTACTCAAAAACGTGATTATTATTATACGAATGTTTTCCTTAGATAAAAAAAAACATTACCCAGTCTTTGTTGTCTTGCAGACGGGTAAAAAATAACACCAATCAGTCAACTTGCTGTCTGGCAGATACATAAGAGCCTTCGTTGACAGTAGTTACTCCGATGGCATGACATTATTGCTGGAGTCCCGCAAGGCTCTGAATTATTTATTTATTATTATCCCTAACACTGTTCCTCCAGCATATAAATGATATACTCTCTATTTCCAGCATTCATTGCTATGCAGATGAAATTATAGGGGACGCTCTTTAAACGAGCCGTGCTATACATATATCCCTCGTTCTATTTTGGAGAAAAGACGCGAAGGACTTGTCTTAAATGGAGAGTACACAGACTAGTGACTCCGATTGGGGTCGACTAAACCTAGTCTATTTCAACCCCACTAAGTAACATGCAAGCCTGTGCATTCACCGTTGAGGAAGTCAATTTGCTGTGACTCTTCATAGTTCTAGAATATGTCCCTCAACATCACGAAAAGCATTGGGATCCTTCGCGTTAAGATTTGTAGCGACGTTCTGTTCCAAAGTCATCTAAAAACCAGAGTGTGATTAATTGAGCGAAGCAGTACTTCTTATCTAGATAAAGACTACAACTATAAGTCGCAAGTCCGGCCCAAATGGGGTAATTCTGTCTTCCGTGGGCACCTGGATACCAGCTTGGGTATTTAGACTCAGTTCAGCAACGTGCCGTTAGAATTGTCAACGATCCCGAGCTCACAAGTGTTTTAAAGCCCCTTAGTCTGAGGAGAGACTGCCTTCTGACGTGTGTTCTCAGGCTGTGGAATGAGCTCCCAGCTTCAAAAAGGTTGAGGGTTGGCAGCGTTCGAGTGATAACCGTTATGTTGCAAGCGTCCGTACGCTTGTTTGCTGCCTAAGGATTGTAAAAAAAAGTTTAACATATTTTATATCTATCATAAAAACAATCATTATTATAAGTTATTTTCTTACCAGCTCAACCCACACATCGACACTTCAGTTCATCACAAAAATACTCACTGCATTACATTCAGTTTACAAAACTGCGGCAAATCTTCCTTTTTCCAACCATTGAAAGAAAAACCGAAAAAAAATCGAAAAACCGGTTTTGGTGTTATGTAAAACCGGTTTTTGTTGTACGTCAAAACCGTACCGAATAACCGATTTTTCGATTTTCGGTGAAACCGGTTTGCATTCCCTAGCTAGAATATGATAGAGTGATAGCGTTGACAACGTTACCTCGTGCAAAGCGATTCCTTTGGATAGATATGGATTCATTTGTCATTTGTTATTGGTAAAAGTATCGATAAAAAACGAGAAATTGGCATTCGTTATACGTATTTTAGTCGGTCAAACTATGTACGCTCACAGACCGTACTCTCGTACAGTCGTTCTATAATATTCTTACTCTATAGTCCCAGGTTATTTATTTTATTTTTCCATTAACTAAGGCTTTACAGTGACTGATGTATGAACAGCCATTATTAGGCCTGTGAATAATGATGATTATTTGTGTTCTAAAGTAGGACAATACTTTCACATTTTAGGTTTACGCAACGGTAAAAAAATTGCTAGCTTTTCGCCTGCGGGTGATTTCGCGTAGAATTCAGTGGGCCGGTTTTTGGCTAGTAGTTTTGGGCTAGTCTTCATGATAATTCAAGGATAACACCTTATTTACCCACGCAAGATAAACGCTACACTCGTGAGTACAACAATGAGTAATTGAAATGGATATAAAAGGATTATATGTTGTATACATGTATCATATATACTTATTAGAAATGATAAATCAATAGCCAGCGATAAGTGTTATCATTGAGTCACTATCTAACCTGAAGATATGATAACAAATATAATTGTACCGTGGATTAATAATATTTACAATATCTATATTAATATTATAAAGAGGTAAAGTTTGTATGTAAGTTTGGATGTAGAGGTAATCTCTGGAACTACTGAACCGTGTGCTTAAAGGCAACTTTTCATCCATAGAACGTGAGTGAAGCCGCGGGGTACAGCTATACATAATAATTTATGTCATTAAAAACCTTAGGTATCATTATTAGTGACAGAGATAGTAGTGCTAAGCATAATACCCGAAATATTATAAAATAAACTTATTATAATTATGTATTGTCTTAAAACACAAATATTTACATGCTAAAAAATAAGTAAAACCTCATTAGATTTAGTGCCGCTGCGATGCGACCTATTAAAAATAAAACTATTAAAAAAAAGGAAGTAAAGACCATAACCTCTTTGCCGCTCAAATTCAAAGGTTCTGAAAATTAAAAAAAAATATTGTCAAGTTATTGTTTTTCTGCATTTTTTTGTAATAAGTAATAATAAAAAAATATGTTTCTAAAAAAATACTACAAATAAATATTATTTTATAAATTGAATTATGTATTGATATGCATGCTAAAGAAAACAGGCAGTGATATAACAAAAAATAAATGTAAATTTTACTAACAAAATAAAGAGACTATAATAATAATAAATGTATTTTATAATCATCGGTAGGTAGTTGCTTTAGATATCTTGTATCATATGTAAGTCATGTAAAGCTATTAAATACCTTCTTATCAATAATTATGTAAATATTAGTTCTCACCATAAAATAATACATAGAGAATACGCGTACATTACCTACCTACCCCCTACCCTACATTTAAACCTTCCCTGGGCTTCCACAAATATTTCAAAACTAAAATTAGCCAAATCGGTCCAGCTGTCTCGAATTTTAGCGAGACTAACGAACAGCAATTCATTTTTATATACAACGTGTAACAACAGATTTAGATGCTAAATTTTAGCATCTAAGAAAATAATTCTGAATTATACATATCTACGCTATATATATTATATAAGCTACATAAATCGATTCAGGCCCGGTTTCAATAATTTACGGACCGGTATCAGTTAAGATTTATTAAAATTAAGACTCTCATATCTTTACTAATAATGAGGCAAATACCTCTAAGCTTTGCATAGCAGACCCTCCCATATGGAAGGAGCTATCACAGGTAAAATTAACTTACGTAATGATCTATATGCCCAGTTTGGCTATAAAAAAACCTACCATTGGTAAGCAAAACGATTCGTTTTTGTTTATTGAAACCGGGCATCAGTAGGCGATTCTGAACAAACCGTTCAACGATTTAGCATCCAAATCTGCTAAAAGTTGTATAGATAATAGTTGTTCCCCACACCGGGCACAATCAAGGAATTATTCTGACTTCTGTATCTTGTGTGGCCCATAAATATCCTATTAGAATCCAGAAACTGCTGAATTCAGTTAAATAGCCGCTGATGATGGTGATCACTGAATTGTGACTTCCTCAATCAATGAGGAAGATAAAACTACTTATAACAAGTAAATCAGAACCTTTTTTATGACAAGTACCCGACAAAACCACTATCTGATTCTAGCAGATTATTTTGAAGGTTAACTTCCGAATTATCTATTCTGTGGTCTTGGTAGCATTATGTGCCCTTTTCACACGCTTTTGGTGGCGTTTTATAAACATTGGCCCTGATTCTGTTGTTCACAACTAAACTAATTTTAATCTCACTATGTCTCTTTCTAACAAAGAACATAAAAAAAGGATGTAAGAAATTTAGTTCTGTCAAATTAGTCCAATGCTTGTTTTCAATATAAATTTAGTCGCCATCTATCGCGGTTACGCCTAAATAAACGCAAAATAAGACGGCAAAGATTAATTTGACAACTTAAAATATTATTATGTTCTATCCTTTTTATATTCGTAAGAAAGAGATGAGATGTAATTCAAATTAGTTTAGTGCGATTTACAACAGAATCGGCACCATTGTGTGACTTTACGAATAAACCAATTCTTGGTCAATTAATTTGTACACATTGTAATTATGTTCCACAGCATCGTTATGTACCTAATATAATACCTTTGCAACATACATGACCTTTCAACATACAAAAAAATTATAGGCAACTAAACTGAACTGAAAAGACAGCTTTAGTCAGTCTGTAGATATATTTTGCTTGGTATAGGGTTTTCTTCTAGAATGTATGCAAACACTATCAGCCACATCTTAGCTCACCATAGACTGTATCTCGAAAAGAGGATGAAAAGAAGTAAAATAACTGAATTACTTTATCGAAATCAGAGTAAGTCTTGAACTCCACCACTCCATTACCCAACAGAATTATTTCTTTGTCCATTCCTTCTCGTCTTTTTGTTTCTAAGTCATGACTTCATATGCAAAAAAGCAAAAAAACGCGTGGGTAATACACGGTTGAATGACCATCATAAAAATTCGTCAACATCAAATTACAATGGCCTTGATAAACGACATTAGAGATTTAGATTAGTAATCTTACAGGTGTTTTAGATATAAGGTAACTATACCTATCTACAGGCCCGGCGATAAGGGGCACTTTGGGTACCTGCTATAGCTATACCAACCTTTACGAACGGGACCCCCAAATGTAATTACATACTTACATAAAAAATGCTTTTGTTTTATAACTACTTAAAGTAAGGCCAATGAGACGAGATAAAGTATGTAAATAAACTTTCAGGGGTTCCTATAGAGGAACATATTATACCCATTCAAATTTTAAACTTCTTTTTCTTATCGTTGTCGTGTTATTAGACGAAATAATAATAAAAACCATTTTTTTAAATATTTTGTTGAATTTTTTCATCATTACTAAAAAAAGAAAGAGAGAAGAGGAGAAAACAGAAGGACAGACGGACGGAGTGGCACCATTAGGATTCCATCTTACCTTTTTGACCAATTGACGTCATTATTGCATGTGAGAGATAATAATCGCTCGCTTTCGTAATGTAACTTAGTAAAGATCAGGTTTTTTACGTATTTTATCTCATCTCGTTGGCCTTACTTTAGGTAAGCAACACAAGATGCATTAATGGGCCGTGTGTTCCAGGATATTTATTAAATCCTATACCTTTTAGAAATTTTATTAATTGCCTAACAGTGTACATTCCACTAAAGACTATTTGTTTTTATTCTTACTAGCTGTCCCGCGGTTTTACCCGCATTCCCGATGGATCGTATGTTTTCTCGGGATAAAAAGTATCCTATGTTTTAATCCAGGACATATTCTATGTGTGTTACAAATTTCATCCAAATCCGTTCAGTAGTTTTTGCGTACAAGAGTAACAAACATACATCCATACAATATTAGTAGGATAGGTAATCTTACGTTGAGTGTAGGTTCATACTTCTTAGCTTTTTACTGTGTGTTCACAACACACAAGTACGAACGTTATTATTTGAACATGTCTAAAACAACAAAAAGTTTGATCTGGCGGCTGCCTTTCCAAGCTAGTTACTGTAGATCATTGTGAACTTTTCATTGTCACCTACTAAAAAACCAAAAAGTTTAACACAAACTTGCGATTCTCTCAATTAGGTTATCAAAAACTTCGATAATAAAAAACGAAAATCAACTTTTTTGTGTTAGCAATTAAAAAATAATATCTGTCCTTATTTCTTCACTGAAATAAATGATCTACAAAACTAGTTATGTAAACTGACGTT
Source organism: Polyploca ridens (assembly GCA_951394255.1). NCBI lineage: Eukaryota > Metazoa > Arthropoda > Insecta > Lepidoptera > Drepanidae > Polyploca > Polyploca ridens. Next base: position 11,549,504 of record OX596261.1, read on the forward strand.
TTGCTGTCGGGAAACTAACTTTAGTTGTCGGGAAACTAACTTTAGTTGTCGGGAAACTAACTTTAGTTACATTTAATCAAATAATTTAGTAAAGTACAAAAAAATAGTTTTGTTACTGGTAAGTTTAGTTCGCAAGTCACTCTGTTTAGGTTATTGGTCTTCAAATTTTGTGTTCCTGTTAAATAAAGTTTTGTAGTCACTTGTAATCCATTTTTTTCAGTGTTTATATAAATAACAATATATTTATCCAAAGTTCAATTATTATTATATTTTTTTTCTTGTTTATCCTAAGTTTTTGTAACCTAACTTTTGCACTAAACACCTTTTTTTTTAAACTAAAATTATTAATACTTTTTTTTTTAGTCTATGTAATATGAACCATTGTTTAGATATAGAACAAAGTATCACTGTAAGGGAAGACTGGTATCTAAGATACAGAATTTTTAATTCTAGTTTAGATACCAGGGAACCGTTTATTTTTTGTACACTTCTTCTATGTCAATAAAGATTATTATTATTATTATTCCATTTAATTTAACAGATTTAAGCCTTATTTCACGCAATACGCGTGGTCCGGTTTCCTCACAATGATTTCCTACACTCAGGATTAGAACATGCGACCTTCACAACGGAAGTTAACGGAACTCGACGTCACAACCACTGAGCTATCATTGCCTTAAATATTGCATTGGTGTATGCAAAGAATTTGTAATCCTAAGTCTATATTTAAGTATGAAAGTATGTATGTGAATCATCATCAGTCTCATGCGATTGTGATACATTTAATTTCCGGCCCAAATCAGATGCAATGCCTACCACAGTATATTCAGTTAGCAAGAAGTTCCATCAGGGAGTTTACTACCCAATGATTTCAAAATTGGTAATATATAAGTCAATGCATCTACTACATATGTATATTAAGTATGTATTTACAAACAAAAAGTAGTATATGTATTATATCAGTTATCTGGTTTCCATAGTACAAGCTCTGCTTAGTTTGGGATCAGATGACCGTGTGTGAGGAATGTCCCAGGATATTTATTTATTTATTATTATTTATTACTTGCGCTGTAGTATTCATTTATACCGTGTTCCCGGAAAAAAAACTAAAGTCTAAAGGACTATGTTGAATACCAAATTTCATGAAAATCCGTTCAGCCGTTACGGAGCTAATTAAAACCATCAACAGAAAATTGGTAGGATTTAAAAAAACTGCTCATGAAAAGCTTTAAAATGAACCTTATCGCTTTATTTTATGGTTCATCTGTTTAATTTGATGATTCAGATGACCGTGTTGCATTCATATCAATGACTCCTAGCACAGGTGTAGTAGCTAAGTATGTGAATGTTATGACGAACCTACTATGGTCAAATCCTAAACTATGTACACTGACCTAACGTAATATTAACCTACATAGACCAACATAAGTTATTAGAAACTGACCAAAGATTGATTGAAGATTTTCATAACAAATACATACTAATAATGCTCCAACAGACTGAATTGATTGAAGCAGGAAAATATAATCCGACTCAATAGCGAGTCCCTAAACATATGGTCACTTAATCCAATAAAATAGCGTTCAAAATAAAGTAGCATAATAAATAAACTTACCACAAGCCAATACAACGAAATCCAAGATAACTTTCCATATTAACCTGTCCACTGCCATGATATCACAATTATAAAACCATTTTTTTAATTATTTCGAATATTTTTATCACAAACGTAAGGAAATCACGTCCTTTCGAGGCTGACACAGCACTATGATAAAGGCAACATGATAAAATGACTAATCTGTGGGTAGGTACGTACCTACAATAAGGTTATTCACACTTCAATAAATATAATGTACCGTTAAAATGATCGAAACAAAGTCCTTTCACTGTTTTAGTTTATATTACACGCGTATTCGATAAGAACAATGCGAATTTGTCGTTGATTTGCCGTGTGCTAAAAGGAAAGTTCATCGTGGTGCAATGTAATAATTTATTTAAAACAGCGCCATCTACATTGTGAGAGGTGAACTACGTTGGAAAGTGAAGCGTGAGTATGCAACGTGTGCTTAGTTATGACATAGATCATCAATAGATGGAACTACGTAGGAACATATTAAAAATAAAACTCATTAGTTGATTTTGAATTTATTAGTTGTTATTTTGGGCGATAAAATATCGCTCGTTTGTATGTTATTCGTTGGGTATGGAATTGCTCAAATAAAACCTTATTTATTTCGAATAACGTTTTTATTATGCTCTGAAGTATCCATATCATAAAATAAATAATACCTGCGCAAAGTTACAAGTTCCTAAACTCTACTAGGCAGTGCACATTTTTTTAAATATAAAACTTTATTTGATAAAAGTAAAAATATTTTAAATAACTATAATAACCTATACTAGCACCTTAACTCAACTTAAAATTAACATCTACGAACAAACAACACAATTTAGGTACTTTTGATAAAAATCCTAAATTGTATGTAATATATAAAAACTGCTTTATTTTTTTTTATTACAATACTATATCACAGAATAAAATACATGCCTTTAACATCTCGAAGACACCAAAGGTATTTCATTAAAACTAAAAAAAAAAAAACATAAATGAGCGTCAAAAATCCGAATACAAAAGAATTTAAATGCATTCAAGCTAAATGCGCTGAAATTCGTTCTTTACAATGAAATATAGTGTAAAATATAAAATAAAATATTGACGGCTAACTTAAATAAATTGTACTATGTTACATTAGTATTTTTATATATTTACTAATCTTAATAGAATATAAATAAATAATGTTAAATAGAAATAAATAATTGCAAGGTGTTTATAAGTAGATTACGCTTAAATTTAAAGATGATAGCTGCGATATCTATAAGAATTAATCAATTCACTTATTATAAACAAATTAATTAAACTATAGTAATAAAAATAATTCCGAGACTTTGTAAAAAATACATATTAAAGCTTAGAAACTGTAGCATCAGAAAAAAATAGAAAATTGTACTTTTTTAAATTATTAACAGCAATTTACATAAATTTAATTTTCTACAACGTATTCAGCTGCATTTTCAATTGTTATCTTACTTGAAAATTTACGCTTTTTCTAGGCAACTACAGTAATTCATAAATATTACATTACTAGAAAGTTTTTAATCGTAATTTAATGCGTCTCGTCGATGGTGGTAAGCGCCATAGACTTCAAAATACAATTTTATTTACGAATGTAATTATACAATAATTGTGTTAAAGGATATGTATTAAGTTTTTACTTTATTAAAAACACAATCAATTTGGTTTTGAATTGAAATTGAAATGATTGAATTTGGAACCTACCTTTGAAATGCATAAGGTTTATTTTCGATTAACAAAATCTATTCTTAATACTAAGTTTAGTTCTTCTTTCTTTACAGGCCTGAGCAATTTTAACAATGTTAAAATATCCAAATCCAAATAATTGCACGATTAAACCTTAAAGGGTTTTTAATAATCCTAGAAGTAGATCTATTATAATAAATACATATAGCAATGATGACGTCACACGTTTTTTTGCATATTAGCGGCTCATATAAGCAAAACGTCTTAAGTGCCAGTATTCTGGTATAAATACACAACATGAAATAATTTTCTAAATTGCAGAATTTTCGATATAGAAATTAACTTGTAAGACAGATTTCGTCACGTGCAAATAAACACCAAAATAGTCAACCAATAGAGGTGCTGCCAAATGCATATTTGCAAAGAGAAAATACAGCAAAAACACTTTAATTTTTATAAGTTTTTAGTCCACTTTCCTATAACTGTTAAAATGTCAAGTCCACTTCTATTTGTCGATATACTCGTGTGATATCCACGATATATGGTGTGGTTGATATCAGGGTTCCTCGTCGCTCACCGACTGCGAGCTGGTCGGTGACGGATGTCAGACTTGCGCTCGGATGGTCCGGGAGTTGCCGTTGGTGGCGTGAAGTTCAGCGTCATGGGGCGATTGACGCGTACGCGGCGTTTTGCGAAGGTTCGAGACGAATGTGAACTGGAAGGTTTGATTGATCAGTATGATATAGTAGGAAATCTGAAGCTTGTTTTAAAGTAATCTGGCGCTGGCTACGAGTGACATTTGGTTTTTTATGGGCAACTAAATTAGATAATGGTGCCGATTCTGTTGTAAATCGCACTAAAGTAATTTTAGTCACATCACATATCTCTTTCCTTGCGAACAAGATTGATAAAGGATAGAACATATTTAAAGCTGCCAAATTAGTCTTTGCCGTCTTCATTTGCGGGTATTTAGACGTAACCGCGATAGATTGCGACTAAATTTGTATTAAAAACAAGCATTGAACTAATTTGACAGAACTAAATTTCTTACATCCTTTTCTTATGCTCTTTGTTAGAAAGAGACATAGTGAGACTAAAATTAGTTAAGTTAAAAACAACAGAATCAGGGCCAATCTACCTCTTACAGAATCTAGCACAACGATCCATTAATTAGAATCTTTAAAATTCTGTGAAGATTTTTGTGAATAAAGGGAATCTTTTGAGATGCTACCTAAGTGCAATCAGTAAGTTACTAAAGATCAAATACTGAAACGCCACTCAGACTTTAGTTGTGATTAAGTGGTCATCTGACAGGTCCATTGTATGGGAATTCTTGGAAAGCGCTTCTTAAGACTCTCTTTAAGACGCTCTTAAATTTTAAGTGGTGTTTCAGTATTAGGTGTCAATTTTATGATGTTTATAATTGACCGAGCGAAGCGTCTCCGTTTCAGCTTGGATAAACATGCTTTCATATATCCAGATGTCCGAAGTATTTCCAGCTGTTCTCCTCAATAGGCCGCATTTCTCTTACTAGTTAAAGAATCATACTCAAAGAACCAGACGATTCTAGTCAGAAAAATCTGGTAAAAGTGATGATCCATGGACTTCAACTTACGATAATAATAGCGTATAGCATGCCAATGCTGAATCCAGCCATCACGTCGCTCCAATGATGCTTGTAGTCGGAGACGCGCGTCATGACGGTGTACCAGGCGAGCATCACCAGCACGAACTGGACCGCGTGCCTCAGGAGCTTCGAGCCGCGCCATGTGAAGCGCTTGTGGAGGTACATCTATGGGTAGAAGGTATCTTTAGAGGAATTCATAGATGTAACAGATGGGTCACGAAATTTTAGTAGATAAAGGGTTTTCTGAAGATTCGCTGGAGGAAGACATGGTGTATTCTGGCGGCTACATTCGATTTCCGTCTAGACTTCTACGTACTTATACAATAATCTACTCATGTGCTTATCATCTTGAGCCATAACAAAAGCATATGCATTGTAGAAAAGGTAGTAATTTTTTTTAAACCAGATTACTTTTGGTTACATCTCTAGTCCTGGAAATATAGTAGGTTTAAGGATAAAGTAAAACTCAAAGTAAGGAAAGAAGCTAATTTGTTTCCACTTACCGCGAAATAGATCATGGTGTACGCTGAGAATGAGGAATGTCCGCTAGGGAATGATAGCCGCATTTCTTTCAGCGTCTTTTTGTCTTGAATACCGAGGCATTCGAAATTCTCGATGTACTTCCATTTGTTCTCACTCAGTGAGCAGTCTATGTTCGGTTTGCATACCTGTAACAAAATAAGTGGCTTTTAATTAAGGAATAACCAAACACAATACTTCTAAAAGAGATGGAGGTTACTCGTCTGATATATTTATTACTACCTAATTACCCTTAGCTCTCGCCGACAGTCTCCTGAGACAAAATTTACTTAGAACAGTAATTCTCCAGATTTGAAGAAACGCTTTGGAAATTATATTGAAAACATCGGTTCACAAAAAATCAACACAGTCATATTGTAGGGTACCCCGCCGGTCTTGCAGGCTGGAGTTAGAAGTGCATCTATAACTTGTTCCTTTGTAATATGAACCTTATCTTCAGTCATTCCAAGTTTAATATTAAAGTAATATTGTTCATGATCATAAAACATGACTTCGGGTTCATTGAATTTGCTTCTAACAAAGGTAGTGTTTTTAGCATGTCTGTTTTTTACATGTCAGTATTGTCTTCTTTATACATTCCTATGGAGATAACAAAATGATGGATAGGATTTGTACATAAAATCTTACTTATTATAATTTCAATGACATGTCGAGAAGATCCATAATTTATTAGACTGTCAAAGAGTCTATGTAAAAAAAACCGGACAATCAAAACCCGCTCAGCAACAAGCCAGAAGATTATAAGCCTCGCGCAAAAAACCATATAAGTAACACAACATGCAAATCGGTATCATGACAGATCACCATAAGAGGGTCCAATTATCCATTCAACGTCAGTCAGTCCCGTTCGAGAGCTGATAAATTGTTGGGCAATTAATATTGTTTCGCTTAAAAACAATCTTTTTAAACATGGCTTTATTGAATATCCTGGAGGCACAGATACTGGTTTGTCCTATCGTTTGGGAGATGGAGTGGGTTCTGGTACCATTTTGGTAGAACGTGATGCAGTTTTTGCAGTAGCTCTTGCTTTGAATCGATGTTTTTGTGTCTTGGATTTTCGAGACAAGAATTACAATTTATAAAAAGAATGCCAAATGTTTCTTAAACTTATTCAGAACATAACACTTATTCTTAATCACGCACTTAACCTTTTTAACCAACTTCTATCAATCTAATTGGCTAGAAAGTGTATTGACTTTCACAAGATCATTTGCTTTGGCTACAATTTAGCAAACCAATTATGGCCTCGATTCAAACGTTTAGTGGACCAGATAGTTTTTGATTTTTAACAGCCAGGGGATTTCAAACTGGAAGGTTAGTGGTAGACAGCTGCTTTGCTGTCTCCACACAGCCAACCATACTCGTTGGTTGAATGTCAACATCGCGTGATCATTAGCTGACCAAGTCCCTTGCAATAACAAAAATTGCAAGGCAGTTCTTAACGCCGTCAAAGAAATAAAAACAGAAGAAAGAGAACTTATCTATTTAAAGACGCCAGACTTTATAAAGCTAGTTTGTACCTATATCATGTTTAAAATAATCAACCTATTTTGCATATGCACCATGAGTTTCTAGACACAAGAATACGTCCGCGGGCAAGACTTGCCATCTCGGCGTTCGCAATTTATGATGGAAATTCATAATTCTGTTTACAATCTCGATAACATGTTGTTATAAAGGTTTTATACGTTTTTTCACCTTATAAAGCAACGTCAATCATCCAATCATGCAGTGGCGCCCCCTTAACCGATTTCGAAACGAGTTTGTACTGTTTTATGTACTTTTATATTTTGCCAATGGTTTAAATATGTAATCATGAAATCGATCATGCATATTTTTTTAACCTTATTTAAAAAAAGTAATTAAGCTTTTATTGTTTCCAATTACGGAGTCTCTTTCTAATACAGTAATTTGCATATAAGTATGGTAGAGACGGATGCCGCTTTAATATTAATTTTTGGTGTATTTTGTAATGCAAGGGGTGTTTGTTATTTAATTTTAATGCTTTTAGAGGCTTTTAGATTGCAAGCAAATAGCACATTGTTTTCAAATTTATTATTGTTACCCAGTAACTTTGGCTGGACCAACGGCAAAACCTTGTCAACTGCGTCATAATTATTTACTAAACAATCAAAAATAAGGCCAAAACAATTTCGTATGAAAACTAACATTAAATGTGTTATACGCCATTTTCCACATCGAAATTGGCTGTTTTAACAAGCCGTTGCGTTCATAAACGGGTTAAGTATTTATTTTTCGTGTTTTGGCATACTAAACCGGTGGATAATTTAGTGATTATAGCGGGGCGTTGCGGACCCGGGGCGGTAGTCCAGTGTTCATGATTACAAGACGCATGTCTCATGGGAATGTTTAAGTGAAGGTGGTTTACGTAAGTGGAGTGAGTGAGGGGAAAATATGTTGATTTTTAAGCTATAGTGATTTTCTTTAGGCGGTTCATTTTTGACATGGATTAGGTGTAAGTCTCAGATGGCTTTTACACTCGTACCGATACAAGTCATTTGGAATATATGAGCAGTAATTTGTGTAATATATTCGTAATATGGTTTTTTGAAAGAATGTTGGCAGTATATTTTCAATTTTGACTTAAAGTACAAGATTAATTTACGGAATACGGCTTTTCGAGGGCATTTTGGCTGTATATTATCATAAAAAACTACCATCGTTTTTTATTCGTTTTGACATTGGACAGAAATGACAAATGCAAGCAGCGGGGATGCTGCGGTCCACGGCGCAAAACTAAAGACCTTATTATATGATGTAATAAATAACACATTATAACTAAGCATTTGAATTTAAATAAATTGACCTTATAAATAAAGCCTCTCTACCTAACGAGAAGGAAATACACCATTCATCCTATCCTACTTATATATATTTAACTAAATATCACCGCGGTTTCACCCGTATTCTCGTAATAAATGGCCTATAGCATTCGGGAATAACGTTGCTTTCTATTAGAAAATGAATTTTCTAAATCGGATCAGTATGTCCGGAGATGACTATCTACATCAAACCTTACCTCTTTATAATATTAGTATAGAAATACGAAAGTTTGTGTAGGTTTTTGATACTATATCATGGCTGGAAGGATTAGAATGTGGCACACAGATAGATCATATCTTGGAAAAAAACATATTTATTTTTCTAATTAACCCAAGGTCCTTCGTATGAAAGCACTGGTGGAAACTATTTTGAAATAAATTACAACTGAACTGTTACAAGAATGAATTAACCTATCCAGCTGATGATGATGATTAGCACTACTCTCAGCCATTACAACGACCGACCATGTCCTATACAACCATTCAAGCATCAACCACCATGTAACTTAGTTTATAATTACTGTGTGGATAAACCAAGGAGTGCGTGGTATATAGGAGTGACACGCTCTGGGAAGGCAGACTTGTAGCGAAAACCCTACATAATGAAGTTCACACATCGTGAGATAGATGGCGTGTCACCACATTATCTTGCATCGCCTTACAACGCCACAACATCCTGCATCGCGCTTGCAAAGTTTTCTCAGCGATCTGCATATATACAACTGTCCGACATGTACAGTTGGACCGCGGTCCCCAGGCAAAATGACCCAGCCTGGCGGAAGATCTTCCCTTTTAATGTAGCAAGGTGGATGACACCTCCATGTGATGACATTGCACCTTCATAGACCTATCTAGCTATAAAAAAATTCAGATATCTGTGTAGTGCTAAATCTAAGAGATAGATTTCAAAGATAATTTCCTATTATATCGACAGAAGCTACAACACTACCAGATACATACAAGCAATACAAATTACACTCAAACGCCGATCACGAGCGATAGAGTTGTGAAAATGCAAATGTCCGATATTATCGATACTTTATGGACGGACATCGATCGTTACTCACTCGATACTTTCCCTCTCAACACACCGATAGTATTGCTTGCGATTCTATCATTATCGAGTTTATCCGCCACTTGTCGACGCATGTATATACAAGTGATTTATTAAATTCACTTATCGAGTTTACAATTAGCGTTTAGGTTAGCAAATTTGAATGCTCCCACTATATCTCCTGATATTGTAGAACTGAAGAGATTGTAGGTACCTACTTAAGTAATATGCCTTATCCACTTGTCAATACTCGTAATAAGGACAATGAAATTTAAATACTAGATAGTGAGCCATTGAACATTACAAACCAACCATGTTATCATTTCAACCAAAAAATCAGTTTTGGTCATTGGAAATGGGCAATGGTTATTGAATAAATAATAACCAATTTGTTCACACGTATCTTGTAGATTCACGCACATTGAAGTGATAACAATGAGGCGATTTCAACAGAGGCAAACCATAGGGATGGATAAAATTCAAATAGACCTTCGCAGGCACTTATGAAAAGTCTGACTCTAATACCGGTTCGGAAGGTTGCATTTGCTGAGAAGAGCCGGCAATAAACTCAACAATTACTCTTTTCAAAACAAGCATAGATATTTACATTCTAATCGCACTGACAACAATTATTTGCCCCGGTGCGGCGCGGCGACAAAACTACAAAGTGGACTGAATCGACATTTAATAAGTAAACACCGGCAGAACTGGAATATAGGAGAGTAACGTAGTTATTTTCTATGCCCAATAGTGCGGTTATAGCTGAATAAGTGGACTAAATACTGCTTGAAGAAGATATACTGCAAAGAGTGAGGATATTTATACTCATGAAATGAAAAATGACACAATTTTTGATGGCATGGAACTGTTAACACATGATCATGTACTGCGTCAGTCGAACCCAAAAGGTGTAAATTCTTCTTCAATTCTTCCCTATGCATATTGTTCTACTCAATTACGATGAACTCTTTTAATATTCATGTCGTTAAAAATTCACTTGAGAAGTAGCTCAACGGAATCGTGATTTGTTATTGTATGCACAGGGCCGGATTATGGGCTGCTCATAATCAATCGTTGACTGGACTAGACCTGTTTTGCCTATCCTTTAATATCAGTCTCCTTCGCCTCAGGATTTCCTACGCGAGGGTCTGAATCAGAGAACCTCCGCTACACAATTTCCACCATTGACTTCACGATGTTTTTCCTTATTACACACTATATCTTGTATTGACTAGGTACTCTATACCTTTTGGGTTCCATACTATAGACAATTTAATGTCCTATAAGCACCAAATGGTGTGCAAATTCATTTATCTGGCACCTCTAATGTTAATGCGTTTTGCATTAGTGCACCTTATTTACATTAACAGGAACGACACTTCGTTATGTCTGCTTAAGGTGTGGCATTAATACTACATTTGAGCAGTGGCCTAGTTTGATATAAGATTGCAGAAGTTATTTTATCATTGCGCAGCATTAATGCTTAGACTTTTGAATATTTTAAGTTGGAACTTATAACTTTTGCTAAGTCGCTAATGGAACAGAAATAAATTTCTATTTCTTGTAATACCATTCATAAGGTCACAATGATTTGCATAGATAGGAAGCCAAAAAGCAAATTTCCGAATGCAGAAGACTGAAACTGGAATCATACTGAAACTGCCGTTCAGATAAATAATATAAAGCAGGAGCTATCTAAAGCCAAGTCCATCCCAGATCATATAGACCACGTAGCGCCAGAACCGATACAATTATTGGAAACGATGCAGTTTGACATGCATCACCGCACACCAAAGTTTATTGGCTATTGGTCACGACACTTGTCAACGGGGTATGCATACAATGAGAAAATTCAAAGGCCAATGCTGTTAAACGATTGGACGATAAAAACCATGATAGCGGTGATATTGTCCATTGTTTCATTAGTATTACTGATGTATACACTGTGTTAGAGTTATAAATTGATATTTAATTGTGATAGAGACAGAATGATCCACCTAATAATATGAAAAATGCGTTCAGACCATTAAAAATAATAAGTTCAGATGCATTGACCGTTGTGCAATCTAAAATCTAAGAAATATCAACACGAAATAAAGATTGAAGAACTAACTAAGATTTACGTACTATTAATAAAGATGCTAATATGATTAGCTTATAAAGAAATGTATTTATAATAAAACTAAGAAGGAAGTAACGCATGGAAAATTATTGACCTCACTATCCCAACATCTGAAGCACGAGCCACAGACTTATCTGTAATCCTATCAAGCTAACTAACGTCATGGTAAATTGATTCACTGAGGTAGATGCCCGTGTAAAATCCAAGATATAAGACACCCGTCTGAATGCCGACTGAGATACAATGAGCGATACAAGCTATGTTATCTTTATCTTCAGTCAGCTTGGAAAGCTGTTAATTAAATATTTCTTTAAGCAGCTATTGCTAACACATGCACATGACAATTATGTATTTTTTTGTTATAAGGTACTCTTGTAGATACTTTTACAATGTTCATGGGAATAAATTTGACGCTTGTAATTTAAGCGCAGAGAAAATTTAATAAACGTGGACAACAAACAGACAAATATTAACTTTACATAGTACTAGCATGAGAAAATAGTCAATTGCCCATAGCTTTGCTTAAAGTTAGACAGTTACCTGAAATAGGCGTTGCACATAGATTGCGATGCCATCGGGTCAAGATATTGAACGCTCGCTAGCCGTGGTTAATGTATTATATAGATTGGATTAAATTTATAACATAGACATAAGGTACTGCTGGTATAAGAGAAGATGTTTGAAAAGATAATGTTAATATAGATTGAAAGAAGCGGTAATAAACAAATGTCGTTGTTTATTATCGCAGTAATTTGAATTGAACCAGTAAAGTGAAGTAAATATGAGTAGGCACGAAATAGTTTAAGCTAAAATTTAATCGAATGTCGTTAAATATAAGAGACACAAGACACGGTATGAACACTAATTTTGCAATCACAAATAAACAATGTTAATTTTGCATAGCATGTAATTCAACAAGACCTAAATTCTTTGTGACCTTTTATAGACAAACTCGCAGAAATATCTAGGTTACAGAAAGGTGCTGATTGGAATTTATGATCATTGCAAAATACTTAATGTGAGAATTTACTGTTGCTTCATTTCAGCATTTTATTGCGTAGAACCCAGTGGCGACGTCTTGCAATATAATAAAATAAGCAAAGATACATTTAACATGCACAAAGTGAATTCAAAAGAAAAACAGGTCCAATAATTTAAGCGTACTTAAACATAATAAATTGGACGTCTTCTGAAGACGCTAAATAAACGAGTTGTATTGTAACACGCAAATTCATGGAGTCCGCTTTAGGATTTATACAGGCGATTCGAATGGTGCTCTCGTTGTGCTATTTCCATAAATTAATGCTATTCCCCAAGAACTTCTATTAAACAATAAATCTAATGCATCACAAAATGAAATCGAAGTCATAAATCCAGCAGGAAATGAGGTTTTACTAGGACAAAGGCGGTAAACTGTGAAAATATTATGGCACCCATGGAACAGTGTTTAGTGTTGTTGAGAACCGACGCAGATTGCCGTGAGGAGAAACTGGTCTTGGTAATACGAATGCAATTATAGAAATGAACGTTGCAAGAAATATTGCATGAGAAACTACATTAGTTTTGCTAGTTTTTGCCCGCGACATAATGTGATAGTATTTATAGATAATTGTATGTGTTTATCTTCACGCTTATGGGTATTTTAACGTAGCTCATAATAAAAAGCTTAATAGCCATAAAAGGAAGGAGTAAGTGAATTAAGATTTTTATCTCTGGCTAAAATAATTATATCTGTCTCGAATCGTTGACGTATAAAATTACAGACATTATAATAGTGTTGATTATAAATAAAAACTAGTTGGACTTACAGAAACTAGCAGATCTTGACCGATTGTTGCGTATGTTCAGCAATTAATGAACCAGGATGATAAAGATAAATAGAATAGTGAAGTCATCAGGATAAAGGATCATCTAATCTTTTATAGTAATTTTATAGACAAGTATACTCAAGTAGCCAATAAGTATCTGTATCTCCATCCAACAGAAACATCACTTATGGTATAAAACCCATACACAATTTACAACTCGTCTTGTAATAGACTATAAATTGGTAGTTATTTTAATGGTTCATGTTTGTATGATACTTGTGTCGCTTCTAAACGGACATTTTGATATGACTAATCGGAATATCCTAGATTCTGGTTTATACATGTAATTGATAGACGTTCGTTTAATTGGAGAGATTCTGATAAATACCTACCGTGGTTTAGGTTGAACTACACTAATATTAGTGGATAATCACTTCGGATCACAGAGGATTAGTCACGCTAATATTATAAATGCCAAACTAGCTCAGTCCGTTTGTCTGATTGTTACTTAGCAGGTAGATAGCCTATGGTATGGAGAAGGACATTCTTCTTCTCAGTCGTACACTCCTGGGGAGCGGTCGTGGTTATGGATCGTCTAATGAGTTTGTTGCGGCTTTTGCGAGACTTCCCCATCTTTCTTTATTCGCGGCGGCGGCGGAGAAGGACATATGCTACTTAATATCCTGGAAACGCGAGTGAAACCACAGGGTACAACTAGTCGTTAATGAGTAAATTGAATTTCTACTAATTGAGGTAACTAAGGAATGTTTATCAACTTTACTTTTATTAGTTAAATGAACTTATGTGACTGTTATTATTAATAATTTAGTTCTGTAAAACAAAGCTGCATTAAACCTGACAACACAGACAGCTGCAATGGCCCCTTCATTTGATATATTAGAAAGTAAAGCAATAAAATCTTAATGTGAGATACGAAACATTTTCAGTTTAATTTGTAACCAATCGTAAATGTTGAATACGTAAATAGCTAACTTGTATAAGGTGTCGTAAAAGACACTTTTATGTATGACAATTATTTTAATTTAGACTCACGGCATTAAAATTATTTATAATATTAGTTAATATTAATTATGCTACTAAAATGTCTCTAATTATCTTTATTTATTATCATCTAGCTACCTTTAAGAAATCATCGCTAAGCACTGTCTGTACCGGCAGCTTCGACAGATCCGTTCTCGGATTTATTTGTTTACTAGCTGTTCCGCGCGGTTTCACCCGCGTTCCCGGGATACATAGCCTATGTCCTTCGCCATACCATAGGCTATCTGCATGCCAAATTTCATGGTGATCCGTTGAGTAATTGAAGCGTGAAGGCGTAACAAACAAACAAACTCACTTTCGCATTTATAACATTAGTTAGGATCAACTTCGGCTACATCATCACTTCTTATATTAATTATAACTGATATGTCACTATTTTGTTGTGCTAGTTAAAAGAAAAACATCAACAAATGATTTTGAACCAATTTCCAACCAGAACATTATAACGATCTCTCAACGCTTAGCAATTGCTAACAATCTGTGTGTACTACATCTCAGTCAAAAATCGATTTTAAAATCGATTCCACGTATCATTCATGAGCAGAATTGATTCGATTAGACTTTTATAGCAGGAAGTTGTTAAGACTTTAGCGAGAGCATGACGCAAGTGTAAACAATGGCTTGTGTGATTGATATGACTTCAATGGACGATCATGGCGTGTATGGAGCGTATTAAACGATATTGAGATATAATGAGATGTCAGCGAGCGTAATGATGGTAAAGTAGATAGGAGTATTGGTAAAATTGACGTTGTGGCATTTAAAGAGATACAGAAAGCTGTGTATGATAAAATGGTACATTCCGTTTTGCTACATCAACAAGAGCACAGTGCTAAAGATTGACTAGATAAACTAGAATATACAAATTAATTTCATTTATGGAGTACTACGGAGCATACAGGTATACATTATATAAGCAGTATTTTTGACCCCGTTTATTAAGTGAAAGATAAATAAAATTATGAATGCTTAAAGTTATAAATGAGCATATAAAACCAAGGTCACCAATTAATACGAATAAAAAGAAAGTAGATATTTATTTTTATTTATTTATTTGACCAAAATTACATAATAGGTATAGTTTTACATAGCCACCTGACGAAAGCCTGAAACGCTTATGTCGCACCCTTCCTGGAAGAATGTTGTAAGTGAAAAGTGACAACTTTTCAGGAGCGTAAAAAAACTGTCCTAAAAATTTATCAACATTATTAAAAATATGTAGTATACATCAAATGATAGCTAAAACTACCTGTGAGGGGCTTACGTGTTTATATTTTAAATTTACTCAATGTGTATTGAGAAAAACCTAAAAAGGAGCGTTGCGTAATTATTCTTCGAAACATATTAAACACTTGATGGAGTAATTATGAATATTGCATTGTTGACATGTTATGGAAGTCTCGATGTTCGGTATTATTGCAGAAAACTCTTTATTTGAATTCTGATTTAGTAGTGCATTCAATGTGTAAGTGTCGTTTACATAGGTTTTCCTCGAGCTACTCGGTTGTGTAAATAACGTATCAATTGTTATATAATATAATGTGGATAAAAGTTTCGTGGATAAAGTAAGCAACTAGACTTGCACTACGATATCCACCAAATAAATTCGTTCAAAATGTATGTAAGTATGAATATGCTATTAGTCATATGGAACTTTAGTGAATAATTAATTGCAAATATATTAACTTCGTTTTTATAATGGAAATATAAAAATTTTAATGTTGCAATATTTTACATATTTGTATTTTATTCCTTCATTTTGAAGATAAAAATTATGAAAAAAATTGACAATATGTATTAGCTTTTTCTTGATTTTTTAGTGCAATAAAAAAAAACACGCAAGTCGACTTGCATCTTTGTTCCAGGGGGGGTGCGATGTGTCCGGTGAGAGTTCAATATGAGTAGATGAAACTATGTAGCAGGGAAAATCACAGAAACATGATAATAACAAATATTGTTTCCAATCAAGACATTCGCAATAACAAATTCTGATTTTGCAAAACACGTTCAGCTGATCGCACATTTGACATTGTAGAATCTCAGTGGGCGTAACCGGTTCAATGCCAATGATAATAGTGGGCTATATTTTTGATTTTGTGATCCCTTTCTAATGTTTTGGTTTGCTGCGAGCATCTATCTCTACCTACAATGTACGTACTATCAAGTCCAGCGTTATAGATTGCTTGCTGGCTTGCCCAGAAAGAAATTCTCCATCTTCGGCTTCAACATCGTATTTTTTGGACAGACCAGACGCAAGGCCATTTAATAGGTATATAAAAAAAATATTCTTTATTATATTCATATTCGACATGGAAAAATTAACTTTGCAGAAATAAATGTCAGTGAAGTAATTTCTCAATAAATACAAGAGAGAGAAGTAATCTGCAATCTTTATAAAATAAACAAAAAAAAAAAAACTTTAATAACATACAGTGTGTGACATCGTAAACGTAACGAAAATGGATACCGTGAATATTACACTAGTTTTTTTTTTAAGAATTTTAAGAAATGTAATTTCAACGTTCAACAATAAAGATAACAGCACTGATCTTTTCCTTATTTATATTTTTTTTATTAAATAGCATTAATACGAATATAATAATCGTTTTAGTAAAACGGCAAAGTAGTCGTTAAAATCATGTAAAGATCGATACAGAATTCTAACGTCTAGGGGTACTGTTACAGAATCATGTACGATACAGTTTTTGTAACCATGTTACTTAGCTCCTGTGCGAATCAATTAAAAAATAAATACCAATTAATTAGGTAGGTAATGCATTGACTATGGCCTTAATAGAGCAATACAAATAGAAATAACAAACTTTGCAGCCAATGTCAAACATAGTCGGACCATGCAATATTTGCCGCCCATTTGACTTAAGCTAATTTTAATTGCAAATGTACAAAACCAAGTGATTTTCTATATCATGGTGCATGGTTTTCCAAGTAGAGAACCCATAAATATACAGACAAGATAAACTTTACAGAGCTTGTCAACGTGCGAATGTTTGTCGAGGTAAGCACATGAAATTGCTTTCTAAACATCGAGAACTGCATTGTAAATATTTGCAAGACCGCTGGACAGCTATAAGACTTATAGCTTGTTGGATATTGTTTTTATTTTTGTGTCGCATGTATTATTTAGTATTTCGTGAACGAATACAAGTTTTTAGCAGTATATCGCGCAAATATATTATTAAAATTGAAGTTTATTTTGGCTGATATTTTCGATCAAGTTGCTTTGGCTGTGCTAAATGGACTCAGCATTTTAATCGGAAAAGTAGTATAAGACTATCAACAATTGCTCTTCAAAAATAGGCGTCAAATTCACGAAGCATCCAAAATGGATGACGTATAAAATCACAAAGAGGGCAAAATTAAAATAAAATTTGATTGGGCTTACAGAAATTTTAGTGTAGGTACCTATGGAATATTATTTTCGTATATTACATTATTTTCAGTTACCGTTTTCTGATTATCTCAATCAATTAGCGAGTACACTACAAACCTCAATTCAATGAATCCAACCAAGACTTTCATCACACTGATATTTGCTTTATCTCCATCATAAAACACATTCTCAAATGAAATCACATATTTGCCTTCCGCATCTTTGTCAACAAACATAATAAAGTCAGCATTACCCGTCATAGTCAATTAGTGTGCTGGTGCCGAGCAATGGCACTTAACGCAAACGATCTGACAACTGCATATCTTGTATTAGTTGCTTAAACAGTATGGTTAGTGGAGGAAATTACTCGTGAAATTGTTAAATTCTTATAGCAGTTAGTATTCGGGTTAATTTTATCTGCGAACGATAATATTAATAGTAAGAGTAAATTCTGCAATAAACGTTTTCGCTCTTTCAATTGTAAATGAAGTTATTAAATCCCCCGCTGAGTGGAAACATATATACAATTAAAACGATGAGTTAAGTGGAGACTCGGGTCTGATATTATGATGTTCTGCAATACTCTCATGCAATGCATCAATTTATAAACATACTAGCGGTTTCACCCGTTCCGGTAGGGATCAGAACTAGCCCAGTGACGTAGGCTATCCCTGTGCAAAAAGTCACGTCGATTCTTTGCTCTATTGTTCCGTGAAAGAAGGACAAACCAAAAAATCTTAAAATATAAACTAAGGAACAACAAACACACTTTCACATTTATAATATTAGTACATAGCAGAGATAACATCAGAAAGTACTGCAATAGGTACCAAAAACTGCTTCGAATTCGAAGCTGAAACCAATTTAATTCTCCCGTTATTGTATTTGATTGAACCCACTGACCCATTAAAACAGACCCCTTCAATTCAATGACGACCAATTGTTTGTAATAAAAGTGCAGCGTCAACTACCGCTCAATCAACGATGGATGGGGCAGCTGTACAAAAAGGTTTTGTTTTAACGACTTGCATTCAATAAGAGCTTTTATTTCTGGATATATTGGGACCTGCAGACCTTATGTTATTATTAGAAGCATAAAGGACCTTCACGTTACATTAATAAGACAGGTTAAGAAGGATGTGAATCTTGAATGAACAGAAAGGAAGGTTTTTCCATTATGACGACGGGTTCATCAAAAGGGACACGTTAAATGTAAAAAATCTAGTCAAACGCGTATCCAGCGCCGCAGGTTCTGCAGACATTTTAAAATATACAGGATTATTTACTGTATATCATACTCCAGAATTAGTTTGCTCAGTATCACTAGAAAAAAATTGTATAATTGATCCTCATGAATTATGTACCAATTTAGTTTGTTCCAAAACAGAACGAACATAATAATGCACTTTTTGTATGAAAAAAGCAACTTTAAAATGTATCTAAAAATCTTGTGTACTGGTCCTATTTTTAACTAATATTTTCATAAAGATAAAGACGAAAATTTGTCAATTATTATTTTTAATTGACTTTAGCAAAACGATACGTATGTAACAAAAATAAAATACAAATAACAAAATATACAAAGTTAACAAAACTAATAGGGTTCTTAATGGAGAACCCTAACAACTGACACAAGTTTGCACAATAAACATGACAATCATTGCAAAAAAAGTGCAGAATAATGAAACAGGCACATTTCACGGAGAGCCCACTAATCCCATAGGCACCATGACCGTGACACCACACTACAAAAGGAAACGAGACGAAGCATTCGCTCATTCATGTGGACAGACGTATTGTTGAGACTACAATACACCAGAATTTAAAGAACCTCTAGACGTATACAACTCAAAAAGTGATGATAAGCTCATAGCAGGTCTCGCTAAACTGGACACCATAGGTCATATCAGGGGCGAACGCCGACGAATTATAGCATTCTATACCAGTATTGTTAAATTCATAGGGGGTAATGGTGATGCGTCATAACTTTTAATTAATATCGTGATAGAAGATACAATTAGAATGGGAGAGACAGAGATAGAAATAGACGTGTCGATAGATATTGGTGTGTAATCGATTGCGAGGATATACGATGGGAATATAGGAAAGCAATAAATTATAGTCGATGAGGCTGAAAATGATGTTACGCATATAAATTCTGGTGATGTAGTTACTGTCACCGAACTATTGTTGTTTTATTGTGTGAAGAAATAATGAATTGAGATATAGAATAGATATATGTATGGTGAAAGAAGACTCGGAAAGACTGGTGCTTAAGATATAACTTAGGCAGGTAACAGTTGCTATACAATATTGTAACATTTTAGCCTTATGATTTTTTTGTTTTCTGCATCTTTATTGACTGCTAATTAATCAATTATTCTTTAATATTATAAAGGTTAATAAAGCAGTAAAATTTTTATATAAAATTTGCCATCCGGAAGAAGTGAACTAGATTAATTAATGAGGAAACAACAAATCATACAAACAGAACAAACCTACTTAAAAACTTAAAGTAAGCAATACTACCGGCAAAGATTTTCATACGGCATCGTGCCTCTACCCAGATGGATAGTCGGCCTTACTAAAGCATGACATTTAATATCACTCCGCTTGAGGGGCTCCTGAACAAATCGCTCTCAGTTCGTGCTGCGCACGGCTGTCATCGCGTCATACTCGCTATACTGATTAAATAAAAAATGTCAACTTGCGTATTAAAATACTGTCACAACACTTATAAAAACCAAGGAAAAACTAAAAAACTAACCTTCCATGTGTAAGTATTGCGATTTCGTCACTTTTAATTACCTAAACTTATTACTTTTAAATACTGTCAATTATGGCTTGTTTATTTCGTGTTCCCATAGAGGCGACTATCCTTCTGGACGTTTTAAATTCTTTGACTACCGGTAAATAAGCCATTAAATTCTAAATAACAGCCTTAAGATATCCGTTACAGTAATTTTACAATGATCAAGTTCTACATGATTGATTTTGGGCTATCAACTCAAAACCGTGGTTAAAATGTGAAACTACATCCACCTCAACTATTCGTGACCAATTCAAGTTTAAATTAGTATATTTAGACGTACTTGAAAGAGCAAGAGATTGCTTACAAAAAACGTGAATTATATTTTTGATTTTAAATTATCTTGTAATTTGTGTACATGTTCACGAAGTAGTTTTTAAAAGGCATTAGAAAAGTAGAAAGTTCGACAAAATGACACATGTACTTCTTAAATAATTTAACCAATAACTACCACCGCAGGGAAGGAAACAACATGAAGAACACATAGAACTGGCACACCCAATCTAAGTTATTTGCGCTTATAGTCTAATTTCAACAAGGTTCCACCATTAAACCACATTAATTTGATCTGGTTATGCGTGACTTACTAAAGCTGCGGATAGTGTAGATAAGTATCAAATGTTAGCTATCTGCACGTGGAGACTTAAGACCGAACAAAATATTCATTTGATCAGTATTCTATTTAGTTCTTAACTAGAACTTGGTGATGCTATGGTGAACCAACCACTAGAAACAGAACGATGACATCACAAACTCATCAATGATCTCCAGACTCAATTGTTACTTTTGTTCGAGACGATCGATCATAATGAAGATTACCCTGCCTATATTTCTTCCTATTACATAAAAAGCACAATTTAAAACACATAATAGCAACAGTGTAACCATAAAACCAGGAAGCGGCAATGTGGATGTAAATAAAAAGAAATTGCTCCAACATTTAACGACAATAAACATCTTTACGAGTGAGTGTACCAAATGGGGTTATTGACGTCCAACATGCTGGAGGTTGGGGGTAAATGTATAAAACATTAAAGGACACGGTGAAAGCGAATAAGGAAATTGTAGTGTGAGATATTACGTTACTTCACAATGAGAGCGTGAACAATAAATAACGTAATTTAAGTGCCAATAAATACCTAAGTGAAAAGACATACGGTATGTTTCACTTCGGAGGCTCGTAAGTGTTACAATAAAATTAACAAATCGAGAATTTGTAGTAGCATTTGCTCTTGTTTGACACACGCTTACATCTTCTACACTCCACTTCACTTCTTATTTGTATGGCGCCAGGTGTGTATCATCATAGTTTCAACTAGACTAGCTCATCAGGCTACGAAAATTCTTCTTGTAATTCAGTTTCATCAACAGAAATCTCTTTGAATAAATACTGAAGTGGGAGAGAAATAAGGTTTAAACTATATTCAACATTACTTTCAATACCAGCATTTAACATAATTTTATCATTTCTAGTGCATTTTACATTGTATGTTATAATAATATGTATGTAAGCGTGGGATATAATGGTCTACAAAACGATATCCGAACCAATACACTCGACCACCGAGAAGACAACGATTCTACAGCTGAAAATCTAACATTCACTTTCAATTTCAACCTTATTATACGGCATTAAGATTTATCATATTAATCGATTCTGTCGGTTCATATGTTTGGTTAAGAAATGCTGGTTTTATTGACAGATTGTCACATCGTTTTAAACTCTGTTATTTAGATTATAGAAATGGGTGTGGAGTTGTGTTTTCAATTAATGTTACGCTGAAGCTTTTGGCCTTGATTCAAGGCCCGTTTTGAAACGGTTGTATGATAAGGAACATAGTGAAAACTGCACTTGAATTTCTTCTAAAGTAATAGTAGCGAATGACTCTGAGGGGTGGAATGAAGAAAGTGTTGAAATACCGTTCATCATCATCGGCCTGCAAAAGTCCACTTGAATAAGGAAGGCATTTACATAGAAGGTAACTTTCTGACGCTCAAATGTCTTTTCCTTGATGCAGGGAAATCCTGTATTTGTGTAAATATACTTCTAAATAGTATACTGCTATTAAACTACACTATAATAAATTACAATTAAGATAAGACCAGACAATCTTATCGCCAAAATGATCTCTCCGAGGTCCGAGACAACCTTAGTCTTGCTACAATTTGTGTACCGCGAATTTCTCTTAAAATTACAATTGCAACATAAATCACTGGTAATTGGCTAGAATTAATTAACATTTAATGCATAATACATGTATAAAAGTAAACATCTCGTTTATATGATTTAACAACTCTCGCCTACGAAACACGTTTGTTAAATCAGATAATACCTACATATTCAAGTATGTATTTTGAATATACAGGGTGTTGTTTTGGTCGGCGACAAGCGACCCAGGAGCGGTAGTACAAAATATATATTCCCCAAAAATGGACTTAATTCCATTAAATACTGTAAATATGTTGAGAAATACCTTATTCAATTTGAAATAAAATTACTGCAAAGTATGGTTACTAGGCACGTGCACAGACTAGAGCTAGGCACAAGCCGCCATCGCCCCACCCCTTTACTCCCTCGTACTCCCGCTGAGTATTATGTCTACACTTTAGCTTATTACATGATTTTCAAAATTTTAATTTTTTAATTTTTATTATTTAAAAAAATAAAGTATTATTTTTATATTTTTTTTAGCACCAGTATCATTTGTATTATGGACCCTGAGTCGCTCGTCGCTGACCAAAACAACGACCTGTATATAAGCAAGCATGCCACTTTCACTGTGGTATTTCACGGACTGTGATAAGCACAAACGGCTTACAGGGTAACTCGTAAGGTAAGGCATTCTAGCACAGAAGATCTTTATCTATCTGCATAGATCTTTCCTAGAATATCTATAAATGAAAGTGAAGTAAACCGACGATCTGACTGTTGGTGTTAATTACTGTTTAATTTTGCCAAAAAGATGAAACTTCATTTGAAAACCAGAATCCGTGGCTTACCTTATTATCTTACCCATTCTTAACTATTAAATAATTGTATGAGACAGAAAACTAAAAATATTTATCAGACACTCCGTCATACTTGTGAACAGGTGCTACTTGTGGGAGTTGGTCTGCTTAAGTTTGCCATTTATTTATTTACTTATTAAATATAGATTCAGTCTACTTTGTAGTTTTGCGGCCGCGCCGGGCACGCAATTGTTGTCAGTGCGATTAGAAAGTAAATATTATGTAATGAATCTAAGCTTGTTTTGAAAAGAGTAATTGCTGAGTTTATTGCCGGCTCTTCTCAGCAAATGCAACCTACCGAACCGGTATTAGAGTATTAGAGTCAGACTTTTCATAAGTGCCTGCGAAGGTCTATTTGAATAAATGATTTTGAATTTGAATTTGACTCCAGAAATTTTACATGCAGTGCAATTATGTGTTGGCAAATCGCTTTCTAGCCCAGACCTCAGTACACAGCAGTGATCTTGGTAATAATTATGTTTGAAATGAAAACCTAGAAAACAAAAATTAACAAATAACATACGTTCCGTAATAAAACATACATCATTAAACATCTTGTTAGTTAAACATGACGCCATCAATAAAGCAGTCAACAAACTTAAACCCGACATTTCTAAATCTGGCGTTATTTAAATAAGTGCTGGCTGTCCCATCCATACGTTACCGATTCCAATTCGATTCAATTACAAACGCATGTTACAAAACAAATCAAATTAACTGAAACGGTTTGGAGCGAGTCATAAGCCGAAGCGATTCGTTAATACCCAGGATTCAGTAATATGCAATAATATATCAAGTATAGGTATACTGATAACATACGAGTAGTTGATAGTTTGAAGCTTCTATCGTACACGTGCCAGAAGTAATAGAAACAATGGTGAAATAAAATCTCATGAATAACTTAATTACAATGCAATACAAATAAAAAATAAAGTAAGTCATGTATTACACACACGTACTTGTAAATAAGTAGTTGATCTTGTGACAAACGGCGGCAGCGTGATAATACCTACAATAAGTTTGCTATGCCTAGAATATAATTTAAAAAAATTACCATATTCTTTAATAAAACAGACACGTCTTAAAATTCGGAACTCGCTGGCGCCTATGAAATAAGACAATATAATATTCAGATGGCGTTTCAATCGTCGCTGTAGATAGCGCTAATTGGTCGTTTGAAACACGCCGCTAATGCGCGTGCGCTATAAATCCGATCTATAGATCTAAGGATCGATGACCCGGTGGGCTTCTCGAGTAATTGTTGGAGAAAATGTTAATTGGAATGCAAGCTCATTAGCACTTACAAGTTAAAAGTAAATGTTTATTTGTAGATGAATAAATTTATGCCTTAGTACAGTAGTACCCAACTAATACGGCTTACCGATGTACCTGCGCAGAAGATAAATTTTCAAAGCGCGGGAAACGCTATTGGTCGGCAGCTGCCGCCATGTTAGCGCGCGCCGTGCGGAGGGGCGTGACTTGCGAGTGAGACGGAACTAACAGTTGCAGTGTATTATGAACCTTATAGTCGTGATCTAAGGTTGATTGTAAGTTTTAAGCATTCTTTCGTTAATCTTCGGGCCCATACTTTCTTTTCTGTGCAAACGAAGATTCACGACGCGCCTTATCAATTGGGTACTACTGTAAAAGTTGTAAGTAAATTATTGTACCAGTTTATTTATTTTTTATGTGAGACTTTTTATAAATTATACAAAATTCAGAACATGTTGTATTAGTTCTGAATTTTTACTGCATTCGTGGGACAGTTTCGTCGATTTTTAATAGTCCCTTGACTGCAGTAAAAATTAAATTCTGAAACGGCAGACGTGTTTTTTATATTTCACATAAGGACAACAACACATCAAAAACGGTTAAGTATTTAGAAGTTTTGATGGATTAAAAATACGGACAAAAATTACATACATGACCCCTGAAATATTATACTCTTTTCGTCGGTCAGTTGTGTAAAAAGTTATCCAAATATTAGCAAAGATTTATTTTGAGCAAAGCGATAAGTAGAGTTCCCTACTACGCAGATGCGAGGGACTGACCGTACTTTACTATAGAAAGGGATTACTTGATGACAGATTTACAACTTGAGGGAGCCAGATATACTTCCACGTATACGATAATACGAAAGGATGATCCTGATGTTGTAATTTCATCCATTCCAAAACATAATAATCTTAATCTTTCAATAGATTTACCAGGTAAATAGAATTTATAGACAGAATCGACGTTAAATAGAAAACTAGACGGAAGTAGCCCCAATCGCAAGACAAGTCTAGGCTTAGACTTTATGTATCACAGTAGTAAGTTAGACGGGAAAACAGCATGTAACTGTTGAGTCCTGATTAGATTATTGCCATACGTCTCAAGTCGTGATTCTTCTGATAATTGACGACTTACTGCGCGTAGTAAAGCTGTTTGTAAGATAACATTTTCAATTGAGAAATGGAAATAGGGTTTTTTTTTGAGAATAGAAAGCCAGGGGGCCAGTAACAAACTTATGAACTGAAACCGCAGAAATCGAAACGCCCGCCTCTAAAAAACTTTTTTAATTTGCATGTCGGTAGACAGCAATAGATATCTGCCTATCTTACTTGGTTGCGTAATATATTTTTGAAATTGGTACTTTACGATTTAGATCCATATTTTGTTTGAAGTAAAGATGAAAATTACTATCGAATACATAATTATTATTCCAAGTGATTTTCGTTTCGCACGATCATAATTTGATATAGGTACCTAAGTTTGGGTATCGATCCTAATGTTTCAAATAATTTGGAATTCATAACAATACCAAATCTGTACAAGCGTACGTGATATGATATTTGACCGAAGTGACATAAAAACGCTGATTGATACGAAACGAACTCTAGGTCAAGACTATTGTAATATATCACTTGATTTCACAGAATGTATACAACGTAATGACAGATGTAGTGATTTATAATTGAGAGAATAAATCATACATGAAATAAGAATTTAGAAAGGGCGGCTCTATAAGTTTTTCTGGGCTAGTTAGTTGAGCAAGTTTGTTAGTATATTATAATAAATATTTGACGATCCATATTAGGCAGGTGTTAGAATCAGATAATGTAAGAGTTTTACTAACAGCATGTAGACTATCTCAAAATCAACAGATCTGTGGGAATTCTCTGGAAGACTGCCATTGTTAACCCGGTTCTGGAATTGTAGAATTAGAAATAGATAATACTGAAAAGGCCAGTGAACTAAACGACACAATAACCAAAACAAAGATGACAGATGCACTAAATCTTAACACTCCCAACAATTTGTACTGCTTACCCTAAAATAAAGATACTAAAACAGGATACGTTACCAAATTACCTACCGGCCGTTCCAGACGGTATCATTTGTCAAGAAATAAGGAGCCGAGCGCAATAAAACCACATCTTATGATCTTGGTGAGCAAAATAAGACTAACTTATATCCGTTTGGACATCGGGGACATTAATTTGCTTGCAATGACAAGGTGTATATTAAAGCTTGCATTTTATTTGGAAATATTTTTATAACTTTAGATGTGGTTTTTATACTAGTCTTTGCTCGAGTTCCCGTGGGATCAAATGTATTTCGAGACAAACTAAATTTCAAAAATCGTTTAATCAATTTAGGCCCTAATAAGGCACTTACAGAAAATATGTTATTCTAGGTATGGCTAAATTTGTTCAGCCCTTCGGCGTGATTGACTCACATAAAACTCCACAATCTATCATATTAACAACATTAAAGTAGGATGTAATAATTACAAAATAGTTTTTAGAGTAGGTAATGACAAATATAAGGAATCTATTAAGACGGGAGTCTGTCTGCGGTTATTCCATACAAATGTATTCCCCTGTTTTCTTCCTGAATAATGCCTCTAGAGTCATCATATTTTTGATGATTTTTCATATATCAAGTTCTGCTTTGGACACGTCCCTGTTACTTTCTTTTTTTGAGCAACAAATTATTAAAGAAATTATGGCTTTCCAAAAATTACGATAAATGCCCTATTTTTCCGCCGTGTTTAAAAGGACTACCAGACAAATTCGAAAAGATTTTAACATAAAAGAAAGTAAGAGGGACCTAGATGCACCCTTACTTAAAATTTTAATGTAAAAAATAATTGAATCGGCTCAGTTTTCTAGGAGGAAAATGGGGAAAACGAAACGTCGATTTCGTCATTTTTTTTGTGAATAAATCGGTTTGAGCTGCAGATGTCCCTATCGCACATAGCGCATAGCATAGCGGCATAGCGCGACGGCAATAGTTTCTTCAAATACCTATTTTTCAAATTCCTCGCAGCTAGGAACCCCTCTTAATAATGTTTCCATAACCATTTCCACGAGTAAACCCCAGTAATAGAAGAGTATACAAATTTCAATTTAAGCGGAGCAAAAGGAACAATGAGGATATTTAAAATTATCTAGAAGACATAGTGCTTGTTCCAATTGCAAGATCTAATCATACACGCTGAATTAATATATGCCTCGAATTAACATCTCCATTCGTTTATCCAAACATATGTAAGCAAATCAGAAGCCAGAAACACCACTCAAGTTGTATAGATAAGATTGAGTGAAGCAGCTGCCGCTTCAAACAATATAAAATTCGCAATCCACCGTTGTTTGGAGATAACTGAATAAAATAAAGCTGCGATGTCAGTCCAGAATGACACAACACGTTTTTGATTTATACAGAAAGTCACGTTCAAACATCAAAGGCTCTACAAAATGTGGTCATATGAATTTATTAAATGAGAAATTGTTAGCAAAGTTGTTTTCTTTGAAAAACGAACGTCGTAACCAGCCTGCATTTGATATATAGGATGTTAAAAAACATGACAACTTCTCTTGACAGAAATGATTCAGCGTCGCATTTAAATAATAAGACACAGCATTGTTTTGACTGGAAGTGATTCGTTGACAGAACCAATTTATATTCTAATTTTATATTCATATATTTGAGTGGAAAGTAAAGCTTAG
This sequence comes from Polyploca ridens, assembly GCA_951394255.1. Classification (NCBI taxonomy): domain Eukaryota; kingdom Metazoa; phylum Arthropoda; class Insecta; order Lepidoptera; family Drepanidae; genus Polyploca; species Polyploca ridens. The sequence goes on from OX596261.1 coordinate 11,578,082, forward strand.
CTTAACAAGTATTATTGTAACTAACTAAGCTATATGTAATACTATTGTCACGACTATCGTGCAATCATGCTGTGGTTTGAAATTGCAGCCTCACCTCAATATTACATCCATCTATCTGCTACAAATTACCAAAGACCGTGACTCATGCAAAATATTGTGCATTAGAAATATCTCTATTCAAGAAGAGAAGTTAAACAATATTTTCACACGCTGTATAATAAATATTTAATAATATTTTCCTAGTCGTGAGCATAAGTGGCTTTGAACTCTTTTATGCGTTAACTATAAAAATATCTCAATAAGAAGCCACTCACGTGGAATATATGGAGGGAACAATGACAGTCAGTACGTGACAGAATATTAAAAAAATAATCTATTAAAGTATATAACAACAATGGCACTGGACAAAACAGTTTCCGATCACGTTGGCGATTTTAATACAAAAAGCGAGCTAAGAACATTTGTGCATAATAATTTTCTGCAGAGCGTGGGAGGTAAGATTGAAGATTACTAGCAGAACGGGTTCGGATTGCATTTGGCTCCTAGATAGATTAGTCTCTGTGATAAAACAGGCTACCGAGAGGAACTAGAAGATAGTTAATTTTTTTTTTATTGAGTAAAAGATTAAATTTTGTATAATATCTCATCTACCAAATGATTAAACCACTATCTTTTCGGAGCGGTGATAATTATTATTATGGTTTAAAAAAACAGGTCAATGGTGCCGATTCTGTTGTAAATCGCACTAAATTAATTTTAGTCACATCTCATCTCTTTCTTACGAACATTATTGAAAAAGGATAGAACATTTTTAAGTTGTAAAATTAATCTTTGCCGTCTTATTTTGCGTGTATTTAGGCGTAACCACAATATATGGCGACTAAATTTATATTGAAAACAAGCATCGGACTAATTTGACACGACTACATTTCTTACATCCTTTTCTTATGTCCTTTGTTAGAAAGAGACATAGTGAGATCAAAATTAGTTTAGTTGTGAACAACAGAATCAGGGCCAATGTCCACTATTAGGGTAACGACTTTAACTGTCAGAAAGACAGGATAACGGCACATAATGAAACTAAAAAGAATTCACAAACTACGGTGGTCACTTTCAAATAAAAACGGTAAAGCACTTTACATGTTGACAGACTCCCCGTCGCGCATCGCCACTCAAGCGTCCAGTCGGAGCGGAACACACCCTTATTTGAACCCTTTTACTTTCTGTCAGTGCATTGTACCAGTGCATTATTGGGGTACTGATCAGTTAAACGTTCAGCACAATACTAGTCTTTGTTGAACATTTTAAATTAAAACGAATCATCATCTTTTAAAATGTAATTCTCGTGATTAAATTAATTTGTACTAACTAAACTTTTGGTTCAGTAGTATTCGTTATTCTGTGCTTTTGGTAAGATCGATGCTGTGAAATGACAAGATATATCAATCAACACACCTAATAAATTAACTACCAAATAATACTATCATTCTAAAATTTACCATGTTCAGTGTTCATGATTGGGGAGAAAAGGCGAAGTGTTAATTTTATCTAACAAATAAAAAACAATTAAAATCTTAAGAAAATACTGAAAGGCTTCCCAATTAATTACACAGTATTCTTATCAAAGCCATTCGAGACTAACATATTCAAGTCTAAAAAAACCCGTTAGCATAAGGACATATGATAGAATGTATGTACAAAACACAGAACATTATTAATAAAACCATAAACCCATCCTCATGTCGCTACCCGGTTCATCCAATAAGTCAAAATTACAAGACGGTGGGCGGCGAAGCGTATCGCCCGCGTATTATTTATACCGGCTGCATGCACCTACTTAAATATGGAAACACACCGACTTAAATAAGGGACGGTGCCGTGGCAGGACGTTGGCAGACTTGTGAGTCAGCCACGCGACTTTAATTGTGCAAATGTGAGCAATTGCGTGGGCTACAAAGTGATTAACAATCAATTCATGCAAAATGCATTAAATAAATATTCAACGTGTTTATTATCCTATTAACTACGCATGTTATAAACTCGGGTTGTTAAAAATATGATAAGTTACGAGTCGTGCTTACATGCCACGGAAAAACATGGCACGACGATTCATGCAACTACCATAAAAAAGGCATCATTATTATTAGTTTTCTAACATTATTTCATCGGTAACTTTTGCTTTGCGAATGAAAACATTAACTATGATGTTTCAGATACAACAGTAATTTTCACCAAAATATTAATGTATCAGTTTTCCGCCCAGTTGTTTATAACATTCAGGGGATGAATTTTTCAAAACTCTAATTTAATAAGAAACCGGTTTACAAAATTTCAAGCTGTTCGTGCACCAATTTCTTCTTTTAAATGTATAAATAACCAAATGGCCAAACCAAAGAAGATGTAAGAAGAGGGCGGGCACGCTCGCAATCAAGCTCCGTATATTCCTAAGTGTACACAACAGTGTCGGCAAGACGAGCCACCCAGACATTAAAACGTCACTTAAAACCATAGCACACGGAGTAAATATAGATGTCGACAATATTTGCATACACATCTTAAATAAAATGGGTTCCGTCTTTGATCGAGATAGTAAGTTCATAGAAAATGTCATAAAAAATGAATAAAGACTTTATATTTATTAGACATGGGTTTTTCTGTGAAAAATTATATACAGGGTGTTACAAAACTACCCGTAAAGCCGAAAGTAGGTTAAATCGAGCCTTATAACGAGTCCATTCACAATATTTAAGAACCGTAGTAACGCTGTATAACATACCCTAAAAAAAAAAAAAAATTCACTGATGTGCAAACCCTATTTCAGTAAAATTAAAGAGTAAACTACGCAGAATGTACCTACATTTCTACCTAATTCGCGGAACAACACAAATTTAGAAGATTTGAAATTGACAACATTTTTTTTTTCAACTTCATATTTTTTTAAGCCAGTAAAAAATAATCAAATCAAATAGAAAAACAATTAAAGTAGACATTTATAAGGTAAAATAGGTACGTAGGCCTTTCTGTTAAATATCTGGTTCCCTGACACGACAGCTTACTAGGGTTGACAACATTTTTAGTTAATTATATTTTTTGCGGGGTATTTTGTAACACGTTGTATAGTCTAGTATAGTCCTATAGATTTGTTTAATTTCATGTCCGAGCACCAGCCTACGCCTTGGGGAACAGATGGTTTTAGAAAACGTTTCAGTTGTTCATGACATGAATGACTGATCAACTGGAAATTAAATAGTACCACCCAGGTGTATCCTATTTGTATTCAGAGATGTTGTAAGTCTTGATACAAACATACCATATGTCTAGAAAATATCAGGTAAAAAATATATCATTCTTGTAAATATTAATGAAGTAATCAATTATGTAAACGAAGAATTCGTGATTCGTATTTATGGTTTTTGTACTATCGCGTCATTACAGAAATGTAATAGTTAGCAATAAGGCATGTCGCTAAAAATATCGCTAGTATGATGTCACGATGCTAAAATATAGCTGCCTTATTAGGTCCCACTGCAGCAAAAAGTCAAATGAAAGTCATAGTTAATGGCCCCTCTCAAGTGGGCCCAATTAGATAATAGCTGGGGTCAATAGAATTATGCAAACTCCGTTCATAAGGCCAACAAAGGATGCGATCTACATACAATGTACACAGAAGCTATTGCATCAAAACCTACGTAAACCTTTTATACATTTTGAGATAGGTACAGTAGTACCCAACTGATATGGCTTACCGATGTACCTGCCCAGAAGATACTTTTTGTACATTTTCAAATCGCGGGAAACCGCTATTGGTCGGCAGCTGCCGCCATGATAGCGCGCGCCGTGCGGAGGGGCGTGACTTGCGAGTGAGACGGAACTAACAGCTGCAGTGTATTATGAACCTTTAAGTTTGATTGTAAGTTTTAAGTATTGTGTACGTCTTAGGTATCAAACAAGCATACGGCCCGCCTGATGGTAAGCGGTTACCGTAGCCTATGGACGCTTACAACACCAGGGATATCACTCGCGCGTTGTCGACTTTGCAGAAATCTCTTCACACCCTTTTTGAAGAACCCACACGGCGGATGCTCAGGTTATGGAATGAGCTCCCCCGCCGTAGATTTCCAGAAGCATGTGGCTCTTCAAGTAGGGTTTTGCAAATGTCATAGGCTAGCTCCCGGCCGTCTACCACCAGTCGGGCCGTATACTTGTTTGCCACCTTAGTGGTATACAAAAAAACAAACATTTGTCAATTTTGGTTTTGGGGTTCCATATGTCGTATGCGGTATTTCCCTACAAGGAAAATATTAAGCTAAATACACAAATAACGATAAGGCTATCCAATATGAAGTGCCACCGTAACACGCTGAATTTCACTATTATATACACAAATAACGTTATTATACTGTAACGCATAACCACAACGATAAACCGTGACCACAAAAGCTGTAAAATACATGTATTATTTATTATTCATAATTTTGGTTAATCCATAAAAGTCTATTGTTAAATCCTACAAAAACAGTTGGCGGGCTTGGCTAACTAAATACAAACGATAACGCCCAATAAAATTATTTATATGTAGGTATCTTTATGCATGTAATAAAACTGTAGAACAAGCGTGTCTCTACATTGAATATATTTACCAAAATCTAATTAAACTAAAGGTGATGTTGAACTCCTAAACCACTCAACTGCAGTTTTCAGTACGTACACACGGCTACAGATCAAGCTATACATTTCTAATATAAGCTGACCTCTCATTGTACGTAAATCCTATACAATGCGAGATCAGCTTATACTGGAAATATATAGCTTGATGTGTTGCCGTGTGTACCTTACAAAGAATAGCTGATATAATTTTTCTGAGACAGATTAATCACACTGTTAAACAGTGACAAAGCCTTTATCTTTATTTAGCTAAACTATCAGAGATGTAGACCTAATTTACTAAGAAATTTTTTGGTTGGGTTTTCCAACACATAAGTACGAGTATGTCACTGGATATCTTGAGTGATGATGATTCGAAACTGTAAGAAAACATATCTGCACATCACGAGAAATAAGCCCTTTGAATATTTTTTTGTAATGATTAGCACTTATTGATAAATTTGATATCAAAAATATATGTTATGTAACAAACTGACGAATTATTTCGACGCATATTCTGTGTGTTACATTCTTATGCTATACTCCGTGACTTTTATTCGTTTTAGAAACGCAGCCCACATAACGTACCCAATGAATAGGTAGATACTAATCATAAAAAAATGGTTTTTGAAAAAAAAAAAAAACAAATATTATTAATTATGATATGACACATGACGTAGTTTTAAACACTCTGTTACGAGCGCAGTCTACTCGACTCATGATCTTTGGTTTGGTTGGTATTTTCTACCATTTTATTACGTAAACTTTAATTATTAACTCGATTTGTTATAATTCTAATGATATTATCTAATTATTACTAATGATCAAAAAATTAAATTATGTATGATTAGTACCTTTTCATTGGCTACATTAAGTGGCCTGCATTTCTAAGTCGAATAAAAAGCCACGGTGTATTATTATTCAATAAGCTAATGTATTTTAATTCTTCGATCTATGCATTTAAAGTGAATAAATTAAAAACTCATTGAAATGTAAGTGTCGTGATATAAATGTCATCTCATCATCATGCAGACAACATACTTCAATAAACGCCTCCATTGCATCACCATCCGAAATACGGACAACATATTTCCTAGAAAAGGTTTATTGATGCGATCACCAACTAAATTGAATAAGTACATGGTACGAGGAAGAAATTGCGTAGATGTCAGAGGTCTTGATTTCCACTTGCAGTAGGGCACAGTAGAAGTAAGAAGTACAGTATGTTGTCTTTCCGCCGATGACACTCGATAGGTAAACACGCAACGTCGCGTAAGCGTCCTGCGCATAGACATAAATCTAAATAGATAACGCAAGTCCCCCCATCCGTATGAAAACCAAGCGTGTAACTTTTTTTGTACCTACCATAACACCGTCACAAGATTGATTTGGTTAGGCTGGCATTAGATTTTTAACATGAAAATGAAGCTATCTTATTTGTTAGCTAAACACATCCCTCGCTACACATCTCTGGTGGGCATGCAGCCTTATGCGAGTTCCCTGTACTCGCGAAACAGTTTCAAAAAAAGAATATTGTGCCCCATTTTTGCGCAGGACCACAGGTCCTGCGCCTGTCTGTACGCATGGACCGCGAGGCTTACTGAGAATTTGAGGCGCGTTTCGTACGTTTGTATGAAGATGATATACTGTTTCTCTTACTTCTACTGTGGAGCTAGCATGGATGACATACAATAGGTACGAGAACTTACTCGAGATAACATTACTTTCTAACGTTTGAGTGAGAAATATTTTTTGTGTAATTTTTTATGTCACACAAACTAATCTTTTTTTTAAATCAGAAAAACCGCAAGAAGATTAAGTCGAACTAATTACAATCACGGTCAAACTCGTTCGTTAGCCTTTGTTTGCCTTAATTCGCTTCAATTGTAGGTACCCGCCATTAATTGTGTTTATATTTTGTAAATACTTTTCTTTCTTTTGGGTCACGTACCAACAATTAATTTCGCAAGAAAAAACATTACATGCCAAATATGCACGAATTATCAACTGAAAAATAATACAATATAGTATAATGAGACTCCTTAAGAAATATGGAGCACGTTATTTCATTGTTAGTCTATTTGGTATTCCTAATGTGAATCCTAGTCCCAAAATAGAACTAAAGCCTGCTGCTAGTAAAATTAATGTGACAGCATATAAAGCAGCTTTTGTTTGTCTCGTCCGTACCTTAATTTGATGTCTAAGTCCTACGCGATCTTTGGCACGATATATTTACAAGTGTATCCAAAACCGACAAACTATAATTTCTCTTTGCATCTATGATCACGGAAATAACGGAAAATATATCTTGTTCTCATTTAAATAAAACCTGTTGTGCTAAACAGTTCATGGTATCACTCGATAAAAGGACAGGATTCAGAAAAATAAACTAGAAACAGCTGCGAATGTTGTAATGTCGTAATTTAGCTCCATATAAAGTTAATTATCACAACAATATCTGCATTAGCGGATAAAGTATTTCCGTTTGGAAAAATAGAACAAACATAGCAGGAAGGAACAATGTTGACCTCGTTTATACTTTTTTTTATTATTGCCTTGAATTATGCAATACAGAAGGTTGGCAAGGCTTCGATTCTCTACGACTTATAAAAGGCATATGGAACAATAGAATATCAGAACAATTTGACAAGAAATACTTACATCAAAGAAATGCGGCCTCAACCTTCCTATAGTATACTTGGCGACATCGGTGGTCAGCTGCTGGCAAGCGCAACCGAACAGGAACACACCTATAACCTGGTAGGCTTCCCAGACCCACGCGGGAATGTCCCTGCCGAGGACTGTTCGGGAACGCCCGCCTTTGTAGTCGCGTAGTCTGATCCACTCGGTGAGGCACATCTGGGGATAAGAGGGCATGGTAAGATTTGATGGTGATAAAATAGATACCAAATTGAGATCAGTGGATCCAACGTATTGATCACTTGTCTATCAAGCTCAAGGATATTTGGAGAATAGTAGATGTTTTTTCGTTGAGCGGTTCGTACAATTCAATGTACAATCATTTAACCAGCGAAATATTGATTAACTGCCTCTCAGTCAGCTGCAGCCTTTATTTGGTGAACGTATTGTATATGACATCAGAATTGGCACAACTTATTTCTTTCAATTTGAATTTAAAAAAGATTTATCGCCTATAAAAAAGCACAGTCATTACATAAATTGTCTTCAAAAGGAACACAATCACTTCGACCTCTGCTCTCAAGGTTTTTGGCAGAATACCAAAATTAAAGGTGCATTAAGAAACCCTTACAAGTCTAAGACCTGTTGCATGACAACCACGTAGACACATTACCCGATAATGACATTATAGACTGATGTTTGTTGCAAATTGCAAATGGCCTTGCGAAGCCCGATATGGCGCAGGGTCGGGTCGCACGCGCAGTGAATATCCAAGTATATGTAGGTACTATTACGTACTTGTGATCTGCAATTTGCATCAGAAATTCCTTTATCCTATTTATTGTGGACAGAGCAGAGATAAGGAGTGAAGTTCATGGAGGGAATAACATAATAAACATAATTTGCATCTGGCTTTAGACTCACTACTAACGGAAACGAGGATGTTACACGCTTGTTCAAAATATTTTTTTTCATGCCTTGAAGACCTCCAGGTTGTAGGTAAGGAAAGTAAGGTAGAGAAAACACGATATACACATATTAAAAGCCGACAAGCCAAACTTTCGCCGATCGTTCATCAATCTTCAGGCTTGTGAACTAATTAGGAAGCCACTAACTAATAGCTTAACAGCGACAATCCTGATGACATGAGAAGAGGTCAAATACTTATTCTTCACCCATCATCATCATATCAGCCTAGGGATGTCCACTGCTGAACATAGGCCTCCCCCATTAACTTCCACTTTGAACGGTTTTGGGCCGCTTGCATCCAGCGGCGTCCAGCGATTTTGACCAGATCGTCGGTCCACCTGATGGGAGGTCGTCCCGCACGGCGCTTTCTAGTATCCTTCACCCATCTTGTACAAAATCTGATTATATCTTCGATTGATGTAAATCAGAAGAAGTTTATGATAACAATAACATCATTTAGCTGCCAAAATAATCTTGTAAAAGCTTCAATATGACTTCATGCAAACAATTTATGGAACCCACCCAACCCAATACGAAACTGGATTTCGAAGGTGAATGTTTGTTAAACGACTTTGGCCGTGACCTAAAATAGAATCAATCCTTGACCGAAGGGGAATATGAAATAGGAGTGAAAGAGAAAGAAACACTTAAACAAAGTGTAAATAAGAACTAATGGGGTGTTAATACAGCAGACGATAAGTTAAATACACATGGTTCCCTCGTTACAATTGAACGTAATTGGGTAAGTTATGTTTTATGTAAATTATTATAAGCCGGCTGGTAAACGTGGCAATAATTCTAAAACAAAACAGTAGGATAGAACACGACTTGTAAATAAGTCGGATATTAATGCAGTATCTGTAGATCGTGCAAGCTAATATTGTCTCAATGTGTATTCAAGAGATGGTATACATTTGCACGTAGCTGCTTAATATTTCAAGATAGTGCGATAATTGCAGATAAAGATGGTATTATGATAGTTAATAGTAAATCTCTATGTCATTCGCAGAAACGCTAGTAGTAGATACACAACAACTTACTCGCTCATTTTTCAAATCATATCAGGACTTTTGAATTCCAGTAAAAAAAGAATATGACTCCAGATTCAACTTATTTATGCTCGTATAACTTATATATTAATGATAATACTCGTAAAATCCTAAGGATGCCAAGATAACCTCAAAACAGCTGATGTTAACATATTTTTGTTTGTTTGTATATTTGTCTGTTTGTTTGTTCATGAATCACTCAAAAACTAAACGACCGATCGCGGTGTTTAGCCTATGCTATGAAGAACAACCACAGAATTTGTTCTGTGGACATAGGCTACTTTTTATCCCGGGAACGCGGCGAATTTTCTTTTACTACACCATTAGGAACAATTTCTGTTTTTACCTCTAGTTCCGCGCTAGTTGGTATCAGTTCCTTTGAATGATACGTATCCATCGCTCTGATAAACTTTCATGAATCATAGATCACCCATACATTGTTTCACGTGACTATCCTTTTTTTTTATTGCTGTCGTGACTTACTAGTTTCCTGATTTCATTATAGTGTTGGATTGGATATAGACCTTATTTTTAGTTCGGTATGCATTCAGTGGATATATTTTCCGCTCGTGGTGTAGCATGATTAGCCGTTCTTAATCGATAGGCAAATTTAAGCTACCACCAGAGAGGCCGATACCTGGATGGGTGACCCGCCTAGTGGTACTTCAACTCGAGCGTTTTCCGTGCTTCGGAAGGCACGTAAAGCCGTTTGTCCCGGCTATCATTTAATTGTGATAGTCGTTAAGCTAGTTGGATGCCTCCTAGGCGGCTTGAAAACTCCAACAATAGGTTGACCACTAGCCTACGTCCACTGATCCGCAGTGGGCTCTAACACGCGTTAGAGAATTTTCTCATTCCCTTTCACCCTAATTTGTAAAAGGAGGCCTGTGCTCAGCAGTGGAACATTATAGACTGATGATGATGATGATCCATTCAGATTCCGACATCTTTCTTCACCTAACAAAACTGAAATCACACATGAAACTTAATATCCAATCATGTTTTTATGATTGATAGTGATAACAGAAAACAAACATCAAACGGTTTTCCATATAAACAGAGCTGTAAATTTTTCAAAGTAATTTACGAGAATTCAGACATTGTTATCATCTTTAATTGTGTGTTGATTCGCGGAAACGTAATCAGTTTTGCTATTTTAGCTTTTCCCGCCTTCCCGGGATAAAAAATAGCCTATGTCGTTCTCTATATCACAGGCTACTTACGTGTCAAATTTCATGATGATCGCTTGAGTAGTTAAGGCGTGAAAGCGTAACAAACAAACAAACGGAGTTACTTTCGCATTTATAATATTAGTATAGTATGTATAAATCATAACAAATGGACTATAATTTGTGTATACAGCGTTTGTTTTGAGTATTGAGTTAATAGATCATTTAAACAGTTAAACAAGTAACCGAGTGATTAATAATGAACTAGGAACCGCAATGCAAAATCAATTAGATATATCTAACAAAGTTAGTCTAGACTCAGACAATAACACAAACAAGCCTATAACAAACAGCAATAGTATTTATCAAGTCTGTGACAGGTCTAGTGTCCCCCTCTACCTTTTCTACAACCGGAGCTAATAATATTCATAGTTTATTATCATAAATACCTGGTGCTTAATATAAACTGCAGGGCCGATAAGTTCTAATTATATCTACGAGTAACGTAACCATTTCTATATATACGTCGTCGGACAATTGCATTAAGAGTTTGGTTTGTGGATATGTTAGTCACAAAAGAGTTTTATTAAAGTATTCTTTGAGGATTCTTCAGCTTTTAATTTATGAAAATTATTCTGATAAGTAGAAAAGTCTCGATGAAATAGCAATAGTCCGGACAAGAACGCATATATGGTGACTCAGGCTACGATACGACTGCTGTGTACTGTGTATGATATTGTATTGAAATATTATCGTAAGTGTATTGCATAAACACGTCGTGCACTCAAAATTGCACGATGATAAATAGATTATGCTAAAATGTTAACAATTAGCTCGCTGACGTTGATTAATTTATTCATTTTAAACAGGGTTAGCACACAATCCTTTTGAATAACTAGTACTGAATTGAATAGTTGTCATTTTGAAGATTTATATTATCCTAGACTTCAAAACAGATAGTAACAATGTTTCTTGATATTGGCAAGTAAATTGGTACTAACACTATGCGATGGACCAATTCATTGCAACATATGGGATGTTGCAACAACAATCACATTCCTTCTTCAATTCCTGGACGAGGACGAGCCAATTGGCAGCCACTCCAAACGTAACACGATGAATGAAAATAGGCGTCGCAATGGCTGAGACCGAAGCACTTCGATATACGACTATTAGGGTCATAGTCCACATGATCCTCTGATCTTTTGGTGTCTTATTTAACTCTCTAAGCTGCCTGTCTGGCTGCCAAGTTGAAATTTTGCTGATAAATAGCAATGTTTTCATCTAGCACCTGCTCGTGAGTGGTTTTGTGGTTACCATGGTAAGATTGTGATCAAAGGCAAAGCATCCAACAGATTCCAGAAAAAATCGATCACGTTACAATTAATTTCTTTCCAGTAAATGCACGCTTCAATCCTGCTTTACTAAAGCAAAGGGTGAAATGCTCAAAAATAAAATGGTTCAATATCGGTATTGATAAGTATGTTGACAACCCTATACGCAAACAATCTATGAGAGAATTGCATAAACTGACGGCTCTTGATGCAATGGCACACAATGTTCTTGCAACAAATAGCCGAGGAGCAACGGACCAAAGTGGACCAATCATGAGGACAACATAAAGAGATACGCTTTCTTTACTTTACGACACGGATATTGCTATTTATCATACTGCGGATCTTAGATCTGTAAAGAATTGAAAAAAGCGAGTGAAAAATGGCTTTTTGTTACTGTTATCGTGAAACTCATAAGCAAAATTTTGTGGCCTAATAATATGGTGGTATATAATGTGGTAGGGGCGCTATACCAGGATAGGACGTGACACTACCAATGCGTATCACGTCTCTTCCTTCAGTCAGATTGAAGTAAACCGTGATACTATGATTGACGTATGGACGTTGTTGTATGATAGATACGAGAGAGGTATGTCCAACTTTGTATCGGATATTTAAACCCCATCTGGTGTATTCCATGGTACATTTCCAAAACACATTCGTACAGATAAAGATTTATTTATAGCTTCCTTTATTTCCAGTATTTACTTTAAGATACTGGTATCTTTACGACCTATCTCATCTTAAAGCTTTGTTAAGGAATTCAACAGGTATTGGAATGAGAGAGATTTTAAAGGATTACTGACAAGATGTCTCCTAAATAGCATTGGCTTATTCTATTTCTGAAGAAACGAGTTCAAATAGGTTGGAATTAGTAAGTACATCATCAATCAGGGTGTTATCTGAATAGCGACTGTTAATAAAGTACTCAAAACGGGTCAGCAAGTATATTTAATCCATCAATAGATGGCGGTCGTCAATTATAGTTGCATTAAGGAGATAAAAGGGATCTTACATTGCCCTAATATTAATAAAGAAGACTTTAGCAATAGTTATGTCTGACATTAATGCTGTCTTTGAAGATGACGTCGAAACTGGTAATTTGAACTCTATTACTTGCTGCTTTAATAAAGCGTTTATTCTTTTGAGAGCCCTTTACTATTGCTTAGTATATATTTTGAGCGAATTGGGCGTAACAACAATGAGTGGCTGAAAATGTCAGATAATTGCCTTGACATTTACAAATGCTTGTGCCAAATTTCATAGGGCACAATACGAATGCAGTTGGAGTTAGAATAATAGTCATGTAGGTGTATGACTGCATTAACAATGAAATAGTGAAAGTGCAATCAGCATACTTAGCACTAGCAAGAATATAGGTAATTAATGGCAACGAGCTTTAAATATCTAAGGAGCAAATTATATTGTATCTACTTTTAAAATCAAGATGAAACACAAACATTAGTTCTTAATACAAAGACTTGTGAATTAGTAAAAGACGATGACTATGAAGTGTTTAAAGACAAATAATAAAATTCGCGATTTTATTTAGAAGTGAATGGTATCACAGATGTTACTATTCAGAGAAAACAACAAGTCTTAGCTAAATAAGTAGAGCAAAGATATGATGCAGTAAAACAACTATAGAGATATAAAAAACAAATAAACTTGTTATGTACCTTAATTGATGAGGATGACGCAAAGAATATAATAGATATATTTTTCGACACAAATAATGATGAAAATGAGGTAATTTATGAAATAAAACCATAAGTCATGGACAACCTAATGAATATAGCAGCAGGTATCCAAAGATTAATCGAGCTTCATCGATTATTTACTTTTACCAAAATAATACAAAGCTTTGCTGCATAAAATAAGGTTTTAGTCTAAATATAGCATGTGACATCAAGGAAAAAGGTTTTATTTAAAGATATTAGAATCTTTCTGGACGTGTTCAAACTATAGAGGTTAGAAAACACCCGCATGCCTATATTTAGACCAATGTCAGCGACACATTTAATACTTCCGAGTAATTCGCGGCAGTTCCAGAGTTAGGAATGGAACGGGCGTGATAGAAGTTTCTAGTGTAGTAATGTATGCTCATATGCTTAGAAACTAACTAGGACTGGTATCATCGTAATGTTTGTATTTATTCTAATTATTTTATCTAAATTTATCTAAGACAGTGTCACTCACGATATCAAGGTGCGTGACTCCATGAACAATTTACTGATACTAAATATTTACCCGATGATGATAACAAAGTCAGTTCAAAATCAGTTAAATATTTTGTAAACATGTCAAAGAGTGTTAATGAACAAATAAATTGACTAGAACCATTGTACAATGATAGGAAAGAATAAATACACGTGAAAAATAAAGATTGCGTCAAAGATTACTATCTCTCCGGAATTTGTTAGTGATGTGAGTATCATAGTTAACTTTAGATTTAGTTCGTGAGATAGTATGAGAATAGATTTTCATGTCTTGCGTTGAGGGTACGGAGATTTATATGATGGTATTTAAAAATGTTCAAAAAGAAAAAAGGCAAGATAGAATTTGAAAAACTTTCTTCTTTTTCATCTGATAATCAAACAAAGAAAGTAACTACTTATTGAACATTGATGTAATATAATCAAGCATCAGAAACAATCTTCCTAAGAACTAAGAAGCTTCTGTCAGTCTGAGAATGTTTTATTGAAGTTAAATATTAGAAATATCCGGATGGATAATTCGATCAACAAACTATGTTCATCTATCAAAACATTTACACTGAAACAGATGAAATCTATTTGATGGTTAAAAAGCCCATGCAACAATGTTGTCTTTATTGCCTGGCAATTGGCAGATGACCAAGAATACGTCTTATCTGAACGGTCAAGGTCAGGAAATCTGTTTACGAGGAATAACATTAAATGAAAACACATTCTAAAAACATCTTATTCATATTTAGCAGCACTAAAATAATACACTCCATGATTATTACGTATTATGATACTTTATAACAAACAGATGCTGTTTTATGTAATGCAAGATGGCCAGAATGCAAATAATTTACTGTTAGTCTCTTTCCGTAAATATGTGGGAAGCTAATTTTTTTTTTTTTTTTATACCACTAAGGTGGCAAACAAGCATACGGCCCGCCTGATGGTAAGCGGTTCCCGTAGCCTATGGACGCTTGCAACACCAGGGGTATCACTCGCGCGTTGCCGACCCTGAAGAAACCTCTTCACACTTCAAAAAGCTAAATACGAAAATACAAACATAAAAACAAAGAAACAAACAAACTATTAAATAGTTATAAGATATCAATAATGATATAACAAACGAGTGAATTACCTTAAAAATTTAAACGGCAGAACAGAAAACTAGAAATGATACAAACAGCAAGTAGAAAGATTGACAATTGAAAGGCGTTTTAATTTCGCATTATTTAGATCGGCTGTTAGACGCCTTCTGTCAAATAACAACACTAATAGATCTTTAAACATACAAATTGATGTCTGCGGGACTCGTGACTCTCACCAATATGTCAACTAACGAGTGCTGATTTTAAATAATTGATCATGAGAACTTCACTGATAGGGAATAAAGATTTAAAAATAGTAATAAAATCGGTAAAAGTGTAATAGACGATGTTATTAAAATAGAGAAAGATAATGAAAGCAAAACGAGCAGTGCTTTTAACAAAGCTAACCATCAAGGGGACGCGTTACACACACAGTATGAAATTAAAACTGTTTTTAATCCAATTATAAGCAATTAGACGCGTTACAGATCAACGACAGAGAAGATAGTTAAACAAAGCGTAAAACGGAATACAGTACAAAGAACGGTTTTAAATAGAATAAAGTTTATGCCTATGATATTAATATTACTGAAATTATGAGCTCACGAGTCCTCCCTCATTAAAATTCAACAACTAGAAGCTTTGATAAAAAGCTTAAAAGTCCTTGGACACCCATTCTATTCTAAGGCGGTAAATGCAACACCTATAAAACTTTACAGCCAAGCAACTTCGTCGCTTCGTTATTTTGTTTTTGCATCATTAGCACCGACTCAAAGATTACAGGCAAGTCTTTGTTTGTCACCTACCTCTTTGGGTATAACAAGACTTGCCAAGGAAGGAGCTAATATAATAAGATACTTTAGCAATGGCAATTTTGAAAGCGTTGGATTTGATTACGTTTGAATGTTTTGGCACAAAATATAGAGTAAGTGATAATCTAAAATTTTGCAAGTGAGTAACCCTGACCTTTAATTCTGTGGCATTGGAATAGTGCCAGTCATCGGAATATTTAATGGAAGATCGATTCGTATCCAGCCAGACATGGTTATAAATTCAATCATCGAATAAAAAAACTAAATCGATACTAAGGTAACAGACGGTAAATCGATCACGAACGTTGAAATGCAGTTTTTTTACAAAGATAGCAATTGTTGAATAGGTATACAGCTCGAAACATGCTATGAGAACATTCCTCGATACTATGTTTTTTGTATTTGCAACCGGCTTTCTCATTTTGGATCCCATCACTGCAGGAGTCAATGGATTTATTATTATTGCTATCCAATATTATTTTCAGAAGCTCGTATATCAGTCAAGTTAAAGTACTTACATTAACATTACAGAGAAGGTAAATGTTTTAAATGGGATTTTCATGTTGTCTTGATTCAAATTGGTAATATTCCCTTCTCAATTCTATAAGTAACAAGATACAATGAATCGATTTTATATCGACAGATAAAATACGAGTGTCTTGATAAAGGAGACAGTTATCGATAAAATTACGGTCAATTACGATTGGATTATTTATAGTGTCGAGTTCAATATAGAATCGATAAGAAAAGCTTCGTGGGAATTCAACGCACATGTTCAGAGAGTTGTAGAGCGGTATCTTGTTATTTTATTCTCAATCGAATGAAGTAACGATTGTTTGGAATCGATAAGTGATTGTGACAGAGATTAGTTTTAATGAGTTGGAAGTTGTTGGAACTATAGCATATTTTTAGTGGATCTGAGAAAGGTGGCGAGAATTAATGATATGCATGCTATAATATTAATAAAATAAATTTTGTATCATAGAGTATGTACTCAATTAAACCGTAATGTTTGAACGGAATTTATATAAAATTTGGTACAAAGATAAATTAGATCCTGGAATAAAACATACTTTCAATACCGGACAAAAATAGATCCCTTGGGAACCCTTTTTTTAAGATGAGATTGTGTAAGCTCCACTTGCTATGTGTATAAATGTGTGTATAAATGAACTATTATAAACATAGGCAATGATTCTCAGCCATATTTGGTAACAAATTATGAAACAGGTACCTACTTGTATGACGCAACTTATAAACAGGTACTTAAATACACGTCACAGACGTTATCCAGTCATAATTCATATACATTATTCTAATGAGGTACAGAGCTGTAAAACCCATGACCATACAAATATGAATTTCAATATGAATGACGAAATACAGCGCTTTTATAAAGCACAGAATATTCTATGTAACGTTAATGTTACTTCTAAGCTTTGTCTGCCCACCTTCGGCCACATCATCACTTACCACCCGTGAGATTTTGGTCAACCGCAATGAAGAAAGCAAGCTATTTGTAACAAAGATTTCTTTATTGTGAACTAGCTGCCCGGCGCGACTTCGTTCGCGTGGTGCCCTGCCCTTTAAATTTTCCCTAGGCTTCCACAAATATTTCAAAACCAAAATTAGCCAAATCGGTCCAGCCGTTCTCGAGTTATAGCGAGACTAACGAACAGCAATTCATTTTGTATATACAAGATAGATAGATAAGCTTGTGTAAGACAATCTCACCATGGTAATTAATGATTTGGTCAAAGTTGGTAATATAAAATCTAGAAATGATTTAAAAAGTTTAACCAAACATTTGGTTATTCCAGAGCTCACAAAAATTCTTCCCTTAAATGGGTTAAAGGGCCTTAAGCAAATAGGCCTGATAAGTCCATAGACAGACTAACAACAAATCGATGTCCCACATCGGGACGTGACAATATTTACAATAGATAAACTGTTTTCAAATATCGTTTCACACTTTTTTAAGAACACGTTCGGTCAGTGACATGATATCATACCGTGACGAAAGAAAGTGGATCACCTACATTTTGTTTTATGTATGTTTTGACACCATTGGCTGCAGTAGTCTGAAAACCTGAGAAGTTATGACAAAGGTATTCAAACGGTTTAAAAGTAAAATCAACACCAATGAAGCCTTAATGTTCATGTGCGGTATCAGGTTCCAAATTGAATAAATGAGTTTTGGTCAAATTCTTTTATCTACTATTGTTATTAACGTTTGTGTTTCTTCATATTTGCAGAACGACGACGATAGTTTTGAGTTCACAATTCACAAAGCTGATGTTCGCGAGACGAATCTATTTAGAACATACTCTTTGCGTTCTATAAACTATGTAGCATTGATCAAATTAGTTGAAACTCTTGAAGTGTTTGAACAAGAATCTCTTTTTCTTGTGAAGTGTGCAGTTTTCCTGCTCCAATTATTTGCGAACACTTACCGTAAGCACAGGAAAGGCGATGCCGACGAAGTACAGCATAACATTGGTGACAGTGGACTCCTTGTATGGATGCTTCAGGGACTCGTCATCGCAGAAGAAGCCCCTCTCGTATGGTGTGCCCCATAAGTAGAAGAACAGGATGAGGAACCCAACTAGAACAAGAGATAAAACGTTTAAAATTTATCAGTAAAGTAATAATTGTCATATAGTTGGATGTTCAATGCTGAATAGACCACTTGGGGCAATCCTGGGGCGAAATTTCTATTGGATTAAATTCAATATTGCGAAAAAGATCAATTATTCGTTTGGCACGTCCATTAGAAAGTTCAATAGCTAGACCAAAATGAAAGTATCCAGGGATATATTTCACACGCGGCCATCTGATCCACACTAAGCAGAGTTACTATGGAAACCAGATAACTGATATACTACATATTACACGACTCGTAAATTACTTGTATAAATATTTTCGCCCACACTCGGAACAAACAGACATGTTCATGCACACAAATGTCTGTCATGGGTGGGATACGAAGCCACGATCTGTGGCGTCAGGAAACCTCATTATCTTCTCTATGTCAGATTCGTCTCATTGTTTTGTTATTTCATCCACCCCAGCTTAATTCTTAACCCCTATTTTATTATATTTCAATATTAAAATAAATAGCACCAACAGACAACGTTTCCACTGCAACGAAATTATCAGATTTGTTTAAACAAACTTATTTATAACATTTCTAATCGGTCGACTTAATGTCAGTCAATATGATAAAAAAACTACAATTTAAAGCAGGTGTAACTAAACATATTAATAGCGTAAAAATAGATAGTCATGATAGAAAACACAGTATAAATTACACGTTGGAACACACTATATATCAAAGTCAGCAATTAACGTTCCGAAATCAGAGAAAAAAAAAACAAAACCCTATTAGAATAGACTGCAAGTCGTCAAAAAGGAATTTAAATTGGTCCTTCGGAACTAACCTCATTTCGGTTGAAACCAAATGAAGTATTGTTGATTGCTATTGTTTTACGAATTGTTTCTTCAGCAAACACGTCATAGGACTGACAAAAAACAGCAGGTACAGTTGATTGAAAAAAATGTGCTAATGTTTTTTCATTCCTATATCTAAGTGATAAGGTTCAATATCACTTTTCTACTTGGAAGTTAAGATGGGATACCCTTGATATAGATCAATCGGAAATGTCACGATCTCAGATCGTATACCAATTGTGTGAAAAGTTTTTTTTTGTAACTTTTTAAGGATACTTTTAAACGATTAAGTTGGCTTTTTATAGTTTTTATCAATTAACTACACCCACAACGGATATAAAATCTCGAACTATTTAGGATTTGATAAAGAACCTATTTTGGGATAAATGTTTGTTTGCTTATGAGAATGTTTGTTATTCATCGCAATAATGGCTGAATGGATATTAATGAAATTATGCACATAGGTAGATCATATCCTGCAACGAACTACACAATTTGTATCCCAGGAAAAAAACGTGTTTTTTTTAAAAGCGTGTTATTTTGGACAGGTTCTTTTCCCGGCGAATTAGTAACTAAATAATAACGACAATTGTTTTTTTTATGCAAAAAATAATCACTTTTCAACGTTCATATTAAAAAATTTAAATAAAAAAGCAACATCCCCTTCCAGTTAAATCTTACACAAAACCAACAAAAGCGAGAGTCTTTTGTTATTGATCTGGTTAAAAATAACAAACACACAGACATTTTATGCCCAAACTATTATAGAGTTACGAGCGACTACGCAAACAGCTGGTGCTTACGAGACAGATGCGTGTTAGCTCACAATAATTGCGTAATAAATGTTATTCGATTTGAACGTGCTGTTTTTTCAGCCGAGGACTTGCAAAATACATATAAAACTCAAAAAAAGTTTCATCGTTGATTGTTAATAATTCTCTTTCTCATTCTGTCTATCCGTTATTGTGCTTATTAAATAACTCTTGAGTTATAAGCATTAAAATCTGATCTAGAGGTTCATGAACCATTACCTACACAGATTTTACGCGGCTTTCACGTAGACTGATTGAGGAAGGATTTAGGATGTATTTTTGCGCTATTAGTAAATGTAGCTCAACAGCGGCTTTAGTTTAAAAAAATACAGACGAAACAGGCACATATATATGCTAGTTAAATATGATATAGGTATTAGCTGTCCCCCGCGGTTTCACCGTGTTCCCGGGATAAACAGCCTAACACTCGGAGATAATGTAGCTATGATTAGTAGTTTCAGTTATTAGCGCGTTTAAATAAACAAACAACTCTTCAGCTTTATTATATCAGTTATACTTAGATAAGGGAAAAGTCATCAGCTATTCATAGCTTATGAGACAATTATGAGATGAGATATTCTTCTTCAAAATTTTATTTTACTAGAGCATAATTTGCAATATATTTCAATGAAAATATGATCCAAAAAGTAAACGAGGCGATTCAACATAAGCAATTACGGGCTGAAGAAGAAAATTATATAACGTTACGAAATGTAGCAACTAGGTCAAAGTAATTAATGATACTCGCGAATTTATAAATAGCCATGTCAATAGCATAGTATGTTGTTCACTGAGAAAAGCAAATCTACTGAAATAGGGTGTTCCATTTTTGGACCACCCGTGGGTCCTGCAAAACATATATTCTTTGTTATTGAGATCACTACAATTGACATTATGCAATACTCTAATGAATGAACTATAATGAAATCAGAAATAGAATTTTGACTTGAAATTAGAACTATAATCTAAAATACTTATTATTTCCATATTAATAATCTTCTGTTCTACACCAAGATACTTCTTGGTCAAATGTGTATAAAGATAATCTTTACGCGATTTCAAGGTAGTAATTTTATTATACATTGCAAAAACTAACATACGTTTCGTTTTTGGATTTATTCACCCAAATTCTTTACAATCTCAGATTGTGGAATGAGCTCCCTGCCGTGGTTTTCCCAATGGACCATGGAGTTCTTCAAAAAGGATGGGAAGAGATTTCTGCAGGGTCGGCAACGCGCGAGTGACTCCCCTGGTGTTGCAAGCGTCCATAGGCTACGGTAACCGCTTACCATCAGGCGGGCCGTATGCTTGTTTGCTATCTAAATAGTATTAAAAAAAACTCGGCTAAATATTCCTTGATAATATTTCCTACATTGTGCATACCACACGTGCGCTTCGAAGAATTTTTCAACAAGGAAAAAACAGTAAAAATCATATAAAGTATCTTATGATCAACTAATTTCTGTTCAGTAGATAAACGATCGAAGAATACTAATGTGTGTTAACTGTGTCAGATGAATTATTCACCAACTTTGACAGCACAATGTCAAGACAATATATGACTGTCCTATTAGAGTCCTGCGAGCTACTTCCTCAGAATTCAAGTGATACTTAAAATTGTTTGTGTAGAATTGAATACAGAATTTGCATACATATTTAACATAATGGGTAAATTGTAAAATCGCAAGTCAAAAAGGCCTAAACTCGTTGTAAATTGCAACATTTAAGCCATCACTTTCAAGCGTTTTCAATTATCTTCTACTTATTGCTAGCTTTTCGTGCATTAGTTTGACAATTCATAAGTATATGTGAAGGCCTATTTGAATAACGAAAATATTTCATTTCAAAACAAGGCACCTTCAAGTTATTAACAGGTGAACATTAGAATTAAATTCATGAATATATAAATGGAAAGTATGTACCTATTGGACAAAGTACTGGAAAATGAGATAAAGCTGAGATTGTAGCCAAATAATAATAATAGTTCACTCAAGGGAGCAACAATACGCCCTGCCCAGGCACATTTTGAGAGTAATCCAACCCGGACGCTAAAAAGCTTCGTTTCAAAAAGAACAGTAAAAAAAGTTGTTTTATCGGCGTAGCCAAATGACGCATTTATGACACCGTTACTCTGCGGCCGATCACAAGTTTATACAGTATTAAAACATCCGCTAAAACAATATTAGCAGTTTGGTTTTCATCAAACAGAAATTCATTCAACGTCGAAGATCATAAATCTAAAGAATGACTCATCACAGCTTCACTTGTCTCAACGAATTAGGCCAATGACCTGTCAGTTGCATAATGTCTAGGCGATGTAATCTTAGATTACATGTAGAGTGTGGTATGTAACGTACACCTCACGTAAACCACAGGTCCTAGTAATAAGAGAATAAATACGGTATATGTACACATAGATAGTATTTGTTGTTGAATTACTGAGAAAATGCACGATTGGGGAAGTACTAGAGATCGATAAGTAGACACGAGAAAAAAAGAGAAGTCAGATTTAATTGGACGTGCTTATTGAAGACCTCTCCTTTATGGTGTTCCCGCAGCGCTACAACATGGGATTCTTCTTAACATTACAAGATGTAATAGTCAATTATGGGTAAAAGTCCTTTTCAGTTAAACTCAAAAACTAATTTTCTTAAGTACTGTAAACCAAACATTTACACCATAAGAAACATCGGTATTGAAAGAATCAATGAAAGAAAATCTTTAAGTGGTCGTTAAAAATCTAAAGAAGTTCAATGTTTCAATTAACATTTCAATTGAAAGTATGCTTAAATTAAACAGGAAACCACTAAACATGACTTCAAAGGATTTAAAACTTGTGCATTTCAATGAGACATTAGAAAGTGTTGATCTTTCACGGGATAACATTTAAAAGGTATATGTGTGTATAAACCATATACATACTTGAAGGTACTCAAAAATTTAAGGCCCATTTTAGTTTTTTATAGTTTCGTAATGATACTTTCATCGAACATAAAACCAGATAAGAAATGTTAAGACCACATCATACAGGTAAAGTGTGTCAAGTAGAGTGACATTAAAAAAAATCAACTTCCTATCCTTAACAACACACAGTAAGGTTTAAAATCCGATGACTAACTCCAATCAGATAATAAAGAACTTGTTTACATAGATAATGAAAAAAATGTAGAAGACGTTGCCAAACGTGGGTCAATGACATTGAATATAGTACGAAAAGTTAAAGCAACCTATTCGGAGCCGGCTGTTGTGGATGGACCGGTTCCAAGGATGTCTTTGAATTGAACGATTGCAAGCAACAAGTAATTTTAACCGTTACATTCTACAGGAGTAGTATTCAATTGTATCCTATCTTAGCCTTGGAAATGTCAGTATCGATTGACGGATCGATGTTTCGGATTCTTGTTTCTCCTTAAACTGTTTGTTGATGATTTTCTTCGTATAGTTATTTTAGTACGAGTTCTTTTATATCCACTGCTTAGTCAAAATATTATATATGTTTTAAAAATAGTTCGCATGCAATTATTAGAAATAATTTTAATGTGTAATATCAACTTCATACATCGTCGATCGTTACATAAAATTATTGAAATACTGTTTAGCAATGGAAGTTAAAAAATAATTGTCAACCACTTATGTATAATAATGATGTTGCTTGCAAAGCCTATTGTGTCGAAATCAACAATCAAGTTAGCATTGAGAATGAAAACAAT
This sequence comes from Polyploca ridens, assembly GCA_951394255.1. NCBI lineage: Eukaryota > Metazoa > Arthropoda > Insecta > Lepidoptera > Drepanidae > Polyploca > Polyploca ridens. Next base: position 11,601,963 of record OX596261.1, read on the forward strand.
AGAAAGATTACTTAATACCTACCTACACTATATACGGTTATAATCTAATGACAGATGTAGAAGAATCAAAACTAAGAGAAAAGATCATACTAAATAAACGGAGAATTCTTTAAAACTTGAGGTGAGTAAACAGGAAAATGCATATATACGAATTAATTACAGACGAACTAAAAATACTTATGTGCTAAAAACAACAATATAAGAAGAAAGACTTCCTTAGCCAATCAACCTATTTGTTTCTTTTACCGCATTGATTGAAATTGCATTAACATTTTTATTTGAGTCAGAATTCTTGATTGAGAGATCAGATAATAATTGGCTAGTGTTTTAATAACATGTTTATGATTTGACTTCTCGATGAAGTTTTCAGAGAAGAATATTCACACGAAAACAGTTGAACAAACAACAGTAGCCTCAAATTAAACATGTATAGAGGAAATAACTCAACAAATATTTGGAAACTCGTCGACTGTTGGTTTAAATTCTTGCTCAACATTTTACATTACGACTTGTCAAATACAATCACGATGTGTTTGGTTACGTTTTAGCTCATTTCTTTAAAAATCATCTTTTATAGGATTCGATTTAAGATTAATTTTGATTATTTTTTTTTTTTGTTTTAATAATGTTTTGTTTTATTTTCTCAACCAGGTTTTACAATTTTAACTAAAGGTTGGGGCCTTCTTTTAAGTATTTAAATACTTGTATCAGAAGACCCCTTTTTAGAAGAATTTTATATAAGCAATATAAACAACGTTACCATCAGTATTAAATTTCAATCTTCGCATAAGGTTGTTCAATCTATTGTATTGGAATATTATTCAAATGTTAAATTCACATCAACACAATCACGCTCTCCGGTTACAGAGAGTATATGGGCAATTCTATTTAATATGTTGTGTGTTACTGGCGGTCAAATAAAAACAACCATTGCTGCGTGAATGGACGCGTTGTTTCCAACTTCATGGGGGGTATTAGGTATTTGTATGGCAAGTGCTTGTGAAAATCTAGATAGTGTTACATATTTTGACATTGATGGACTTTTTAAATTATTAAGCTTTCTACAGAGATTCCTATAATTTCATAGAATTCAAGCTTAAGTATCAATGGGAAAAGGCAAAGGGGTTGTTCTTTTTTAAAGCTGTGCAGAAATGAAAAAGACAACAATACTTCTAACATTCATATATATATTAATATATCGGGTCTATTCGCGCACAGATTACCAGTCCACTCGTGACCAGGATCAATCGAACTTGGTCGAAACGTTGAATTTTGCGAATAGACCCGATACATTAATATAATAACAATTCTAACAATCCACATGTAAGACCACCAACATCTAAAACTATAACCATCCAATCAATTCAAGCCGTCAAAAATTTCAATGATTGAAATACAACATTCCCATACATTATAATTCCCATCGTGATACGTAATGGCCTCGTGGGTTGGTCATTTAATGGAGCCGATCGCGCAATGACCCCGCTTCTGTGGGGAAAGACGAAGCTTGAACATTTGTTTTAGGATATAATCATCAAATCAGTACATGAGAAGATTGATGTTGAAGTTATTAAAAAAGTAGATCACGTTAACTCCGATGATATAAACATTATAGGTCAATTGTATTAAACATTTGATGAACATCAGGAGCCAAAAGATACAAATGATTGCGTTAATTAGTAAAAGTAGTACAACATAAAACAGTTCAATGTCACAACACATGACATTAATGATAATGTAATTAATGTTTGGCCTATTTAATTAATTGCGCGTAGAGATCTGTAATATTACAGGAAGCGGCACTACGTAAGTTACGTACGTAGTCGTTTCCTAATTGATGAATATAAATAAGAAATTTCAGTTTCTAAGCACAAAGGTGAATCACATTCACTAAGAAACAAGGAAACATAAAGTCTAGGAAAATGTAAATGCCATAAACCTATGATCCTATGATCCTGTAGTCAAACATCATGCACTTGCAAATGAGCCGAAGCACAAAACTCGTTACCCACATATGAGCGAGCAATTTAACATAAATTATAATAACAATGCACTGAACAACACGAACAGTTTTCTATGCATACAAACGCTTGTAAACATAACTATGGAATTTCTCTTGAATTATGCTCAGAATATTATGCTAAGTTTGTTCCCTTTGGAGAAATGAATGATACTGAAGCTAGCCATAAGCATTAATCTACAAAAGCATTAAGGCAGTCCAAATAAGAGGATAGTACTAAAATAGAAAATATAGGAGCCAGAATTGCAAGTACTGAGTAAAATAAACTTTGTAGTCACGCGGAAGTAGTGAGAAATTAATAATCATAAACATTGCGATCACCTCATTTCAAAACGCCTTTAATAGTAAGTATTGGATGCATCTGAGTCACAACTGACATGAAGATTAAATGAATCGAAAATTAATGGTTTATATAACAATCAGTATAACATATTTGTACAAGCATGGAGTAAAAATCATGCAACAGAGACACCCTAAGGAATGTAAAGAATAAGGAAAAAGTATTGCAAAATGTCGCAGTGATAAAAATTGCTATATCAGGATTTAGATATCCTGTATAGTTCCATTTTACCGCGGCATATACATTTATCCTGGTACTTATACCATGAGCTTATCTACCATACGCGGACAAAATATAAAGAAATATAATGTACTCATTTATACACCTATTTACACTCACGCTGAGAATAAACTGACATGTTCATGCAAATATATGTTTGCTCCGAGTGAGAATCGAACCAATAGCCTGCGGCTTGGCTGTCAAATAATACCTAAATATGAATTGTATTTCTTAGTGCTTATTAGAATTTATCAAGTTAGACAGATAGTTAAGTCAGACAATGTAACTAAAAGCACTTTCACTAATACTCTTCCTACGACTAAGCTAATTCTTTTGAAATATCTCGAAGCTGTGAAAGAATTGTTCTCTAAAGAAATTGACAGTTAAAGTATTAGATCTCTCCGAGTTTCTAATCCACAATGAATGTCACTCGTTACGGATTAAATCTTCACATGCTTACATATTTACTATGATTACCGAGAATTTTCTTAAATAGATCGTACGTGAGATAGTTTAGAAGAAAATACGTTCCATGTGATATAAATATAGCGAGACAAACTTTCTTCTTAATCTTTGAACGCCTAGAACAATTTAATAATAACACACAACTCTTATTATAAATTTTAGTAAAGCATCAAGCAGATATTGAAATACATTTTGAGTGTTTCGAAAGATATAGATAAGAAGAAGCGCAAATAAAAGAGAAAGAAATCTTATTGATAGGATTGAAATTGCAAAGAGGATAACGGGACAATCTACCAGTCTTCCTTAACTAAACAAATATCAGTTTCTTTATATCAGCTAATACGCATTTATGTAGTTCAGTTAATATTCGAGTAATAATAAAGTGGATATTATGAAGGAATTGGTGTCTGCACGCACCGCACATAATTGCTCTATTAAAGGGAACAATTAATCAAAATGGAGGCGCAGTTGCAACGCTTGGTCTTGTCAGCAATATAGCTTGGGTTGCATTAATCTCAATGAATAAGGTTTATTTGCTCTGAGAAGCATTATCTTGTGCCATCGAACAATCCAATGAAGTAGAATTACATTCATTTTGTTTAAAATCGATTTCGCCAATTCTCCACCACACATCTTTGTTTCTTTTTCCATGCTAAACATTTAGATGTAGTGATTGCTCGGTACTGTTATAAATCAGTGCAAAATCACTATCGATATTACTAATCTAAAAGGATTTTTCCTCGATGTCATGTACGCTGTTCTTATTTCTTACTTTATAATGTATTTTTAACGAATAATAGTGGAACTAAAATGCATGAAAATTGGTAACGCGCCATGAAATTCTAGATTTAGCAAGTATTTGGCGTTCAGACAAAATTCCAAAGAAAAAAATATATCCATTATTCATTAAAACCATGAAACTGGATATTGTAGCACACAAAACTCATTTATTTCTTCTGCTATGGCAAAAAAAGTTGATGACCTTGTTGATTGAAGCCCGAAGGCAATTTGTAAGGTAAATGAACTGGTTGGCTAGGCGCTATTTGTATTTATTATAAATCCAACATTGCTAGATAGACAAGAGATTTGAGTAGAGAGAGCAAATTCTAAAAATTATGTTTTCCTATAAACCAAAACTTTGGTAGTCTTTATTCCAAACATTTCTCTTGTATTTGGAAATCATCGAAAGGTTGTAGACCTTACATCAACAAATACCGACATAATGGTACATTTCATTGGATGCCTAATTCGACATTTCCATTCACACCACAATAAAAAGCTGTCGTAAATCTTCAGCCGACTTTATACTCTGGTTATTGGTAGTTGTTAAAAGTCACCATTAAATAGTATTTCTCGTGGTCTCTGTGAGGGGAGAGGAACGAAGATTAGAATTATAGCGAAGGCGTGACAGTTGACAGTGTTTTACTGTTAGGAATTCTTGATTCTAACTACGTTATATTGTTAGAAAATTCATTTAGAGAGATCGAGAGGTTTTAACGGTTTAAATCCTCTGATATTGTTCTAAGTAGGATTTCCTGGAAATACAAAACAAATACCATTAAAATAAATTGTTGAAACTAACAATAGCTATGGAACATAATTTTCAAATAAACTCGACTAAAAATATGAACAATGTGGTTTTATTCTTTATTGAGGTTAATCAAACGATGCTACTAAATGAACAAAATAATATATATGTTTTGTACTAGCCATGTCTTGGTAGGTATCTATATCCATTGAATAAACTAAACTATGTGCAGAATACTGGGCGAGTAATAAAATTTACAAAATGCTTCATGACCGTTCACTAACTTTTAAATAGCAATCAGATAAATAATCTTAATATTAATCGACGTAGTAGTCTACAAATAACCTCGAACTTTGACCTCGATAAACAAACATACTAAACTCAGTTAGTGAAAGGAACTAAAGCCTATAAAATATAAACAAAAATGTAATGCATACATAAATTACATAAGATTTGACCAAGATCAAACATTTACATAACATAGTACATGACATTGACACTGATAGCTTTGGTCAATCATGCCACACCGCGCAAGTTAATGAGTCACTGTCGAACAAGCGCCCGCGCCGCCCGGTGCGCGAGCGATAAACTCTATATTGATTAGAAATGCCGTTAGCCGTGCAACCAAGTAATCTACGATTAAAACCAATTTAAGTTGACTTAACATCGTCGTTGTAATTAATTTCATTGCTTATATTTTTTCTTTTAATTAGACATCTGATAATTGTGCTATGATTAAAGATGGTTGCTCCGATGATATATCTAAAACGCTTGAGAGAATAGTAAAATTGTTCGATGTTTTGAACATTAATGACTTTCATGTTCTAACAGTGATGAATTATGATGAAAGTAATGATCATGTAAACAATGTATCAGCTAGTGAATCCAGTGTGTTTTATTTAATAGACGATACACAAGCTGCAGTTGAACCATTTTAGAAAAGATAGACCAAACTTAAGAATATGTTTGCGTATTCGGTCGTCATTGAAATGATGTCCAATGGAAGTAAAAAAAAAATATACTAGCGAATGTTTTGGACGAATGTAATTCTTGGAATTGTATCGCGGCATGCATTAGATTGGCTTGGTTTTCCTTGAGACAAGGCCAAACTATTAATTCTAGCAATTCAATTCTTCTAGCTGCCATTGAAACTTTGACATTGATTTATTATTTGAAGCCTTTTGTAGAGTCTATTCAAGATTTTCACAACTATTATATAGTAGGTACGTTTTTGGATGAGTATAGTACATATTAGGAAAAGTAAATTTTATTTATGTAAGCTTCACATTCAAGAAACAGTTTGCAGAACACAAATGTTACAATTATAGATTGATTTTTGTTCATACTGATCTATTTCTATTTCTAGTCTATCTAGCGAATACCATCAATTCTCTTGCATTTCTTTTTATATCATTACCACATTAGCTACGGATTCGCTATCATCGATATTTTATTGTACTTTGATGTATGGTATTGTCGGTGTATTATTTTAATGTACGTCTTGCAGAGGCGGTGCAGGCGTGGCAGACTCGCCCCCACCATTAATAATAACAGTCTTACTTCAGATAGCACCGTCTTACCAATTGTTTGAATTGTATTCTTCCTTTTTGAGATAGTTGGTATTGATATCGTGAGACGTATGTAGTTCTTGGAAGTAATTCCAGTCAGATATGGGTATTTTAATGGTAGGCCATTACTCAATTACAAGACTGACTAGTGCTATGGAGATTTCTTTCAACTTAAAACCACTAGATTTAAAAAATAAGTTTGTCGAATGATTTGATTGATTGTCATATATCTAAGACTGTTACAAACTAATAATAACTTTGTGCAAATACTAGTAAAGTATCAATTGCAACTATCACGTAACAAATTGCTTGGTGTATTGCAATTTCTGATAAGCATGCAACAAAGCGCCGACTTATAAAAATGCATATCATTTCCACTGTAACGCATTATACAATGGAAATAAACATCGCCTGAATAATAAGTGCATATAAATTATCTCGACAGTAACTAAGCTCTGTACATCTAAATGAATGGGTATTAATGTTCATTCATTCATCGTTCGCCAGACTGAATGGTGGTGTGCACATTTTTGCATTTTATAATTGCAAATCCTTTTGATGTGATCTCATTGAAGGTATCATTAACTGGGGTTACCTAAATTAAATACGTGTCTTTGGCCCGTACTTTCACAGAAAACTTAGATAAGGGTGACCTTAATTAACCTTAAACACACTCCTGGTTTTCCTCAATAAATTAATTAGGGAAAAAGACCAACCGCTGCGCGCTGTCGCTTGGTTAAATAAGAATTTGAAAAATGTTATAAGTAATATTATGGTAAGTAATTATATATTAGAAGTAAGTTCCATTATTTATGCATATATTCTATGTTTATTGAATGATGCACCACCGTCTATTACCGTCTCTTCTCTAACATCTTTTCGATCCAAAGCTGGTTTTAACGATAAGACCGCGCATTGTTCATTATTTAATTTTCTTTCTAGTGTACTATAAAGAATTCGTATATCTACATTCTTAACTCTATGTATCATTGGCAAAATATTATTTTTAATTATGTTACCACAACTTTAATCCTTGTTGAATTTCTATCCGGAAGTCTTCTCAGATTAAGGGTGTTACAAATTTGTTTGGTAGAATCAATTGTAACGTCCTTAAGTGCCTTATTTGGGCCGTTCATTTAATAAACAATTTTTACATTTGAGACATCTTAATACCTGTCGCTTCATATACCCGATATTGCATCAATGCACGTGGGTGTTGCTGTAGCATTAAGATCTCATAAATCTTACAGGCCATTGCAGGCATTAATTATTTATCATGTGGGAAGAGGGCGGTCTTACCAGAGGGTTTTATTTCATTAGACACCGAGATAACGCGTTTGATGTTGATTTATGGATCTTGATCAAGGCCTTTGGTACCTACTTTACGACGATTTACACGACACTTCCTGTATCTGGTTGCTTTATGTTAGTTTTGTTTGGGTATTTTCTAAGATCTTTAATTATGGAATGTTACTAATTGCTGGGTACATTAATATTATTTATGGTATTATTATTTTATTTTGTCAAGCTGCCCTCAATTGCTTAAGATCCTCAGTCTTCAGTTTGGGAATGTAAGTTTCATATCTAGAATATACAATGTCCGTCATAGATAACGAGTTCATTTAATAAAAATGCTTTGATATTTGTATTTTAAACCCTGAATCTGTCACTTTTTTAAACTCAAGTGCAGTACTTATTGTACTCAAGTGCAGTTTCTGTAACCGCAGAAAAATTCAAACGCTCATCTTCATACCTTTTAATTTTATTAACCACAAACCACAATTCCGCACGATTCCATCCAACACAAAACTAAGAGAACTCAGAACATTCTAACACGCTGTATATAATTAGAAACATTGGCGGATGCAATAATTTCGTAACTTCCTCCCTACAAAGTGGGCAATAGGAGCATATTAAGAGCAATCTAACTCTGAATTGCGGTGAAAAGTGCAACGAGGGAGTTAAGAGTATGGTTTCGATGGATACGGCTAATGTGGCGTTAAGCTTGTTGGTCCATAGGGTTGTCAAAACAAATAAGAGGAACATTGTAGACTTGTTTAGTGCCGCAGAGATTGTCGAAAAGGTCAATTGCAAGAGATGAATGGTGGAATATTGAAGATGATCACTCAGCAATATGTTCATCAAGATCGGTGCGGGCGGATCCTAAGAGGATTTCCCCACGGTGAAACAAAGGTTGAAGACAATGGTTAAGATGATGAAGTGGATAGTGATGTGATGAAATTGCAGAAAACATTTGAACAACTACTGTGTTTTATATTATCTTTCATCATAGCATGATGATATCATAAGTTTATATAGTGTTTAAAAGAATCACCCGAACATAAGCTACACAGTTTTTATTTTACTGTCGTGTCTCTGATGGGAAAATGTTCACAGATAAAAAATGCCTTTTTAACGGCTCCCAACCCTATATGCGCAAAACTAGTAGGACCGTAATTGCCGGCGTGTGATAGTATGCTCTCGGCATGATTGTATGGCGCTTCTACTGGTCGGCTTAATAAAACAATTGGATTACCAGCTCCAGTAAATTGGCAATTGGACTTAAATCTGTTACGAGAACTCGAAAGGAATAACCCGAAGACAACGAGGAAGGAAGAAGGCCCTTATATGATTATCAGAAATTCAAGAAATAAATAACAAATTCCGTGGGCACATCTCACAAATGGATATATAAGCCTGCATCGAATCAAACCTAATAATTAAATGTTCTTTATGACAGAATTTGGGATCATCACTTGTTAGTGAACCTTTCTCCATTTTCAAAGATAAAGCCACCGAGAGCACTGCAAATAATAACTCGGTCAAATTTAAAATTAGCTCACGTATCATATTCATAAGTGGAACACTCACCAGGAAGACTGACGACAGTTCCTTTCCAATTGGCAGTGCAATAAGGATATTTAATTTCCTTGCATTAACTAGAACCTATTCATTGATATGAAGACTAATTTAGCCATGATACGATACAGGAATCGTCGCCCACATTTCTGTACCAGGATGGCATCGTTTAGACCGGAGGGAGATTCCGCTGCATCAATTGAGAACAATCATAGTTTTTAAAGTGAATTGATTAAAACTGAGTGTTTTTTAACAATTTAAGTATTACTTTCATATTGTTATCATGACGAAATTTTATCAGCAGTGGAATTTGTGTGTATATTGAACATGACAGAACTATAGGAATGTGTGAATGAGGATATGAAAGACTTGATGTGGGGATATATCCGGAGACCAAAAAAGTGGATTGACATGACAAAAGAGTCGATGCTGAAACATTTTCTCATGCAATTAACTACACGAGTACTTTTTAAGCTTTCGCGAACTAAATTCATTGTAATATTAATGTATCATATGTATATATAAAGGCACAGTTCACTCGTGACCACGATCAATGCAACTTGATCGATACGTAGAGGTTAGTCAAAAAAAAATAAAGATAATAATCTGTGCGGGAATAGACCCGATACATTAATATTACGACAACTACACGAGATTTAGAAATCCACATAGCGAAGCAAGTTCGTGGTGTAGCATGATTAGCCGTTCTTAATCGATCGGCAAGGTTAAGCTACGCCTGTCGTGGTCGGTACCTGGATGGGTGACCGCCTAGTGGTATTTCAAATTGAGCGTTTCCGTGCTTCGGAAGGCACGTAAAGCCGTTGGTCCCGGTTATCACTTAATTGTGATAGTCGTTAAGCTAGTTGGATGCCTCCCAGGCGGCTTGAAAAATTCCAACAGTAGGTTGACCACTAGCCTACCTCCACCGATCCGCAGCCGCAGTGGGCACGCGTGGTGGAGTATTGCCCATTCCCTTTCACCTTCATTTGTGAAAGGAGGCCTGTGCTCAGCAGTGGGACATTATAGGCTGATGATGATGATGATGATGATAGCGAAGCAAGTTACTGACTCTTACTTAAAATACAATAATCAAAATGACGATTGAAGATTACCGATTACATGAATCTTAAGAAAAACTTAACTGAACTGCATAAGCTTACGAAACGTACAATTAGTAAAACATTTCCTTTGATATATACCTCGTTAAATTGCGAAATGGGAACGCGCGATAGTACACCATTGTTTTAGCACTCAAGTAGTATTAGGCGTAAATACATTCTGTAACTAGGTGGGCTTCTAAAATAGCTATTACTGCATACGTTAGCAAATAAATTGGGTTCGAGATCAAATGTTATTATAACATTAATGTTATCAGTAGTTTGGGTGACCATTCGGTTACATTAATCACTTAAATGACCTCCGCTACAAATTGTGATGAAATGAATCAAACTTTTAAGTTATTTATAATGTTGAATATTATAATCTTATTGATAGTCTTTTTATCGTCTTCTTCTTAACACAAAGTATGCAGTTTAGCCAAAGAATAAGGAATAGTGCTACTTATAGCGATAGCGTTTACATTTCTGTATAGCAGTGTTTTTCAATCTTATTGAATTCGCGACTCCCTTACAGGTTGAAAAATTCTGGCGACCCAGACAAAGAATTTATATATTAAAAGACTACGATAATCATTTTGATACCTTTACTTATTAGTCTGCAAGAAGCTGAGAGAGGTTTGCAACTAAGTAGGTAAGAGGTAAGTTGGACGCCCGCTTGCGCGAAGTCTACCTTGCTTTTTTCCTTCTGCCGGCGACGCCCCGACTAAGGTTTCGTGACACCCCTAGGGGTCGCGACCCACAGATTGAAAAACACTGCTCTATAGGAATTAGCACAGCGCCTCTCGCGGAATATTTATGTAACTAATTTCCTTTTAAAATTTTAGTAAACTCTAATGCTCTGGCTACTGGTTCCCACTTTACACGCTCCGTTTAGTCTGGAATCAGACACGCGTGTGTGAAAAATGTACCAATTTGAGTAATTGATTAAAAACATATTTTAACGCAATTTACTTACACTTCAAATGTTGAAATAATACACAAATCATCATTTTAGTATATGTTACAAGATTATACCTATATAATTTCATTCAATACATACAACAACATAATTATGCCCTCGACTGTAATGATGCGCAAACGCAACTGATACAGGCTGTATTATATAGTGTGGGAATCATGCGGGGTTCCATATGGAGTTCAACGACCATTCAATCAATGATTTTATTTTTTGTTAGTCCCTTTTTGATGAAAACACCCACTCAAGCATGGTTTCTAGCAACCCATACACCTACAGAGTGTGGTTTCGCAGTCCCGCCAAATAATTTGTGCTGCAGTCGATAATATAACCTAGATACCGACTGCAGCGCCATCTGCCGGGCTGATTTGTGAATCTAAACCACCCAGGGCGCCACCCAAACGCATACAAAAAAAAAACATTCAATTCGGTCCAGCCGTTTAGGAGGAATTCAGTGACATACACACGTACAGTAGAATTAACTCCCTGGATGGTTTAGATAGGGTAGGGTAGGGTAGGTAGCACCACGCGAACAAAGTTGCGCCGGGCAGCTTGTATCATATATTTTTCTATAAAATATAAGTTAGATGATTTGATTTTGTGTTTAACAGTAGGTAAATATGACGGGAGTTCAAAACAACACTCTGTATTTTAATGATCCGGTATAATGCGGAGCGGAGCGGTGCGGATATTTCAACTTCACTGATAATGCAGGTACGCACAAATATTGATATAACTGCTCCATGTGGGAACTTACGAAAAGATGCGCAGGAGTTCGTTTCTCAGGACCTAAACACTTGCGCGCCAAAGATTATAATGTTAAATAGATATGACAATTGATTATTTGCCGAGGTATTTTGTAGCTATTTGGTATTATTTAGTTCCATAAGGAGGAGCCATTAACAACACCGTTTAGGTATATTTCAGGGATTTGTTTTGTTTAAGTAACTAATTCATCTTTTTAGATTTTCCATTTAAAACTTTTTACTATTGTTACCGTTAGCCTGACTTAGTTCTTTTATTTTATGTGCATAATTTTTTTTTTATATACGACTAAATCTGTATATAAGCATACGACCCGCCTGATGGTAAGCGGTTACCGTAGCTATATGGACGATTGCAACACACGAAGCATCGCTCACGCGTTACCGATCTTTCCCCCCTCCCTAATGAGCTCTGGCGACATTACTCACGTTCAGGAACACAACTTTACACAACATAAAGTTATTTGGCTGCGGTATTCTGTCCCAGTCGAGCCGCTCTTTTAGCGAATAAACGCTACGCTCTATCTCTCACTTGCTCCATTGTCACATGGGAGTTTGTGACCATACTCTACCTACAAACATCATATCTGCCAGTTTAATCTTTGTCAAAATTATCGGCTTCGCCAAAGAGTCATGGTGCCACCTAATTGTTATCTTCTCAGCCACAACATGCTTGAATCATAAAGATAACGCAAAGCATTTAAGTTGCATCAACCACACTTAAGACTGCGTCGAGCAAAAAGTGAAAAAAGGGTAGTTACGGTTAAGTTGATATTAACGAAAATAATTTGTTTATACAGTGAAAATCTACATAAATGTTACAATAGATAATGTATTTACAATGTTTGTGAGGCAAACATATGGAATATGGTATAGGTTTTTTAATGGACTCATATGAAGTTGAGCAAAATTCTACAATAATGCGTGCTGGGATTCAAAAGATTTCGTATATTTTTCCTTAGAAATATTCTGTAGAAATGTAGTCAGTTAATTCTCTAATATGTAATCTTGCAGTTTTGCGACTGATATTTTCATTATATTGTCTAGAAGATTTATTATGATTTTATTCAAAATGCGCTCCGAATTCACCATACATTTTTACTATGGGCGCGCGACGTTAAATATATACGTGAGATACGGCGCTCGAAAATTTAGTCGACCACGAGAGCTCAGAGAGAGACCACGTCTCTTTGCGGAACGACTGCTTAGGAACACTCGATCGCGATCTAACGTGTACGTACACTCTAAATCAAACAGCATAACGACATAACTTTAGTTTTTCGTTTTTTGAGGATAATATAATATTATTTTTATTACTTTTGTTTAATTTGCAATGTTAATCAGTTAGTTTGCTTAGGTCAAATCTTGCAAGCTGAATCTTTTCTCAGAATTTTGAAAAAGTGTCCGCCATGTTGAACTTTTTAGGTACTGGTCCGATTGCTCTCAAAATCGATATTTGTGAGTCCTTGAGATCACAAAACAAGAATCTTTTCTCAAAATGTTGAAAAAGTGTCCGCCATTTTGAACTTTTTAGATACTGGTCCGATTACTCTCAAAATCGACATTTGTGAGTCCTTGGGGTCACAAAACAAGAATATTTTCTCAGAATGTTGAAAAAGTGTCCGCCATGTTGAACTTTTTAGATACTGGTCCGATTGCTCTCAAAATCGATATTTGTGAGTCCTTGGGGTCACAAAACAAGAATCTTTTCTCAAAATGTTGAAAAAGTGTCCGCCATGTTGAACTTTTTAGATACTGGTCCGATTGCTCTCAAAATCGATATTTGTGAGTCCTTGGGGTCACAAGACAAGAATCTTTTCTCAAAATGTTGAAAAAGTGTCCGCTATGTTGAACTTTTTAGGTGCTGTTCCGATTGCTCTCAAAATCGATATTTGTTAGTCCTTGGGGTCACAAAACAAGAATCTATTCTCAAAATGTTGAAAAAATATCCGCCATGTTGAACTTTTTAGATACTGGTCCGATTGCTCTCAAAATCGATATTTGTGAGTCCTTGGGGTCACAAAACAAGAATCATTTCTCAAAATCTTGAAAAAGTGTCCGCCATGTTGAACTTTTTAGGTGCTGCTCCGATTGCTCTCAAAATCGATATTTGTTAGTCCTTGGGGTCACAAAACAAGAATCTTTTCTCAAAATCTTGAAAAAGTGTCCGCCATGTTGAACTTTTTAGGTGCTGCTCCGATTGCTCTCAAAATCGATATTTGTTAGTCCTTGGGGTCACAAAACAGAAATCTTTTCTCAAAATGTTGAAAAAGTGTCCGCTATGTTGAACTTTTTAGGTGCTGTTCCGATTGCTCTCAAAATCGATATTTGTTAGTCCTTGGGGTCACAAAACAAGAATCTTTTCTCAAAATCTTGAAAAAGTGTCCGCCATGTTGAACTTTTTAGGTGCTGCTCCGATTGCTCTCAAAATCGATATTTGTTAGTCCTTGGGGTCACAAAACAAGAATCTTTTCTCAAAATGTTGAAAAAATATCCGCCATGTTGAACTTTTTAGATACTGGTCCGATTGCTCTCAAAATCGATATTTGTGAGTCCTTGGGGTCACAAAACAAGAATCTATTCTCAAAATCATGAAAAAATATCATGTTCTTGTTTTGTGACCCCAAGGACTAACAAATATCGATTTTGAGAGCAATCGGACCAGCACCTAAAAAGTTCAACATGGCGGATATTTTTTCAACATTTTGAGAAAAGATTCTTGTTTTGTGACCCCAAGGACTAACAAATATCGATTTTGAGAGCAATCGGACCAGTATCTAAAAAGTTCAACATGGCGGACACTTTTTCAAAATTCTGAGATAAGATTCTTGTTTTGTGACCCCAAGGACTCACAAATATCGATTTTGAGAGCAATCGGACCAGTATCTAAAAAGTTCAACATGGCGGACATTTTTTCAACATTTTGAGAAAAGATTCTTGTTTTGTGACCCCAAAGACTCACAAATATAAATTTTGAGAGCAATCGGACCAGTATCTAAAGAGTTAAACTAACTGCAACAAAACTTGATATTTATTAGGTATTTTAAACAAATATATTATTTTGATGACAATTGCGTTTACATAATATATGAATAGAATATGGATACATTAATTAGTATTCCATACTAGTAATTAGCTACACATAATACAATGTCCTCTCATTGTAACTGATGTCAATCAACACTAAATATTATTATTTTAAAATTTTAATTTACTTACTTATATCGTGCGGGTGCAAACGGCCAACCGAGCTGAGAGTACTGACTGTTGTGTGCGTGTCGACACACACAACGCTAACCCGCAGTAAAACACCTATTTGCCGCGCGCTGCCTTCGCACGACGCCCTCTTAACGAGCTAAGTAACTACTTAAGTTATACATACTGCGCTTAAAAATCTTTTAGCTAAGTAGTGAATTAAGATACGAGTGTATTTACGAGTAACAGGTGACGTTATGGTTATTTATTAATATAATAATAATATAATATTATAATTAATGTAAATAAATGTGAAAGTTAGAATGAACTGTACGGTGACGCATGTCACTTGATTGAATGAGTACTAAAACAAATTGTCGATTTTCGTTGAAATGTCGTTGATTGGAATTCCAATGGAGGTGTCCTTTCTCATGTTTTCATTCGAATAGGGTTTTTTTTATGTCAGAAGGCCTTAAGGCAGACCGTCCACCTGGTGGTAAGGGTTACCGTCGCCAATGGACACTGGCAATACCAACCAATCAACTCACAAAATTATCATCAGAGTTCCCTTCGCTGAGAAGGGAACTCTGATGACAGACGTTTACAGAGCATGCTTGAAGAAGAAAAAGGAAAAAAAAAAGAATTTCTCTTTTTACAACAAATATGACAGCTACCGACCTCATGTCATCTGTCGTATACACGCCCGACATGCGCCAAGAAGCTAAACGACATTCCAATCCAAATAGGTTATAATTTTTAATTTCTCACCACGGATCACGGCATCCTGCTGTCACACTGACACTGACGTGGTAAGGCCTCCTTAACGGATACGGTTAATCTGACAGGTCGCGAGCGCGAGCGTGTCGGATGTTTTGACAGCGCCGCAATTACCTGCCACTTTGTTTGGCGGCTGAGTGTACCGTACGTTCACATCCTGCGGGTGTACTCATGAAATGGGGACCTAATTCTGCAATGTTGATTGGGGCGAGATTTGCTTGGCCGTAAGTTATAAAAGTGCATTTTCTTTTGAAGCATAAAGATCAATATGCGTTAGCCAAATTCATCGTAGTCAAGTAACCACCGATCCTAAATCGATAGAAAAAGGAATTCAACAACCGAAATGGGTTTAAATCTGCGAATTGAGTTTTGACCACAATCTCACCATGGTTAGTGATGATATGTGGCCGAAGGTGGTAAACATACAAAGCCTAGAAGAAACTGATTCTCAAGTGCAGCTGTCGGACGGAACACACCGATATGTGCTTGGCTACAGATTTCAACTTAAGGCGGCCCTCTGTGGCCGGCGCAACTTCAACGCAAGCATAGACTAAAAGCTTGTTGTTTCATCCAACGTAATGTTTGACTGCGAAAAAAGAGAGACAGTATCAGAGCCGTCGGTTATCAGTCGGTAAATTCCGCTGATCACTCGCGGCCGCTTCGCTAGGTCGTCATTCATGATTTCGCATTCATAAAACTTGTTCCAGGAGTATACTTCTTGTGAAAAAATCTTACAAGTTTGTGAAAAAAAAGTTAGTTATTTAGAATCTCCAATACATTTGCAAGTCTGGTATCTAAATGTTTTCTTTACTTTTACAATTTATAGGTACATTAGATATGGCCAAAGTTCAGGCAAAAACGCTGTTTTTCGGAGGCTTTGACTGAATTTGTTTCACACTTTTTTTTAATTACGCCTAGATACACGGCTAGATATAGTGCACAAGATACTAATTTGTTCAAAACATCTAACGAAAAATGTTTAACAACGCCATGATAAGTACAGGGGTTTTATATGAAAAGTATGACGAATTGAGTCCTCTTAAGGGTGGCAGCCAGCCAGGTACTATGTACTACACTACTCAGCTTCGAACTCACGACCTTCGCAAGCACTGTTACCTAGTAAGGTGTAACAAATGTGCGTGTTTTCTCGCAGATTAAGTAGACTAGCGATAAAGATATGGCCTAGACACAGAAAAGTAACTGTACTTTAGCACTACACGTTCCTAACTGACTGACTATGATCCTAACTAATATAAAAAATGCGAAAGGGCGTTTGTTGGTTTGTCTTTCTTTCAGCAACGGATCGAGTTTTTTATTTGCATAGAGAAAATACATACCTGATATTCATTCAATTTGTATTTGCTTTTTTGACCTCACTCCCGTCTTCCGCGCGCTCTATCTGCCTTTTGTTCTGTAATCTGTGTTGGCGGATATCTTATAAATTCTATACTATTTGACAGAAGCCGTCATGTTATTCCAAAGGGGATAGAACCTTTGTGGCATAGCTAGCCGCCGCCATTTTGATTTTTTTTCAATGTCGCGGCGCACGGTGTAATTGGTATATTTGGGTAGAGGACACTTATACAAACAAAAAATGTTAATCAATATGGGGGCCTAAAGTGTCACGTTTCCGAGATATTTGGAGTTAAAGATCGCCATATGAGAATTATGACAATCATAAAAAATTAACTTATTATGTGTTTATATGCATTCGATTGGATTCAAATAATAGTTCCCAGGTTGATTTATCAATTTTTTAGAATAGAGTTACACTAGGAGCACGAAAAACAATATTTTTAATTACTTACCTACTAAACAGCATCGTAATATTCGCTATGAACCACAATGTTGTCAAAGTAGCTCGGATCGTGACTTGTTTTCAATCTTGTCATTATTATACAAACAAAAACGACAATACTTGTCCTAAAATCTATGTTACCAAGTTAATTGGAACTAAAGATCGCTAAGTAATGTTTCCTAGGCGCCAAAATTGCAATAGCGATGTAAATAAATAAAAAAACCCGGTCCCGCGGCCGGCCCGACCTAATAAAACTTCCACCTAAATGAAAGTCCCGTCATCGTGGAAGACTGCTCACGTACACACAACGGCACCGGTGTCTTCTAACCAAGTTACCAGCATATGGGCTTCCCGAGGGACTATACAAATGGGTCGCCAATTTTCTGTCCAGTAGATGCATAAGAGCTGAGAGATATAAATGCTGGCGTTCCGCAAGGGTCTGTACTGTCCCCAACACTGTTCCTGCTGCATATCAATGAAATGCTGTCTATTGACGGCATTAATTGTACAGAGGACGCTCATTGCAAATATTCCTCGTTTCGTGGTGGATGAAAGCCGCGAACGGCTTGTGTCTGAAATCGAAAACACACTAACTAGTGTCTCCGATTACGGTCGACTAAACCTAGTCCATTTCAACCCCACTTAGACCCAAGTCTACGCGTTCACCGCTAAGAAATCCCCATTTGCTGTGGCTTCACAATTCCAGAACACGGACATCAGTGAAAGCATCGGGATCCTCGGCATCGGCATTTCTAACGACATCAATAATCTAGAAGACAAGGTTAAGCTAGCAACCAAAAAACTCGATGTGCTCAACAGAGCGAAGCAGTACTTCACATCGGGGCAAAGGCTGCAACTTTACAAGTCACAAGTCCGGCCTTACATGGAGTACTGCTCTTACTTGGATACCAGTTTGGTCCTTTAGACTCGGTTCAGCGACGTGCCATTAGAATTGTCCACGATCCCGTGCTCATAAGCAGCTCAATCTAAGGAGAGACTTTGCCTCCTCATGTGTGTTCTACCGCTTGTACAACGGACAGTGTTCTGTAGAATTGTTTAACCTGATGCCCACGGCTACCTTCTACCATCGCAAGTCTCGCCATTGACGGGGAGTCCATCCTCACACATTGGAACCAAAATAGTTTCAAACTATGCGGTCTCAAAGGAGCTTTCTTCGCTTACAATCAGGCGGGCCGTATGTTTGTTTGCTACCTTACTAGTTTTAAAAAACCTTTTATTTAAAGGTTTAAGTTCACGGCTTGTTTCTATTATGTGTTTTAATATATTTTTAAAACCGTGATGCAATTTTATTTGACCACTATTGCTTAAAAACAAGAACATAAATTGTACTTAATCAACTTTAAACTCACTTCATTCGTCTAATATTATATATACATCGATATTCCAATATCTCGGTAACATGATATTTTAACACAAGTATTGTAATTTTTGGTTAATAACGGCGACATGGAAAACAAGTTAACCACTACGATCCGAGCTACTTGACAACATTGTGTTTCATTGCGAATATTGCGATGCGGTTTAGTAGGTAACCAATTAATGAATATTGTTTTTTCCTGCTCTTTGTTTTGCTATATTCTAATAAAAAGTTAAATCAACCTGGGAACTATTATTTGAATACAATCTAATGCATATAAACACGTAATAAGTTAATTTTTAATGATTGTCGTAATTCTCATATGGCGATCTTTACCTCCAAATATCTCGGAAACGTGACACTTTAGGTCACCATATTGCTTAACATTTTTTGTTTGTATAAGTGTCCTCTACCCAAATATACCACTTACACCGTGCGCCGCGACATTGAAAAAAAATCAAAATGGCGGTGGGTGGCTATGCCAGCTCCCATACAAAAATGTTCGTACCCCTTTCTAAATGAGACTTCGATGTCGAAATCGAAGACGCGAGACTATTATAATACAAATTACCCTTTTTGTAAGCGTAAGCTATTTGTCCAGCGGGTTCGAATCCTACAATAAGCTTGAGCTTTCGGTGAAGGAAAACATCGGTGACTCTGTCGGTGCACTGCACGGTGAGCTCTGTCGATTTTTTACTCCTGACAATTATCAAAGAAATAGGAAGCACAATTTTTTCGCCGTGCCATCGTGTCGCACTGTGGCGCGTGCTAACTCGCCCATCCCGCGCACCCTCTCCGCGCTCAACGCTCTCCTGGAAAAAAATCCTGACTGTGATCTGTTTGCGGATGGATGGCCGGATATATTGTGTGAGTGTTTGCGATTCTGTGAGAAGGATGTATGACTGTGTGTTTAAATATATTATGTAATGTAAATAATTGTAATTTTCTTAATTTTTGTATATCTTTAATTATTGTAATTGGTGTGTAACTGTAATAATTAAAGTAAAAATAAATAAATAAATAAATCGTGAGGAAACCATAGCAGGGTACTTTTTAGTACCCACCCGGCTGGCTAGTACCCTCATGTTGAAAATCTATCGCTGATCACCTACCGGTGTATTCCAACAGCTGCACTTGAGAGCCAATTCATTTCTAGGCGTTGTTTGCTTACCACCTTCAGGTACCTACTTACCATGGTGAAATGGTAGCAAACAGTGCTATACTATAAAAAAAAAAGTGACATGCACTCTTTTAATACTAGAAATAAGCATAAACTTTTGACCTCTGTTTATAGACTCCAAAAAGTGCAAGGTTCATTTTTAGGACTGAGTGTACACACTCAGTCCTAAAAATGAATGAAATTTTATAATAAGATCCCTAATGAAATTTTAAATTTACCGTTACTAAAGTTTAAGGAACGTATAAAGGCCGCTTTAGTACAGAAGGCTTACTACAATATTAACGAATATTTAAATGATAAAAATGCGTGGTTGTAGCGCTCGCTCTCGCAGGAAACATCTGATGTAATAAATTTAAGTTTGTTTTTGAAAAGAGTAATCGCTGAGTTTATTGCCGGCTCTTCTCAGCAAAATCAACCTTCCGAACCGTGCATTAGTGCATTAGAGTATTAGAGTTTGACTATTCATAAGTGCCTGTGAAGGCCTATTTGAATGAATAAATTATTTCATTTCATTTCATATACATAATAAAAGAAAACTATACTCCACGCCAGCCAGTCCTTTGCCGGTGGGTAATCAATATCATAACTAATTGAAGACTCATTTGCTAGTTTAAGGAACACATTCATATATTAAACTTATTGTGATAATGAATCACCTATTGGGTAAGTACATTAATTTAATTAAGTACATTGGTGATTAGATTCCACTTGTAGTTACTATGAATCAACATAATGATAATTCTATTTAAACTTATGTAAGTGTATAAAAAAGTTATCTAATTACCCAAAATGTATTGGATAATTAGATAATAAATAATCTAATATATATTTTTTTTCAGAACATAAACCCTTTAGTTTAATACCATTTGTTTTGACTAATTTATACTAATAATAAAGCAGAAGAGTTTTGTTGTTTGTTTGGTTAAACGGGTTCTGGAATTACCAGTTGTATTCGAAAAATTCTTTCACTATATTATGCTCAAATATTATAGGCTACTTTTTATCCCGGGAACGCGGGTGAAACCGCGGGGACAGCTAGTATTATGATAAGCATAGTGTCTGCTTATTTGTCACAGTCACACTGGTCACTGCATACAAAATGTAGCCTTATTGTAGTTCATGCTTGAGGTGGCTTAAAATTTATTTACTACACTAAACCTAACTGTCACATTTATTCAGACAAATAAATTCACATTCCAAATGTGGCAAATCTTGGTACTACTTGGATAATTTAAATCAAGATCTTAAATTAACATACATGCTTTTACATCACATAGCTAACAATTTTCGGGCATCACACAGATAGAATTATCAGTCTCACAATAAAATATATCAATTAATAATTATTTTGGTCATCTTATTTAAAGATAAAAACTTTTTTGTTATATAAACAAATATTTTGACAACTTGCTTGCTTATACCATCTCTATACTTCAGAAATCACATCTAAGACCTGGAAACAGAACCCTATCCAATTTTAACATTTTCCATAACCCGTTACCATGCATAACCACATATACGTAAACTGGGTATCGGCCACAGGGTCACTCAATGAACCAAACACTTGAAACATTGCATGAATGCACCCACTGTGCCGCTGAGAACTAAGTCCATTGATGCAACATCTGACAAGCGCTAATATGTTAGTATTTAATTGTTGTTTTGTAACTTTACTTTGATGTTTTGGAAAGTAACTGCTTTAGTTTTTTTTTCAAGGATGTTTTTTTTATTAAGTTAGCAAACAAGCATATGGCCCGCCTGATGGTAAGTAGTTACCGTAGCCTATGGACACTTGCAACATCAGGAATGTCGCTCATTACCAAAAATTCTGTTGCATTGTTTAGCATTTACTTTGTGCCTAGAAAAGAACTGTCAAATGCAGTGGAATACACTGGTAGATGCTTGGGGACAAATTTTCAATTGGTGGCTATCCAGATGGGTACTAAAAAGAACCTTTCTGTGCTTTTTTCACAGAAACCATAAGCTTATTAATGGATAATAATGCACAACCTTTGTTACAACATTCAGGGCAACACTGAGATATCTTCAAATATCAGCAATTAGCAATATTATTCAGTAGTAGATACAGTTATTCTTTCCAAGTTTTTTTCTTAGCAATCATAGTCTCAATATACGGTAAGCGTTTTCAATTCTAGTAGCAATTGTTTCATTTCAACAATAAGCTACTTCTTTGACTGAATTTATTTCTCAGTGAGGTGTCTAGGGATACTGTTTTTATCGTGATTGATTTATTTGAAATCTGGTTTAAATTAAACTGGATCACTGTGTCTGCTTACTTTAAAAAATTAAAATATAATCACAATTATTATCTTCCTATATTTTTTCTCTATGCAGGATGGAATTTTAGATAAGACAAATACTTTATGGAATTTAAATACGAATATTTTAATTAAAGAACAAAAAGAAAACTTTTGGTATTATTGTGGTATCTTTAAGCAATTTGGAACTTAATGCCTAAGTTTGTTGTTTGTTTATTTATTGCAAAATGTAATAAAATTATGCCACCCATAACATGTATTTGACTCGCCTTCGTTTTTTTTTTCATTCCGCAGCTCTTTATATTTTCCTGTTTACTAGAATGTATTCAAATAAACATTTTTATCTGCGTAAAATACTTAGTTTGTAAAATATGAGCGAGTACATAATGATATGTTTAGTCACACAGAATAAGTCTCATGATAAAATATATAAAATCCTATTTGCATAGCAACAAATAATAAATGATAACATACTGATTCAAACTTACCGCAAAATAATATCGCCAAATCCATCAATATTTTTTTCAATATAGAATTTGAATCTCTGTCCATAGCTATCGATTGATTACGAGCATTCTTACGATTGTTTCCTTCCATTGTAACGTTTTAAATCGGAAAATATTCAAAGAAAAACACTTTCACTACCGGCACTAACACGAAATATCGTCAAAAGTGGCGAAGCTAGCGAATAAAAATTGACGTTTAACACACATCCACTACTCAGCGCATGCGCGCGTAAACTGACTGCGTGCGAGAATCGCTGCGTTCAGAAACTTCGAACAAGTTTTTATGATTTCGTTCGTTATAATAGTAGCAAAGAGAATACAAACACTACGTTTTTTTGTAGTTTAAAAAATCGGTAAAATCTGTGTTACGTTTAGCTGAGGTACTAATTGTATAGATAGAGAATAAGATACATTGCTTATATTTTCTAAATTACATTTTCTGAGATCGTGGTGCCTCCAATAGAAGAGACGTCGATTATGTATTATTTCTTTGCTTTATCGTAGTTTTTTTAGATGTTTGCTTTTTAATTAGGGGGTACATACCCCTTAATTAGAGTATATAATCAATACTATATCACAGAATATCGCTCAATAACTCTTTAGCTATAAATTAGGTTACTCACTCTCTCTAGGTACTCTGGTACTACCTAGGTATGTAGGTCATCATCATCATCAGCCTATAATGTCCCACTGCTGAGCACAGGCCTCCTTTCACAAATGAAGGTGAAAGGGAATGGGCAATACTCCACCACGCGTGCCCACTGCGGATCGGTGGAGGTAGGCTAGTGGTCAACCTACTGTTGGAATTTTTCAAGCCGCCTATGAGGCATCCAACTAGCTTAACGACTATCACAGTTAAGTGATAACCGGGACCAACGGCTTTACGTGCCTTCCGAAGCACGGAAACGCTCGATTTGAAATACCACTAGGCATAGGCACTAGGTATGTAGGTACCTGTACCTAATTTGTATTTGAATATTCTGTGCTCGGAATTAACCTTCTTTCTTTCTTCCATGGAAATAACAGTCGTTTACGTACCCAAAATCCAAACATGATATTATTTTCTAAAATGGGCCAAGGAATGAAGCCATAAAAATATTGGTTTTTTTAATTGAATCGATTAGGTAGAGGTGCTTACCTACCTACAAATTTCACGGATTTTATGAACACAATAACGCTTGACTTATTTTTCTCGTTTCACTTTCCAGTCGACTCAATTCGTAGCGTGAAGATTGAATGCGACAAAGGATCCTTTTAATCCGTTTTTTATTTTATTTTTAGGGCAAACGAAAGGAATGCCGACCCGATGCCGCAACTACTAGATAATCGGTAGCTATTGATACGACACCTGTGGACTGTAGATAAATTATAAAATTATTATTTTTAAAGAGAGACATCATAAAAAAACTGGTAGACTCAAGGCTTATTAAAATGATTTAGGAACAAATTAATAGGATACCTACTTCTTTTGACGGGATTCAATGTTTTTTTCAGAAAGTAGTAGGGTAGATATACATTTGCTTTTAAATAAGTAACAGTAAAAAAAACTGAGATGAGCCTAAAGGGCTTATTACACCTTCCTATTTTTAGGATCCTAACTAGGAAATAGGAACGTGTAATCGCAGAAAGAACGGTTAGTGTCCTAAGTAGTGAGATAGGAAGGTCCCAACCGCTCTGCTTCCTTAAACAGGAAAGTGTAATCGCGTCGCTCCGATTTAGGACGTTTAGGGATGTAACATTGTTCTTCAAAACATCGATGTTTTGAAATAATTATATAAGGCTTCTAAAGTCTTGGCGTATATTTTGAGGGATGAATGTATAGGTCATTAGTAATCAAAAAACAATAATAGAATAATAATCCGTACAATATATAATTATATCAAAACATCGATGTTTTGAAATAATTATATAAGGCCCTTCTAAAGTCTTGGCGTATATTTTGAGGGATGAATGTATAGGTCATTAGTAATCAAGAAACAATAATAGAATAATAATCCGTACATTGAAAGTACTACATTATTTATAAATTAATACTTGGTACTTACTTACATAAAGTTCAATTTTGTTTTATTTTAACATAAAGGAGCTCATTTGTATTCATTGAAATTTTAATTTGTGTTATCGGTTTGAGAGAATAAAAAACTTAAAACATCGGAAGAACATCGATGTAAGTATAGTTATATTTTTTTTTAAATCGACCTTTGTTACCTCCCTACGAGTCGCCCGTCCCGCTTTAAGTATAGTTGCTATACTCTTTGCCGCGTCCTAGTTAGAAAGCAAGATAGTGTAGTGTAATAAGTAGCTTCCTGCTTCCTTGTTAGAACCATCCTAGTTAGGATCCTAAATATAGGAAGGTGTAATAAGCCCTTAAAGTAAATATTACATCGTCCTATTTTTAGGATCCTAACTAGGTTCCTAACTAGGAAATAGGAAGGTGTAATCGCAGTTAGAACAGCTTCTGCTTCCTAGTCAGAGCGATCCCAGTTAGGATCCTAATTAGGATCCTACAAATAGGAAGGTGTAATAAGCACTTTAGGAAGTTAATTTGTATTACAAAAAAAAAACTGTAACACGTGTATTTATTTTAAATGACAAATAGCTAATAAATAATAATCAACTAGGTAGGTAACTAGATAACTTTTATTGGTAGGTGGTCTGGTAGGTAGGTAACCCAATGATATTATAATAAAAAGAGGTAGATATCGCATTAACGCACGAAAATTGTTGCAGACAAATTCAGACAATTGTCGTAATTTTGCTTAGCGGCTACATATAGCTATCTCTTTCTGTACCATACGTTCCGTATTATCTATCGCATTCACCTAATTCAACAATAACTGAACACCGCTTAGTATGAGGGTAGCATATCTCTAGTATAATATCATTGTAGGTAACCACCCTACGATGCGTGTTTGTCTGTAGCACAGATTCGATCTCAATCACAGTTTCATTAAACGCACGTAATCGGTACCTAGTCATGTTTAATGTGTTTTTAGATAATTAACCAAACCTAAAAGTTTTAATCCTCCGAACAGTTAAAATACTTCAAATATACTAAAATTAATCTTCAAATAGGCAACGCTCTCTAGGACAGACAAATGTAACTACTATCTCTTTAATGAACATATAAAACACATTTAATTTTATATTCTCTCAACAGATGTCGCTATAAACCTCAGCTACTGCCATCTATGAAGTAGTAAGTAAAATAAATTGATACCATTTGACCGACACCTATAAAGCCAAAGCAAGTTAAAGTCTTTCATTATAGATGGCGCTATTACACAATAATGTTGTTTATTACTTCACAATGTAGATGGCAGCACTTGAATCCCAAAATGTAGATAACCTTACAAGAAGTGAAGTGAGTCTGTCACACTCACTTCAGCTAAGACGCTACGACGTAACGTAGTATTTTTACTCTGAGGTTTAAGGCCTGTGTTTGACCACAATATTACCATGGTAATGGATGATGTGGCAGAAAGTGGTAAGCACACAAAGCCTAGAAGGAACTAGCTCTCAAGTGCAGCTATCGGAACACAACGATATGTGCTTGGCGGCATATTTTCAACTTGAGGGTGGTACTACAAAGTACCCTACCCTGCTATGTTTTCCTCACGATATTTCCATCATCGAAGGCTTAAGCTCATTGTAGGATTCGAACCCGGGACCTTCGTCTCGTTATCCGATGACACTAACACTTAGCTATCATCGTCTTAAACCTGCTGGACTGCTGTTCCTCAATTGATTGTCCCTATCATAGAAATAACATCCATGGTCCCTATCTACAGCTACGGGTCCAGCTGTTTGGACTAGGGTACCATGGGAGTCGAGAGACCTGCTTACCTTTTCGTAGTGCTTGACTATTGAGATTGGTCACGGAGAGTGGTTAGTTGCAGGGGAGTGGCATGTTGTGTGCTCGTGAGCGTTGCTTTCCGTGCGCAATGAGTGTCTGAAGTTACCGATCTAAGGCAAAGGGCCGCCTGGTCAGACGCGGGGTCAGTGAATAAAATAATTGCAACTCCGAAACTTTTCTGGATAGAAAGTAGAGAGCTACCCCGCTAGATTAGTTTCCCGGCAACCCAGCTGTAGCCATGGCATTGGGTAGATGCTTGGATGTGTATTGGGAGGTGAACGCGCATTACAGCTTCGGCACCATTCTGGAGAAATGAGAGTTGGCTTCTCTGACGTACTTGGGTACGCTTTCGCATTGGGGTGCGTATGATGAGCGTCTTTAACAGCTCCGGTACCATTCTGGACAAATAGTAGTGAGTGCAAATTTCACTATGAGTACCAGGGTGGATGCTCTGGTGGCAGGACCTACCGCAGATGGTCCCTTCGTAAGGGCTTGCCAGGGGTTGCCTAAGAGTGGGTAAGGTGACCACTATAGAAAATCTAAGTAGTCTTCGAGAGGAGTGTTCCTCAACGGAAATAAGTATTGTTTTCTGGCTAACTTAAAATAGTAAATTCTGACGGAAATAGTATATTACTCACCTAGGGCAGGAAAGTAAGAAATGTCTCAGATCACACGTAATTGTTGGCCGAGGCGAAGCCGAGGTCGACAAACATGTGATCTGAGGCTTTCTTATTTCCTGCCCAAAGTGTGTATACTATTTTTCTCCTCGACGGAGGCGGAAAGCGGCATTTTCGTTTAACGCAGCGGGACAAAAGTTGACGCTTTCCGCCCGGAGAGGAGAAAATGATATGTATGACGTCAAATCATCGTGCCATTGAATGTTAAAAAAATTACAGTGTGCAGATGTTTCTAGGGATACGGGGTTGGTCTCGCGAGAAAGATTCATGTAGTGATGGATCAGTTGCAGTACAAAAGTAACTTGGAGGAGAGAATGATAATGACCCAAAGCATACAGCAAATAGCGGTAAAAAGTTACTAAGATAACAATTGGTGATAGAGTTAGAGTGACCAGCCCCCCTAGACAAAGTACTTTTCGTTGCGTTTGCGCGAATAGAAACGCTACAAAATGTATGATTCTGACATTTGGTTACGCTAGGATCTAGCGAATCCTTATGTCAATCTCATACATTTTGTAGCGTTTCTATTCGCGCAAACGCAACGAAAAGTACTTTGTCTAGGGGTACTGCAAATAGTCCGGATTTGAATCCGATAGAAAATTTGTGGCATACTGTAAAGAATACAATTGTCGGATAAACAGATAACTAATATCAACAATTTACGACGCATTTGTAGAAGCTTGGAGGGAGATGTGTTCCTTTAGAAACTCCACTTAGTCGCAGCCGCAGCTTATATTTTCCTAATTCTAGAACGCAAAAAATCCTTTCTTTCCCAAAAATAAAAACTGATCACGCATATATTTTCACGAAGCGATTTCTTAAAATTGTATATAAACAAGAAACTTGCATTGCCGGGGTTGCGCAACTATTCGGATGCATATTTAATAATTGTATTTGTAACACCGTAGCAAATAATTAGGTGTATGCAGCGTGTAAGCGTATGGTGTGTTTTAGTTAAAAACAATTTCTTATAACAGTGGCCCTGATTCTGATGTTCACAACTAAACTAATTTTAATGTCACTATGTCTCTTTCTAACAAAGAACATAAGAAAAGGATGTTAGGAATTTAGTCCTGTCAAATTAGTCCAATGCTTGTTTTCAATATAAATTTAGTCGCCATCTATCGCGGTTACGCCTAAATACACTAAAAATAAGACGGCCAAGATTAATTTGACTACTTAAAATATGTTCTATCCTTTTTCAATCATGTTCGTAAGAATGAGATGAGATGTAACTAAAATTAGTTTAGTGCGATTTATAACAGAATCGTCACCAATGTATTCTTATTATTTATATTTAATTATTTATAAATATATCACTGCCACGTGACGGCACTGCTTCGTAGATTATAAACATGAAATAATACACATACTCTTCCCGAATAAAGCAGATCCCTCAGGAAAACGGATAAACGCTGGGCAGTATAACATAAATCCACCGCCTATCGATATTTACCCTACCTACATCCAAGTTTAACAAATCTTTTGAGCTTGGTAATCCGTCATCGGCCGCCACAACGTACGACGGTAGAGCAAACATTTCAATTTGCTAGATAAGCGTGGCTGAGCTGGCTTACCCAGTCGAGGACTAAGGTAAACTCCGCTGAAGTCTGATACTTTCATAAGTACAACCGTCTTTTAAGCTACGTTGATACCTTAATACTTTTAAACCATGGACATTTTAAACATACTTACATTGGGAGCTAGATCGTATGGAGAACGGTAGGTACATTTAATATTCTTAAAGGGGCACTAAATAACTAGTGGCTCTTTTTTAACCGACTTCAAAAAAAGGAGGAGGTTCTCAATTCGAATGTTTTTTTTTTTTTTTTTTTTTTTTTATGTTTGTTGCCTCATAACTCCATCATTTATTAACCGATTTGGAAAATTCTTTTTTTATTTGAAAGGGTACGCTTCCCGTTAGGTCCCATTGTCATCAGATCAGGATTTGATAACTTCTTAGTGTACTTTGAAGTCGGTTTAAGGTTTAAAAAACAGTCCAATTATTGTTTTTTTTTCCAAAATCTGACTCGACAATAAAATCCACACAATTACCAAACCTGCATAAATAATTTCACGAGAATCGGTTGAGAAATGTAGAGGATAACAGCCAGAAATCTTCGCTCGCTCGGTCAAAAATAAATGCTTTTCCGAAAAAATTGATTTGTTATTCCAAGGTATGATCTATATGCTTGCTAAAATTCATACAATACATTTAGACGTTTATGCGTGATTGACTCACGAAAATCAAAACTTTTATAATGAGATGTAACGATGCGACCTCTCCTCAATTATTGCTTCTGTACGTGGATTACGTAACTTTATTTCAATGAAATTCGGATTGAAATTACCTCTGAATCAGTAGAAATATAACAAAATCGGAAATGGTTACATTTCTAATGAACCACTGTTTGTATTTGCAGTTATCAGAACGTAAAAAAGTTATCAGAAAACCGCTATATTGAACCGATTTCAATTCGAAAATTATTGAAATTTAGTTACGTAATCGCCCCACTGGTCACAAATACTATTTCCAAATTTTCATATTATTAAATTTTCAAATATCCCAATTTTGGAATATTCTAATTTTCAAATTTGTGAATGAAGAATGTCCATCAGACATTCATTCAACTAGGTCAGTATTGAGAACCAACTCATTACATGTGGACCTGTTGTAAAGTGAAATAAAAGTCAATAATGGCCCTGATTCTGTTGTTCACAACTAAACTAATTTTAATCTCACTATGTCTCTTTCTAACAAAGAACATAAGAAAAAGATGTAAGAAATTTAGTCCTGTCAAATTAGTCCAATGCTTGTTTTCAATATAAATTTAGTCGCCATCTATCGTGGTTACGCCTAAATACACGCAAAATAAGACGGCAAAGATTAATTTTACGACTTAAAATATGTTCTATCCTTTTTCAATAATGTTCGTAAGAAAGAGATGAGATGTGACTAAAATTAGTTTAGTGCGATTTACAACAGAATCGGCACCAAATGTTGATATATTTATTATAAAAGTTTAATAATTATGTTCTAGTCATGGTCTTAGTTACATGATGTGATAGGTACTATCAGTGCACTTATAATATAAGAACCCATGATGATTGATGCTTTGATTTCCCCCACTGTTCTCACTCACTTAGGTCATCAGTAAACTTAGCTCTTAGCATGCCAGCACATACTAGCACTTTTTACGACAAATCTTTCACTGTTGAAGCGGTTCGTTTATGGAACTCCTTACTAATTTCAATCAGACGAGCACAGTCAGTAAATATTTTTAAGGATCAGGTCAAAAAGTTTTATCTGTCCCTCTAGCTATTGATTTATGTTTATTTATATTAACATATATTGTATTTATGTTTACATTATATTTATATTGTATTTTATCATAGTATGTATTCATATATATTTTATTAATATGTGTATTTTATTTTATTGCTTGCTTTAATTGTTATATATGCTTTACTTATTATATATTATGTCCAATAGCATTTCACTGTGGTATTCATTTTTTTTTGTTTTTGTACTGAACACCCCCGTTTTTACAGTTTATTTTAACTCCTCTCCATCCAAAGGTTGCCTGGTAGAGATCACTTTTAGTGATAAGGCCGCCCATTGTAACACTTTCTTTTTTAAGTTCTTGTATTTTTATTTTTTTCATGTGGTGTAACAATAAAGCAATATCTATATATCTATCTAACCCAGCTGGGGTAAGTTCCTTGGTTTCATATCACCACTTCCCTGTGTCCCAAATGTTGTCTCTCAGTAATAATACCTATACAAGTGTTTTATATCATATTTTCATTGTCATTGTTACAGTTCTTTATTTTTACACAATAAACTTTATGGAAGACAGTCATAGTTTTCATTTTCTTCAACTGCATTATCTACAACTTTGAATGCTCCGGTCGTAGGCTGATAGTAGAGCTGATAGCCAACCAAAGCCACGTCGTGACAAGACTGCTCGATTCTCGAATTGTCGAGTATGGCTTCCCAACTAGCAATTTACTGCGATGCCTTTAGGAAGTGAATGTGTCGCCACTACATATTGAGGAATATGGAGCAATCCATATTCCTCAATATGTAGTGGCGACACAAATGGAGCAATGGATAACTAGGCCAATCGACTCCCCTAAACACTGTAGGTACTCGTACCTCACCTCACGCAAAATCGAGAAACAAAATTGACTTTATTCTCATACAATGATTTCATAATATTGCTCGATTGTTTGCCATCTTGGTAATTATATCAGATTCCGTGATTTTGAAATGGTAACGTTGAAAAATATTCGTTCCCGTGACTGAATTATATGTACGTACCTACCTACATATCTATATTGTTTTAAATTTGTTACACATTTGAAATATTGTCATATGGTTCGAGATTTTTACCAGTTCTTTCTGTTGTAAGCTGACTTCTGACTGCATTTAAAACTAAACACAAAACAAAACTGGCTCTCAAGTGCAGCTGTCGGAACACACCGATAGGTGCTTGGCGACAGATTTTCAACTTGAGGGTCAGCCAGATGGATCTTGCTTTCTTTGTTCCGTGGATATTACAAATAACCCTACCACCGTGCTATGGTTTCCTCACAATGTTTTACTTCATCGAAAACTCAAGTTCGTTATAGGATTCCAACCCGGGACCTTCGTCTTGGTATCCGACGTCACTACCACTAAGCTATCATTGCCTTAAATTACTAATGAAGACTAATAATTACGCTCAAGAGACAACCTTAATCATAGTATTAAAAGCATTAAAAGTATATTCTTAGTTCCGGAAGGAACTATCTTTGTCAAACATGCATTTAGCTCCAGTCCTCTCAAGTCCTCTGTAAACTTTCCAAGTCGATCTGCTCGTTGAGCGAAAAATACGCTATGCTCAACCTCTCTCAAAAGTCTTTTAAAACCGTCTACTGCCAGCATTATTTGTTATATTTTTATATCTCATAGCTCATACGGTAAGCCGTTACCGCGGCATATGGGCATGGACCATGGAAAAAAAAATCTCCAACCTTAAGAAATAGCTGCTTTATTATTTTAGGGTCGGCAACGCGCGAGTGATACCCCTGGTGTTGCAAGCGTCCATAGGCTACGGTAACTGCTTACCATCAGGCGGGCCGTATGCTTGTTTGCTACCTAAGTGGTATAAAAAATATATATAAGTGGTATAAATATATAAAACTATTTAGAGAAGATATGTTGTTTCCAAACCAGGCAAACCCGTGAACAAAACCTAGTATCTAAAGCGATATTTATTATTTAGAAATTATTCAAACTAAAATATTCCGCACATTTCAAACATGCTTTGATACGGCAACTTTAGTCAAGTTTACTTGCTACGACTTTCGTAGCAATCGTCTACGAAATCTATATCTGACGTGTTTTAACAGAAATATTTCATAGAACAAATAAATCAATGGTGCGTCCACGCTACGCAAACCGAGCACGAGCCGAGGCTCTATTCGATCGTTGCTCACGATGTCAAGTGTGGACGTACAACAAGCCTACAATACGAGCGTGATGCGAATCCCTGTGTACGTCAAAAGACTGACAATCGGCGGAGCGCAGTCGAGCGCGAGCCGAATGCTCGTTCGAGACTCACAAGTCTGTCTAAGCTACGCGAATTCGTGCTCCACGTGTGTTCGGCTCGGGCTCGGTTCGCGTAGCGTGGACGCACCATGGCCGCACAAAGAAACATCCAATCCCACAAGACAATATAAAAGCACAAAGTGTATCGCATCAAAATTTCAATATCCCAACAAACAGTGGAGGCGAAATTCCTTCATTACGGTAACAATACCTACGTAGCTACATACAAATAACTGGCAGAGTCCAATTTAAATAACAAGCTTGCAAAGCTGAAAAACAAGCCGTAACCGAAGTTGGGAATAAATTAGCAAGCCCCCCTATCTACCCCCCTCTTTTACCCCAATGTGTACATTGTGCAAAATATTATTTGCCTTGCCAGACAATAATAGGATCTAATGCCACGCCCTGACATGTTAGCTTTGGGGGACTCCGCCCAATGAGATACTCGCTCCAATTGGTCCAATAGAGTTTCTATCTCTATCTAGGGTATGTTTTGTCTCTGTCGCACGTGTAGCTTTTCCCTCAACGCCCGAGGGGTAAATGTTATGCTAGGAAACATATACGAGGGTCTTCTAGAGCCCCGCTCGCATTGTCAAGCCGTTTCGTTCAGAAATATTTTTTACGCGAGTTTTATTTAAAGAATCTACCTGAATGGAGTGCTAGAATTCGCTTTATGAGATATTTTTTCAATAGCAACGCTCACGAGTCCTTTAGCCGGGGAATAAGGGATGTCTACATATCTCTGTAAACAGTTTCCTTTTTGTGGAACGTGTCGGATCTTTTATTACATTTTCGTTTGTGTCACATTTTTATTTGAGGTTCAACTCATTCCGAATCTCATTTCAGGTGTTTGTACGGCTTTGGGTATATGGGTACATGGAGCTATGAAATTATATTGGATGAGAGTAGAGTTCGACATTTATCAAAATGATTTTAAAAGTTTAAGACTTCCGTCGGCAGTTGACATTTTTTTTTCTATCCAATTTTCACACATTGAAATATGTAACAAATAATTTTAGGCTCAAAGATGGCGATTCAGTTCAGCACTATTAATAAGTCACAAAGCAATATCATATTTACTGTTGAAAATATCAGTACAAAAATAGAAAGGGCCTTTGAAACCCAAAATTTAAATAAAGCTCGGAACATTCTTCACAAAACAAATACCGCAACAAAGTTGAATCGATAAGCACGAACCGGCCTAATAATTATTAGTTGACGGCCTGAAATTCATGCACAAAGCTCCGACCCGCAGTAATAATAACGACAATTGTTGTGTTTACTGGAACGTAAACGCGGCCCGGGGCGGTGGGGCAGCCCCCCGACGTGGGCGGGGCCGGCGAGGGCAGAGCCTCCGGCCGCACGGGGCCACGGACGCAGTCTGCGAAGCGCCACGCGCCTCAACGCACCTCTGACATGTGACCATACAGCATGGAAGATTGTGATCTTGGCCCCTACCGCGACATGATCATCGAAGGTGAATTACCTCTGGACCTGCGGCCGCCGCCTCGACTCTATCTACCTCATTATCTTCGCGACGACAGAGAAGAATATCCACAAGACGATACCTACGTATCTGTAGACGAGGATACGCCAGACGTGCCGCCGCCGTCGAGCGACTCCGAGAGATACGACGCACCGAGTCCCACAGAATCTAAGCCTAATTCGCCGAAGAAACCGAAGCAGAAGTCATCGTCACAACTCATCAAACCGCCTTACTCCTACATAGCGCTCATAACCATGGCGATACTCCAGTCTCCTCACAAGAAACTAACTCTGAGTGGTATTTGTGAATTTATAATGACCCGATTCCCGTATTATAGAGAAAAGTTTCCAGCTTGGCAGAACTCTATAAGGCACAACTTGAGTTTAAACGATTGCTTTATAAAGATCCCGCGGGAGCCAGGAAATCCTGGGAAGGGGAATTATTGGACGTTAGATCCGTTGGCAGAGGACATGTTTGATAATGGTAGTTTCTTGAGGCGTCGGAAGAGGTACAAGAGGCCGGCGCCGTCGCTGCAGCACGCGCACGCAGTTGTAGCGATGCTTGCAAGAGAAGCATATGCTCCACTACTACCGCTGCCTTGTTATTTACCTCCAACTCCTCTGCTGTCGCTGCCTCGTCCACCTCCTTCGACATTAAGACCAGTTCCACTACCGCCTAGATTGACCGAGACGACGGATACGCGGGGGAAGAGATCGCGAAACGGATTTTCAATTGAATCCATAATTGGTTCTCAAGATTCATCAGTGACATCAGAGCCCAGGAGAAGTGCGTTTTCCCCTCTTCATCAGGGGAATCCACCAGATGATTGGGCCAGATGAATGTATATGAGCGGCTGTGTCTCCAGTCCATCGCCGTTCTGAATCCTTCCACTGGAATAAGACTAATCCTCGTTGTTGACTGATGTGTATCTGAACGATTTGAATCGAGGGTGTTTTAGTGACCAAAAAATGTATAAAAGTTCGCGACGGGTTTTAAAATACTGAACTAATTAATTTGATTGACCAAAACATGTTACCATTTATTTTTCAATCCTTCGACCGGGAAGTAAGTACCAAACATTTATTTTTAATAAAAAAAATATGTGACGGTGTATGTAAGAATAGGTGTAAATTTTATTTTACAAAAAATCATTGCTTTTATAAATATAAGAATTTCGTCCGTAAATCTAAGATTCGTGCCAAAAATATCGCAGCTTTTTACTAAAACATGGGAAAATGTATAATTATATTAATATTTTCATTATTCTGTTTGTTTTAGCGAATAATTATGTGCCAAATTGAACTTAATATTACACTAGATATTAAAACATTTTGGGAATCAATAAAAGTACTGGCGCTTTTAATTTATTTTGCAGAACTTTTCTTGAATTTTTCTATTTACGCCAATTTTATTAAAAAGTTAGCGATGTAAAAATAACTCTAGTCATTTTATGTACAAAGTAGTATCAAAATGTAAATGTAAGTAAGCTGTGTAAATATTTTTTATTGTATTTAGATATGCAATATTTAGTGTAGATATGCTGACTAGATATCTAGTTGGTGATAAACGTATTGTATTTATATTATTATAATTGTAGTATATTTTTGTGTAACATGCTAATTTTTAAAAGGATTATAAAATAATATGGAGGATACAGTCGTTTTATTTAAGGCGAAGGCGCTTACGAGATTTGTACGGATAACATAGAATACCTATAATCTTAATCGACTTCAAAATAAGGAGGAGGTTCTCAATTCGGTTGCTTTTTTTTGAGTTTGTTACCTCTTAACTCCGTTATTTATTAACCGTTTTGGAAAATTCTTTTTTTGTTTGGAAGGGTACTCTTCCCGTTTGGTCCCATTGTCATCAGGTTAGGATTTGATTAGGTACTTTTAGTATTTTTTATATCACTAAGTGGCAAACAAGCATACGGCCCGCCTGATGTTAAGCGGTTACCGTAGCCTATGGACGCTTGCAACACCAGGGGTATCACTTGCGCGTTGCCGACCCTGCAGAAATCTCTTCACACCCTTTTTGAAGAACCCCATGCTGTACTCCATTGGGAAAACCACGGCGGGAAGCTCATTCCACAGTCCAAGCGTCCGCGGAAGAAAACTCCTTTGAGCCCGCACAGTTCGAAACAATTCTGGTTTCAGTGTGTGAGGATGGACTCCCCGTCGATGGCGAGAGTTGCGATGTATATATATATATATATTGCGATGTATATATATGTAGTATACTTTGAAGTAGTTTTTTCTTAATGTTTGTTCACAGATTACTCATGCGATTTAGATGGTTTAAACTGTATTATATCACCGTAGATCCCGAGCTAATTCCATACGAATTGTATCATGATTTGAGCATGGATATTGAAGATATGATGGAATTCCTCAACGGAAAAGAGCTCAAACATCGCGATTGAAGCATCTTATTCAATAACTAGCTTCTGCTCGCGGCTTTGCTCGCGTGGCCTACAGGTTATCAAATGACATATTTTTCTTAAACAATAAAACAAAACAAAACCACTTCAACCCGCTTCAAGGGTGGAATTATTAAAAACGCTGAGACACGTATACATTAATTTTCAATCTTCAGCCTAAACACAAAATTTGAAGATCCGAACTTCGAAACTGACGGACTTTCATACAAACTTTCATACACTATTTTACCCCCTTAGGGGTGGAATTTCGAAGAACCTTTTCTTAGTGGATACCTACTCTTCACAAAGAATATACCCTCTAAATTTCATGTCTCTAGGACCAGTGGTTTAGGCTGTGCGTTGATATATCAGTCAATCAGTCAGTCAGGACTTTGAATTTTATATACAGGTCGTTGTTTTGGTCAGCGACGAGCGACTCAGGGTCGATAATACAAATGATACTGGTGCTAAAAAAAATATAAAAAAAATACTTAATTTTTTTTTAATAATAAAAATAAAAAAATAAAAATTTTGAATTCATGTTTTAAGCTAAAGTGTAGACATAATACTCAACGGGAGTACGAGGGAGTAAAGGGGTGGGGCGATGGTGGCTTCCGCCTAGCTCTAGTCTGTGCACGTGCCTAGTAACCATACTTTGCTGTAATTTTATTTCAAATTGAATAAGGTATTTCTCAACATATTTACAGTATTTAATGGAATTTTTGGGGAATATATATTTTGTACTACCGCTCCTGGGTCGCTTGTCGCCGACCAAAACAACATCCTGTATATAGATGTCGACAGTTTATCAAAGAAATACACATCCTCAGCGAACAATCTAGAGAGGTATTGAAAGCACACATGCAACTCAAAATTGAAAAAGAAATAATCTTTTAATTTAATTTTTTGTTTAATAGTTAATTTATAATTTTGATAATCGCATAATAGATTGTATCTACGTACATAAAATAAAAACCTTGAGGAAGATTTCCCAGACAACTAAAATAGCGTAAACTGTGACTTGGTTGTCAATAGAATAGGAATACATTGTAACATAAGACATTTTGAAAGATATTACTGATTCAGTAAATAAGATAGTAACTTGTTACTATTCAGATACTAGACATCAGTCACTAACAAAGGATGCGGATACATTCCGAATAAAATAAAATAAAGAAAATCAAAAAATCATTGGTGAACGTAGTGCTTTTTTAACCGACGAAAAAACGGAGGAGGTTTACAAGGCGACGCGTTTTTTTTTTTTATGTATTATCACGCATAACTTCTTACAGAGTGGTCCGATTTTGATAATTCTTTTTTTATTGGATAGGGTATACCTCAAGGTTGGTCCCATATTGGGTGCAAAAAACCTACCCTAAGGGTGGGAAAATGGGATTTTAATACTGAATTGTGTATTACATCAAAAGAAATCAAAAATTTGTAGTAATTAGTAGATTATAGCCACTTTAGATTAAAATAAAAACTTTTTAACAAAAAAATTAAACCACCGAAAAAACTGAAAAGCAAAAAATTATTTTGAATATACTTAACTTGAATTTTATAAGGTTTTGCAGTCGGGGATAAATAAATATTACAAAAAAATACATACCTACGTAGGTTATTGGTTTATTCCCGACTGCAAAACCTTATAAAATTCAAGTTAAGTATATTCAAAATTATTTTTTGCTTTTCAGTTTTTTCGGTGGTTTATTTTTTTTTGTTAATAAGTGTATAATGTGATGTTTGAACGCGCAAATAGAAACTCCTAGTCCGATTTGGAAAATATTGTTGCGTTCGATATCCCGTTTTTTGAGTAAAGTTATAAAATCACACTAGAGCTGATGAAACCACGTGGCACATCTGTGAAGTGAGTTTGTTTGTTTATTTATTTGTTTGTTTGTTACGCCTTCACGCCTCAACTACTCGACTCGATAATCATGAAATTTGGCATGCAGATATCCTATGATATGGAGAAGGACATAGCCTACTTTTTTACGGGAACGCGGGTAAAACCGCGGGGGACAGCTAGTTGCGCCTGCTAAATACCGCCTGGATTGTTAATAATCAACTTTGCACACATGTATCATAATGTACTATTATTTTATTTTTTATACGACGAAGTCGGTAAACAAGCGTACGGTCCGCCTGATGGTAAGCGGTTCCTGTAGGACGCCTGAAACATACAGGGCATCGAATTTCACGCATTACCGACCATTCCCTCCCTCCCTCCTCAATGTGCACTGGCGATCCACGCACAGGAACACAACCTTATGTTATTTGGAGGTACTTCCCCAGCCCCAGTCAAGTTGCTCTTTGAGCGAATTATTACGCTAGGTACGCTCTACCTGTCTTAAATTATCGTAAATGTCAAAAGTTCATGCTCAAATTGAGCTCGGTATTCTGTGTCACTAACACCCGGTTTCTGAACTGAGAATTCTAGCAATAATCAGTAGAGATTCGCTCAAATATTTGATAGATACTTAAGTTTTTTCTGTTTCACAAAAGAGAATTAGATTTTCTCAATCTCTGTGATAAGAGTGATTTGAGCGCTGTCAAACGAGTTCAGAAACGCATTTTTTTTGTTAAGTATGAGTTATTGATCAAAATCTCAAATTTTAAGCATACCTACTCAAGGATAAATACTCAATCTTTACTCAAACTTAATTCAGAAATGAAAATTGTTTAAGTTATACTTAAGTATAGTTTATGACGCTTTCAACTTTGAATTCTCAATTCAGAAACCTGTGTATAACCGGTGTATAACACCTACTACAGAGCTGACATCGCCTCCAAACGCCTATTGTAAAAAAAAACCAGGACTGTTTGGAGAAAAACTTCCAATATAGTATTCAGATGTTCGACAGATGCAATCAGATCAGGATTTATCTTTTATTTACAAATAAATACTTATTACAATCCTAACATAATATTATAAATGCGAAAGTGAGTTTGCTTGTTTATTACGCCTTCACGCCTCAACTACTCAACGGATCATCATGAAATTTGGCTTGCAGATAGCCTATGGTATGAGAAGGACATAGGATTTTTATCCCGGGAACGCGGGTGAAACCGCAGGGGACAGCTAGTAAATAAATAAAACTAGCATAGAACTAAACTAATTCCCTCTTCTTACAAACATGGTTTAAAGCTAATCCAGGTTTTGAAATAGCCTCAGAGATGTAGAGCGTAGCGTTTATTCGCTCAAAGAGCAGCTCGACTGGGGAAGTACCTCCACCTTACACCCCGACTAAACTAATAATAAAATAGTATTTTTATTTTCACAAAAAGCCTTGCTGAGTTTCTTGCCGGAGTCTTCTCAGTTTAAGTGTATTCCGAACCGGTGGTAAATTCAACTGTATGTACCAATTTAACGTTCATAAGTGCCTGAACTGAACTGAATACATGACTTTTTGATTCTGATTTTTATTTAGGATAAAATAGGACATAAGTGCCTTACTTTAGCCTAAATAAAAATGCCAAAAAATATTAACAAACTACAATTATCAATTACATATTTCCACAACCTATTGAATACGGGACGGGCCAGTTGGTTAACCTTACGCGCCGCAGCTCGTGGGTTCGATTTCCACACAGGACATGCATTTGTGTGCATTATGTCCTGAGTCTGGGTGTAATTATGTATATTAAGTATGTATTTACAAACAAAAAAGTAGTATATGTATTATATCAGTTATCTGGTTTCCATAGTACAAGCTCTGCTTAGTTTGGGAACAGGGGGCTTCCACAAGCTCTTAAAACAAGGTTAAAATAACTTATAATATTAAAAAAATAATGGCTTTGACTTTGATAGTAGACAGCGAGGCATAGGAGAACATATTCACACCGTTCCTCGTCGTGTGAGGTACACTACTCCTTAAACAAACACACAGACAAACGACAACGAAAGCTCCGGGATTACGTCAAGCTTATCACTGGAATGATAACGCGCGAATTACGTCACACGTGTCTCACGGCAAATGTATTTTGGGTGGTCTTTAGATGGATGGTCCCTTATTGAAAATTGTATGGCAGATTTTCAATGAAACCCAGTGTAATGAAGTACATTACTATAGTACAGTACCATTTACTTAGGCGGTAGCGCTGAAGATCTTAAGAGGAAAGGATGGCTGCAAGAAATTTGAAATATAGGGTTTTACATATCTATTGCTGTCTTGCTGTGCCCGAGCTATCCCACCCGAGGGCGATAGAGACAAGTACAGCTTGGACCGATTATACCTATTTAAATTAGACGAAATCGCTATTTCGTAATCCCCGGTTTCCTCCTCCAAAATTGGAACGATTTAAAAAAGAAACAAGAATTATAATAAGAAGGGCTTTGGCTAAGCCTGTCGGTTTTCCTTTGTTTTATTATATTCGTCAAATTTGTTCCCTGGACGTCTGATAAAGGCGTTGAGAATGGTAAGTTTTTGTGATTTGAGAAAGCTTCTAATTCTTATAATAATTAATTTATGGAGAAAAACACAACCGAGAGACATACAGTGGTACCTACAGATTGCATGGTAATATAATCATTGCTCTAGTGTCATTATCCAGAGAGGAAACTGAGGATTACGTTTTTATGGAACAAATGCCACCAGCATTTCCTCTTAACTATATCTAGAAAGTAACAACAAATGCATGTCATTACTCACCTGTAGATGTGAATGAAGAATTTTTTTTTATAGTATCAAGTCGGTAAACAAGCATACGACCCGCCTGATGGTAAGCGGTTACCGTAGCCATATGGACGCTTGCAACACACGAAGCATCGCTCACGAGTTACCGACCTTTCCCCCACCGAATGAGCTCTGGTGACCTTCCTCAAGCGCAGGAACACAACTTTACACAACATAAAGTTATTTGGCTGCGGTATTCTGTAAGGTGGAGGTACTTCCCTAGTCGAGCTGCTCTTTGAGCGAATAAACGCTACGCTCTACCTCCCTTAAATGTGTTTTAATTTGTAAAACGTTTCAAATAAAATTCCGAACAATTATTTTGTACCATCTATGTAAACTACAACAGCTAAAAGATTCCAGTTTGTTCAGCTCACTTTTTGTTTCATTTTATGTTACTTATACTAATATTAGGATTAATGGACATTATTGAATGTAGTGATTTATTTCATGTTTAATTATTGATTTTGTTAATCGAATTCAATGCTCTAAAATCCCATTAATTGTTGTAATGTTGAATATTCTTTGTGAATACTGGTCATCGGTCTCTAGATTCTTCCTTTTTATCTCACTATCTCATCTCACTAATATTATCAATGCGAAAGTTTGGATGTTTGTAAGTTTGGATGTTTGTCCCTCATATTCAACATCTGAATGGATTTGGATGAAATTTGGCATACTAATAGAATGTGTTCTGGATTAACACACACATAGGATACTTTTAATCTGGGGAAAACACTATATCCCTCGAGTACGCGGGTGAAATCGAGGGGCTGAAGCTAGTCTTCTATGAATAGATTTTTAATTCAATTTTATTTTTCGGAAATATATTAGAAACATAACTAGAAAAAATTAATAACTTCACATATCCAAGTCCAAAATATCAGTTATATCTGAAAATTATATGTTATCTTTAAAATCAGAACCATAAAAAATGGTAGGTATTTTTATTATTTATTTGTATTATATTGTTTTTTAATTTACATTTTTAATTGAAAATATTTGAGGACTTTTTGGTTATTATTCCATGTTTAAATAGTTTCCCCAATGAGTGTGACTTGAGACCAGTGGGCCAAAAAGACACACACAGAACGATAGAAAGAGACCCTCTTGTCAAATAAGGCTTTTTTTTCGAGGGCCTTATTGAAAAGTAATTAGGAACAATAAAAATTCAGTTAGTCGAAACCAAAAAATCTGCGTGTAGAGATTTCATTGTTACTAAGCAACCAAAGGCTGAACACTTCATGAAAGGTACAATTACATGAAAATCTGAATATATATTATATAAAACAAAACGCAAATTCTTCAAACACCTGTTTTGCCAGTATGTCGTAGGCCGATGGTTATGTTAGCCAAATTGTAATTGTTCCAGTTCACGAATGATTTCAGGCAAATCGGTAGACGTATTCGTTACTTCAGTAAATTACTTACCTACTATTTTTAGGACAAACTGTTATTTTATCTTATACAAAACACAATTATTTACAGTTACAACATCTTAATATATAAAATGATAAACTGATTGTTGATATATCAGCCCACAGCCCAAACCGCTGGACCTAGAGATTTGAAATTTTGCACAAAGATACCTTATACAGTGGAGGCATCCACTAAGGAAGGATTTTTGGAAATTCCACCCCTAAGAGGGTGAAATAGGGGATGACAGTTTGTATGCAAGTCCGTCAGTTTTGAAGTTAGGATCTTCAAATTTTGTGTTTAGGCTGACGATTGAAAATTAATGTGTAGTTATCTCAGCGTTTGTGATAATTCCACCACCGAAGGGAGGAAAAGGGGGATGAAGTTGGGTATGCAAGTCCTTCAATTTCAAAGTAAACTTCACTAAATGTATTATTATACGGTGTAGACATCCACTAAGGAAGGATTTTTGGAAATTCCACCCCTAAGGGGGTAAAAAAAGAGATGAAAGTTTGTATGCAAGTTCGTCAGTTTTGAAGTTAGGATCTTCAAATTTTGTGTTTAGGCTGACGATTGAAAATGAATGTATAGTTATCTCAGCGTTTATGATAATTCCACCACCGAAGGGAGGAAAAGGGGGATGAAGTTGTGTATGCAAGTCCTTCAATTTCAAAGTAAACTTCACTAAATGTATAACTATACGGTGTAGGCATCCACTAAGGAAGGATTTTTGGAAATTCCACCCCCAAGGGGTTAAAATAAGGGATGAAAGTTTGTATGCAAATTCGACAGTTTTGAAGTTAGGATCTTCAAATTTTGTGTTTAGGCTGAAGATTGAAAATTAATGTATAGTTATTTCAGCGTTTGTGATAATTCCACCATCGAAGGGAGGAAAAGGAGGATGACGTTGTGTATGCAAGTCCTTCAATTTCAAAGTAAACTTCACTAAATACTAAATATATTATTATACGGTGTAGGCATCCACTAAAGAAGGATTTTTGGAAATTCCACCCCTAACAGGGTGAAATAGGGGATGACAGTTTGTATGCAAGTCCGTCAGGTTTGAAGTTAGGATCTT
Source organism: Polyploca ridens (assembly GCA_951394255.1). Classification (NCBI taxonomy): domain Eukaryota; kingdom Metazoa; phylum Arthropoda; class Insecta; order Lepidoptera; family Drepanidae; genus Polyploca; species Polyploca ridens. Next base: position 11,646,113 of record OX596261.1, read on the forward strand.
CAAATTTTGTGTTTAGGCTGACAATTGAAAATTAATGTATAGTTATCTCAGCGCTTGTGATAATTCCACCACCGAAGGGAGGAAAAGGGGGATGAAGTTGTGCATTCAAGTCCTTCAATTTCAAAGTAAACTTCACTAAATATATTATTATACGGTGTAGGCATCCACTAAGCAAGGATTTTTGGAAATTCCACCCCTAACAGGGTAAAATAAGGGATGAAAGTTTGTATGCAAGTCCGTCAGTTTTGAAGTTAGGATCTTAAAATTTTGTGTTTGGGTTGACGATTGAAAATTAATGTATGGTTATCTCAGCGCTTGTGATAATTCCACCACCGAAGGGAGGAAAAGGGGGATAAAGTTGTGCATGCAAGTACTTCAATTTCAAAGTAAACTTCACTAAATTTACTATGAACGTATATCTAAACTAATAGTATGGGACGAAATAACGATGGCGCACAAAAGAGGAGTTGAAGCCTTGAATAGGAGTTTGCAGGATATACGCAATACTAAAAATATAATGAGTGGTGTAACGGTGTTGCTGGCCGGTGATTTTCGCCAGACTTTACCGATAGTGCCCAAAGGAACACGCGCAGATGAGATCAAAGCATGCATCAAGAGATCTGTCTTATGGCCTTCAATTGACGTGCTGAAGCTTACTCAAAACATGAGAGTACATCTCAGAGGTGAAGTTTCTGCCGGTAGATTTTCAGATCTTCTTTTAAAAATCGGGAACGGAAACTTTCCACAAATAGATGGGCTGATTCAAATACCAGATGAGTTATGTACTCAGTACTGTGGTATCAACAGTTGAGGAACTTATGGACAAAATGTATCCTAATGTTAAAAATATTAACAATATTAACACAAACCGATGGAGTGGTTATGCGAGAGAGCCATTTTGACTCCCAAAAACGACAACGCCGCTGCCATCAACGAAATGTTGATAAATTAATTCGAAGGTGATGAAATAGTTTATAATTCTGTTGACACCATGGTCAATATGGAGTAAACTATCCTGTTGAATTTTTAAACTCTCTAAATCCGCCGGGTCTTTCGTGTCATAGGCTTATGTTGGGTGTAGGTGCCCCTGTCATGTTGCTTAGAAATATACGGCCTCCAAAATTGTGCAATGGAACTAGACTCCAAGTAACAGCTCTCCGCCGCAATGTTATTGAGCCCAAAATACTAACTGGATCTGCCTGGATCAAGACCTTCCGTTTGAATTTAAAAGATTGCAGTTCCCAATCAAGGTTTGTTTCGCGATGACTATTAAAAAATCACAGCGACAAACTCTGAAATATGATGGAATTGATTTGCGGTAGGACTGTTACTCCCACTGCCAGTTTTATGTGGCATGCTTACCTACGTGTGAGCTCTCAATCTACCTGAACTTTTGTTAAATATCACACTTAGTTGCGGGAAATAGCCATGAATAAAGCTCTATATTATTACAATGAATTATATCTAGAAAAAAGAAATACTCTTCGCGGACGAAGTCGCGGGCACAAGTTAGTTAAGTACAAGAATAAAAAAAAAGTGCAAATCAAATCACGCCCCAATCCTATAGGTATATTAATTCTAGCCTATATCTGGGAGCTGTGGAGGCTCCCAGGCAGAGTAGCTGGAGGTAATTCAAAGAAGAATTAGAAGAAGACCAGGAAAGACGTGCTTTATTAAGCATTGACAGCATTGAAGTAAAAAGGACAATATGTTTGAAAAAACAGTAGTCGAAAAAGAACAATAATTTAGATTTTTATCAAAAACAGGCCAGTGCTTTGAGTAAGCAGTAAGTATAAAAACATAGGTTTTAACACTATATTTATAGATATAACAAAATTCTTCCACATATTAGGGGTTAAAGTATGAAATTGGTGTTGTATATTAAACATTCAAACATCTAATATTTTATTAATAAATAAAAATTATCGTAGTATTTACCCTAATTATTTATTCGATCACAATTTTTGTCTTTAATACTGGGGACATGCATACAAAATACCTACACACTTGCGAGACACTTTCAAAGTAAACGTTTTGAACAAGTTATGTTTATGATATAAGTTTTTGAAATCCCATATTGTGGTTACAATCTCAAATCATCTTATTAATATTATAATTTGCATGTTTGGATGTTTGTGTCTCAACGGTTTTGGATGAAATTTGGCACACAGATGGACTATTTTCTGAATTAACACATTGGATTAACACATTTGGCACCGGTGTAGAGTAATTTTGTTAATATTCATAAGTGCCTTATCAGGGCCTAAATTGAATATATACTTTTTGAATTTTAATTTGGATACTTTTATCCCGCGAAAACGTTTAATCTCTCGGGAACGTGGTAAAACTATTCCCAGATAAATCACGATGTGTCGGAATTTTTAATCTAGCACCAACATATTATAATGCTAAGTTCTTACAGTAAAAGCCTTGACTGTATGTACATAATACATAAAATAAATTGTATTTTATTATAAAATGCAAATTAAACGTTTATCCGTGAAGACCTGTTATTGGGTTGCGAGCTTCCAGACAAACATTTGTATTTTGAGTCTGTATTGTGTCTTACTATAATAAATTTTATAAATATAAAAAAAATACATTGAATTACAAATGTTAAACTAATAAAGAGAACATGTGTGTATGTGTTATAATTTAATAAATTGTAATAAGTTATTGTATTAACATTTGTACTAATATAATAAATGCGAAGATGAGTTTGTTTGTTACCGTTCCTGTGGCCAACAGTTGGCGATACTAGCGAGTGGGTCCTATCACTGTCATTGAAAAAGTATTTTATAGCGATGCAGGCCAATAAAATTGATCATAACCAAATGAATGAAATTTAAGAGGTAAGGATAGCTGCATGAAATTTGAAAAATAAATTATTAACATATATAAGGTGTAACGGAAAGGGTATATACATCCGAAGGGGGTGAAGACTACATCAGGTACAGACTCTCTATAAAAATTTTCAGCTCAAAATACATAACTAAAAAATTCAAACCAAATTTTTTAATTCAAGTTTTTTGAATTAAAATCATAACCAACATGTCACCGGTCAATGAGGGTCATTGTCATTTTGTGTCCCTTACTAATATTAATATAAATTTTTATCTTCCGCGATCTGTGCACCTCGTACCAAAAAAGTGGATTACTGTAATGTATATACAGTTTCCGTTACACCCTGTATATTGCTGTCGCTCTGTGCTCGAGCTATCCCGCCCTAGGGCGATAGAGACAACTACAGCTTGGACCGATTATACCTATTTAAATTAGACGTAATCGCTATTTCGTAATCCCCGGTTTTCTCGTACAAAATTGAATCGATTAAAAATAAAAAATCAAGAATCATAATAAGAATAGCTTTGGCTATGTCTGTCGGTTTTTCTTTAATTATAAGAACTAATTACAGATTATAATAATTACTAAAGTACTGAATATAAGATGCGGTATGATTAATTTTTATTGTGAGGGTAATGGACATAACTTGACAATGGGTCTTTTGAATGATCCATTTGAAGATTTTACTAAAGCGACGCGGATATTTCCATCCTTGCCAGGATAAACTTGGGATATTATGCCCAACGGCCAACGTAAAGGGTGAATATCATCTTGATGTATAAGAACCACAGTACCAATCTTAATGTTATCTTTATCAATGAGCCATTTCTGTCTAACTTGAAGATTATGTAAATATTCTATACGCCATCTTTTCCAATAGCTACACACCATCTGATCTAATAATTGTTTCCGACAACGTAAAGATATGGTTTCCTCGGACACATTCTGAAGCGGCAATGAAGTCAATGGTGAAGCCATTATAAAGTGAGCGGGAGTAAGAGGCTCCGGGTAGGGATCCTCAGATAAAATGCAAAGCGGTCTAGAATTTAAGACTGTTTCAATTTGGGTAAGAACAGTGAGGAGCTCTTCATATGTGAGGAGCTGCGAACCGATAACACGGTATAAATGAGTTTTAATCGATTTTATATTAGATTCCCACAATCCTCCGAAATGTGGGGCGCGGGGTGGAATCATTTTCCATTCAATGCGGTACGGATCGGTAAGTAGTTCTTGTAATTGAGCTTTAGCTCCGACAAAGTTACTTCCGTTATCGGAGTAAAGAAAAGAAACAGGTCCTCGACGGGAAATGAATCGCTTAAAAGCGGAAATAAAAGTATCTGATGACACATCAGTTGCCAATTCGATGTGTACAGCTTTGGTTACTAAGCATATAAACAAACAAATATATGCCTTTTGGCTCTTTTGACCTCTGCGTCTACATAATGTTACTTTAATGGGTCCAGCATAGTCAACGCCCGTATGCACAAACGCTTTGGTCTCCTGAACGCGGCAAGAGGGTAAATCAGCCATTTTTGGGCTGAGAAATGAAGGGGAATTTTTAAAACAAAAGTTACATGAATGTACTCTGTGTCTAATGACACTTCTAGCGGACAGTATCCAATATTTCTGGCGCAACAGTGAGCTCAGAAGATTGGCACCAGTATGGCAATGAGCACGGTGAAAATAGTCTATAATAAGATGAGTAACGTGGTCATGTTTAGGTAAAAGAGCGGGATGCTGAGCTTCATACGGAAGATTTGCATTTGAAAGTCTACCTCCAATTCTAATAATTTTATCTTGATCTATAAAGAGGTCAAGTTTTTTAAGAGGGGAAGATAATTTAACTTTTTGAATATTATTAAATAAATTTTGAAAATGAACTTGTTGTACAGAGCGTATTAAATATACTTCAGCTTTATTTAGCTCAGAAGCTGTGATGCGGCTGTGACCTTGATCACGAGAAATTATGCGAGAAAATCTAAGTATGTATACTATTATGCGTAATATTTTATTCCATGATGAGTATTTCAGAGCAAGCTCGTAAATTAAATTAGGCTCAACAGAAGCGGACGCGGTACAAGTAACAAGCGTTTTACTATTAAATTCAGGTAGGTCCTCACAGCATTCGGGACTAAATGGAGTGATAGGCCATTCTGAAACTGGATCTTTTAACCATTTCGGGCCGTGCCACCATAAGTGATGTGACACTAGCTGCTCAGGTAAAATACCTCTAGAGAGACAGTCGCTAGGATTTTCTATACCACTAACGTGGTAGAAATGTTTTGGGTCAAAATTTTCTTGACATTTAGCAACGCGGTTACTAACGAAAACATTCCATCTATGTGGAGATGAATGTATCCATGACAGAGTAATTTTAGAATCGGAGAATGCTAATATATTATCAATAGCGGTTCGAGCACTATAAGTCTCATTATAACTAGCGCGTAGCTGTGGATCGCGTAGCTTGGTACGCTCCAAAGCAAGTAAACGGCGGTGAGCAACGGAACGGGAATCACCTAACACGTCAGGATCCTCACGAAAAGGTAACGCGGTGCAATATCTGCCTGCGGAGTCCCGTGAGAAGTTACGAGAGAACAGCTGTTCACACTCCTTTTCGGCCGAGCTCATAAATTTTTGCGCGGGAATTTCTTCGAGCTCCCAAAACTTAAGTAGGGAATCATCTAAAGAAATAGTAATGTCATTGGGACCAGAAATGAAAAAAGTCGCGGTATTAAAATAAGTGGATGCATTTTTATTAATATTAGAGTTAGCGGGAACGTCGCCCATAAGAATATAACCGAACACGGTTTCAAGGGCAGAAGGAGCGGGAGGTGCAATAATTTTTTGACCTAATAATAAAAATGGGAACAATTGTGCCCCGAGAACTACTTCGACCTCTCCGGGGATGTGCCACAGAGGGTCAGCGAGCGGTAAGTTACCTAAATGTTGCACTATAGAAGTCTCAACATATTCAGTCGGTAACCTGTCAGTAATGCAATCAACGACAAGAGCGGTAATATTATAAAAATATTTTTTATTTTTCGCGGTTATTTTAAGTTGAACGTAGCCGTGAATAGGACGCGAAGTGGATCCTACACCCTTTATAAAAGAATTGCTAAGCGGTATTATATTTAAATTTAGTTGTTTACAACAGGCAGTTGTAATTATGTTGTTTTGAGACGCGTTATCTATTAAACATCTAACTGAAATATATTTATTGTCCTTATTAGACGCATAAACTTGGCGGTTGATAAAAGTACAGTAGTATGGGAAGGATTTAATTTATGAAAAGAATCGCGTTCGTTATCATTATTCTTATCAACTCGCGCTCGGGTGCATAGCGACACCGGTTGAGGAGCGTCCGTAGCGTTAGAAGGAGACGCGGTCGGATGCGCGGGCGAGGCTGCGCACGGGAGCGGTCGCGGCGCGGCGCGGGCGGCGGCGGACGGCTGCGCGCAAAGCTGCGCGATGCGGTTATCGCTATTATCAAGACGCGCCGAGTGAGAGGGACGCGAGTCAGAAACTATTTGTTGCGATTGCGAATTACTATCCAAATGCAAAAGAGAATGATGGTGTTTATTACAAGTTTTACAACTATACGACGACTTACACTGAGAAGCAGTATGCGTAAGGCTGAGGCAGTTTACACAGCCTCTTTTAGATTTAACAAAATCTAAACGATCTTTAGTATTAAGTGCTTTAAAAGAGGAACAATTAAAAATCTGATAGTGATCAGATTTATTACAAAATAAGCAAGTGCTTTTATTATTATTATCGCGTGCAAGGAAAGCATGGTGGACTGTGTTTGAATTACGCGGTTGAGATCGATAAGCGGGCGGATTATTAAGGTTGCTACCGACTGGGGCGGTTCGCGCGGAGCCAGCAATTGGCGTAGAAGTGCGATCTAATATTTTTACTTGCGATTTAATAAAATCAACAAAATCCTTATAAGAAGGAATTTCTTTATTCCTCATAAACATTTCAAAGGAATTAGCGGTTGCGGGATCTAACTTCTTTAAAGCTAAAGAAAGTAAGATAAAATCTTTCATATCTTCAATACCTAACTGTTCCAAAGCAGATACAGAAGCGTGGAAAGTTTCAATGAACGTATTTAAAGACGCGGAATTATTTAATGCGGGTTTAATATTGAATAAATTAGACATGTAGTGTGAGCCTAATGCTCTTTTATCTTGATATTTTTGAACTAAGCTGTCCCAAATAGAATTATAATTATCACCGGACGGTATAATACCTGCCGTGATTTTTAAAGCATTTCCTGTTAATTTACCTACAAGATATTGTACTCTTTGAGAATTCGAAAGATCAGGATTTGAATGTATATTAGATTTAAAAGATTCAAAGAAGACGGGCCAATTTTCTATTTTTCCATCAAATGACGGAATTTGAATTGGTGGTAGTTTGATACGACCTTTATATTGGGACGGAATAGTATTCTGCGCAGACACATTCGACGTAGTATTTGTCTTACTGACGATAAGAGAACGAACCCTTTCTATTCGGGTGTACACTGTATCAAAGGAAATCATTTTTTTATAATCAATCTTATATTCTGGATCAAGTTGCATATTTAACGCGTTAATTGTATCTAAATTGGCACTAAATTCATGACGAATTGTACTTATAATTTCAGTGTCCGCCATGAATGTCTCTGAGGAACGAAGGTCTGCACTCGTGGATGTGGAAACATTCTTAGAAGAATCATATAAGAACGATAATTGTTCAAAAATAGCTTCATTTTTAGCTTCCAATATTTTAATTTTAGTTTCAATAGCTTCCATTGTGAAAGATTGCGTAATAATAAATTGCAAAATTACCTAATTAAAGTAAAATGACGTAGGTAAGTAGGTAGGTATATCCAACAGTTTAGGCACCTACCTATATAGGTATGAAAGTTTATTTCAAGTCGACAGACAAGGCTCATAGAATGCAATTATATGCGTAGTAATAGTACAAATAGTAAGTACGTATTGCGGTTATTAGTACACCATATGATTTCGTATAATAAGATACGAATCGGTAGCTATAAAATCTAAGTCCTAAAAATATGGAGGAGCGGCGGCGGTATTGACTACCTAACTACTTTTTATCACGATTGGCGTGGTAAAAATGGCGGGAGTACGAAATATCGTATTTATATAGTCTAAAACCTATTTAGAGGCATAAAACCTATAGAAAGCGGGAAATTATACGTGATTTGATATGAAATTAAATTACTGTAATGGCTGACTCAAAATGAATCCGCTCGAAGGCGTACCAGTAAAAATGGTGGGTTTTTGCGTTAAAATATCAATATGGAAAACGAGGAGCCTCCCAGAATAAAGGTAAGGACTTACCAGGAACTCCTATGGCAATCCAATGATTATGCGCACTATCACAACAAATCACAAAGTTTTAATGCTCCTCGGTCTGTAGCGTCTTTCGTACTGAATGTTGCGAGGCGCGCTTCTCGTTTTACTCGCACACACGCGCCTGGCGATGCGTCGCCGAAGTATGTAGAAGATTCCCGAAGCTCTTTTCTCGCTTTCACATATGATGTGGGAAAAGGAGAGGAATCGGGAAGTAGAGGCTCGTCATTGAAACTCAATATGAGTAGGTTTCTACTATAAATACTATTATAGGTATTTTGGCCTAAACAAATACAAATGAGCTCCTTTATGTTAAAATAAAACAAAATTGAACTTTATGTAAGTAAGTACTTATTAAGTATTAATTTATAAATAATGTAGTACTTCCAATGTACGGATTATTTTTCTATTATTGTTTCTTGATTACTAATGACCTATACATTCATCCCTCAAAATATACGCCAAGACTTTAGAAGGGCCTTATATAATTATTTCAAAACATCGATGTTTTGAAATAATTATATATTGTACGGATTATTATTCTATTATTGTTTTTTGATTACTAATGACCTATACATTCATCCCTCAAAATATACGCCAAGACTTTAGAAGCCTTATATAATTATTTCAAAACATCGATGTTTTGAAGAACAATGTTACATCCCTAAACGTCCTAAATCGGAGCGACGCGATTACACTTTCCTGTTTAAGGAAGCAGAGCGGTTGGGACCTTCCTATCTCACTACTTAGGACACTAACCGTTCTTTCTGCGATTACACGTTCCTATTTCCTAGTTAGGATCCTAAAAATAGGAAGGTGTAATAAGTGCTTTACAATCAACCTATAAACTATAAGGTTCATAATACACTGCAGCTGTTAGTTCCGTCTCACTTGCAAGTCGCGCCCCGGCAGCTGCCGACGCCGGCCAATAGCGGTTGCCCGCGCTTTGAAAATGTATCTTCTGCGCAGGTACATCGGTAAGCCATATCAGTTGGGTACTACTGTACCTACCTATATGTTTTTGTTTTACAGAAACAATCTACGCTCTAAGCTATTTCTATAGCCTCGTTTACACCTGAAAAGCAGTTATTTTCCCAAGTAAGTATTATAACATTAAAATACAACAGAATACACTTGTTGTGTAAACAAGGCATAAAACACGTCAAAAAGTTTTCACAATGGAAACATCTCGTTTCGTAACAGATAAACGCCCAAAAACACAATACTGGGCAAATAAAAACTAAACGCACACAAATTGTACTCATAATGTTGGAAAAACAAACTTTGTACACTTTATTTGCGTAGAGATTGTACTGGCAAATGGACAAGTGTAATGCATTTTTTAAATAAATTATTGCAAAGATTTGTAGGGCAACCTGTGCAATAGAAATAGAAATGCTTTTATTGCTACAATTTACTAATATCATAACATATTTATAATAAGGTTAAACATCGAAAAAATAATAATAATAATATTGCAGCAAGGGACACAAGCTCAGCTTTATGCTGGATATGAACTCGGGTTACAAGTCCGACGTCCAGCGCTGGTTTTCAGCTTAGACCCGTTTGACTTTCACTGTTGGTTAGTTAGCCAATTTTAATTTACTCTCTCTCGCGATAAATATTTTTTCTTTTTTTGATATCGACGATATTGGTGCTGACTCTGTTATACCTATACTAAACAATTTTAAACTCATTATATTTTTGGCTCAAAAAAAATTTTAAACAAAAAATATAAATATTATGCTGTGAAATTAGGAAACATTGTCTTGACAACATTTCAGTTGAAAACAAATGTTAATTTGACAGAACTATTCTGCGATATTTTTCTTATGTTCGTATAGTTTAGTTTTAAACAACTTAATCACACTAACACCTGGATTCAGAACACTTGTGTACCGACCAGTACAAACGCAATGAGAGTAATTTATGTTAAACAAACATAATGTGTGTGCTCATTTAAAAACATTGTGACACGTGTGACAAGCCGCTACATTTTTATAATATGCATGCTGTAGGTAGTTCTTCAAGTTATACTTTTATATTATTACTAGCTGTCCCGCGCGGTTTCACCCGCATTCCAGAGGGATCGTATGTTTTCACTGATAATAAATTAACTTTTTAACAAAAAAATAAACCGCCTTCAATGTACACTAAAAAGTATGAAATAACTCTTATCTGACACTGTTTTGAAGTGAGCGAAATCGAATGACGTGTTCTATTGAAAATATTTCGCTGACTTCAAAACAGTGTCAGATAAAAGTTAATTGATACTTTTTAGTGTACTTTGAAGGGGGTTTATTTTTATGTTAAAAAGTTAATTTATTTTTGAATTTTTAGTTGCATCTATACGAAATTTCTATGGGACCATTTCGGTATAAACCCCTTTAGAACAAAAAAAGAATTTTGAAAATCCGTCTATATATGACGGAGTTATGCTCCTCCTTTTTGAAGTCGGTTAAAAATGTACTAAAGAGACAACAAAATTTTATTTAACAGTCCAATAACCTAAACACACTCTGTATAGGTTATTGGTCGTAATATTTTGTGTTACTGTTAAATAAAATCTTGTTGTCACTTTAGTCCATTTTTTTCAGTATTCCCGGGATAAAAAGTATCCTATGTAATCCAGAACATATTCTATCTGTGTGCCAAATTTCATCCAATTCCTTAATTCATCTATCATCGTTCTTTCAGGCTTTAGGCCGTCGGATACCGAGACGAAGATCCAGGTTCGAATCCTACAATGAGCTTGAGCTTTCGGTGATAGAAAACATCGTGAGGAAACCATAGCACAGTGGTAGGGTACTTTGTAGTACCCGCCTGGCTGGCTTCCACCGTCAAGTTGAAAATCTGTCGCCAAGCACCTATAGGTGTGTTCAAAGCCAATAAAAGAACTGAATCTCAATTGGTTTTACTAAACGCACGAGTGACCTCTGTTTCATGCGTCCATAGGCCACGATAAACGCTTACCATCAGACGAGTTTGCTTGTCTTAGTGTAAAACAAAGTAAACAACACGTCATCCTCCTTAAGCTAAGTGGAGCAACCACAAAGTAAGTGTCCAAAAATGCGCACATCAATCTAAAAGCATACAGTTTTATCAGTCGTTCATCTGACAAGGTCCTCACTACTCACTTGTTACGAAAGTAGTAAGCTAAACTAACATTTGATTGAGCAATCGACTTTACTATCAAGAAAATAAGATTTAGGGGCTTTTTTACTATAGGCCTGTGTTTGACCGCAATCTCACCATGGTAAGTGATGATGCGGCCGAAGGTGGTAAGCACACAAATCCTAGAAGGAACTGGCTCTCAAGTGCAGCTGTCAGAACACACCGTTAGGTGCTTGGCGACAGATTTTCAACTTGAGGGTGGTAGCCAACCAGGCGGGTACTACAAAGTACCCTACCACCGTGCTATGGTTTCCTCACGATGTTTTCCTTCACCGAAAGCTCAAGCTCATTGTAGGATTCGAACCCGGGACCTTCGCCTCGGTATCCGACGTCACTACGTCCAACTCAACCTTTTACCTAATCTTTTTGTTAACGATAACTGGTTTTTCAGGCGCCATATCTAGATACTGCACCTTGGCATGGGCAGACATAATTTGGCATCAGAGTGGTGCCCTTTATCTCATGAACCCGAGGTCAGCTATTTACCTTATCGTTATCATTTTTGTCATGACCTCCTAGTCTATAACCACTATCTCAGTCATCGGAACGCTTAATTAAATGATGCATATTTAGGACTGTATGAAGCTGATATTGGTGCCGATTCTGTTGTAAATCGCACTAAACTAATTTTAGTTACATCTCATCTCTTTCTTACGAACATGATTGAAAAAGGATAGAACATATTTTAAGTGGTCAAATTAATCCTTGCCGTCTTATTTTGCGTGTATTTAGGCGTAACCGCGATAGATGGCGACTAAATTTTTATTGAAAACAAGCATTGGACTAATTTGACAGGACTAAATTTCTTACATCCTTTTCTTATGTCTTTTGATTAGAACGAGACATAGTGACATTAAAATTAGTTTAGTTGTGAACAACAGAATCAGGGCCAATGTTGTTGATGATGTATAAGATTTCAAACTAAGTGGAACTTGTATTATGGAAACCAGACTGTATTTGATATACTAAGTATGGTCCCCATGAACGATCAAAAGATATAATTTCCATTGTTTAATTACAAGTTTAAGTTACAATAACTCAGTTATCATTATCAGATTACAGATGACTTGTGTGCTGAATAGAAGCTGTTGTAAAATATACATTATCATAAAGATATCTTGTTACAATGTTGTAAGGTGACATTGCGATTGAGTTTTCTCAAAATGTCACGAACCCCCACTCCCTTTGACTAGCTTTATCTTTGTAAATTTTTAATGATTTGGTAAAGCAAAAAATACGTGCCCAATTTTTTTTTGATAATCTAACCAACGGAATAAAAAAAAAAAATTTTTTTTACCTAGGTATCATCCCTGCTGGATTGCTCAGCATTACTACTTAAAAGGTATTTTTCCTCGATCTTTATCTTACCCCCTTAGGGGGGATTTTTGAAAGCCCTTGACTACGTGTTCAAGTCTCAAGACCTTTCGGTGTGCGTTGATACATCACTCAGTCAGAATCTCCTTAGATACTAACAAGTATTAAACAAACACAACTATCACAATGATTTGCACACAGTACGTATGTCTGTATGTTTGCACAAACTTTGCTAATTTAATTATTATTGTTGTTACATTGTCGTTAATGCCACAGTTTTGTTAACGATTATGTGTTATGTTATTAAATATTTACAGAACAATGTAAACAATGGAGAAATTTTTGTTTGCACAAATGTTATCTATGATAATACATTGTACCTAGACATATATGTGTCCGTGAATTAATTTTATTTCTATTTATGGCATACCTCCTCGTGACTGTACTTTGTAAATTGATATTGCATTCTCCCTCTCTATAGTCGTTCCCTCATGTCTGAGGATCGTGGTCAGCATCGGGTTTGCTTCTAGAGCGGATGATCTGCCTCCACCGGTTTCTGTCTAACCCGTCCTTTACGACCGTGTAAAACTTGGAGGACGATGAGTCTTTTACTTGATCGGACCATCTAGTTGGTGAACGACCGTGTAGTCGTTTTCCTTCCGTGTTCTCTACTATGATCAGTTTTTCCAAACTTTCATCGCCTTTGCGCACCATGTGGCCGTAATGCGTTGGTGGCATATGGTGGACAATCGGGTTTTAATTTGGAGCTGCGATAGGATCGATGCATTGTTGCGTTTCGCGGTCCAAGGTATTTTCAACATCCGTCTCCAGCACCACATCTCGAATGCATCAATCCTTTTTCATTCTCGGGCCAGTATAGTCCACGATTCCACTGTATACATGAAACCATACATGATATTGCATTAGTTGATAAAAAATCTGTGGGTGGCTGGCTGTCACCATTAAAATGCAGCAGCACTTGTGAGCCAGTTTGAAGAGCAGCTGGACTGGGGAAGTACCTCCACCTTACAGAATACCGCAGCCAAATAACTTTATGCTGTGTCCTTGCGCGTGAGTAAGCTCGCCAGGGATCTGGGAAGGGTTGGTAAGGCGTGAGTGATGCCCCGTGTTTTGCAAGCTTCCGTATGGCTACGGTAACCGCTTACCATCAGGTGGGCCGTATGCTTACCAGCTTCGTTGTATAATAGTACATTATGATACATGTGTGCAAAGTTGGTTATTAACACTCGAGGCAGTATTAAGCGCGTGAGTTGCAGGCGAACGCGATAAGGGAGCCGAGAGTGTAATAATCAATGCACACGCGTGTCATACGACGTTTTTCAACACACTTGCGAGGAAAAAACAGACTTGTATTTTGCAATAAATGTCACTTTACGAGCGAGTGTGTTGAAAAAAAGTTACTAAGTAACTCCAGGGTTTTAGCTCAGAGTATATAAATACTACGTACACGTTTTAGTGTCAGAAAATACAAACATGTGCAGAATCATGGCTTTGATTCCGCTTTCACACCAATACAATAAAAAAAACATTGTCACAATATAGTATGGCGATCTTTCAATCGCTTATCAATCAGAAGTTTTTTCAATAAATGCTCGGAAGATGTCAAAACTCTCAGTTATTAAGTGATGCATGATATCAACTATTACTAGATCATACGCACAATTGATCAAAATAGCGCACGCCTTGGTTAATTTTAACAATACATTTTAATGTCGCATCCGATGATAGTATAGAGTAGCAAAATAAAGAAGGACACTGGCTTACAGTGTAGGTAAAGATGAAGGAAAGTGTGAAAAGATGACAGATGTAACAATTTTTTTTTTACTGTAAGCATTTTGAAGCCAAAATCTTAGTTAATTGATAGCGAAAGTCAAATCCAATTGGTGCATAATCCTATCTAACTTTTCCTAAGATTGGGTCCAATCTTATTATGCCATAATCCATACTTAATACTTATCCTTACTTCCTTACTTATCCATACTAATATTATAAATTCGAATGTAACTCTGTTTGTTTGTTACCTTTTCACGTCTAAACAGCTAAGCGGATCGTAATGATTGACATGCAGATAGCCATATGCTGGAGAAGGACAAAGGTTACTTTTTATCCCGGGAATGCGAGTGAAACCGCGGGGAAAAGCTAGTACTTAATATTATATAATGCGAAAGTAACTCTGTCAGTCTAATATTTACTTATTCAAGACAAAACCTATACACCGATCGCGAAGCACGCTGATAGCCTATGGTATAGAGAGAGACATAGGCTTCTTTTTTTATCCCGGGAACAGGTGGAACTGAGGGGGACAGCTAGTATAGAATATAACATATTTCAATCAGATATGAGACACAATCAAGCGTAAGAGAGAATGGACTTTTTAATTTCCAATCTGGATCTCCTTTTTATTTTTTATTGCACTTGCTGCATCGCTCGTAGTTGAACATAAAATATCAACTACAGTTTGTCCAAAAGCAGCTGTCAATATAAAGTCACATTCAGGCGGTTATCACACTACCACGCGCGCGTAGGTGCGTGTGACGCACCTACGCGCGTACTTGCGGGAGTGCAGATCTGCATTATCGTGCGGGTTTTTTACGCACTCACGCGCGTGGATTCACGGCGGCTCTGACTCATTCCATACAAAATTACGCACGGCACTACGACACTCGGTGTGCCATACCTTGCGTCTCGCTCCGCACCCACGCGCGTATGTGCGTGGCACGACGCATGTCGGCGCGTGATCTGTATGAACGCGCGTGGATGCGTTTTCTGTGTGTTGGACTGTGCGTCTTTTCTATACAAACGGAGATACTTACAAGCAACGTTAAGAGACGCATTCACGCGCTACGCTGAGTGGTGCGTGGCAGTGTGTTTACCACGTTAAAGATCTTATTTAATCTAGTGTCGCATCTGTAGGTATTATTAAGAAATTATGTACACATCTTTGTCAAACCACCCGCTGTGAGGCCCCCATAGATTTTTACATAACAAATTATGCAACTGAACAAAATGTAACATCTCCATATTATGACGGGTGCATTCATGTGGAGTGCTTCCTCGATTGCACTCGAACACATGCGCCGCGGGTTCGATTCTTATTGAGTTTGTTGAAGATGTTTTTGTGTTTTGCAGGGGTCGCTTTACAATTGTAAGTACGGCTTAATAGTGCGTACTATTTTATTTTGAATTGAAATACTATTTATTACGACATAATTTTAAGTGTTTTTGAGCTGACATTAGCAACTGTTTTACTATACAGTAGAATCATTGAAAGGGGCTCAGAACAAATTCTGTCGACTTGCGACTAAAATTACATTATCTGATTAGTTTCATTATGTCGTTTGATTAAAATCAAAATCGAAAAATAATTTATTCAGCCTGACAAGGCTGAAGACTTATCAATAAAAAGCGCTCGTGGTAAAGCATGATTTGCCGTTATTAATCGATCGGCAAAGTTAAGCTACCACCATCGTGGTTGCCACCTGGATTGGTGACCGCCTAGTGTTATTTCAAATTGAGCGTTTCCATGCTTCGTAAGGCACGTAAAGCCGTTCGTCCCGGTTATTCGGTAAGCTAGTTGGAGGCGGCTTGAAAACTCCAACAGTAGGTTGACCACTAGCAGCTCCACCGATCCGCAGTGGGCACACGTGGCGGAGTATCTGCCCATTCCCTTTCATCCTAATTGGTGAAAAGGAGGCCTGTGCTCAACAGTTGACTCTACCACCCGTTTTGAGAATACTCCGGCAAGGAACTCGGCTAGGCATTTTTTGAAGATCTTTATTTTAATAATTAGTCAGTTATCAGTTCAGATTCGTTTATGTGATGGGTCTAAGCCGTGGGTCTAAGGTCCGTATTTTAGAATGACAATTATTGCTTCAGTCAAGTTTTGAGTTGATATTAAAGAATTGAATTTGGAACCTGCACCAATGATATTAGGTTTATTTTCAATTAACACGATATATTCTTATACTAGATCTATCTGAATTCTATAATACAGATCTTAGAGTCGAATTGTTCAAAAAATATTTAGAATACCTATGTAACCTTGCTGCGTTTCTTGCCTGTTCTTCTCAGTTGGGCCTACGGCCTAAATTAAATAAATGGCTTTGACTTTGACTTTAAAATAAAACGGTAATGTGTATTTTAGAACAATCCACTTTACATTTCGTTTTAATTATTATTGTGTACTAAAAGCTTTGCATAGAAAGGCGGATACAATCAAATTGTTTTCTAAATGTCCGCCCAAAGGATGTTTATTAGATTTGCAGGGACAAGGGCCTACATCCCTTCTTTATTTACATACTTATAACTATAGGTGCCTAGGCATATTTATTTTACGGAATGATGTAAAATAGATATAGCGTTGGACCACAGACATATAATATTTATAGGCGTTGCACTGTACCTACCTACTTTTGGTGCGTCCATGCTTGGCGAACCGAGCATGAGCCGAGCCACGAACGAGCACGATTCGCGTAGCGTGGACGGGCATGCGAGCCTCGAAGGAGCATTCGTAGCGTGCTCGACTGCGCACCGCCCGATTGTCAGTTTTTTCACGAACATAGGGATTCGCATCGCGCTAGTTGTAGGTTCGTTGAAGTTATCTATTCCGTGAAGGCTACGCTTGAAATCGCGAGCAACGAACGAATCCTGTTCGTTCGAAGCTCCGCTCGTGCTCGCTTCGCATAGCACGGACGCACCATTTCATGTTGAATTTCCACAAACGAAAATAAAGGCTAAATACATAAAACCCAAGGCATTATATCCCAAGGGATATAAAGTTATATGGAAACTCTTAGCATAGAGACTGGTATTGTAGTGAAGAGACTGGTATTGTAGTCAAAATCAAACTGGCCTCAATACGTAGAACACAAAAAAAAGGTGCGATTTGTAAAGAATGGGAAAACAAAAGACGGTGTTTGGTTGTCTCGCATAAGGTATGAAAAGTAGAGTATTCACCTCGAGGATAAAGCCTGTCTTCGTCTTGGGCAGCTTGAACCCCTCGCTTCACTCAGGACTCTACATAACTCCAGAGTCCATCCATCGTTACGCTCAGGATCCAATGCTACCCGTAACGTAATACACGGCTTTACTCCCTTGGTGCATATAATCCACTATAACGTTTGTGAGAAATTACAAAATACACACTCGGCGTAATTCTCCCCACTTTATTCATCAGCTGTGGCGCTAATGTCGAATTGACTATATGAAACAATTACTTATTGAAAAATACAATGTCAGGAACATGTTAACTGATTTAAGAATTTGTAATTACTAGCTATGCCCCGCGGTTTGACCCGCATTCCCAATGAATTATATAATTTTCAGGCATAAAAATTATCTTATATATTATTCCAGAGTATAATCTATCTTTGTGCCAAATTTCATGCAAATCCGTTCAGTAGATTTTGCATGAAAGAGTAACAAACGTCTACATGTCCATACAAATTTTCACATTTATAATAGGAGTAAGATTTCTCGTCGCGGATTCAGGAGTGGTATTGCAAATAAACTTTTTTAATAGCTCTATAGCACAGAGTTTTTCAAGAAGGGTGTGAAGAGACTCATCGTCGGTAACGTGCTAGTGATAGCCCTCCGGTAACCGCTTACCATCAGGCGGGTTGTGTGCTGGTTAGCTCCTTTTTTTCTCTTGTGGCGACTTACGGCTTGTGTAACAATAAATCACTTTCACATAGTCCTCATAGGTAGTCAGCGTCCATAAGTCATGTTTTAGTAAAATGGTGGTAATTGTATTAAAACTTTTCACGGACTTTTTAAAAAAACTTGGACAATCATGATACACGTAATTAATTTCATTTCACTTTACTGGTGCACATGGATTGATCTTTATTGGATGTAAAATAAAACTCAAAATACACGAATTTATGAAAATAAAACGAAGCTCACGCCAAAAAGTCGTTAGCTACCTTGGTAGTATAACCACAATGGATGTTTTGAATTTCAGACTAAAATCTGGTAACTAGTTGCCGTAACCGAAAGTGCATCTCTGTCTTACCACAAAAAAAACTAAACCGTCTATTAGGTACATAATTATTGTAACATAAAGTTCACATGACAGTGATTGTCACACAAAAAGCCCAGTAGTTTATTTCCGCCCAATGTCACACAATTCAAAATATTCATGGTGCTTTACCGCAAACAATCCAGCCGTTTTATGAAATGGCTGGGTTGCGCCAAATTGGGGGTTTGCGCAGCCAGGCGTTATCGAATTTGCCCCACACCAGCAAAATATTTATTTCATTACTCCTATTCATAGGCTCTAATCTGTGTTGCTGTCGATGTATGAATTGTGATATTTATCACATCGACTAATTACAGTTATAATTTTCGGATAAATAAAATTAGTGCTATAAGTTTATAAATTGTACTCTTAAAGCTAGTTTGTTAAATTAAAAACTAGACGTCAAGTACTATTAATCATAAATATATTTTTTTGTTTTTTAATTTTTAAATTCTTTTTTCTAAAAAAATTACATCATTGTTTCTTCACCCCCTTCAACCAGTGCTGGTTTGCCTGGGAGTTGCAATTCCTGGGACATACAATCCATTATGCCATGTGTGCTGCAAGCGTTCATATGGCTCGGGTAACCACTTAACATCAGGCGGGTATATTTATCGACTTCGTCGTATAAAAAATATTGATGATAAGGTAGATTTAATTCTCAATTTTCCCTAAAACAATTTTGCAGACAATTCTTAGACTAAATTTTTTTGTATTCCGGTAATTTTAATTCTAGTCAGTATTCCAACTTTACCTGCAACAAGACAGTATACGAACAGATCATGGCTTACTTCGCGGGGCGTCACTATCGAGGGCAGGATTTTTCGACCCCCATGGCGATATTATCAAACTCTCACCATAAAACCCAACCTTATCCTAAAGCTTTAACGTCACAAATGCACTGGTAACAATCTGTCAACGCAGCTTCAGTTCTTCACTATTGTAAGGATAATACCGCGATCAAATGCAGCCCTATTGTCACTGATAATGTCCATTCTAAAATATATTCTAATAGCTTGGTATAGAGTTGAAAGTTGTGTGTGAATGTTTATTACGATAAAAACTTTATAAGGGGTAAGTGAGACACGTTTAATTTATCCGGATTGTCACTGGGAGCTCTTAACTTTGATTGTAATATGAGTTTATCGGTAGCGTAGTTGAGCGAAAGGGGGTAGATAACGTCTCTAAATGTTGACCTCACCAACACCTGAAGATTTGCAACCCCTGGTATGCTATAGTGAATGCGATGATGATCTGAGGCAAAGATAGCTCAGTAGTAGTGATGTCGGATGCCGAGACGAAGTTCCCAGGTTCGAATTCTACTATTCGGGCAAAGAAAGCATCGTGAGGAAACCATAGCACGGTGGTAGGGTATATTGTAGTATCCACCTGCGTGGCTACCACCCTCAAGTTCAAAATCTGTCGCCAAGCATTTATCGGTGTGTTCCGACAGCTGCACTTGAGAGCCATTTCCTTCTAGGGTTTGTGTGCTTACCACCTTCGGCCACATCATCACTTATCATGGTGAAATTGCGGTCAAACCAGTTTAAAAAAATGACAAGTTTGCACTTATAGACGACGAGCTTTTCGCCTTACGGTTCGACCCACCTTCCTTATCCGTTATTTAACCTGGTATTACCTAAAATCCTTTCTTAGAGGATGCTAAGGTGAAACAATTCGACTATGAAGTATGATTATAGTATGGATTAATTTGCTGTTTGAAATATAACATTTATATATATATAACAGTATATAAATGTTTTCGCTTGAAAAGTTTAGTTTTTCAAAAGTTTAGTTTTAGTTTTTTAGTTTAGTCTTTGTGTTGGGTTTTACGAATGTATATTCGTAAAGAAAAGTGGACATTATTCATTCATTAGTAAGCTGTAAGGTTTCATAGTAGGCTCGATTTAAGAACTTACCGTGATAATTTTACGCATTTTTTAAATTCCAAATTTTATAAGTAATTCCTAGACTCCAATTTAAAAACTATATCTCAACTGGCACCCACTAATCTTACATTTAATTTCAACGCTCGCACCCCGTTAATTTGTTCCCCAATATTAAATTTAACCCTCAAACGACAGTGATCGTATTGTGCGGGGATAAAGCATCCCGGGGCACTCATTTAAATCTTATTTGTAGTTTTTAGTTTGCAAAGTCAATAGTTTAGCTGTACACTACAGTGGGGAAGCGTTGGAGGTAGGAATTAAACTCATCCTATGGGAAATATAAGTAAATATTAACTCTTGCACAACGACGGTTAGTGAGACTTTTATTTCATACGATCTAGGTAAAATTGTCACAGTCATTTATTTTTTTGTCTGTATATTCGTAATGCCAGAAAGGGTTGACTGAAAAATATTATCATTGTGTAATATCTGAAGCGCTCGTGGTGTAACATGATTAAACATTCTTAATCAATCAGTAAAGTTAAGCTAAACCACTGGTAAGGCAGGAACCTGGATGGGTCACCGCCTAGTTAGATTTCGACTCAGCAACAGTAGGTTGATCACTAGCCTACCTCCACCGATCCGCAGTGGGCATGCGTGATAGAGTATTTGCCCATTCTCTTTCACCCCCATTTGTCAAAGGAGCCCTGTGCTCAGCAATTGGAAATTATCGGCTGATGATTTTTCACGTGGATCTTCGCACACCCCCCGGAGGGGGGTGGGGGAATCACTCCCGGGGCCGGATGGCCCTCTTCGGTGAGGTCTCGTTCTCGCCACGTGTGAACACACGTGGGGCCTTGGAGATGTGACAAGGGCACGGTTGGATTCAGTTTGTTCGTCTTCTCGCCGCCGCGTGATCCAGCCGGCCGGGTGGGACCCGTTGGGGAGGCCCAGCCAGCGATCGACAGCGGCGGCAGCGTGGTCTTCCTTCTTACGTATGGGTTGCTGAGGGCTCGGATGTGGTTGCTGCAGACTGCTCAGAGGGCTGTCCGTACGCCGTAGAGGCGAGCGACGAGATCCCCTTGAGTATCGTCTGCAGAGGGTTGACGCCGGCGCGGATGGCCTCTAGGACCTCGCCCAGGACGGCAAGGGCGGCCTCAATGGCCACCATGGGGCCCTGGGGGACTGCTGCTGGTGTGGCTGCTGGCCGCTGAGGCAGTGCCCTCAACCCCGCGGGTGCGGGGGGGGAACTGCTTTGGCGGGCTTGGGGGGCCTCTGGGGGGCCGGTGTCTGGGGGGCCGCGGGGGGCGCTTTCGTTGCCTCCACTGTGGCCTTCTTGCCGCGGCGCCTGCCACGGCGCCGCCGCTTTTTCCCGGCTAGGTGCGGGGGGCGGGCTTCTTCTATGTTGGGAGCGGCGGTACTTGCTCCCGCCGCTCTCGGCGGCTGTTGGTAGGCCCTTGATAGGGCGACGGTTCCCGCCGTACGGTTGCGCGCCTCTCGTCTCCTGACGGGGCACGCAGTCTTGTTAGCGGGATGTGGCCCTCTGCAGTTGGCGCAGGTGGCGGGTTCTTGGAGGGGGCGGGGGCACTCCTTGGCGAAGTGCTCCTCGCCGCAGCGGACACAGGCAACCGGACGGTGGCATTGATGCGAGCTGTGGCGGAACAGTTGGCAGCGGTGGCATTGTGCCGGCCCGCTCTTGCCCCGCCACCCCTCGATTTGTATGCCTGGCATACAGGACAGCTCCCCTACCTGGAAGATGTCCCGGAAGTTGGGTGTGCGGCGCAGCTGCACGAAATAGATGCAGCCGGGGCGTCCTCTGCGCCCCCGAATCTCTTTGACGTGTTCGGGGGCAAATCCAAGCTCTGTGAGCTCCTTGATGATATCCTGGGGGGGCGTGTCGAGTGGGAGGCCTCTGATGGCCACCTTCACTTTGACATCTGCCGGCAGCGAGTAGGAAAACCAGGCTATGCGCTCTGATTTTCCCAAGTGGTCAAGGTACCGGTATACCGTCTGGTATTCCCGGTCCCCGAGCGGCAGGAAGCGCACCCCCTTCCCGTAGGGGCGCGCGTTCGGTGTATGGCCTAGCGCCGTCTTCAACTGCTGCAGATGGAGGGCCCAGTTGGGCAAACGCTCAACAATAAGCGGCGGGAAGCGCGGAGCTGGCGGTGTCTGTGACGTCATTGCGGGCGGTGCGGGGGCGCTTGAGGTGGCGGTCGCTCCAGCCGTGGACGTGGGTGGTGAAGGCATCGGTGGGGTCGGCGGACGGCTTGCAATATCCGCAAAGGATGTGCTGCCTGTCGCGAAGGAGAAGTGTGCATCGGGCCGCTCTTGAGTCGCCTCGGGCGGGGGCGCGGGCGAGGAGGGGGGTGAAGAGAAGGAGTCTTGTAGGCAGGCCCTCTTTTCTTCGTTTCCCTCTAGGGAGTTGTCACTAGGGGGGCGGCGTTTGCGTTGTTTGGGTGAGCGCGGGTCCCAGTCAGCGAGTGACGGGGGCGGCGGCGTACTAGTCGAAGCGTATTCGATCTCAAGCGCATGCCAATAGCGCGAAATCGTGCGTTCTATGTACTGTAGAAGCTCCCCCGGCGCGCCGCACGGAGGGGTATTCGACCCAAAAACGCGGTCAAAAGTCAATGTATACAAAGTAAACAATTCCTGGTGACGGTAGATACATAATGGTAGCGCAATGCATAGAGAATATGAATCTCACGTCATTTTATTTTAGTAGGCTTGCGTTAAGTTGTAGGAAGTCGTTATCTAAGTGGCTTGCAGCGAATACGTAAATAAATAATAAGTAAACGATTTTGAAGTCCTGCATTTCCAACTATTTTAATGAAGTGGGGAAGTTAAGACTGGTTATTTTTAGGATGGATAATATGGAACCAGGTATGTACTATCTGTATTTCTCAATTATTTCAAAATAATATCAGAATATTAGTAGATATTTTAGTTATTATGAACCGCAAAACAAACTTATGATATTTTGTGTCAATAATATATACATTAGAGATTTTGTTGTATTTCAGGGAGCTTCCGGGTATATTTTTTGTTTTCGTAAGTTGATATAACTATCCTACTTTTAGAATAAGTTAAGATTGGCTGCCTAAATTTGCCTATTGTATTTTTTTTTAATTTCTTTGTCATTTGTCATTTTACAAAACAAAATTAAATTATGCGCTTCATGTTCTAATATCAACTTCTTTTCCCTAGTAGGTGGTTCTGGTGTAAGAATTAAGACATGAGAATATTTATTAATATAGGGAAAACTAGCACAGATAGGGAATTTTCAAAGAAGTGGGATTTTGTGGAGAACTTAATAATAAACAAACCATCATTTCCCATTGAATAAATACAAGAGTTTCGCCACAAATTTTCTTATATTAAGTCGGAAATGAAGACCAGGTGTTCTGCTGCCAACAGGACAGAACATGTTTTCATAAAGGAAAACAGTGGAAATACCTGTTTAAGCCGGATTCGGCAACAGTAATGACGGGAACACAAGTCGAAGATTCTTTGAGAAACCGCAAGTCGCTTCAGAAATTCTTGGGATTGATCTAAGGTTGATCGAAAGATTTGCTGCAATATTGGAAGTGATTTCCAGTGGGCTAAAATTAATATTGAAAAGTTTTCAGCATAATGCCATGATACAGCATTGTTATATTTAGAGTTATACGTAGAGTTATACTCCTGGCATCCCATGACGCCCACGATAGACAAGGTACTGATTCACGGTCCCCTTGTGGTTCAACATGCCTTATTACTAATCGGAACCTTGTCGGAAGAAGCAGGTGAGGCGAGAAACAAACATTTCAGGCAATTTCGCTAAAACTTCTCACGAAAGTTTTCTCGTGAGCAATGCAACCAAGACGTTTTAAACAGGTTGCTCCTAACATCAGATCCCTTAATGAGTAGCATAAGGCCAAAACCAACAAAAAGATCAAGGCCATTTAGCGCCGCAGCCATGAAAATGTTATTGCCGGGTGAAGTTGAGGCATCAAATGAAGAAGCTGAAATTACTCAAGATATGGATGAAACAAATATTTCTATTGATGAAGACGAGTGGGGCTCATCCTCTGAATAATTAAACCCTATAAATAATAATTTTTATCGACATTTTTAATGTTAGATTACACTTTTTCCTGAAGAAGTAGCTTAAATACGTTTCACTCTTTGCCATTTCCAAACCCCATTAGGTAAAAAATAAATTTTACTATGCATATCACTATTTTGAACATATATGTCATTTAAGACCGCAAAATAATTTTGTCCGTATTTTTGGGTCAAATACCCCTATGTGCGCCGTCTTGGCGGTTTCTCTCGTGGAGTGCCCACAAGTCCGTCAGAACTGCGCCCGCGGAGTCTTGGCTTCTAACTGGTGTTGTTGGCTGCAATTGAGTGTCTCCTGCCACGCCTGTGAAGGCGGAGGTGACCGGTGGTCGTTGCTGGGACGTCGGGGGTGGAGGCCGACGAGGTGGCTGGCGCGGATGCTCGGACACGCTGGGCGTGGAGCTATCCACTTTTCGACTGCGGCGATTCGGCATCGCAGCACAGTAGATACCGTAGTCAGCGTCAGTAGTGTGTCGGAGAGACGGAGCGTACGATCGCTCAACGTCTGGCTTCGAGAGTAGAGGGTTTCCCCGCCTCACACTGTGAGGGAACCGAATACCGCCACCATTTACAATTAAATGGGGTGGTTTAGGCGCGGGTAAATCCAACCGGAGTTGGGAAGTCCGACACGAGCACTATATCGTACACACTAAGTTACTGCGGCGGTGACGCACCGGCACTACAAGCGAGTGCCAAGTGTTCACGGAGCGCACTGGATAACGTAGTGCGCGCGCGACGGCTGAGACAATCCCGGCTGATGATGATGATGATGAGTACCTAAATACTTCGGAGTACTTATTTTATTATTATGTATAATTCAATAAAAAAAATGCGGAATAGATGTATTTGAGAGAGGTAGAGCATAGCGTTTATTCGCTCAAAGAGCAGCTCGACTGGGGAAGTACCTCCACCTTACAGAATACCGCAGCCAAATAACTTTATGTCGTGTAAAGTTGTGTTCCTGCGCGTGAGTAAGGTCGCCAGAGCTCATAGGGGAGGGGGGAAAGGTCGGTAACGCGTGAGCGATGCTTCGTGTGTTGCAAGCGTCCATATGGCTACGGTAACCGCTTACCATCAGGCGGGCCGTATGTTGTTTACCGACCTAGTTGTATAAAAAAAAAAAAATTTTCTTCATTCTTGTTAAAATTACTTTATGAGAACATTGAGAACCCATCATAATATTTTTTCAAAATTCTTAAACACAGTTCAAAAGTTCATCATCAGCTTGCTTAATCAGAACATATTTATAGATATTACTTATTCATGAACTTAACATGAACAAATCACTCACCTTAAACTGCCCAATGAATATTAAGCTTTGCGTTTTTAAACATTGATGTAGTGGGGGTCGCTGAGACCGGGGCCCCGAGCCTGTTTGCCGTTGGACTTACGTCTGCAGATGGGTGGGTTCTCATGAAGAAATCACATCGCCAAACATCGCTGACACTTGGCGAGTTTATAGTTTTAACTCATTTTGTGTTTGAGTTGCGACATTTTTATATTTTGTCAATGGATTTAGGATTATGAAGACAAGGTTGTTTTTTTTTGTAATTTTAGTTTTCCGCTCCACACTTTCTCTTGCGATTCGCTTTTCACACCTTTAGGGGTCGAATTTAAAAAAAAACTTTCCTTAATTAATGCCTCAGTGACGTCGAATGCCGAGACGAAGGTCCTGGGTTCGAATCATACAATGAACTTTCGGTAAAGGAAAACATCGTGAGGAAACACTGTGGTAGAGTACTTTGTAGTACCCATCTGGCTGGCTACCACCGTAATGTTGAAAATTTGTCGCCAAGAACCTATCAGTGTGTTCAGACAGCTGCACATGAGAGCCAGTTCCTTCTAGGCTTTGTGTGCTTACCACCTTCGGCCACATCATCACTTACCATGGTGAGATTGTGGTCAAACATAGGTCTACAAAGTAAAAAAATATATTTGAAAAAGCTTTCTTGTGCCTACATTTTGTATGGAACCTGTGTACAAAATTGCTCTGAAGGATCCCTTTGGTTAAACCTATGGGTATCTACATCTATCGATCAGTGAGATTCTCTTTTTTCAGATTCAAAAATAATCTATTGTTTTTGAAGTGAAAACATCTTTAGCGGCGTTGTGCACATTTTGAAGTGAAAAGTTTTTTATGATGGTTATAAAATGTTAAACTCTCGTCAGGTCACGTGACCGAAAATTAGTAAGACGGAGGGAGAGTAGGAGAGGAAGTATCCCCCTCTCTTTCTACCGTGCGGCGAAAATTTATGCCTGCGCCTGCTGTTTCATTTAGGCGGGGCGCAGGGCGCTTGCGTGAATGTTTGTGTGTGTTTATGGATGGTTTATGGATGGAAGTTGATTTTTCCGAGAGATAAACTTTTTAATGTAAAATAATAGTAATAGTTCTGAAGAGTTAAATTTTTAATGTAATATAAATTGTTATGTTTGTGTATGATAGCGCAATAAATGAATATTGTATTTTACCACATAAATGATAGCACTTTTATACTGATCATTAAAGCAATTCGTGCAAAATTATTCCCTAACCATTCCAAAATATCAAAAATGCAGAAGGAGTGCAACCCGTTGTTTTTGTTTGGTTTTCTGCATTGCTTCTTCATTTAAATCAACTCCTATATTTAACAAAAAACACTCAAACACAAAGGCATACAGCGCAGTACATAGTAGCTAAACAGTAGTTATATAGAAGCAAACATGAGCACGTTCTTTGGACGGTACAGTCGGCGACATGATCCCTCTGAAGTATTGTGTCCACACAATATAAGCGCAAATAAACCGGATCTCTCGCCGCACCCGGATATACCGCTCTGCATAGTCTGGTAGCGTACCGCGGCTACACTAAATATGAGAATTGGCGTGGAAAATATTAATATTATAATTTTATTTTTATGTTTTATAGAGACGAAAAGAGATGGAGATAGAGAATAAAAGAGCCATACAAAATTTACTAATTAAAAAAGTTATTTATTCTGCTGATATAACGTGATAAGGCACTTATCTCATAAACTTTTTTTTTATGTCAACAGTTTGATAAACAGGCAGACGGGCCACCTGATGGTAAGTGGTCACCGCCGCCTATGGACATTTGCAATACCAGGGGGATTGCCAATGTGTTGCCGACCTTGTAGAGCTCTTTTTACGCCTTTTTTGAAGAACCCCATATCGTAGCGCTGAGGTAAAACCGTAATGGGGAGCTCATTCCACATCCTAATGGTCCGCAGTAAGAACGTCCGACTAAAACGTTGTGTGGACGATCGAGGCGGCTCGAGGATGTGAGGATGAACTCCACATCTTCGACGAGCAGTGCGATGGTAAAGGTGATGATGGCACCAGGTCAAAAAGTTCTCGAGAACACTCCCCATTACACAGGCAGTAGAACACACAGAGATTGTAGATTGGTTCGGTTTATTTTATGAATCTTTATATTTTCTTTACAATTTTTGTTGTAACCTTGAGTTTCTTGCCGGCTCTTCTCAGTAGAAAGCAAACCGATGGTAGAATCCATATAAAAAAAGTGAAAGTGAGTAAAAAATATAAATAAATAAGCTATTTCTTCAATAGGTGCCACGACGTACCACCCCTACTATAGTCGTATGAAAATAGTGCCTTTCAGTCTGATGACACATTTTCAAGTATGCCTCCGAGTGCGGTACAAGTGAGATTAAGTCAGATATGCGGTTTTGTACTTACACTACTGTGAAGTTACCTACTATGTAGCTAGATATTGTTATGTATGCATTGCATGTAATGTAGTGTATATAATTACTATTATAGAATCAAAATACCAGAAAAAGTTGGTGGGGGACTGGGGATTTTTATTTCGAAAATAATAACTAATAAATAACCTTCAGTGAGTATATGATCCCTAAGCAGGTAGCGCTGAAAACCAGTGTTGTTGCGCTTGACGTCGCAATTCATGCTGAGCGATTACCCATTTACGATTACGATACATCCTAATTTAAATGGTTTCTCTATTGTTTATTATACCATTTCATTTTGTATTTTAAAAGGTATGTCTAAATAAGTGTATTTCATTCTTTCTTTCGTTGCATTTCCCGCTTTGATGGCACCAACCACATGTGGGCTATGCTCGATATCTAAACAATGGTTTACATAAATAGGACTACAACATCATTAAAACGCTGGATAGTAGGTACAGTAGTACCCAATTAATATGGCTTACCGATGTACCTGCTCAGAAGATACATTTTCAAAGCGTGGGAAACGCTATTGGACGACAGCTGCCGTCATGTTAGCGCGCGCCGTGCGGAGGGGCGTGTCTTGCGAGTGAGACGGAACTAACAGCTGCAGTGTATTATGAACCTTATAGTAGTGATCTAAGGTTGATTGTAAGTTTTAAGCATTATTTCGTTATTCTTTGGGGCCATACTTTCTTTTCTGTGCAAACGAAGATTCACGACGCGCCATATAAGTTGGGTAATACTGTACCTATATTCCATATAAGTCTTTAATAACACCCATACATAAACTAAAACAATAATAGTCACTATAAAATCCAATAAAGCCACTCCTCCACTCATCTAAACAATTTAATTCCACTCTGTGACTACACTCGTACACTCAGGCTCATAAGTGTTTGCGATTAATAAAAAGGCGTCGAATGATTAGCGAGACACGTGCTATAGCGGGACATCAAAAGTGTTGGACATTGGTTGATTACATTGTATATCACGCTGTGATGCGTTATGTCGATAGATTTGTTGATTTTGGTGTGAATGTTTGCATCAAAGTGTTGCGAGGGTGTTATTTCTATCGATTGAAACACTACTTTCCACCCCGCGGTTTCACCCCTATTTCCGAAGGACCTATTGATTGCTCGGGATAAAAAGTATCCTATGTGTTAATCCAGAACATATTCTATCTGTCTGCCAAATTTCATCCAAATCCGTTCAGTAGTTTATAAACTTTCGCGTTTATATACTAGAGCTGTCCCCGGTTTCACCCTTTCTCGTTATAAAAAAAAAACCTGGACTAAAATTTTAACCATTTATCTCGAAGTTAGCCAGATGATATGTCATTGTGACCTAGGTCGGACGCAAATTAGCCTAAGCAGGCATACCTTATATCTGATGCGTCACTTATAACCTTCAATATCAAGAATTGCCACTTAGTTCATGTGTATATAACACATGAACTAAGTGGCAACTATACTACTACATTATACTACTTAGGCAGCAACTAAGCATACGGCCCGCCTGATGGTAAGCGATCACCGCAGCCTATGGACGCTTGCATCACCAGGGGTGTTACTCGCGCGTTGCTGACTCTGCAGAAATCTCTTCACCCCTTTTTGAAGAACCCCATGTACTCCATTGGGAAAACCACGGCAGGGAGCTCATTCCACAATCTGAGCGTCCGCGGAAGGAAGCTCCTTTGAGACCGCACAGTTCGAAACAATTTTTGGCCAGTTTGGTGCAAGTGGGCCTTATCTACCTTGCGACACAAAAACCTAATCTTTCTCTTTTGTTATTATTTTTTTTTAAAAAGATATACCTAATTGGATACTAATAAGGATTTTATATGTGATGTCTATGCTATTTATTTAGCTTTACGTGTAATGAAATCATTTACTAAATGTGTACCTATTATAACTTATTTGTACCTATTCAAATGTTCAAATGCGTGTTGTTTATGTCAGATATGTTTTTTTTAATTGATTGCTTTTGAAATTATATGAATTATTAATGTTGTTATGTAATGTATCGAAAGTTAAAACTAATCCCATGTAAATTTCGTGCATGTCTTTTGGGAAATAAAGGCTTTATTATTATTATTGATTTTACGAATGAAATTAAGATTGAAATGAAGAGTCCATAGCAACTAAATACACGGTTTAAGCCTGTCAAATATGTCGAGTGATATATCAATAACATGAGCACACATATTAATCACAATAAGGGTGAGGACACGCGGCACGAGCGAGCGCCAGTGCGAATGGCAAACACCCTCGCGGCGGCACGAGCACTACTCATTACTACTTCATAATTGATTCTTATGAGAAAAGGTGACTTATTTGTTGAGATTTATATATACTAGCTCTTCGCCCCGCGGGTTAATCGGCTTTTACCCCCTTGGGGATTGAATTTTAAATTCTTTCCTTTGTGGTAATGGAATCTTAAAACGTAATTTTAATCGATTTCAAAATGACAGAATCTTTATCAAGTTTCATTATTATCTATTGCCGCTATAATAACATATAATAAAAATGAAATAAAATTAAAAATTAAAGGGGGTCTCATACAAGAAACGTCTTAGTTAGGTTTTTTTTTTGTTGTGCCTAATTAATATTTCATAGTCAATTTGATTTAATTAATATTATTATTATTGTATGGAACCCTCCGAGTGCGAGTCCGACTCGCACTCGGAGGGTTCCATACAATGTATACATACACTATAGTAAAAAAAAAAACATTTCTCCGAGATTTTATTTAAAATCGTCAACGGCCAGCAACCCTGAAAGCCGCGCATTTACAAAATGCCTTTCAATTTAATCTCACAATAATGTACGTGTAATTGTTACGTTCCGAATAAATTAAGCGTCAACGTCGGAACTGGACTATTAACAGAGCGAACCGTAATAAGTGTTAGCTCTGGAATAATGAATATTATTCATCCCCATCTTTTTAACTGTGTTCATAATCGGTTGCTGTACTATTTTAGCTTTTTGTAGCGTGATGGAGTATTGGGGTCAGGTTGAACTTGATACATTCTTCTGTATTTAGTGAGAAGATGGGTTATTATTATATTCTTAAAACCACGAGACGCTAGGAGAATTTCCACCCATACGTTGTCGACATCCCGCGTATCCGGACACAACGCTTCGCTTCATCGTTTCTTATACGAACAGCAAAGGAGTGGAACTCTCTTCCGGGGTCTGTGTTTCCCGTCACCTATAATCTAGATATATTCAAGGCCAGAGTGAATAGGCTTTTTCTGGGTGAGCGTGCTACATCCTCGGCCTCGTCATAACTCTTCATGGGGTCAGTCGAAGGTCAAACGCAAGCCCATTTTACATAAAAAAAACTTATATTGTTATTTTACGTACTAATTCATAGTTTTTTTTCAAACTGTTAAGATAATGTCAATATATTATTATGAAAAGGTACTATAGTAACACACTTTTGACACCTACTGTACCACTATTGGCAAGTTACAGTAGGTTTTCACAGTGCGCAGTGTAACGAACGCACATGCGGATATAGGCGTAAGCGAATTAATACCGTATTACAGACCGAATAAAATTCAAATCAACAGTCCATGGATAGCTTTTGTTTTCAGATCTACATCCCGCTATTTTGATAATGATGGTATTGGGAATACGGTAATCATTCACTTGTGAGATGAATATTTGTGAATCCACACACCGCGCAACGTAGAAATTAGCCTTTTCTCTCAAAAACCTTACACAACTAACTCAAACAAGGATTTTTACATAAATGTTTTAGTAAAGTAAGCCAGCCACAAAAAGAACCGCATCTTAAAACCTGGGAAACCTGGGTTTTACGAGACTTGGTTTAAACCATCTTTTGTGATAAGGCAAAAAAGTTTTCATTATACCATTGTGTCATAATTCGATTTGTTTTTATGTTCCAATACATATGTTTTCCATATTTTAACTGATGATAAGCTATCCTAATATGAACACCCTAAACTGTAAATGGAACCGAGAATCCGTCTGGTTTTTAATTGAAATATTTATAATTACAGCTCGGCTTTCAAACAGTTATATTGCGTGTCCGTGAAAAATGAAATAAAGTGCCGCCTCGTAATGCAATTATTGTTTTTACTCTTTGGTCTTTTATGCATAGTTATGGCGTTTGTGTGGCGGAATGTGATTGGTTTTTATTAAACTCAGTATAGATAATTTATAGGAAGCTAAGAATATTTTAGGATATCTCTATCTAGTTGCGTTCTAGTTTTGACAATCTGAACGAAAAATTTAATGCAAATAACTAATTCTTGACCTAAATATTAATTTAACTATCCTAGCTAATTTCTGTAAAAAAACGCTTTACTTTCCTATGATAAGAATTATCTGAGACTACATTTAATAAATCATATACTTTTCCATATTCCGGCTATCTCTGGCAACTATTGCCCGGTTCCTATAAACAAAAACGAATCGTTTTGCTTACCAATGGTAGGTTTTTTATTGCCAAACTGGGCATAAAATATACATTATTTCATAAACTAATTTAACCTGTGATAGCTACTTCCATATGGGAGGGTCTGCTATGCAAAGCTTTGAAGTCTTTGCATCGCAGAAGATATGAGAATCTTAATTTTAACTTATAACGATCCCTAAATTTTAGAAAATGGCAATATATCAACTAAACAAAAGAATAAAGTTATCAAACTTAAAAAATCAGGAAAAATATATTTTCTTCATCAAACTCATCGTCAAACAAACCTGAGCCCTAATATTTTACGGCAAATTGAACGCCAATTATCATGACACCATTTCAATATAACATCGCTTTGTGCCGCCGCACGTGTCTCTGCACTCCACTCTGATATTACTTTTTTATTTGTGAACCCCTTCAAAACTTGTCAACATGTTTCTATAAAAAGGGGCCAAGATAGCCATTCACTGTACACTCAAATCATCAATCAAACACCACACGTATTCTCAAACATGTAAGGGCAAAAGCACAGAAAGACAACGGTAAAGTTGTTGTGGTTTCAGAATATATCTGTAGTTTGCTGAAAAGATATTAGTCTATTGTTTGGGGTACTATTTGCTGATCTCCTTTAGATGTCCATTCCCATGGATTGAATTATGTAAATGATTTTTGTTTTTGTTTAATTACACGGTATGATTTTGATTTTAGCCATCGACGGGGAGTCCATCCTCACACACTGAAACCAGAATTGTTTCGAACTGTGCGGGCTAAAAGGAGTTTTCTTCCGCGGACGCTTGGACTGTGGAATGAGCTCCCCGCCGTGGTTTTCCCAATGGAGTACAGTATGGGGTTCTTCAAAAAGGGTGTGAAGAGATTTCTGCAGGGTCGGCAACGCGCAAGTGATACCCCTGGTGTTGCATGCGTCCATAGGCTACGGTAATCGCTTAACATCAGGCGGGCCGTATGCATGTTTGCCACTTAGCGGTATAAAAAAAAAAAAAAAAAAAAAAGAATAGGATTTGAAGAGATGATAGCTCAGTGGTTGTGTTGAAGGTGTTTTTAGTTTTCAATGAGCTTGTAGCGACCAACTACATAATTAAGTTCACACGCCGACAGATAGATGGCGCTTCAACATCCTGCATTGCGCTTACGCAATTTTCTCGGCAATCTGCATATATACAACTGTCCGACATGTACAGTTGGACCGCAGTCCCTGCGGCACGATGACCCAGACTGGCGGAAGATCATCCCTATTCATGGCGGTAGCATCTACCGTGAACCATCATAAGTTTGAGCTTTCAGTGAAAGAAATATCGTGAGGAACCTGCCTGAAAAATCAGTTGCAGGTACCGGAATACATCAAACTGTTTGGCTATATATAAGTAGGTAAGCAATTGGCAGAAAATAGGATTCTATAATGTATCTATAAATTTTGTGGATTTCTTTTTCTAACACGGAAGGAGACGGTCCTCCTGATCGTAATTTAATCGGCCACTGGACGTCAAGCGGAGATCAGCAATATTAGGAATTCTCAATGTATTGCCGACTTTATATTAGTAGATTTCGAATAAAACTGGGTTACCATCCTTCCGATTCAGTCGGGTAAAAAGGAACTGCATGTAACTGTGATATGAGCTGTGCGTTCATATTGCCAGTCAGTCAGTTTCCTCACTTAAATATGTATTATATAGTCCCACAAACATATCTGGCCCGGTGGAACGACGCCATTTTGAAATGTCAATCGCTATTGCTCATAAACACTATGTTTATTGGTTGTTTGCTCTACCAAATGCGATAACAGCAACTCTCTCACCAGGGCCAGATAAGTTTGTGGGACTATACCTAAGCAGATTTGTAAAAATTATAAAAAATGAGTAATTAAATCTAAAAAATCAAAGACAATTTTCTTTCTAGCACCGGACAGAATCAAATTCAACCGTAGTGTATTACAGCGAGAATTGACTCGTAGTTATGAATATAATATTATTATACCAGTCTAAACCAATAATAATAAATTTGCATAGATATTTGTTATAAAAATAACTTTTTCCTTTCCAAATAAAATTGCGAACGCCTGCGACAATTTTTCCTCAAACTAAAAAAACCGTCCGGTCTGTGAGCTTCATCAGTGAGGTATTTCATTAAGTCTTTATCCGTTAGAAAGAGTCGTTGGACGCCAACTTGAAAGAATAGACCTCACATTCTTAGCTCCTACCCACTGTAATGAAGAATGTTCATTTATGAGGCCGTTTTTCTTAAATTCTTTTGGACCTTTTGTGTTTTTTTTAGTCTCTCTAAATCTTTATTCGATTGTTGAAATTTCATACGTTTCGTAGAATATCGCTTGTAACTACAATCAATGCGATCCATCCATCGTAGCTAGTTCGTAGCACCTCGTAGCGCTTGACGCGGCTACGGTGATATTAATCACATTACATCTCTTTCTAACAAACATTATTGAAAAAGGATAGAGAATATTTAAAGCTGTATTAGTCCATGCCACTTTGTAAACGCGAAAGTTTGTCAGGATAAATGTATGGATGTTTTCTCTTTCACGCAAAAACCACTGAATTAATGTGTACAGAAATGAATTATGTGTATCGTGTTTTCAAAAAGTCCGTGAAGAGTTTTTGTACAATGACCACTATTGTTGTAAAACATGACTTTTATGGACGGTGACTGACTGAGAACTATATGTGAAAGTGATTTATTGTGACTGGAAATTATAATATAACTCGACAGCGGCAGAAATTAATGCTAATTTGGATTTGGTTGCCAAACTTAAAAATAAGAAGAAGAATATATAGGATTTTTATCCCGGTAAAGCAAAAGATTCCTCTGGAACGCGGGTAAAACCGCGGAGCAAACTAGTCATAATTTAATAAAAAATACATCCCTAATTCAAAACTTCCAATGAACTAATACATAATTAATTTGTGCCGGCTCGATTCAATGAAATGAACAGCGAATATCGGGTGAACGGGTACTTTTGTTCAACATAAACGTGTAAACCCGCCGTGGTTCCGCATGGGTGCAATTTAATAATGTGGCATTATGTATTTAGATTTGAATTAAGTAAAAATTTCCAGACTCCTTGCTGAGTTTCTTGCCGGAGTCTTCTCAGTTTAAGTGTATTCTGAACCGGTGGTAAATTCAACTGTATGTACCAATTTAACGTTCATAAGAGCCTTACTAGGGCTTAAACTGAGTAAATGACTTTTTGATTTTGATTTTGAGATATTTACCGACCTCAGGGTGTCTTTTGTTTTTGATGTTTGACTGGTAGTTCCTGAGATAATCGCGTTCAACAACACTTACAAATTTTTCAGCATAGATGTAGATATTATTAGGGCCTATATTTAATTGCAGTTTGTTTCGGATAAACAAACACACAGACAAAACAAAACACGTTTTTATCATGCAATATTTGTTTATGTACCTATAGATTTTATTACTACATTCATAGACACTAGCTCTATATATATAATCTGTGCAACTAAACAGTGAACCGACGCAGTGCAGTGTCTGTATTCAGTATCGACCCGCTAAGTGATTTGTCCGCTTCCCTGCATTATTGATGTGCACCGGGCCGATTTCCCAAATCGCTCCAAACTCATATACACCCTACATAAATAGGTATCTAGTGGCTACAGGTTTTGAAATTGGAATAGCTATAGGGGATGATTTTATGTGTATTTTTTCTTTGCAGCTGTATTTTGAAAGACTAAATTATAATAAACTAGCTTTCCCGCGCGGTTTCACCCGCATTCCCGAGGGATCGTATGTTTTCCCAAGATAAAAAGTATCAATTTCATCCAAATCCGTTCACTAGTTTTTGCGTGTTAGAGTAACAAACATACATCCATACTGACAAACTTTCGCATTTATAATATTATACAGTAGGGTCTAACTAAAATCATTGTTTTTTTATATCGCTAATAGAAATCTTTGTATTAAATATTTTTGTACATTGTACTTCGGAAGGCACTTAAAGCCGTTGGTCCCAGTTATCACTTAATTGTGATAGTCGGAGGCTTACTAGGCGGCTTGAAAACTCCAACAGTAGGTTGACCACTAGCCTACCTCCACCGATCCGCAGTCGGCACGCGTGGTGGAGTATCAGCCTATTCCCTTTCAACCTAATTTGTGAGACATTATGTGCTGATGATGATGATGATGAACTGAAAAGCTTTCTGATAAGCATGATTTTATCCGCATATCTTATGTACCCTAATTCCTAACTTTGGTGACTACTACAAATTACCCTCTTACATATGCTCTGACTTCTTCAAGATGTTTTCCTTCACATAAATCTCAAGATTTGAACCCAGGACCCGCGCTACACTCATCATTGCTTCATTCTTTTGCGAGTTTTAACATAAACGTAACTCAATAACCCATCATTAATTCCATTCAATACAACCTTATACCCAAAACTACGTCCCCTAAGTCCCCCACCCCCCTGCATTAACATCCGCATTGTCTTCGCACGGAAGCCACATCCGCCCAATTGCGTGCACACAGTTCAACCGGAGTGCAAGTAGTGCAACTCAACGATTCAATTTGAATCGGAGACAGTGGGGAAATGGGGATGGGGAGTGGGTAGTGGGGTAGTTGGGGATGATGCGACTGACGACGCCGCGCGGGGCACTGATGGCTAAATCGTGTTCGATTCGCACCTGAGTAGTTAAGAGGGTGGAAATGATGCTCCACTTCAGTTTAGTTATGTTGCAAACTAGGTTAGCTCTCTTCAAAATAATTAAACTTATACAGATTTTGTGATATTTCTGGGAAATAGCTATCTTTCTTTAGTCTATCTTAGTCAAGTGATTGCCACGCGTACCCCTTGATGCAACTTCGCGTACCCCCGGGGGTACGCGTACCACTAATTGGGAAGCACTATTAGATGATATCACAGATTTAAAACTACGCGTACCAACTTAAATAAGTTGTTTGCGGGACGAGCGTGACTTATATTTTTCACTAATAGGAACATTAGGAAGCTACATTATCCCCGAGTATTACAGAGTATTTTTTCCGGTAACGCGGGTGAATCCGCGGGGGACAGTTAGTATGATATATTCTACTTCAGGAAAGCGACTAACTCTTATAGCTATAGTTATTAGGATAACACAGGTTGACGCAAGTGAATTTAGGTTATCTATCAAACTTTTGTCACGATTAGTCATTTGCGCTCTTTTTAAAATATCACCATAGTACCAAAGTATTAATGTAACATGAATGTGACTTAAGGTAGTTCATACAAAGCTTAGCTGGGAACTAACTCTCAAGTGACGCACATTTTGTCAGTAACATCAAAATGTATCTAAGCTTGTTAGAAAATATGTTTATGGCCGGCTCTTTTCAGCAACCTTCTGAACCGGTATTAGAGTCAGACTATTCTAAGTACCTGCAAAGGTTATTTGAATAAATCTTTTTGAATTTTGAGTTCTCTTTAAATTTTGAAATACGATGTTTTTATCATACTTCCACCTTAACTCGTTGGCTTGCGCATCCTACACCAACATTTAAAAAGAAAAACATGAACTACTTTTCAAGATATAATTATGATTGTTTGATTACTGTTTTACTTTTATTTTTTATTATTATTGTGAAATGATTTATATGAATGATTAATACTAAAAATGATTTGTAACCTGCTTGACAAGTCTAATCTTTCAAGTGTATGGCTATGTTTTACTACAAGGATGTATTTCTAAGCAAAGTTATGACAATAAATGATTCTGATTCTGATTCTAATTCAAGTGGTTAATATGTAGAGCAGTATCCAATCCGTTAGCAGTACACGATACTTGAAACACGACGAAAGGACCGCAAAATGTTCGCCACTGTAAACTGTCACCTCGAGTCCTGAAGAGAAGCCGTCGCCGCCGCAAGTTTCGCTAACAACTCCGTTAAGTTGCGAAGCGAACTTCCAATAGCGTTTTTCGATAGTTGCAGATCGGGACTTGTAGCATGGCGAATTTAGATTTTTTTCGATATAAAATATTTTTAAAGAAAGAAAAGATATTTATTTTAATGATAATACAACACCACATATTACCTACTTAATAAAATAAATATAACGTTAATAAGTTTTTGTTAAAAAATTCATTTTTAGTACAAGCTTTTTTTTTGGGGACTGTACTTTTTGTTGACTATACTTGCATTGTCATCCAATATACTAATGTATACCAAATATCAAATCAATCCGACCACTGGAAGTGGGTGAAATTCGACTTGCAAGATTCCACCCGAACAAACATACATACATACATTGCAAGTTAAATAAAAGCTTTTAAAAAATAGAGTACTGTTGACATCAAAGGTGGATATTAAAAATAGTTTTTAAGTCTTAATATAATATTCATAACCTTAAAGTTTTTATTTTATTTTATTTACAACAAATATGTACAAAATACAATCTATATATAGAAAATTTCCTCAAGCCTGCCGCTGCTTCCGATTAACGGCAGGGTTCCCAGAAGGCTGGCAGCGTTTCCTCTTTGGATAGCCAAGCTGACGCGTTGGCGGAAAAAGCTCCCCGCCCGCTGGTCTCCGGAGGTCTCGATCAATTTTGATGACAAGGTGCGAGCAAAACGGCGAGCTTCGGACCCCCACGGTCCCATGGTCTCGACCGCAAAAGGCACAAAAATATAGTTGAGTCCAATCGATGCGTATTTTTTGAATTTTGAATTTTCCGCACTGGCCGCAGCTGCCCCTGCAGCTTTACAAGTCGCCGGTAAGTGAGATGGCGCGAGTGTATCGACACATGTGGCATCCCACACCAGCGACTTGCCGACACTCCAAGGGATCAAAGACATACCATCCGGTCTCTTGCCATCGCCCCGCGCAATACCGACTGGTTCCAGTACGGAAGGCACGTTAGCGACAACAAGAGCCCTGCGGATAATGTCGTTAATAGCCGAGTGCCGTGATATTCGACCAGCACTTAGAGAGCACGAAAGCCCATGGTGGCCGAGCTCGTTGACGAGATCTCCGCAGCGGCAGCGATGAGGTTGATTGGTCCTGCAACCAAGACGAAGACAAATACACAGACTTAATGTTATACGGTCTAACATTGTTCCAGTATTTGTTGATGGAATAGCTTGTAGCCAGTGACCTGAGTCACTCTGAGAGACAGCTAACAAGCGCGCGCGGTCTGTATCTATAGAAAAGTTAGAAAATAAATTTTGCCAGGTTTTTTCACAAAGAGGCTTGTCCCACGCTCTCTGAGAGTGACTCAAGGTCGGAATATTTGTGCCTGGACAAGCTGCCTGCCAGGCGTCTCTAGCATCGGACAGGTAAGAAACCTCAACAGATCCAATAGAAGGGTCCAAAACAGAACTGACGAGGTTGCCCACACTGTATACCGAGGATAGAAACGCCGGTACTGATATGCTTGAAATTTTCCGCACTCCTAGGCCACCATAACACACGGGTAGGGTGGCCTGAGACCACACTTTGTTTTCATAAAAACTGCAATTTAGAATTTTGGAAAGTGACGTTTTGATCATATTATCCAAAGTATCTAATATGTGATCAAATTTAAATAAGTGCGTACTGCGGAGCAAATAGGTAAACTTTGGCACGAAAAGGCAGAGTCGAACAATAAAAAATGCATAGTGAGCATTAATTTCATAAAGTCTATTTGAAGAGTCATTAAAATTTTGAATCTTTTTCTCAAAGAAACTAGGAATGGATTCGTCTAAGACTGGGGCTCCAAGAAGATGAAGCGACTCCTTTGACAGTAACTTAATATTGGGAGCCAAAACATTAAAATTTTGAATTAATTCTGGTTTTTCAGATTCTGGGAAAGAATCTAAAATAAGGAGCTCACATTTGGAGCTATTGAATTCTAGGCCAATCTTTTTAAAATTTTCTGTCAATGTTTTAAAATCACTGAGAACGGAAGCCGCATCACCCCCCAGCGTACCGTCGTCTAGATACCATACATTAAATTTTGATTGTAACCCGGAAATAATTGGATGGATGGCCAAACTGAAGATAGCTGGACCGAGAGGGTCGCCCTGTTGACAACCCATGGCGGAAATAAGTGGGTGTTCTCTGAAAAAAAGTTTTGATGGATGCCCATAGCATTGCCAAAGGTAAGGATATATGTCAGGGCAGATATCCCGAATTTGGGTCAATAAAGCACCCCTATCGACAGAGTTAAATGCATTTTTTATGTCAACTTTAAGCAGCACTTCACCTCCGTTATTTAAAAGAAAGGTCCGAGCCGCATGAACAGCTGCCTCACAACCTCCCTTTGAGCCAAAACCGAGTTGAATGGGCTGAAATATTTCCGAAAGTTTCGGGAGAATGTGACGACAACAAATTTTGGAGGCCATACGATGGATAGTATTACCCACAGCGATGGGTCTTACTCCGCCATCTTTTTTGGATAGCGCGCAAAGGTTGGCCCCATAAATGATCTCAGTGAATGGGCTTGGCACCTTTCCTGCCAACATTAAATTTATAAGAGAGGTTAATTTTGATAATAATTTGGTACCAGCGTCTCCGGCGGCACCACAGACAAGATCTTTGTAATGCTGTGGTGTAAAACCGTCGAGGCCGCCAGCAGAACCAGGTTTAAATGACATAATGACACTCAAAAAATCTTGGGCGTTACAATTTAGACAATTTTGGGTCTAAAGATGGGGGATCCGGGAGGTTTATATTTGAAAGCGGAGATGGATGTTTTGATTCTAAAGCAGACAGGGTTTCAGGTGTGTCTGCAGCGACAACATCACTCGAAAATAGCAGATGTGCTGCCCCCTTGAAATCGCCATCGTTCGCTTTAGTTTCGATTTTCCTGATAGTGTTTGCCTGATTATATTTTTTTTGAATTTTGGGAAAATTTGGAATAATATTATCAGTTGAGTCTAATATTGAGCAGTTATTTTTAATTTGTTGTGTGAGAGAAATCTCATTTTTCTGGCGACTAGGGACATGCAGCACTCTGTACGAAAAAGTAAGCAGGTCTTCCCAAGCACTTAATGAATTTATACTGAGAATTTTGTCTATACATACACTTAAAGCTGAAGCCACGCAGATACGTGCTCCGCGTGGGATTCGCTTTAATACCGGGACATTATTCTTTAGCGAACAAATTAGTTGCGAAAACGGGAGGTCAGTAGAAGAAGAATTTGGAGCCGAAATATATACGTCCGAATTGGTGGAGCCGGTTTGATGGATAAGGTTTGGAATAGGTTTGTGTACCTTTCCGACATGAATTTTTAACCCACGGTTGCCACGAAAATATCGAGGTTCCGGACACTGCTCACATTTTAATAAATTTTCTCGCGATGCGTCACTTGCCTGGCTACAAGGTTGTGGGTCCGAACTGGTACCAGGGCCAATACGTACGCCCAAAGGGAGCATATAGGTATTACACAAACACAAAAACTAAACAATCCTACGATCTTCGGACGGATGATGAAGACTGCCCAGAGCCGAGCAGGAAGGGATGCTGCGCTGGAGGCGGCAGATCACCTCCCGGCTGGATATGGGCAGCGCACGCCGACCGCAGATCTGAAACAAAACGAATTATATTAATATTAAATTATTAAAATTATGATTCTGAAAAAATTTTGATACGTCAAGATTGACGCTCTAATTCATAACCTATATTTATTAACAACAAATATAAAATTACGATCTGTATATAGACAATTTCCTCGAGTCTGCCGCTGCTTCTGATTAACGGCAAAATGATTAATTATTTCAGAAGAAGATATTACTCTAAATCTGGCCCATAGTTAGTTCAAAGAATTGCAACAGGCGTTCCGCCACTTTGAATTGCCACTTTGCCAAAAAAAAAAAACTATTTGTAGTTAGTTTTAATATTGTTTGATAATAAAAAAAAAATGATAATGTTAAAAAAAAAAAAAAAAAAAGAAAAAAAAAATATTGTTTTATATTCTTTAAATTTAATAAATAAAAATACTCTCTCAAAATATTATAAATGTATAAGATTGAATGTTTGTGATTCAGTCATTTATAAACAGCTGAATTTGGAAGAAACTTGGGACATTAGATAGATCAAGCTCTGGAATAACATAAAAGCAAAACATAAGAGCCCTCGGGAACGGCTCAAACTCCGGGCAAAAGCTAGTGATATTCTAAAGGTTAAGTTTATGACGTCTGTGCCAATTAAAGTTTGGTTTGAAGTAGTATTGATAACTAACATCCCTCCGCTTCCGCGGTTTCGAAGTATTCCCATTTGAGCACCGTTTTTATTTAGCATCAATGATTTGAGCACGTAAGCTATTTCCTTTTGAGCACCGATCAATATTTTAGCTGGGTGCTTTTTTGTTGGAAATTGGAACAAAAATTTGATTCGAATTTATTCCTTTCTGAGCACCCACGGTTTTGTAGCTTCTAGTATCGTGGTGTTTTATAGTTTATAATACATATCGTTAAAAAGCCATACCGTTAGAGCACCAAAGTTATTCCGTTAAGAGCATCGATCAATATTATAAGGTTGGTAGTCAGTTACTGAACAAAATATAGTTATTGGTTGAGGAATAGGCAAATTAAGAAAAAAAAAAAAAAAAAAAAACTATGTTACGATGGACCAGTAGGCGCGTTTGGTTAAGATTTCACATATCGAACCGTGGGTTCGATTCCCACACAGAACATGTATTCGTGTTCATGAACATGTCTGTATGTCTTGAGTTTGGGTATAATCCTTAACTATTATTAATGTGAAAGTGAGTTTGGTTGTTTGTTTATTTGTTTGTCACGCCTTCACGCCTGAACTACTCAACGGATCATCACGAAATTTGGCATGCAGATAGCCTATGGTATGGAGAAGGACATAGGCTACTTTTTTATCCCGGGAACGCGGGTGAAACCGCGGGGGACAGCTAGTTATGTATATTAGGTATTGAAGAACAATTAATGTAAGTCGGATTTCCACGCTTATAGCTCCCGAGACCTTTGTTTACACCTTAGTTTGGCAATCAATGAACAACAATATGGTTTGCCATCACAATAAGGTTTAAAGAATTTATTATCTCAAAAGAAATTACATTTCACTTATATGAGAAAGTACATAAAAATAATTATAAATAAAGATAAAGTTAGCAGTGTGCGTTCATAAGTCTAGATACAAGTATTAATAATAAATAAGATCAGACGGATGTGTATTACTGAGTTCGAATCATTAAATAAAAACTCACTCAAGCAAAACCAAATGAGGTCACTAGAGATATGTAAACATTCCCACCTACCTATAATATATAAACATATTTCAAACGAAATTGAATTTCATACCATATTATTTTCTTCGCAAAATTCATTATCCATTTACGGTTTTGCAGGCAATTGTTTTAATCCGATAGCGAGCGCAGCCCAATGTGGAATGAAATAATTTAATAGCCCCCCGCTGCCCCCACTCGGATCCAAGATGGCGGTGGGGCGGAGCCGAGGGGTGGGGCATGCCGCCTCATTTGAATTTCGAACGCGAGCTTTTCGAACGTGTGTTCGATACGGTTTTCGGCCAATTAATTTAGGCATAATTCGGTTTCTGCACAGTCTGTACTGAGCTTTATTGTTATTTAATTGGTTGGTGTAAAATAGGGTTGACATTTATGACTTTGTAATTGTTTTATTCTTCGGCGTTAAAAGCTTAGAGATTGTATAAGTATATGATTTATTTCCTCGGCAATTTTTTATTTTATTGTTACATTGAGCGCGGAGTAAAAAATTAACTCAAGTCACATAAAGTAAGAACAAAAAAAAAATATTAAGCCCACATTACATCGAGAGTTTTATTGTGTAAGGGTGTTTTTCTGATATTTAAAATATAAATGTTTTTATTGTAAATCTAATAAGACTAGTACACACCAACACAAAATTAGAACTCAAAAATCAACAAACCTCTTCATTTCAATCTAAAGCACGTACAAAAAAAAAACTAATCACCAACACCTCACA
This sequence comes from Polyploca ridens, assembly GCA_951394255.1. Classification (NCBI taxonomy): domain Eukaryota; kingdom Metazoa; phylum Arthropoda; class Insecta; order Lepidoptera; family Drepanidae; genus Polyploca; species Polyploca ridens. Next base: position 11,690,934 of record OX596261.1, read on the forward strand.
CAGAGTATACAAACAAGTCGCAATTTTTCCAACAAAATGCCTCATAATACCGTCCCAGCAAACAGTGTATTGTCAGAACTTTCACAATATTATGTAGAGTGGTGTAATGCCAACACAAAGGGCCTCCCCGCTCGGTAAATAACGCTTTGTTCTACGAAGCCAAATTTTGACAATCACTAGCTCACTCCCATATAGCTGCGTACACCGGATGGATGACAAAGATTAGTAAAATACTAATCAGATGCAACTGTTTCATATGTACCTATTGAGAATATATCTTTATTGTACCTATTTATATTTATTGTACCTATTTATATTTATTGTACCTATTTATATTTATTGTAGTCCAATATTTCAATCTCTAGCCTAATAAGGTAAGTCCCCCATAATACAGGCTCTTGCCTATCTTGGGTGTCAGTGTTCAATGTTCGTGCAACAAATACATACATGACTCTCTTGGGTGCATTAATCTTGTATAGCTGTTAGAATTTATGTGTTTTTATAAATAAATTATTATTATTATTAATAATACTGTAACTGCGCTTTAGGTTTATATTTTTTTTAAAATAAAAAATGGTTTTGTCTTTGCCCACTGATGCCGCCCGTAAGGGATGATGGCGAAACCAAAGATGGAGCACGCTTATTCAGAAGAAAGCTGTTTACTCTGGCTTTGAAATCCCTAGATTGACCTATATTTAACAATGGTGGGTGATGATGCAGCTGAAGGTGACAAGTACAAAAAAGGAACTGGCTCTCAAGTGCAACTGGCTTACCTCATGGTAAAGTAACAAAAAAACCTAACAACGTACTATGGACTTTCCTTATGACCACGACCTACTTCGTGACATTAATTTAACGTCACCACCATTGAGTTTCATCATACAATACATTTTACTGACAAGGGCGGATCCTGGGGGGGTGGTCATGGGGGTCATGAACCATCCCTGGGGCTCGGCCGTTTCAGTGAATCTGCGGGTAACAGCTATAGTATTATGTATTTTGAAACCCATCCAAGCTGGATATAAGTATGTGACCCCGCCTGGCCTGAAGGCTGAATCCGCCCTTGTTTACTGATTGAAAATACTTTTAACGCCTTCTCTGAGACACAAACTTAAAGGCACAAATCACCAGCGTACAGAAAATTTTAAATTCACCATAATAATCTCTGGGAATGTTCTCTGTGTGAGTAGGGGGAACAGAAGGGTGGCAAGGGAGCGAAATGGGGATGTACCCCGCCAGTCCAATGTTGACAATTGATGGATATCTCTTGTCTTCAAAAGGCAGGATTAATGCCCCGTCTCGCTGGCAACAATAGCCTCCTGAAGGATTAGGCACTTGAAACGAAGATGTGCGTCGCGTTGAATCTAAAATGCTTTTGACCGACACAATGGTTTTTATAAATGTGACGATATTCTTTAAGGGTGGGATTTATTGAAAGCTTCTCGGACAGCTTGATAAAGTGATGCGGTTAATATTTAACATGAAGCTTAGTAAATAAAGCTAGGTTCGTTGGAAACTATACAATTTGCCACTTATACTTACATATTTAATTTTTTGGTAAAGCCGCAGCATGATTTTGTATTTTCAATAAACCAGCAGGGGTATTTTAAAACGTCGGATTCGATATCGGAAACGGATTCAGAAATTTCCGAGGCGAATTTCAGCAATTGCTATTTTAATTTCCGAAAACTTTTCGATGAATCGAATTGATATTTCCGCAAAGAAACATCAAAAATATTCGAATTCGGAAATTAAAAAAGCAATTGCGGAATATCGCCTCGGTAGTTTTTGAATCCGTTTCCGATATCGAATCCGAGCGTTTTAAAATATGCCTGCAGGTTATCCTTTTGACTTTTAACTCACAGAATAGATAAATATGATCTATTTCATTAGCTCTTAGGGCTATATTAAAATTACGATGTACGATTATCAGATTATGATCGGTTGCTTTTTTTGGCATCATATCAAGACTTGTAATTTTGTTCATGCTGCATCTAAATTATGATTTGTTTCTGTTTATAATAGCTCATGTGCACATGTTAGTAGAGTCGAAAATTATCGAGTGGCGACAACGTGGAACAACCTACCACCAGAAGAAATGCCACCCAGCATTATCTACTCTAAAAAAAGTCTCTCTCGTCGATGTGACCGCATAACAGTACCAATATCCAACAGCGGACCTCTCACGTGATTATATAGTTAATGACAGAGACGGATCATAGGTAGCCCTAATGTACATTATAAGAAGATTTCTTGTCTCATGAGAAATGTCTTATAAGAAATTCAGTCGCATTGGTTCTTATACGAGGCCATACAGGAAATGTCGGATTAGACACGCGCATACATTTTATTTATTGTATGTCATAAGACACAAGAAATTTTATAATGTGCAATAGGTCTAAGAGCGCAAAGTTTGTGACATTTGCACACACTCACATAATCATGGACTGTACCAGAGTACGGTTCGTGAGCAACGGTCTAAGTACCTTGATACTAAATGCGCGTACATGGTTTGAACGACTAAAATACATATAATTAATACTAATTTCTCGTTTATTATTGATACTTTTACCGAGAACAAATGCCAAGGAATCCATATCGACATATTGTCTGACTGTAAATCAACTAGTGTACAGTAGTACCCAATTAATATGGCTTACCGATGTACCTGCGCAGAAGATTTCAAAGCGCGGGTAACGCTATTGGCCGACAGCTGCCGTCATGTTAGCGCGCGCCGTGCGGACGGGCGTGATTTGCGAGTGAGACGGAACTAATGCTGCAGTGTATTATGAACCTTATAGTAGTGATCTAAGGTTGATTGTAAGTTTTAAGCATTCTTTCGTTAATCTTCGGGGCCTTACTTTCTTTTCTGTGCGAACGAAGATTCACGACGCGCCATATAAGTTGGGTAATACTGTACGATATATCTGCGAATGAATACAGAAACTGCTCGCGCTTTGCGCGAGATAACGTTGTTAACGCTAACACCTCAGAGTATATAAATACTACATACTACGTACAACTAACACTCTAATATTCTTACCCCCTTATTCATAATAAAGTTATCAAACGTTGATTAGCTAAAATTCCGAAGTCTTTATCTGACAGGTGAAATTTGGTGATCGAGAGAGTGAGACGGGGCACACTATTACACTGATTTAGTTAAAAAGCGATTATGAATAAGAGGGTTACTCATTTTGGTTCAAATAATGTTAAACCAGTATAAAATCTATCGCAAACAGGCTTTATTCCAGTTATAAATAGCTGTACAGCGATTAATATGTAATAACAAACTGAACACCAAGACGCTGTCCCAAATCACGCAGTCCCGAAGCCGTCTTGACAAGCCAACGTTATCGTTGTCAACGTTTATTACTCGGCAGGCTATATACAGGGTGTTGTTTTGGTCGGCGACAAGCGACCCAGGAGCGGTAGTACAAAATATATATTCCCCAAAAATGGACTTAATTCCATTAAATACTGTAAATATGATGAGAAATACCTTATTCAATTTGAAATAAAATTATCGCAAAGTATGGTTACTAGGCACGTGCATAGACTAGAGCTAGGCACAAGCCGCCATCGCCCCACCCCTTTACTCCCTCGTACTCCCGTTGAGTATTATGTCTACACTTTAGCTTATTACATGATTTTCAAAATATTTATTTTTTTATTTTTATTATTTAAAAAAAATAAAGTATTTTTTTTTATATATTTTTTAGCACCAGTATCATTTGTATTATCGACCCTGAGTCGCTTGTCGCTGACCAAAACAACAACCTGTATACAAATATGTCGTCGAGTCCCGGCATTTGTCCCTACAGCGGTACATTATTGACTCGTCCAATAAGCGTACGATGTCCGCGCGCCTTTTGTCGGCTATTGGCTAATAGAGGGTGGAGAATGCTTATTTTGAAGAAGAATCAGATACAACAGATTTTGAGAGAGGAAGAGCATAGCGTAATATTCGCTCAAAGAGCAGCTCCACTGGGGAAGTACCTCCACCTTACAGAATACCGCAGCCAAATAACTTTATGTTCTGTAAAGTTGTGTTCCTGCGCGTGAGTAAGGTCGCCAGGGCTCATAGGGGACGGAAAGGTCGGTAACGCGTGAGCGATGCTTCGTGTGTTGAAGGGTCCATATGGCTACGGTAACCGCTTACCATCAGGCGGGTATGCTTGTTTACCGACTTAGTTGTATAAAAAAAAACAACAACAATGGCGAACTTCCATACATACATTTTTTAGATTTTATTCCAGTGTTTTCAATGAAAAAAATCTTGTTTGATTCAGCGCCAGTTTTTTTTTATATACCATTTAGATGTCAAACAACCCTGAACTTCCTTGTTCAAGATTCATTTTTTTAAATGTCTACCTGCTATTCGCCATTGGTTGTTTGCTCCACCAAATGCGATAACAGCACCTCTCACACCAGGCCATGCAGATAAGTTTGTGGGACTTGTGTGAACGTCAAAATAAGTAAAGTGTGTGTCAAGTTCAAGTCAAAATGGCAAGGATCGTACACAAATCGTACAACGCCCTTTATTTGACAGTAGAGTACTGCCATAACATATATTTCATTTTACTTCCTTTCTAGTACATTCAAGGTTTTTAAATACAAAAATAATAGAACAAACTTAGATATTTAAATCTGCTATCACTTAAAATAAATAATAGTCAGTCCATTAATTAATTATTAATCTATGTGTTATTATGCAACATAATACCTATCCCATCAAAAACATTCTGTAAAAATCTAGCCAAGTCTCGATGAAATGTCTTGTTTATCTCTAAAAAGTAATGAAATCTAGACAAAGTCGTGCCAAGTCTAAGGTTCCTTACTGCGATTTCTTTATTATTATAGTTAATCTTGTGTGACTTGGCCGTTGAACATTCTTTATACGTTAGTGGGTACAAGTACAGATTGGTGCAATGGTGTCATGGAACACCTGGTTTTGTACCCTTGTGTTCCCTTCAACGGCCAAGTCACACAACATTAACTATAATAATAAAGAAATCGCAGTAAGGAACCTTAGACTTGGCACGACTTTGTTTAGATTTCATTACTTTTTAGAGATAAACAAGACATTTCATCGAGACTTGGCTAGTTTTTTTACAGAATGTTTTTGATGGGATTTCACTTCTTTTTGTAGAAAATGAAGCGGCCCACCAAGTTGAATATTTTTTGTAAAGGCGGTATGTCGATATCTCTAATAGTTTGTTTGGGCTCTTGTGTTTTCTAATCAGGGTCACCAGGTACTCCAGATCTTCGATTATCCTAGTTTTTATAGTTTTCCCTTTATGTGGTCATTAAACCCTAACTCTGTACCAAATTTCAGCTCTCTGAGTTTATGGGAAGTACTAGTTCTATTTTGATGATCATAAGTGAGTGAGTGAGTGAGTGAGTGAGTTTCATAAATGTGAAACTTTGCTTTCGCTTAACTTCGGAACTAAATGACCTACAGACTTGAAATTTTGGATTTTAAGTATGTGATTATAGCTTACTGGATGACGAAAATTTCTGCGTTCGGGTCTTATCCAGAGGTTCTCAAATAGGGGCCTGAAAATGCGGCGAAATGGTTCCAGTAAAGGATGGTACGGCAGTGTTTGCTTCGCGCTCGACTCGGCGGGGGCACTACCGTGCCCCCCGATCTACCCCTAACCTACCACTACGTAGAGGAACAGTTATCAAATGATAACACTAAACTGAAGAAACTAAACTAAATTAAAAAACAAGATGTTTTATTCCATAATGAGTACAACTTTATTGACTTTAAAAACAAGAAATATTCATAAGCCTGATTTTGTTTAAGGCTACGGACGCTGTTACGGCTACGAATGCTGCTACGGCGACGGCTACGAATGCTGCGCCAATAGTTGAGAAGGCCGTAGCAAAGCGGTGACAAATCAGTTGACCATTTCTTTTTTGTCCTTCTCCACAAGGGAGTTGATATCAGGTAGAAAACATCTTTTGATCTGACTGAGAAAACAAATCTTGTGACTTATAAAAATATTCTCCACTAGCCCGGTGATTTTACCTGCATTTTCGAAGTATCCTTAACTATAACATTTTTATAAATAGTTTCTTTATTTACAACAATTATATACAAATTTCAATCTATATATAGAAACTGTATAACTGTATGCATGTCTAGCATTACTTTATGTAGCCATTACTCAGCGTTTGATATTGACATACAGAATACTAAAAACTATAATATATTGTGCCAATCTTGATAAGTCAAGTAAGTCAGTACAAGAATTGTATTCCAATTTAAATAAAATCATCAAAAAAACTTAATAACTAGTAAAATTAGATCATATATGCATCACACAATTCGCTGAGACGCGCTCGACTGCGCTCCGCCAATTGTCAGTTTTTGTCGAACACATTGAAACATTGAAACCAGAATTGTTTCGAACTGTGCGGGCTCAACGGGGCTTCCTTCCGCGGATGCTCAGACTGTGGAATGAGCTCCCCGCCGTTGTTTTCCCAATGGAGTACAGCATGGGGTTCTTCGAAAAGGGTGTGAAAAGATTTCTTCAGGATCGGCAACGCGCGCGTGATACCCCTGGTGTTGCAAGTGTCCATAGGCTACGGTAACCGCTTACCATCAGGCGGACCGTATGCTTGTGCTATGCCACCTTAGAGGTATAAAAAAAAACACAGGATTTCGCATTGCGCTCGTGTTGTAGCCTCGTTTGTATGTCCACACTTGACATCGCAAGCTACGAGAGGCTCGGCTTGTGCTCGGTTTGCATCCACCAGCGAATGAAATTAAAAAGCCGCCTCCACATCTACAATCCCCAGTGGTCGTCGTGCCCCGCACATTCTTCCTCGTGATTAAATGAGCCGCCGGCCATCTCGCGATATTGCTCGGCCCGCGACTACACGCGCAAATGTGTATTGCCCTCCTACACCCCCCTACGGTCCACACTAATGTAGAGCGGGCTTGATTTCATCTTGTAAGGAATCTTTTTCTTTGCCCGTTTGTAGGTTATTAAATTTTGATTAGTTTGCACATTTTTAGTGTCAGAACAATGTATGATGTAAGGAAATGTTAGTCAAGATAGACTGTCTGTCCTCTTTATGAATAGATACAAACAAATTATATAATACATATTTGTTGTAAATTTATGACATAATCGCAAATGCGACATAGTCCTTTGAAGTGGATGGATCAGATATCTAGGTATAAAATATTTCAAAAAAGTATCAAATGTTCGTTGTATTTTTTTTCTAAGCGTATTTGTCTATGGCGTATTTATATACTGAATCAAGCTATGATTGTGAGGACTTTTTGGCGGGAACTTACAGAGTGACGTTGCTTTTTCATTTTTATTTTCATAAATTCGTATCTTATGAGTTTTATAGCATATAATCGGTGGTATTTTATCCAATAAAGATCAATACATGTGCACCAGTGAAGTGAAATGAAATGAATTATGTGCATCGTGGCTTTTCAAGTTGTCTCAAGAAGTCCGTGAAAAGTGTTAGTACAATGACCACCATTGTACTAAAACATGACTATTATGGACGGTGACTGACTGAGGACTATGTGAAAGAACTTGTGACTAGAACTTATAATATTTTTTGAGAAAAAAAAAAACTATGATTGTGATGGTAAAATCTTAGAAAATATATATCATTAGTCAAAGGGTAAAATATATGCATGACGAAATTCATCATTGCTTACTATGATGATTTTGGTCCACTCCGTCCGTCTGTCTATCTGTCTGTCTGTCCGTGGATCTGAAACGAGTCCAGAAAGGTATAACAAAAATCCTAAGTATCAAGCTACTACACTGGCTGGACAGAATTGTCCGTTAGTTGGTCCATCTCCACAAAGGTGGACACTCTTCCCTGCGGCCATTAACCCTCCAAATTCATTAGGTAGGTAGGCCCCGACAGATTGGTTTTGGGAAAAAATGTTTCTTCTGCCAACAAAATGCCGATACATTCGGTAGCGAAGAATTGTGTTGTTCTTTTTTCTTTGCATTTTGTATGCTTATAAAATAACAACAATTACTGCTAAGATATTAGTTATTATGTGATTAATAAATATATCGGAATATTGGGATTTTGTGTATTTTACCAAATAAATTAAAAGAAGGAGAAAAACAAAAATAAACAGAGAAAATAAATATGTTTTTTTCGATATTAATACTAACATAAACATATTATTACGTTGGCTCGCGAAGAAACGCGTGCCCTATAAAAATGCTTAGGGATAAAATACAAGAATATAATTATGATATTAGTTACTGTATCAATCTTGGTTGAAAGCTGATAAACATGTTTAGGGCGTTGAAATAATATAAGGTTGGTAGGTAGTAGTTTTTGATGTTCCGTCGGCCGACGGCTAACGACCGCCGGGAAACAATGTGGTAAAGATATTTTTATTATATTACATATCATTATATATATGGTTATATTTTAGAATTCTATTTCCTATAAATAAAATATGTTGTCTACTTTCAGTTTATATGGTTCACACATAAAAAAACGGACACGACGTGTTGAAATGTAATATTTTTGTGATCCATCAACAAATTAGATTATAATCTGTAAAAAGGACTTAGATAATGAAATATAAATACTAAAATAAAGCATAATAAGATTTCTTATTGATATTTATAAACCAACTAGCGACCCGCCCCGACTTCGTCAGGGTATTGTGCACATAACCTGTCCGGAAGTTAATTAGTAGACAAAATTATTGTAAAAACCGCATCAAAGTCCATTGCGTATATGTATAGTGCGCATAATTTTTTTTAGAAACTAGTGAAGTGACTTAGATTTATATTATAAATATTATACATCCTGTCAATATTATAAATACTGTTTCGCGCGATTTTACCCGCGTGCCCTTGATAGAAAGCTATAATATAATACTCGGGGATAATGAAGCTTCCTATTAGTGATATATTTTTTGGGATCCGACTGGTAGTTCCATAGATTAGCCCGTTAAAACAAACAAACAAAAAATCTCTTCCGCTTTATTATATTAGTATAGATAGGCCCAATTTTACCAACGTCAAGTAATTTTTTAAAACTTAGTATTTCACAGTTTGACAGATTCTCTACATAAATTATATCACAAAGTGCTATCCAACGTTCCCAACTTATTTTTTACCAATACGTACATATTCAAATCATGAGCATCAAATATCGAAAAATCCTATCCAAGGCGATGATGGCTCAGTGGTAGTGACGTCGGATACCGAGACGACGGTCCCGGGTTCGAATCCTACAATGTGCTTGAGCTTTCGCTGAAGCCAGTTCCTTCTAGGTTTTGTGCTACCACCTTCGGCCGCATCATCACTTACCATGGTGAGATTTTGGTCAAACACAGGACTATACACAGTAAAAAAAAAGTAACATAGTAAAAAAACTAAGTAGTATATCTACAAATACTTATTCATCCAAAATTATATAACATGAAAATTATATGATACCTATTCACAAAATACAATGTATTTACATGAAGGCAAACATTTAAGACGATAAAGTAATACGAATACTGGCGACGCGACGCGGCCGAGGGAACATTTTTCTGAGTAACAAAGCGAATATTGGAGAGGCACCACAAAGGCCACCCGACAGGCGGAGCCACTGTAGTGCTGTCCTTATTACAATATCGATAAAGTTAACGACTAGTTTATTTTATAGTAAGCATAGCATATCGCATAATATGCTTATTATATAAGTATTTGAAAAACTGTTTAGGTACCTAATTAAAGAAGGATTTACAAAAAAAATGCTTTTAATAAAAGAAAAGAAATATAACTTAATATTAATGACAATAAAAAATATACAATCAATTAAAAACTAAACAAAAATGTAATGTTGCGTCATGCCAGGAATAGTTTTCGACTTAGCTTTATGTTTAGGCTCTCTCTCTATCTCTCGCGCAGAGTTTCTTGTTGGAATTATCTCAGTTCTGAACCAGTGGTAGAGTCAACTGTAACGTTACGATATGTGCCTTATATGGGCTAAATTTAATAATGTTTTTTGACAATACCGGTTTTTCGCTATCCGTTTTCATCCGCGATTCCCTATTTTGGAAACCCTTCGTTGGTGCCTACGTTAATTGAGGAACCTGTGTCCATCAGTATTCTTAGTTTAGGCTGTTATAGATTAGTCGGTTCGGACGTCTTTTTCTAGTTTTTTTGACATAAGTCATTTCGTGTTTGTTACGTGATGGTGACGTGGCTGATGTGTCTCAGAATATCAAGAAAAGATTTAAATCGACGACGTTAACGTGATGTTAGTAGACTTCTAAGACCATGCTACGAAACGGCTACGACGACTTCTTTAATATTATTTTTTTAATTAAATAAAACGTTTGGTCTCTGACCCGCCCATAAGGGACGAAGACGACGCCTAAAATGGAACACGCTTACCCAGAAGGAACCTATTCACTCTGGTCTTGAAAGATCCTAGATTGTATGAGTCAGGAAACACAGACGCCGGAAGCAAGTTCCACTCCCTTGCTGTCCGCATTATAAATGAGGATGCAAAACGCTGTGTCCGTATTTTCGGTATGTCTATAAAGTACGGGTGAAACTTTTCCCGGTGTGGTTCGGTGTAAGAATGAGGATGGTGGAATTAGATTGAACAATTCCTGCGACCACTCTCCAAAATATATATAATTGGTCAATAATGTTTATATCGATAGTTTTCTTCAAGCCCCATCACTACCGCCTGACTCAGCTTCCTAGCAAGTGCCTCATAGTTACATACGTAGGTGTAATTGTTTGTAAGTACATTTTTCTTTGAGGTTACTCTCTATTAAACGCTCAAAGTTAAATAGGACGCAATGGGCTCATGCCACAAAGGTGTATGAGATGAAAGGGCACGGTAATTGTTCCTCAAATTATTATGAATTTGATACCTGACTGAGTCAAAGAGCAAAGTAGAAATTATGTCCATCAGGAGTCAGAACAAGTAATTGTTGGTAAAGTGCGCGGTTGCTGTGGAATCTTTGTTAGGTATGAGTGAACATGTATGTTATATAAATGATTAGCTTTCCGCTCGCCTGAAATCTCCTCATTAACCCACGAAATCTTTTCTCGTGGATGCCTATGGGTGTGCTTTCCAGTTTCTAGTCACTGCGTGCGCGTTACTTTGAAAAGTGGTGGGATATATTAGTAAATCAACAAAGTGGACTTTTAAACTGGCACGCTATGATGGCCGTTTTGATATGATAGTGTCTCCTTGTTTTGCTATGCGTTTCTCTTTTTGGCTCGGAAACATAATGGGCTGTCAGAAAGGCTGATAGTGAACCGCTAGTTTAGGCTACGTACGCCCATAGGTGGCTTGCTTAGCGCCTAGAGCCTAGCGTATCACCTATCTGTGCGAACGTAGCCTTAGTAAGTGAAAACATTGCGATGCTTTCTAAAATTATTAATTCTTATAAAATGTAAGACACATTAATTTATTTTGGCTGTACAGTTTTGTATTTAAATGGTCTTTAAAATTTTTCTTACACAATAAAACTATTTGAACAAAACACGGTGAGAGCAAATATTCAAAATTATTTATTCAAATTAAGTTTCGCAGGCACTTATGAATAGTTTCACCTGTTCGGAGGGTTGCTTTTGAGAAGAACCGGAAATTGACTCAGCAATTACTTCTCAAAACAAGCTTAAATTCATATCATAACAGCACACGAATGGGATTATTCATTTATATGTACAAGAAAAGTTTTTTCTGAACTGGTGGTAACATCAGTAGCTTTGACTATCCCTCATAAAGCCAAAAATGAATAATTTGAAAGGCTTTGAATTTGACTTTGAATGTTAAATTTGACACTGAATTATAATTACATTTTAATTGTGTTTAGGAGATGTTTGGCTGCTACGATTGTTCGATTGTTCTGGCTGCTTGCAAAAAGTATTGAAATAATTCCCTGCCTATCAAAAACAAACTCATAATGAGAAAAGTACATAATGTGCATAACATAAATTTCATACCCGTTACATATAAATTGGCCAAAGGGACAAGTTAGCTGTTATTCATACGTTTGAAGTACGTACTAACACTACTCAATTCTATACATTTTGTCCGTCAGAAAATTAGGAATATCTGGCAGCTCTGGAATCTCCTACTATTTGTATTGGTGTGGGCTTACGTTTGGTCAGAAGGAGTTATGACGAGGCCGAGGATGTAGCTTGCCCTGAAAATGCCAATTCAGCCTGGCCTTGATAACATCTAGCTTATAGTTGCAGGAAACACTGACCCTAGAGGAATACTTTTCTGTTCGCATAAGGAACAAGTAAGCAAAATGTTGTGTAGAAGCGGAATGTGGACAACGGAGATTATTCCGGCAACTTGTAAAACGGTTCGAAATAAAAAAAAAATTAAAATGGCCGTAGTAGTTTTAGTGTTGCCAATTAATTTGGAATTTACTGTGTTGGGTACGATGTTTTTATTATTTTTATTTTAGCTTAGTGTCAAATCAAACATATTTGTGAATTTTGTTTGTTTGTTAATGTTGTTGTTTATTTTTAGTTAGTTTGGATTTTGTACTGTTTTTACTGTAATTTTTTATATGTGTATTTTAGTTGTCTAAGTTTTCTTTTTTTTTTGTGATGTCGGAAAGGGTTCGACTGAAAACCAGTTCCAAGGTATGTACCACATACCTTGGAGTAATAACTGAGTCGTAATCCTTTTTCGACATCGCACAATATTACTGAATGTTTATATTTATTTATTTTTTCAAATGTATTTAGGTATTTGTTTATTTTGTAATGTAATATATAATTCTGTAATGTTGTGTGTATGTCGTAATAAATGTTTTTTCTTTCTTTCTTTCTTTCAAATTCAAAACATTAAAAAAATACGGACTGACAGCTGACATTCTAAGTAACATAAACATTCCTTCAAGTGTTTGTTTGTAATAACTTCCCCAGTTACGTTGCCCCTCTATTCGAGTAATAACGGCCGAGTTTCTCATAATAAAATATCCCATAATCTCAACTAAGCGATCAACTCGCTTGCCCCATAGTAAATATTTACACAAAACGTCATGTGTTTGCTGTGATTTCGTCGGATTAATGCTCGGGATATTCGAAAAGAGTTTTAATTGTTGAAGGATATGTACACAGATGATTATATAGTTTTTAAATGTGAAGTATGACTTAAAAGTAAACACAAGTTTTTAAGAGAGGTAGAGCATAGAGTTTCTTCGCTCAAAGAGCTGCTGGACTGGGGAAATCTCCACCTTACCGCAGCCAAATAAAGAATCATAGCGAGATTGGAACAATAATTGTAATAAACATTTTTAGAGACGTTGAAATGAAGTTATTATTGATCCTCGGTGCCTAAGGAATAACGTGACGCATTTAAAATATTTTTAAGATAAGAAAGCATATTAAAGATACAGAAAAACTTAAGGCGTTTAAAACACAATTATCTAATTACTTGAAACATAAATGCTTTTATACACTGCAGGAGTTTTTTTTATGAAAGGTAAATATGTAATTATAATATATTATTAGTTGGATATAATTTAAATTATTATTAAAATAAATATGAGACGTATTAAGTACTTAATTAGATATTGTTGATATTTTAAATATTCAATAATCTGTGTAAAATTTTAAATTAATTAATTTAAGTATAACCATAATTTTAATAAGTTTATATTATACTGTACCTATTTATTTGCTATTTGCGGTAAGTAATAATCACAACATTAGAAGTGATTCAAAACTCTAAAATATTTTATTTTTTTGTACAATAAAATGTATGGATCTCGCCATGATTCTTTATGTTGTGTTCTTGCGCGTGAGTAAGTCATCACCGGTGCTAGGGCATACGCCTAGAGAGATCGAGACCATTATAGTCCATACCGGGGATCCTATAGGCCCTTGACGTTCTTCAAGATGCCTTCCGACAAGCAAGCTTCTTGTCAATGATATCGGCCACCTATTATACTCAAGTTGAATATTGATTGTATTGTGAGATTAATTTAGTTTCCAGCTCCAAGCCTAAATGCTTAGTTACGCAAAAATACTGCACAAGTAGTGAAACTGTTGCTTATATTTTTTCGGTAAAATTCCGTAACCTATGGACCCTCCCTCCCGTTACCCTTGTCTCCTCCCGGCCCTGAAGCTCTGACGCGCAAGAACATGACTTTAGTTATTTGACTGCGGAATTCTGTAAAGCGGAGGTATATTCTTCAGTCAAGCTGCTCTTTGAGCGATAAAGCGCTATGCTCTAATTCTTAATGGCATGTTATTACAGCCCTATCTATTAATTCCCTCCATTGGAATAAAATAATTCAAAACTAGACCCAAAAATACCGAATTGCACTGTAAATACGCACACTATATAAATCAAACTGAGTATCAGTTTTATGGTTTATGCAAAACTGTTTGAACTGAATGATCATCTAGCTTATTGTCACAGTTCTAACCTAACCAACTGTATTTGGAGTGGCTCGAGTCGGGTCTGGGTGATAGAATTAGGTAGTTTAATTGTAGAACAGTCATTTTTCTGATAAGTAAATTAGAGGACATTCATAAGTTTGCGTAATTTTTAAACAGAGGTTCAATTAAATATATCCCATTCTTAATTTAAATTTCATAATGCAAACGTCATAAATATAATCCGTATTCACACATCGATTTATTTATATCATAACCAATATCCATACAATCGTATAGTGTGGTATTATCCTACGTCGCGCCATCTGCCGACAAATTTGAACACCCAGAGCGCACAAAGTTATCAGTAAACCTGCACCATAGTAAAATTATTTGAATTTCAACCTTATGCGCAACGTGAAGGGGGTATTGTATTGTTTTGTTGATGTATTTGTTATGTTGGTAGAATATTGAAGTCAAATTGTATGGGTGCCGGGATCAGAGTCATGGGTGGTCATTACCAGCTGGGATGATACCGTATGGGAGCGCTAAAATGTATTTGATTTTAATTGTAGACATTCTTGCTTAGAATAAAAATTGTATCCCAATTTAATTAGGTATATTTCTGTATTTTTATAGTATTTCTATATCAGTTTTGGATTAAGTATTATATAGGCAAAAACAAATTCACTTTCGCGTTTCTTTTTCTTAGGGTCAGTTAACATCAAGACGCGCCGCGACGCGACGCGACGATGCTAGAAGGGGCCGACGCGCATCGTGAATTTGCGTGATAATGACGGACAGGCACGGGCCAGCAGTGACGTCGGATGCTGAGACGATGGTTCCAGGTTCGAATCCTACAATGAGCTTGAGCTTTCGGTTAAGGAAAACATCGTAAGGAAACCATAGCTTGGTAGGGTACTTTGTAGTACCCGCACCTGGCTGGCTACCACCCTCAAGTTGAAAAGTGTCGCCAAGCACCTACCAGTATGTTCCGATAGCTGCATTTGAGAGCCAGTTCCAGTCTTTGGTTCAGTTCTAGGCTTTGTGTGCTTACTACCTTCAGCCACATCAACACTTACCATGGTGAGATTGCGCTCAAACACAGGCCAAAGTAAAAAAAAATATTTCATGTATTTCATGAAAGCCACGATTTAAATCAAATAAAATAAATTATTACGGCGTATTAATTACAAAATGAAATAAAAGATTTTGTTAAATTTATTATGTTTATTAAGTAAATATTCTTGGTTATTTATACAGTTGTCTCTCATGCATATCGAAATATCTAAAATAATGAATATAATGTTGGAATTTAATTAACAATTATAATTTCCACATTGATTTCCATTCATCTGCTGTGTGAATTATTCTTCTTTATATTATTTTGTTGAGGCACTGAATATAATTATAAATTATAGGTATTCGGGGTTCCCCTATTCGGGTTAACGAGGCAGAGGCACCGGGGCCAATGGGACTCAGTAGTAGTCTTAACCCAGTCTTGAGTCAGTACCATCCAGAGCTGTTCAAAATTGATATTACTGTGGCTCTGTGAGCTGTTGACCTCGCATGTCTCGATAATTATATGGATTCCTTGTCGATTCAGTATTGTAACCTAATCGAAAAAAAAACATAATTAACGAACCAGCTCCGAAAATTTTACGAGAATCGGTTGAGAAATGCGACTTGTAGATAACAGCCGGACATCTTTCGAACTACTGGACATTAGGGGGCCAAGTCTGCTAAAATGTCATGCTGATACTATTGCAATTCCATTATCATTGAGCCGATGTGCGCAGTCTACTAATAATGAATGAAATAGTGTTAAGTGATCTGTCAAAAGATTATTGGATGGCAAATCTATCGTGCAGTTATGAGACCACTAATATTTACGGAAATACTTTTAACGAGAAATTAGTAGGTAGTTTTATTTTTTTAATAAAAAACTGTCAAAACTGACATCTAAAAGATCATTGTGGCACGATTGTAGTTTCAGTGGAAAGTCAACGGAAAGTTATAAAGGCACCATTATGTATGATGCTATTATGTTAGTAAACTATCAAAACTGTAAAATGTGTAAATTTTGACACCACTGATAGTTCATTGGAACACAATAATAGCAAACTTGGGCCCCAGGACAGATATACAAAAGCTTTTTTGTCCAAGCTGAAACGAAGATGCTTCGCTCGCGCTTCGTGCTCACTCGGTCAATTAAGGTAGCAAATAAGTATACGGCCTGCCTGATGGTTAGTGATTACCGTAGCCTACGACTCTTGTAACGTACCTACATTGCGTGCTGCCAGCCTCAACATCTCCATAAAATCTGTAAAAATATATGAGTTCGTTAAACAAAACTTCAATGCAACATTTTAGCACACTCCCAAATAGTGAACCAGGAATCGAATCCGCAATAATCTGATTCATTAAACACTTGCGCATAACAAGTGTCGCTATAATAGGATTATGTGTTTTATTACAATCAACATACAGACAGATGAATGAACAACGTAAGTATAATCTTTTTTATTGTTTTATATCTATAGAAGCCTGACAGTATAAATCTAAATAGTTTAAATCATAATAATTATCATTTAGGTATTTACTTGAAGAAAGATTATGAGTGTATTCCAATCCTGTGGTAAATTACTTTTTGATTTTATACTAAAACAAGTAACTCGGCGCAACTTCGTTCGCGTGGTGCTACCCTACTACCCTACCGTACCCTACCCTATTTGTGAATCTAAACCATCCAGGGCGTCACCCAAACGCATACAAAAAAAAATATTCAAATCGGTCCAGCCGTTTAGGAGGAGTTCAGTGACATACACACGTGCAGAAGAATTTTATATATAAAGATAAAATGTAAATAGACTCAAAAGACAAAAAAAACTGATAGAAATGGTACATATAAAATATGCAGAAATACTTATTATTATTTTTTTTTATTTTTTTTTTTTTTATACCACTAAGGTGGCAAACAAGCATACGGCCCGCCTGATGGTAAGCGGTTACCGTAGCCTATGGACGCTTGCAACACCAGGGGTATCACTCGCGCGTTGCCGACCCTGAAGAAACCTCTTCACACCCTTCTTGAAGAACCCCATGCTGTACTCCTTTGGGAAAACCACGGCGGGGAGCTCATTCCACAATCTGAGCGTCCGCGGAAGAAAACTCCTTTGAGCCCGCACAGTTCGAAACAATTCTGGTTTCAATGTGTGAGGATGGATTCCCCGTCGATGGCGAGAGTTGCGATGGTAGAAGGTGGCCGTGGGCATCAAGTCGAACAATTCCTTGGAACACTCCCCGTTGTACAAGCGGTAGAACACACATAAAGAGGCAAAGTCTCTCCTCAGACTGAGGGGCTCTAAACCGTTTGTGAGCTCGGGATCGTCGACAATTCTAGCGGCACGTCGCTGAACCGAGTCTAAAGGCCCAAGCTGGTATCCAGGTGCCCCCGCCCACAGATGACAACAGTACTCCATATGAGGCCGGACTTGCGACTTATAAAGTTGCAGCCTTTGCCCCGATGTGAAGTACTGCCTCGCTCTGTTGAGCACTCCAAGCTTTTTGGATGCCAGCTTAACCTTGTCTTCCAAGTGACTTCGGAACAAAACGTCGCTAGAAATGTCGACGCCAAGGATCCCGATGCTTTGACTGATGTTCAAGGAAGTGTTCTGGAATTGTGGAGCCACAGACCATGGGGTTTTCTTAGCGGTGAACGCGCAGGCTTGAGTCTTGGTGGGGTTGAAATGGACTAGGTTTAGTCGACCCCAATCGGAGACACTAGTTAGTGTACTCTCGATTTCAGACACCAGCCGTTCGCGGCTTTCCTCCACCTCGGAACGAGGGATATTTGCACGGCCCGCGTATTGAGCGTCCCCTGTACTGTCGTCCGCATAGCAATGAATGCCGTCAATAGACAGCATATCATTGATATGCAGAAGAAATAGTGTTGGGGACAGCACAGAGCCTTGCGGGACGCCGGCATTTATGTCCATGCTATTGGAGCAGCTACCGTCGACGACGGCTCTTATGTATCTGCTGGACAGAAAGCTGGCAACCCATTTGCATAATCCCTCGGGAAGCCCGTATGCTGGTAACTTCGTGAGAAGACCCCTGTGCCAGACCCGATCGAACGCCTTCGCCACATCTAGGCTTACTGCCAATGCCTCACCTTGACTCTCGATGGCGAGTGACCAACGGTGCGTGAGATACACAAGGAGGTCACCAGCTGAGCGACTGTGGCGGAAGCCATATTGTCGGTCGCTCAACAACTCGTGATCCTCCAGGTATCTCAAAAGCTGCGTGTTGATCACACGCTCCATGACTTTGGAGAGAAGGGAGGTGATGGCGATAGGCCTGTAATTCGCCGGGTCTGATCTGTCACCCTTTTTGGGTACTGGATGCACGTGGGCAGTTTTCCACGAAGACGGGACTTCCTTTTTGGTGTAGGAAAGTGCGAAAAGACGCGTTAATACTGGACACAATTCAGGAGCACACCGCTTCAGCACCACTGCCGGTATGCCGTCTGGCCCACTCGACTTATGGATGTCCAGAGAAAGCAATTCCCGCCGGACCTCCCGTTGGGTAATGCTTATCTCTGGCATGGAGCTGGCACACTGCGGGATGGTAGACGGTGTAGCGCCCCCATCATCCAAAGTCCTTATTACTTATTATTATCTTAATATATAAAATGATAAACTGATTGTTGATATATCAGCCCACAGCCCAAACCGCTGGACCTAGAGATATGAAATTTTGCACAAAGATACCTTATACAGTGGAGGCATCCACTAAGGAAGGATTTTTGGAAATTCCACCCCTAAGAGGGTAAAATAGGGGATGACAGTTTGTATGCAAGTCCGTCAGTTTTGAAGTTAGGATCTTCAAATTTTGTGTTTAGGCTGACGATTGAAAATTAATGTGTAGTTATCTCAGCGTTTGTGATAATTCCACCACCGAAGGGAGGAAAAGGGGGATGAAGTTGGGTATGCAAGTCCTTCAATTTCAAAGTAAACTTCACTAAATGTATTATTATACGGTGTAGACATCAACTAAGGAAGGATTTTTGGAAATTCCACCCCTAAGGGGGTAAAATAAGGGATGAAAGTTTGTATGCAAGTTCGTCAGTTTTTAAGTTAGGATCTTCAAATTTTGTGTTTAGGCTGACGATTGAAAATTAATGTGTAGTTATCTCAGCGTTTGTGATAATTCCACCACCGAAAGAAGGAAAAGGGGGATGAAGTTGTGTATGCAAGTCCTTCAATTTCAATGTAAACTTCACTAAATGTATTATTATACGGTGTAGGCATCCACTAAGGAAGGATTTTTGGAAATTCCACCCCTAAGGGGGTAAAATAAATGACGAAAGTTTGTATGCAAGTTTGTCAGTTTTGAAGTTAGGTTCTTCAAATTTTGTGTTTAGGCTGACGATTGAAAATTAATGTATAGTTATCTCACCGTTTGTGATAATTCCACCATCGAAGGGAGGAAAAGGGGGATGAAGTTGTGTATGCAAGTCCTTCAATTTCAAAGTAAACTTCACTAAATGTATTATTATACGGTGTAGGCATCCACTAAGGAAGGAATTTTGGTAATTCCACCCCTAAGAGGGTAATCTTAATAATAATCTTAATATATAAAATGATAAACTGATTGTTGATATAGCAACGCACAGCCCAAACCGCTGGATCTAGAGATTTGAAATTTTGCACAAAGATACCTTATATACCTTATTTTACCTTATACCTTTATACATGTTTCAGCTTTTTTGACAATTCCACCCCCGACAGGGTGAAAAGGTATGGGATGTATGTAAGTCATTCAGTTTCAAAGTAAACTTCACTAAATGTATTATTATACGGTGTAGGCATCCACTAAGGAAGGATTTTTGGAAATTCCACCCCTAAGGGGGTAAAATAAATGACGAAAGTTTTTATGCAAGTTCGTCAGTTTTGAAGTTAGGTTCTTCAAATTTTGTGTTTAGGCTGACGATTGAAAATTAATGTATAGTTTTCTCAGCGTTTGTGATAATTCCGCCATCGAAGGGAGGAAAAGGGGGATGAAGTTGTGTATGCAAGTCCTTCAATTTCAAAGTAAACTTCACTAAATGTATTATTATACGGTGTAGGCATCCACTAAGGAAGGAATTTTGGTAATTCCACCCCTAAGAGGGTAATCTTAATAATAATCTTAATATGTAAAATGATAAACTGATTGCTGATATAGCAACGCACAGCCCAAACCGCTGGATCTAGAGATTTGAAATTTTGCACAAAGATACCTTATATTACCTTATACCTTTATACATGTTTCAGCTTTTTTGACAATTCCACACCCGACAGGGTGAAAAGGTATGGGATGTATGTAAGTCATTCAGTTTCAAAGTAAACGTCACTTAATATATTATTACACAGTGTAGGCAACTAAGGATTTTTGGAATTTCCATCCTTAAGGGGGTAAAATAGGGGATGCAAGTTTATATGAAAGTCCATCAGTTTCGAAGTTACGACCTTCAAATTTTGTATTTAGGTTGACGATTGAAAATTAATTTATATGTCCCTCAACGTTTTTGATAATTCCGATCCCGAAAGGGTAAAAAGGGGGATGAATTTGTGTATGGAAGTACACTAAATTTATTATTTAAGCTTATGGTTATAAACTAACGCAACGAATATCGGTGTTGTTGGAATTTGAACCCTTAAGGAGTGAAAAGGGGGATTAAATTTCGTATATGAAGTTCTTTATTTTCGGAGTGAAAATTTCAAAATTTATTATTTCGGCTTATGGTATTGGCGTACTGAAATAACTCGCCTAAACAACATCAGGAAAAAGAGAGGAATCGGTATTAAAACAAAGATCCGGTTAATACGAGCATTGGTATTCCTCATTTTCATGTATGGAGTGGAAGCGTGGACTATACTGGCCCGAGAAAGAAAAAGGATTGATGCATTCGAGATGTGGTGCTGGAGACGGATGTTGGAAATACCTTGTACCGCTAAACGCAACAATGCATCAATCCTATCGCAGCTCCAAATTAAAACACGATTGTCCACCATATGCCACCAACGTATTTTTTCGTATTTCGGCCACATGGTGCGCAAAGGCGATGAAAGTTTGGAAATCTGATCATAGTTGGGAACACGGAAGGAAAACGACTACGTGGTCGTTCACCAACAAGATGGTCCGATCAAGTAAAATACTCATCGTCCATCGCCGCAATGTTATTGAAACCAAAATATTTACTGGTTCTGCCAGAGGAGAAACAGTCTTCTTGCCGCGTATACCATTGATCCCAAATCACCTTCCGGTTGAATTTAAAAGATAACAGTTCCTAATTAAGGTTTGTAGTCACAGGGAAAATCTCTGAAATTTGCTAGAGTTGATTTGCGGCAGGACTGTTTCAGTTTTATGTGGCATCCTCGCATATGAGCTCTTAATCTACCTGAACTTTTGTCAATACCACACGTAGTGGCGGACAATAGCCATGAACAAAGCTCTATATTGTTACAATGATTCATATCTAGAAAAAAGAAATAATCTACGCGGACGAAGTTGCGGGCTATAAAGCTAGTACTTAATAAAATAATAATTATTGCACTCATTAATTTATCAGGTTTTTTTTTATACAGAACAAGTCGGTAAACAAGCGTACGGCCCGCCTGATGGTAAGCGGTTACCGTAGCCATATGGACGTGTGCAACACACAGGGCACTCACGAGTTACCGCCCTTTCCCCCTCCCCAATGAGCTCTGGCGACCTTACTCACGCGCAGGAACACAACATAAAGTTATTTGTCTGCGGTATTCTGTAAGGTGGAGGCACTTCCCCAGTCGAGCTGCTTTTTGAGCGAATAAACGCTAGTGATATGATTCATGAAAGATGAAGAAGACCCGTTATTTTACAAAAACCGATCTCGATCCAGTCTTAAAATGTGTGCCCAATTTCCATCCATCGATTTTCAGAATAACAAAACTACTAAAGGTTAAATTGTAATCAAAACGGATAAATATCAAATAATGATTTGATGCTATTATTATTGTATATTCCCACACTGACCACTAATCTGCAATGATTTGCAATGTCAGCAAATATCATTAATCTGGTTAATGGTCAAGCTTACATTTTGACATTCCATCATAATTTTATTAAACTATTAATAACTAGGTAAGCTCAGTAGGTAAGAGCTGGTTTGCGTATTTATTATTTTTCTTTTATTTTTATGTTTTACCTCTATTCCTGTAGGTTCTCTCTAAAGGTATATTATACCATAGAGTAAGAAGTAATTATACTCACAGTGTTACATTGGGGTAATATCTCAAAAATGGTTAATCCTATTGCTATAGGATGATTTAGTATTTTCTTAAGCATAGTTTAATGAAAGTCCCATCTTGATCAGATCAGCCGTTTCCGTGATTCGCGGGCATTAGTTTTTTTCATTTTCTTCTTTTATTTTCTTAGCAGTATCCTGACCATATGTACCAAATAACCAGAAGCATTAAGTATTTAAAATGACAAATTCCAATAATGGTCGTGAATATCACCTAATACCATAATTTATGGTTTGCAATGACATCAAAATATGTGCGTTTGACGCGGACCCCATAATGTCAGCCCTTAAACGGTTAGGGCGTGATACCACAGAATCGGGAGAGATTAATATGGTTTTATTGATTCTATTATAAAATAATGATTTATTATAATACAATTTTAGCACACAAAAAAATCATTTAATTTAATTATTTTATTTTTAGTAGGTTTCCAAATTCCCTATTAAATATTTAATTTCACTTTAAAATAATATCCAAAGACAATTTTGTATAACTTTTTAAAATTAATCTTACTGTAGGGTATTGTAGAGAAGAATAGAAGATAAAAAAAAATTATAATACAACTTCAAATGGCATAAAATCAAATAAAACACAGCGATACGCAAATAATAGCGTTAAACGCGCCACTTGTATTAAACAATGGGTTATATTGGCGCCTAAACAGGGTGCGCGCCGCACTTGACCATCTGTGCTTTTATTCTTTGAACAAATGATGAATCCCATCGAATATGTATCATTGCGTTGAAATATATTTCCATATTTATATAAGACCGTTAAGAGAGGTAGAGCATAGCATTTATTCGCTCGAACTAGAGAAGAACCTCCACCTTACAGAATACCGCAGCCAAATAACTTTGTTGTGTTCCTGCGCGTGAGTAAGGTCGCCAGAGCTCATTGGGGAGGGGAATGGTCGGTAACGCGTGACGATGCTTTGTATGTTGCAAGCGTCCATATGGCTACGGTAACCGCTTACCATCAGGCGGGCCGTATGCTTGGTACCGACTTCGTAGCTAAAAGAAAGAAAAAAGCTAGAACTTCTGCTCAAATCCTAACATGACGTACACAGTACGGAAATCCTGTACAACGCGAGATCAGCTTATACTGGAAATGTATAGCTTGATGGTGTAGCCGTGTGTACGTCCACACTTGACTTAGCGAGCTCCGAACGAAGAATGGCTCGGCTAGTTCTCGGTTCGCGTAGCGTAGACACACCTACGAACGTACAGTAGTACCGTAGTACGTGGTAGTACCCAATTAATATAGCTTACCGATGTACCTGCGCAGAAGATACATTTTCAAAGCGCGGGAAATGCTATTGGTTGGCAGCTGCCGCCATGAAAGCGCGCGCCGTGCGGAGGGGCGTGACTTGCGAGTGAGACGGAACTAACAGCTGCAGTATATAATGAACCTTATAGTAATGATCTAAGGTTGATTGTAAGTTTTAAGCATTCTTTCGTTAAGAAAAGAAAGTATGGCCAGGGATGGCCCCGAAGATTAAAGAAAGAATGCTTAAAACTAACAATCAACCTTAAATCACTAATATAAGGTTAATTACACTGCAGCTGTTAGTTCCGTCTCACTCGCAAGTCACGCCCCTCCGCATGGCGCGCGCTAACATGGCGGCAGCTGCCGACCAATAGCGGTTTACCGTGTTTGAAAATTTATCTTCTGCGCAGGTACATCGGTAAACCATATTAGTTGGGTACCTATCATTAAATCAACTATTATAGTAAGTATATTAATATATTATTAAGTGTCAATGGCTGTTGGATTAGTTTTATATGTTATACTCAGAGCTGTGGATTCTATTTGATTAGTAAATAAAATAAAATAAACTATTAGGGTCCTACCTATCAAATCTTAACAGCTCAACTAAAGGCCTAGCTCAGGATAAGTGCCGCAGGGCCTGCAAGTTCGCAGACCTCGGTTCAAAAGAATCATATAAGTCTTCAATTCAAGATTAATACCTTATACCTACCTACATTTTATAGCCGGCAATTTAACATTATGGAGGGGCCGAAAGAGTTATTGCATCGTAATAAAAGGCTGGGTAGTGTTGACCACTGTTTATTGGGGTGCGATAGATGCTTGGGGTGATATAGGTGCTTTATGGCCGTTACCGGTAAGTAGTTATTTAGGCTTAGTAGGTACTTAGTACCCTTTGAGTATTTAGTCTAGTAGACTATTTATAATTTTATTCTTGCTATAGGTAGGTACTACGTACCTATTATAGGTATATTTTATCACAATTTTCTTTCTTTTTTTACAACAGGATATCTATTGAGCTATACCTATCTAAAAATATAACAAAAGACCGTTGATCTATTATAATAAAGGCTCAATGCAAAAGACTAACTAGGTGCCTAGTTTTTATTTTTCCCAGTGGTACAACTCCCTAACATACATTTTTGTCGCATTTCGGTCTCTGTTTATCTTGGAAATACAAGGAATTTGGATTTTATTTGGATTAGGAATCAGAAGCCACCGTCATCCCTCTCTTATGTATGTTGGAATTATATTATTAAATTAATATTGTTAATACCTACTTGATTTAATTAAATAAAACATAACATGCGTTGAATGGAACGTTCGATCCGAAAACATACCATGCGTCGAATGGAACGTTGAATTCGTTCAGAAACAACACTACCATTTTAGACTACTATGTCTTTTTACGGCACCTTGCAAAGTGACGTTGCTTTTTCATAAAATTTTCGTAAATAACTGTATTTTGAGTTTTATTGCATATATTTTATCTAATAAAGTATTATGGACGGTAACTGACAGTGCGGACTATGTGAAAATGATTTATTGTGACTAGATCTTATAACTCGACACTGGCAAAAATAAGTTCTATTCAAAAAGGATATGGTTGCCATACTTAAAAGCAAAAAGGAAAAAATCTTTAATAGAAGTTTCTGAACATAGAATAACGACTAAAGCTCCTTATTCTCATGGATTTAATATACAAACAGGATTGAGCTCTTGGGCCAAAAACGCGAGCAGAGAGAGATAACGCATACCGAGGCTGTTTATCCCATTCTAATAGGGTGACCAAACATTTTTATAACGAACAGGAAAGTTGGATTTGAGAGATAATTTGTGTCCGGTTGACACTTCTTCTTCCTAGTCGTGCACTCTTGGCAGAGTGGTCGTGGTCATTGTTAGTCCCTTTCGCGCACAATCGCTGCATTGCAAAGTTCCTCCAATTTTGTCTGTTTGTGGCGTTTTGACACTAGTTGATTTCAAATTATTGTTTGTATTACAAAAATATTAACATTATGTTACTTAAAATAGTGAAATAATAATTTATAGAAAAAATATGAGATAAAACCATAATGAAAAACTATAGATAAAGAGATACTTTTTCGCGAAAACCCATTATTTGAAACTGAACATTGTTATGTTCTATGTGGGTGTTGAATCGTGTACGCACGATTAATCAAGATATAAATTTCCAATATTAGCTGACCTCTCATTGTACAGAAATCCTATACAATGCGAGATCAGTTTACACTGGAAATGTATAGCTTGATGTGTAGCCGTGTATACCCATGTTTTTGAGAAAAGTTATGATTAATTTTTGAGTTACGTTTTGTGTCGAATCATCAAATATTACGTATGAATAGGCAAGGGTGCATGCAGAATTTCGTTCTGGGACCACGGCTTTTCCCCTTGCTCTTTTTTCAGTTTGCTCTACAGAGCTGTTATTTGGGAATTAAAATAAAGCAAAGGGAAATAAAACTCGAATGTGCTTGACAAAGTAGGTATTTATTAAAATTAAACACGGCTAAACAAAATCGTTTTATTTAGTTTCTGCCTTAGGCCAATCTCACTGCCTAAGTTTCTGAATGCATTACATTTCGCGTGGTGAGTAGGTACGAATTATTAGCCAATGCTTTTACTAGTTACAGTTTTTGCGGTTCTTCATCTGTTATGCATTGGAAAGGATGCGGTGGAATAATAAGATGTTTCAATCTTGTGGAAAACATTTGTTTTAATCGCATCAAAATTGCATTTTTGCTTCATTTCTTCTTTCGATGGAAAGCTGTAACAAACATAAAAAATAATGCTATTTCAATTATGCGATACATAGGTACAAATAATTTATACAATAGGTACACATTACAACACACAATAAACATTATACTTAGTTTTAAAAAGAATTACACTAACTTTAGTGTCTTCCGTCTACAATTTTTTTTAATAAACCATGGTCAAACTACTTATGACTCACCATTGTTAGTAAATAAAATCATCGTTATTCCTTACTTGTGAAATAAAATCCCACAACCAGCACATGATTCACTTTTACATGTCTTGATACAATTTTTTTTCACCATTTTCACGATAAAAAGTATAAACAAAATGCGTTTCCACAAAACAACAGAAAAAGTCGCCATGTTGCCATGACACCACTGATATCAGATTTCAGTGCTACCAGAATAATTTTATGATAGCTACCAAACAATCATATTATTTTACTTAAATACAATTATTTATTATTATGTACAGATGTAAACCTACAAAATAAAATGATTTAAAACTAGTTTAATAGCAAAAAAATATTTATACGTAATATATTTTACTTGTTGTGGTGAAATATTTTCTACCATCTTTAACATTTTTATCTTTTGGCAATTGAGGAAAAGGGACAAACGGCCTCGGTTCGGGCTATCTCTCTCGGCTCGTTTTGCCTCGGCTAAGATAACTAACAAAAGTAAACCCTAACGTGCATGACTTATGGTTTATTTTTGTATGATAAAATTTTTGGAGAGTTCAATCCTGTTTGTATATTAAATCCATGCTTATTCTAAGTTTCTGAACGACTAATAATATATTACATCACATTGACAGTGACATTGACAAATAAGTAAAGGTTATCGAATTTAATTACAAGCAAAACTTGCATAACAATTTAAATTTCAGAAACAAATCATGTATAAATCGTAATTTATTTTGTAAATAATAAGCTGTTCATTTATTAAAATGCTACATTTACTACAAACAACTTCTTGTGCTTTGATGCGGCAAAGGTAAACCCATCTAACCTATGTTAAACATATTTTCACTGGTTTTATGTAGATTACCACTGAAATTCATACAAATACCATTACTTACAGGTTGCTGACATCAAAAAGTAACGTATATTTCACCAATTTAATTAAGAATAAACCGTCTGATGTCGTAAAACGATATTTTACCGAGGCAAAA
The DNA here is from genome assembly GCA_951394255.1 of Polyploca ridens. Lineage (NCBI taxonomy): Eukaryota > Metazoa > Arthropoda > Insecta > Lepidoptera > Drepanidae > Polyploca > Polyploca ridens. The sequence goes on from OX596261.1 coordinate 11,718,853, forward strand.
AGTTCATCGGAAAAAAGTGCAAAGTCCGGCTACTTACTATTATTAAGTCCATGGAAACTATGTACAGGAGTCACTTTGGGTTTGGCTACTCGTCTTTTATTTAATAATGGCTCAGCATTGTGTAAAGCTCACCAACATTCCCGCATTATACAAAGACGACCTAATATTGAAGAAGATGCAGCCAAATTTGATTGGAGGAGGTTATTTGAGTACCTGAAGCCACATAAATGGCTGCTATTAGCTGCTGTTGCTGTGAGTATGTAATCATTTAGTTATTATAAAAAAAAAAAGTTGTGAAAAGGTTATTTCCACCCTTAGGCATAAATTGCTATTTAATTAAACACTTTGTCTTATTACATGAGATGGTGCCAAGTCTACTGTTACCCAGGTTTTAAGATATTCCTGTCCTTTTTTGCTGTATGACGTTAGAAAGAGATGAGATATTTAAAACATTGTTTCTCTTTAAACCATCTGACGTAATAAGGGGGATTAAATTGTCACATACTTTTCAATCTCTTTAGTGTCAAACAATGTGACGATACATGACCAATATTTAAATAGTGTTTAATGAGTAATGGGTTTCATTATTCTGACTGACTAGCCACTGGCACATACAAACTCAGAAACATAAAATTTTGCACACTGCAAATGCACATTTTTCACCTTGATATCTGTTCTGCTATGGCCTTATTTGAATTTGACTTTGAAATAGGTAAAACTGGAAAAAAATAACTACATGTTTTAAAAATATTATTTATATTATTCCACTTAACCCGCTTTTTGGCACATCTTGATTATGTCTTAAAACTAAAAGAGAAATAAAATCTCAGTTCTTCAAAGTACACTACAAAAAACTTAGTAATAAAAGTTATATTGTTCACTTTTCAGTCAGCACTTGCAGTGGCATTTCTGAATGTCTACATTCCGGCAATGTTGGGTGTGATAGTGAATGTGTTAGCAGACATGAGGAATAACCCCACTGTTGACTTCGTTGACCAGATCAAGCTGCCAGCTCTCGAGTTGATCTCATTGTACATTGGGCAGGTAATTCATTTGTATACATAAAAGTCATTGGATGCCTCGAAGATGTGAAACATTGAAACTGCGTTCGCTATGGTCATGAAGTCAGTGTGGTGAGAGAGAGGGGGGTAATCACTGTGCCAAGTGGGAAAAGTCAGAGGTACGAGCGCATGGCCACGCATGATTACTGTTGGCGGGCAGTCTGACCTGCCGCATTAGGTGTTTCACATGTTTTTTTTTGTATTATTCTTTTAACCGCCATTTACTTGCTACCAAAGCTGTTAAATGAGCTACCTAATAACATTGTTGATATGTATAGCAATAAGTATAATATTGTGAAGCGCAAACTGAAATGTTTTTATGTAAATAAATTAAATAACTAAGAACAATTTCATAATAACTGCGAACAAACGTCCTCGCCACATACAGATAAACCCCTTGAGGTTTTTGTTGTGTGGTTTTTATAATATGCTGTGTTTTTTACTGTATTTTGAAGAAATAAATTAAAAAAAAACATTATAAATGCTAGTTTGTGTATATTTTTGGTACTCATTCATACTGTATTCGGTTAACGGATATCATAGAGATTGATGGATATGGATGAAATGTAGAACATCCATGGAAAAAATATAGCAATGCCGGTATATCTGCACAGAAGCTCATAGAATAAATTGCTTAAGTACGAGTTTGACTCATGCACTGAGCGTTCCATGCCTTCCTCGGCTTGAGCCATTAATGTTGAAAAAACTAAGCACAACTCAGTTTAAATGATTTCTAAAAAATTGCTTCGTGGTTTATTATTAAAATTTAGGTATATTATCAAATTGTTCCAGGCAGCCTTCACGTTTCTATACATCCACCTACTATCGCAAGTAGGCGAGCGCGTTGCCGCTCAAATGAAGCAGGACCTGTTTGTGTCGATAATGAGTCAGGATATGGCCTTCTTCGACCAGGAGAGAACTGGTGAACTTGTTAATAGGTAACACCATACATTTTAAAACACCATACGGGAATGTAGCTCATATTATGTACCTAAATAAAGTTTGATACAAACATTAATTCTTTACACACGCTTATCTGATTCCAAACTAAGCAGAGCTTGTGCTATGGAAACCAAATAACTCATATACTACATACAGGTTGTTGTTTTGGTCAGCGACGAGCGACTCAGGTTCGATAATACAACTGATACTGGTGCTAAAAAAAATACTTTATTTTTTTATAATAATAAAAATAAAAATAATATTATTTTGAAAATCATGTAATAAGCTAAAATATAGACGTAATACTCAACAGGAGTGCGAGGGGGTAAAGGGCTGGGGTGATGGCGGCTTGTGTATAGCTCTAGTCAGTGCACGTGGCTAGTGACCATACTTTGCGGTAATTTTATTTCAAATTGAATAAGGTATTTCTCAACGCATTTACAGTATTTAATGGAATTAAGTCCATTTTTGGAAAATGTATATGTATAAAACAACACCCTGTATACTTTTTGTTTGTCTGTGCTCAGCAATGGGACATTATAGGCTATTGATGATGAAATAACAGTGATGTTACTTATAATTTGCAGGTTAACAGTTGATGTTCAAGATTTCAAAAGTTCTTTTAAACAAACAATATCTGGAGGACTCAGAGCTATAACACAGGTATTATTTTTTCTAAATGAAAACTTATATTAAACCACAATTTTGATTTACACTTCCTTGCTAATATTATAAAAGTTTATGTAAGGATGTACGTATGTTTGTTACTATTTCACGCAAAAACTACTGAACTGAACTGGATTTTGGTGAAATTTGGCACACAGATAGCACATGTTCTGGATTAACACATAGGATACTTTTTATCCCGGGAAAACATACGATCCCTCGGAAATGCAGGTGAAACCACGCGGGACAGCTAGTATATTATAAAGATGTAAAGTTGGTGTATGTTTGGATATATGAGGTAATCTCCGGAACTACAGATCGAAATCCGTTTTTTTTTTTGTTGTAATTATAATAATATAATAATAAATTTGGTTTATTTTTCTTTCACAAAAGGTTATACACTAATAGCTTATTAATAACATAAAATACAGAAAACCTGTTTGTGAAAGACTGGTGCCTGCGATAGGTTTATAAAAACCTGTAATACAGGTCACCAGTGCCCCACTCCGCTCCACTCCCAATTAACAGTTGATCAACGTTTAATTTTCAGGTTATAGGGTCAGCAGTCAGTCTCCTGGTCATATCTCCACATTTGACCGGTCTGACGCTGCTCTGTGTACCGTCAGTAGTTATCGGCGGTACGTTCATTGGATCATTACTCAGAAAACTGTCCAGAGATGCCCAGGCACAGGTAAATTGAGGAAAGGATGTGAAGAATTTTTTGCAGGGTTGGCAACACTTGATACCCCTGGTGTTGCAAGCATCTATAGGCTACGGTAATTTCCCCCCATCAGATGGGCCGTATGCTTGTTTGGAACCTTAGATTAAAGAAAAACCCCCAAAATACTCAGGAAGGTTAATTATTTTTTGGACAAAATGGCTATATTGGCTATTTTTAGGAACCAAACCTCAAAAGGAAAAAAGAAACTCATATAGGATCACTTCGTTGTCCGTCTTGTATGTGAAGACCCTTTTTCTTAGGAATTCATGGAGGTATCAAGTTGAATGTTGACTTTTCCCGGTTATTTATGGTTTCGATGGTATTTCTGCTTAGTTAAGGATCAGATATAGCCGTGTGTGAAGAATGTTCCATGTTTTTTTTATTCTTAGATAGAAAAAGCAACGCTAGTAGCTGAAGAGGCGATATCAAACGTGCGTACAGTGCGCGCGTTCGCGGGCGAAGAGAACGAGGCGGAGATGTTCTCGCGCGAGTGTAGAGCCGCCGCCGACCTCAGTATGGAGCTGGGGCTCGGAGTCGGACTCTTCCAGGCTGGGACCAACCTGTTTCTTAATACGTAAGTAAGTCAATACGTGAAGAGAACGAAGTGGAGATGTTCTCGCGCGAGTGTAGAGCCGCCGCCGACCTCAGTATGGAGCTGGGGCTCGGAGTCGGACTCTTCCAGGCTGGGACCAACCTGTTTCTTAATACGTAAGTAAGTCAATACGTGAAGAGAACGAAGTGGAGATGTTCTCGCGCGAGTGTAGAGCCGCCGCCGACCTCAGTATGGAGCTGGGGCTCGGAGTCGGACTCTTCCAGGCTGGGACCAACCTGTTTCTTAATACGTAAGTAAGTCAATACGTGAAGAGAACGAAGTGGAGATGTTCTCGCGCGAGTGTAGAGCCGCCGCCGACCTCAGTATGGAGCTGGGGCTCGGAGTCGGACTCTTCCAGGCTGGGACCAACCTGTTTCTTAATACGTAAGTAAGTCAATACGTGAAGAGAACGAAGTGGAGATGTTCTCGCGCGAGTGTAGAGCCGCCGCCGACCTCAGTATGGAGCTGGGGCTCGGAGTCGGACTCTTCCAGGCTGGGACCAACCTGTTTCTTAATACGTAAGTAAGTCAATACGTGAAGAGAACGAAGTGGAGATGTTCTCGCGCGAGTGTAGAGCCGCCGCCGACCTCAGTATGGAGCTGGGGCTCGGAGTCGGACTCTTCCAGGCTGGGACCAACCTGTTTCTTAATACGTAAGTAAGTCAATACGTGAAGAGAACGAAGTGGAGATGTTCTCGCGCGAGTGTAGAGCCGCCGCCGACCTCAGTATGGAGCTGGGGCTCGGAGTCGGACTCTTCCAGGCTGGGACCAACCTGTTTCTTAATACGTAAGTAAGTCAATACGTGAAGAGAACGAAGTGGAGATGTTCTCGCGCGAGTGTAGAGCCGCCGCCGACCTCAGTATGGAGCTGGGGCTCGGAGTCGGACTCTTCCAGGCTGGGACCAACCTGTTTCTTAATACGTAAGTAAGTCAATACGTGAAGAGAACGAAGTGGAGATGTTCTCGCGCGAGTGTAGAGCCGCCGCCGACCTCAGTATGGAGCTGGGGCTCGGAGTCGGACTCTTCCAGGCTGGGACCAACCTGTTTCTTAATACGTAAGTAAGTCAATACGTGAAGAGAACGAAGTGGAGATGTTCTCGCGCGAGTGTAGAGCCGCCGCCGACCTCAGTATGGAGCTGGGGCTAAGAGTCGGACTCTTCCAGGCTGGGACCAACCTGTTTCTTAATACGTAAGTAAGTCAATACGTGAAGAGAACGAGGCGGAGATGTTCTTGCGCGAGAGTGTAGCCGCCGCCGATAAAAAAAAAAATTACCCACAAAATAAAAAATTATAACAAATTTTTAAGAGAGACTCAGAGCTATTTAGGCGCTGCTCAAATATTTGGGGTAATATTTTTTTTTTTATCGGCGGCGGCTACACTCTCGCGCAAGAACATCTCCGCCTCGTTCTCTTCACCTATTGACTTACTTTTGAGTTTATAAAAAAATATGAGAGAAATTAGTAGCATGAGTATTCCGCGAGAGGTGAGCGACGAGCCTCACAAACTTTTGCGTTAATACTATAAATATGGATTATTTATATGCCTAAAAACGTCACTTTCTTGTACTAATGATAAAGATACAATTTTCAGAATGGTCCTTGGTACAATGTTCCTAGGCGGTCACTTGATGTCTATTGGGCAGATGTCGGCCGGTGATGTGATGGCGTTCTTAGTAAACGCGCAGACTGTGCAGCGATCAGTCGCGCAACTGTCGCTCTTGTTCGGTTCTGTTGTTAAAGGTGTTAGCGCCGGTGGTCGCGTATTTGAGGTTAGTTTTTTTTCCTTTTATGTCATCATCATCATCAGCCTATAATGTCCCACTGCTGAGCACAGGCCTCATGTACACAAATGAGGGTGAAAGGGAATGGGCAGATACTCCACCACGCGTGCCCACTGCGGATAGGTAGGCTAGTGGTCAACCTACTGTTGGAGTTTTCAAGCCGCCTATGAGACCTCCAACTAGCTTAACGACTATCACAATTAAGTGATAACCGGAACCAACGGCTTTTCGTGCCTTCCAAAGCACGGAAACTCTTGATTTGAAATACCACTAGGCGGTCACCGCATCAATCGACCACGACGGTGATAGCTTAACTTTGCCAATCGATTTAGAATTATTGTGTATTTAAAAAATAGTAGTATATCAGTTATCTGGTTGCCATAGCACAAGCTCTGCTGAGTTTGGATTTTGCTGGCTGGCTACCCTCGAGTTGAAAATCTGTCGCCAATCACCTATCGGTGTATTCCGACAGCAGCACTTGAGAGCCAGTTCCTTCTAGGCTTTGTGTGCTTACCACCTTCGGTCACATCATCACTTACCATGGTGAGATTCTGGTCAAACACAGGGCTACAAACAATTGATATATTATTTATCTTGTTTCAGTATATTAACAAAGAACCTAAAATGGACACATCAGGAAAGAAGGTCATAAAATATCATGAGTTGTACGGTGATATTGAGTTCAAAGATGTCACATTTGCGTATCCAACGAGACCAGATGCCGTGAGTTATTTAAGCTTTCTTCCGCACTTCCTAGTATAAGAGCATCTGTATCATCATACAATCAACCATAGATTATCGTATACAGATGCTCCTTATTGTAATGCAATAAGGTTTACTTTCATATGAGCGATAATTATCATATCATCTTCGCACGGGAAGCAGGGGCTCTACCGCGTAACTTTGGTGGTAATCGTAACGAATACCATTAAAAAATTTCATCCAATCAGGGCCCGCGAATGGTCATCGTCGCGTCAAATCGCGTGCGCGTCATTGGATGAAATAATTAATGGTGTTTGTTACGATTACCACCAAAGATACGCAATAACCCGGCGGAGCAGTTTTATCCGTGCGGCATAATTTTTCCGACATTTTCAATAATCATCATCATATTTCAGCCAATTTACACGAAACATTAATGAATTATATACCTAAACCTTCCTTATGAATCACTCCGTACATTGGTGAAAACCGTATTAAAATCCGTTCAGTAGTTTTTAGTTATCGCGTTCAGACAGACAGACGCGGCGGGGGGACTTTGTTTTGTAATATGTAAGGATGGTCGGACAAGGAGCCTTTATATCTATTTTATATTATACCGGTTTCACGCACTTTTCCAGTGATGAAAATTAGACTATGTTCTCCATGGCATAGGGTATAATATCAAAAATCTCGATTTGTTGTGCCGCCGAAGATATAACAAACAAACATTTTGCTTTTCAGATTGTCCTAGACAAATTCAACTTGAAGATACCAGCAGGTAAAACAGTGGCAATTGTTGGCACATCGGGCAATGGAAAATCGACCATAGCTGCATTATTAGAAAGGTAATATTAACATGTCAAATCTGCTGTTTTTTTACCACTTAGGTAGCAAACAAGCATACGGCCCGCCTCATGGTGAGCGGTTACCGTAGCCTATGGACGCTTGAAACACCAACATCACTGGCGCGTTGCTGAACCTGCAAAGATCTCTTCACACCCTTTTTGAAGAACTCCATGCTGTACTCCATTGGGAAAACCACGGCGGGGAGCTCATTCCACAGTCTGAGCATCCGCGGAAGGAAGCTCCTTTGAACCCGCACAGTACGAGACCATTTTGGTTCCAATGTGTGAGGATGGACTCCCCGTCGATGGCGAGAGTTGCGATGGTAGAAGGTAGCCGTGGGCATCAATTTAAACAATTCTTCAGAACACTGTCCGTTGTACAAGTGGTAGAACAAACATAAGGAGGCAAAGTCTCTCCTAAGATTGAGGGGCTCTAAACCGCTTGTGAGCTCGGGATCGTCGACAATTCTAGAACACGTAAAGGTATGTGTGGATCACTCATGTGTCTGTCTGTCGGTCCATCTGTCACAGCCAATTTGCTTCGATCCAACTGGACTGATGGTCCTATCAAAATCCATCGCAATCACCTCCATACTCTGCAATTATGGAGCGTGTATTGAACGCCAAACTTCTTGGCTACCTGGAAAACAATGATCTCCTGAGTGATCGCCAATTCGGCTTTCGTCCTGATCGATCTACAGGAGATCTCCTAGTGCTAGCTACCCACCTCTGGGGCGAGGCCATTGAGAAACACGGTGAAGCATTAGCAGTTTCACTAGACATCTCGAAGGCTTTCGACAGGGTCTGGCATGATAGTCTGCTCAGCAAGCTTCCCTCATACGGACTGCCCTCTAGTTTGTGCGCCTGGATCTCCGATTTCCTGAGTGGACGGTCTATCCGAGTGGTCATCGATGGCTGCTCGTCAGAACTAAAGGCGATTAACGCTGGTATTCCTCAGGGGTCTGTTCTCTCTGCTACGCTATTTTTGCTGCATATTAATGACTTGCTGAGACCCGGAATCTATGGGTATGCAGATGACAGCACCGTCACAGAGAGTTATGTATCCGATCCGCGGGCTAGTAGGATCACAACAGAGTCTCTCAGAGAGGGTATGATTACGAGGTTGAACTCGGCTCTGCAAATTGTATCCGAGTGGGGTACCGCCAATAGGGTCGAGTTCAACGCCTCCAAAACACAGGCCTGTCTTTTTTCTGCCAAGAAGAGTCTCTTCAACCTGACTCCCGCATTTCGTGATGTATCTGTACCGATATCCAAACACCTAGATCTTTTGGGTCTCAATTTATCCTCCGACCTCAATTTCGGACGGTCCATCGAGGCAAAGGCTAAGACTGTTGCCAAAAAACTTGGTATCCTGAATAAGGTGAGACGGTACTTCACAAAAGAACAGCTTCTAAATCTATACAAAGCTCAAGTACGACCTTGCATGGAGTACTGTTCTCATCTGTGGGATGGCTCAGCCAAATATCAACTTGCAACTTTGGACTCGTTAGATAGACGCGCTCGAAGGATAATCGACGATAGCGAACTAACGAGCAAGAAACTGCAAAACCTGGATCATCGGCGTCAGGTTGCAAGTTTGACGGTATTCTACAGATTGTTCCACGGAGAATGCGATTAGGAACTCCATTATCTTGTCCCCCCATCCCCGTTCTTCTATCGGACCACTAGGCGTCGGGAGGGCCTCCACCGCTTCGTCGTCGACATTCCGTCTTGCCGTACCAAGCGTTTCGCTTCCTCTTACCTTATACGCACGGCCAAGCTGTGGAATGCTCTCCCGGACAACGTGTTTCCAGACACTTATAACATGGGTATATTCAAGGCCAGAGTGAACAGGCATCTTATGGGTACGCGCGGTCCACCCTAGACTACATCTTCGCTTACCATCAGGCGGGATTGCGGTCAAGCGTAAACCCATTAAATATAAAAAAAAAAAAAAATGGTTTAAAGATTCCTGTAGATTTTCAAATTTGTTTTCAGATTCTATGACGTGAACTCAGGTGCGATAACAATAGATGGCGTGGACATAAGAGAGTTGGACTGCAAGTGGCTCCGCGGGCATTCACTAGGTTTGATCAGTCAAGAGCCCGTACTATTTGCCACCTCCGTCATGGAGAACATACGGTACGGGAAGCCTGACGCTAGCAACGATGAGGTGGGTTGATGCCTTGATTTCGGTACGGTCAAAGGTTCGGCCAATTTCTGGCCGTTTGACGGGCCAGTTGGCGCAGTTGGTTAAGACTCATCTTACGCGCCGCAGGTCGTGGGTTCGATTCCCACACAGGACATGCATTTGTGTGCATGAATGTCTGTATGTCCTGAGTCTGGGTGTAATTATTAAGTATGTATTTACTAACAAAAAAGTAGTATATGTATTATATCAGTTATCTGGTTTCTATAGTACAAGCTCTGCTTAGTTTGGGATCAGATGACCGTGTGTGAGGAATGTCCCAGGATATTTATTTTTGACCGAACTCGAAGTTTTGTTTGGTTGTGTGGTTATTTCTTTCTATGCCTATTCACAATATCTATTCTTGTTTTATTTGCACGATCGTAATTATTTTAATTAAAATGTGAAATCACACCAAATCCTCGGGGCTCTTACTAAAAATTTTTTTGGCTCACGTCCAAATTTTGTGCGTCTCTTTCTCTCTCGCAAAGTGTGCATAAGGCTTGTGATATCTCTTTTCCACGCTTTGGAGGTCTGCTTAGCGTAGCGAAAATATACTAAGTCCCAACAGCTACCCTCGTTTATCCATTTTGCAGGTATACCGAGCAGCTCAAACAGCAAATGCCCATGAGTTTATCGTGGGTTTCCCAGATGGGTACGATACATTAGTGGGTGAGCGCGGCATGTCTCTGAGCGGTGGACAGAAACAACGGATAGCCATAGCTAGGGCTGTGCTCAAGAATCCACCGGTTATTATATTGGACGAGGCTACAAGGTTAGTGAGTCAGATTGTCTAAATGTAATTTTGCTGAGTTTCTTGCCGGCTGACTTCCGAATCGGTATTAACTTCAGTAAACCTTTATGACTTTCAAAGGGGTCTAATATTGTTATTGTTGACATACCGAAAATACGGACACAGAGTTTTGCATCCTCATTTATAATGCGGACAGCAAGGGAGTGGAACTTGCTTCCAGCGTCTGTGTTTCCTGACTCTTGAAATCTACGGACTTTCAAGGCCAGAGTGAACAGGTTCCTTCTGAGTAAGCGTGTTCCATCTTAGGCTTCGTCTTCGTCCTTTATGGGCGGGTCAGTGGCCAAACGCAAGCCCATTTAATTAAAAAAATATATAAATGGCTTTGGCTTTGACTTTTAGACGGTGAGAATTAGATATATTTATGAAAACTCATTGTCTGCGCCATTTAACTCAATTATACGTAAAAGCAATCATTCACATATCTCCAATACACTCACACGCATTAAATCACGCATTTCCCATCTCTTTCCCTCAGTCATCAATCTTTACTCATTCAAAATCCTTCCATTCGCCTCCAAAGACTCAGTCAGTCTATCAACGAACGAAATCGCATTTCACTAGTTTTTTTTACTGTGTATAGGCCTGTGTTTTGACCGCAATCTAACCATGGTAAGTAATGATGTGGTCTTAGGTGGTAAGCACACAAAGCCTAGAAGGAACTGGCTCTCAAGTGCAGCGGTTGGGACACGCCGATTTTACGACGTATTTTCAACTTGAGGGTGGTCGCCAGCCAGGAGGGTGCTACAAAGTACCCTACCACCGTGCTATGGTTTCCTCACGATGTTTTCCTTCACCGAAAGCTCAAGCTCATCGTAGGATTTGAACCCGTGACCTTCTCTCGGCATCTGACGTCACTGCCACATACTAGTTCTATTATGAATCTTATGTACTAAGAATTAAAATCTAAATTCCAGTGCACTAGATTCGGCGAGTGAGAAAGTAGTGCAGACAGCATTAGAGACGGCGGCAAAGGGGCGCACAGTGTTGGTTATAGCACATCGCCTATCTACAATCATGAACGCTGATGTCATTGTCGTGTTGAACAAGGGGAAAATTGTGGAGGTAAGTTTGTTTGTCTATACACAAATGAAAATGACAAAATAACAGCTTTTTACAGTAGTACCCAACTGATATGGCTTACCGATGTACCTGCGCAGAAGATACATTTTCAAAGCGCGGGACACGCTATTGGTCGGCAGCTGCCGCCATGTTAGCGCGCGCCGTGCGGAGGGGCGCGACTTGCGAGTGAGACGGAACTAACAGTTGCAGAGTATTATGAACCTTATAGTAGTGATCTAAGGTTGATTGTAAGTTTTAAGCATTCTTCGGGGCCACTTTCTTTTCTGTGCGAACGAAGATTCACGACGCGCCTTATTAGTTGGGTAATACTGTACTTATATGTACCAAAATACTATTTTTTATTTTTTTGTCTGTCAGTCTGTTTGTTCCGGCTAATCTGAGAAACGACTGGACCGATTTTGACGGTCTTTTACTGGTAGATGTCTGATATTATAAGGAGTATCTTGGCCTACAATTTTAGAATTTAAAAAAACCGTACGCGCGTGAAATCGCGGGGTCTGCTAGTTAATAATATTCTTTACAATTCTTTACAAAATAACAGCCAAGGCACAGACAAAAAATGATTTTTTTTGTAACCGACTTCAAAATAAGGAGGAGGTTCTCAATTCGGTTGTATGTTTTTTTTATGTTTGTTCCTCATAACTCCGTCATTTATTAACCGATTTGGAAAATTCTTCTTTCGTTTGGAAGGGTACACTTCCCGTTTGGTCCCATTGTCATCAGATCAGGATTTGATTACTTTTTAGTGTACTTTGATATCGGTTTAAGTTTTTGTAAAACAGTTTTTTTTAATTATTCTAGATGGGAACTCACGACCAACTGAAGAAGCAGAAAGGTTTTTACTGGAACCTCATTAAACAACAGGACCAAGAAAACGATACTTCTAGAACATTATGAGGATAGTTTAGTAGATTATTGTAGTTGAATTGTTAGTAAGCATATACTGATTAATTTATTTAGCTCCTTTTCACAAGTCTTGGTTAAGTCTGTTCAGTTACTTGTTGCTGACTGTACCATCGCAAAGTAAGAAGGGAAACCTCTAAAAAGGCTACACTATTTGTTGCAATAAATTTCAATCATTTTCGAATCGAAACTGATTCAATATAGCGGTTTTCAGATAGTTTTTTTTTACATTCTGGTAACTGCAAATATAAACAGTGCTTTATTTTGTAATATTACTACCGATTCAGATTCAGAGGTTGTTTCAATCTGAATCTGATTGCAACAAAGTTTCATAATCCATGCTGATCTCCTATGAAGTGTATCTAATGAGAATTCTGGAAATGAATAAAGTTCAGCGATTTTGCCCCCTTGTGGCCTTTTTAAACCCGATGGTTATCCGATACTTGCGTTATCGATAATATTGTCGAAAATAAATAATTTTGATCATTTGTTAACCCGTTGGTTCTCGCGAGAAACGCGCGTCCTATATAACAATTGATGTCATTGTTATTTTATTTACCGCGAGCTAAAGAATGTTTTCTTAGAAATTACCTAAATGATGTCGAAAACATCATAATCATATCTCGTGTTTTTGAAATACTCAGGAGGTCTAAATAGGCTACTCAAGCATAATAGAGATGATACTTGGGTAAAAAAATCTAATTGTCCGTCAGTTAGATTATCAAAAATATTGGACACGTATTTTTTGCTTTACCAAATCATATAAAATTCGGGAGAAAGTTCGGGAGTTGGGGTCGTGACTTCACTTTAGAATAAAAACTGTACCATAACGTGACGTCACGCGGAACTTTAATACACGTACATCTTCGTATTTTTGTGTGTCTAATATTTTTTAATACTATAAATGATGGACTAAATAGGATTTGTCAGTCATCTAGCCTATTGTCGAGTGGATTTTATTTCTCAATTCACATTTTCCTATATAGTTAATTAAATCATCATCACCGTCAATCAGTTTATTAATTTACTTGAATAAATGAGTGACGTTATTAAAACAAAAAAAAACGGCCAAGTGCGAGTCGGACTCGCACACGAAGTTTTCCGTAAAAACGTTTCTTGTATGTACAAATTATTAAAGGCGGCCCTTTAATTATTTCATTTTTATTATTTGTTGTTATAGTGGCAATAGATATACACATTATGTGAAAATTTCAAGTCTACTTACGGTTCAAGAGATATAACCCAGTGATAGACAGACCGACGGATAGACGGGCAGCGGAGGCTTAGTAATAGAGTCAAGTTTTGGCATCATTTGGGTACCCTATAAAAAATTACATTAGTTACAAGCATCTGTATTTGACGGCTCAGTTGGCGCAGTTGCTTAAGATGCCACCTATTGCGCCGCAGGTCGTGGGTTCTATTCCCATACAGGGAATTCGTGTGCATGAACATGTCTGCATGTTCTGAGTCTGGGTGTAATTATGTATATTACGTATGTATTTACAAACAAAGTAGTTTATGTAGTATATCAGTTATCTGGTTTCCATAGTACAAGCTCTGCTTGGTTTGGGATCAGATGGCCGTGTGTGAGATATTCCCAGGATATTTATTGTTGTGAATTCGAAAATTAATTATGTTCTGTAATAATAATAATAATAATAAAGTTGTTTTTGGTTTAATAGTGATGGCCTTATACCCCCTTGTCAACTCGGGCAGCTTTAGCTTGGGAAATAAGGGTGTATGCATGTTTTTTTCGAGTTTTTATATGAAGCGGTTATTTTATACCAATCAAATAACACTAAAACCACTGCATTGTTATACATTTAGGACCTTACTCATAAACTGCTATTGAAATAATATACTGATTAAATGGTCACGAAAATATCGACACTTTACTGTTATCGTCATACAATGTGACGTTATTTACATGAACGTTTACAGGTCGGTTTCCGAAAGCTGGTACCTTCACAGTACTCACACATTGAAATTTCACGATACAATATGTTGTATTACATTATTGGTTTAATCAGTCGGTCAATTCTAATGGACGAATGAAAAAATACCACTATATTTATGAGCAGTAGCAAATGCGAAACAATAACTGTCTCCTTCATATTCATAAGCTTGACCGCGCGCGAGAGAGACGGACAGACTTTTCATGATGCGCATGCAGTGCGACGTGACGCCGCGCGCTTATTCACAGACACTACGCAAGCGCAACGTGCAAATGTGTTGAACGTGCCAGATTTAGTTAACCGTTCTGTAATTTTATTAGTTAAATAGCGTTTTATGTGTAAAGTTTAATTAATTACATTTAAACCGCCTTTACGCTATGAAGTCAACCTTTTGTTTATGATCTTGTAGTATGTTCCTAATTTAAATAATATTCCAGGATAGTTACCAGTTGAATAACTTAAAGTGAAACTTTTTCTTATAAGTAAATTTTTTTATTATTATTTTTAAAACATTTTGTTAATTTTTTTTTTTACTTTTTTTTTATAATTATTTCGTAATATTTTTGATCATTAATTTATTTTAAAAAATGTGACACTAAGATGCAAAAATTGGATTACAGTTTATTATTCTGAGAATACTAAGTTATATTCGTTTATTTAATCTGTACGGTCAGCGAAATAAGTAGGTAGCTGCATAGATTTTTTAATAAAATACCATTATGGAAGTAAATAGTTGTATTGTGGATATACGTTTCTACTTATGTTGCTGATCGTACCTATTCGCTCATTTATATGTGTTAATTTATAATGTATGGTGAAAAAGTGTTGGGTATAGGAAATAAATATATTGTTACCTAATTTATGGTTATATTATTAATCTGCTCTTCCAAATTATACCTTATTTTTCCTGAATATAGATTTACCTGTCCTCTGATACATATGGGGCATCATCTGCCTGCAAAATGTATGGTAGGTGTAATTTATGTACAAACGAATAAACGAAAACATTAAAATGGTAGAAGAGTATATAGCCAGCTAGATATCTGCCACCCTCTAGTGGTAAATCTGTCTCCAAGGACCTAACAGTGTGCTCCGGTGACTGCTTAAGCTCCAGTTTTTATCTCGGCTTTGGGGTGGCCGTACGAATTTGGGATTTCTTAGGTTTATATCATGAAGGAAAGTTGGTTTTTCCTACTATACGTTTTTTAGTTGCGAGTTCCTCAAAACAAGAAATTAATAGTTAGGTTTGCCACATCTATCCCACGATAGAGATATCTATGATACCTAATCCCTCTGTTTCCTGTGTATATATGTGGGTATCATGCAAAAACTCGTAGTTCCAAACGGTTACAGGTCGGTTACCTGAAGCTGGCACGTTCCACCCATTTACACGTTGTGCTTGTGACGCCTAAGCTTATGAGTATGAAGGCGGTTTTGCTTTTGCTAATGCTCATAAATATAGAGGTATTCTTTGCATTCATCCATTAGAAGTAATAAAATCTGTATCGAGAAATTGCACATGTGTGAGTACTGTGAACGTGCCAGCCAGTGGCGTAACTATACCATCTGGGGCCCGTGGAAAATTCTTTTGATGGGACCCTATCAGTAAAAATCGTCACGTTGTACTCAGTTTAATTTTAATAATCTTCGAGATTTTCAGCGTACTCAATTACACGTTGTATATGTCCCACTAATGGCCATAGGCCTCCTCTTTTAGGCGAGAGGGAAAGGTCTGTAGTCCCCACGCTAGCCCAATGCGTATTGGAGACTAGTTGTCTCACTTTGGATTTTAAGCAGAACTTTTAAAAATATACTTTTCAAATAAAATAAAATACTCAGGTAAAATGTAAAAAAATATTTTTGAGCTCGCGGCCTCTTGGGCCGGGGCCCTCTTGGGTCGGGGGCCCGTGGCATTTTGCCAGCCCTGCCATCCTATTGTTACGCCACTGGTGCCAGCTTTAGTTAATCAACCTGTAACCGTTTGGATCACAGGTTTGGATATACGAGTTTTTGTATGATACCCACAGATTACTTAGGAAACAGGGGGATTAGGAGAGCATCAAGTCCTTGATGATGCGTCACATGTTAGGAAAGGCCTGTTCTGCCTGTATATACCTATTAATTGGAGTCATTGTCTTTGGATAGAATAAAATGAATTCCGAGGAAATGTATTGTTTATTGCATACAGGATCACCGAAATGTTTATTTACATTAAATTTTCAATAACACTGACATTATTATTTACAAACTAAATGTTACTATCTACTTTTTATAATAATTTATTATTTACAGAAGTTAACAAACTTTAGAATCGAATATTTCTTAGAATTCAAGTATACTTGTGGTACTTTTTAAAACTATGTTTAATTCTTCTATAAATCTATGGTTTTACCATAGAGTTATCTTACTTTATTTATGGCGTTGGCACAGTATGTCAAAGCTAATGCAGTATCTCTATACTTATGACTTTTATGTCTCCACTTCAATTATTTATCTTCACAAATAAATTATTTTACTGCTATAGCTTTATACGTACTGTGAGGTATATTTTATTGATAATTTATTAATTTTTTATATACTACGTTACATAAATTATTTTGAATGGATTTTCGTTTCGAACTTAGTAAAAGTTTTTTTTTGAAAGTTCTGACGTAGGTTGGAATATGTTTTATTGGTAAACTGTTAGGTGCTATTTTTGTTTATACGTATAAATTGTTTAATTGACTTAATTTTAATGCGTTTCATACATAAAATTTCAAATTGTAACGTCTAATCTTGCACCAAAATGTGTACTTTAATTTAATCAACAAAAGTTTTCTGAATAAATTAAACCAAAGTAAAAGGACACTATTTTATGTACACAATAATAAATAACCCAAGTGCTTACTATCTTTTTGATATGACTTATTTTTTTAACATTTTTTTCATAGAAACTTTGAACTTTGAACGAAATATTATACGCATTACAAAATATCATTATAATTATTCAAATATAATCGGAAGTTAACACTTTTAATAAGCTAATTATTTAACGACTGTACATTAATGTGCTTAATCGTATTGATTATAATTATAATATACTCTTAATAATTTTAAAATTACCTATTACAATTACGTCATCATTACAATTCTTGTTTATCTTAATATTATCAATAAACTTATATATAATAATTATTTTATATAAATAAATATTGAGAAAATTTTCTAAAGGTAGTATGGAAAAACAATAACATGGATTTTGTAATTGATCTACTGTTATTGTAGGTACTATAATATATAGGACCGTCATATACCACGGATAAATTCACTTTACTCTCTATGGCGCATTCAGAAGAATGTAAATATAAACTGATCCGATAATAGCTTCCCTAAGTCAGCTAATGGTGCCGATTCTGTTGTAAATCGCACTAAACTAATTTTAGTCACATCTCATCTCTTTCTTACGAACATTATTGAAAAAGGATAGAACATATTTTATGTTGTCAAATTAATCTTTGCCGTCTTATTTTGCGTGTATTTAGGCGTAACCGCGATAGATGGCGACTAAATTTATATTGAAAACAAGCATTGGACTAATTTGACAGGACTGAATTTCTTACATCCTTTTCTTATGTTCTTTGTTAGAAAGAGACATAGTGAGATTAAAATTAGTTTAGTTGTGAACAACAGAATCAGGGCCATTGTGTTCCACTGAACTATCAGTGCTGTAAAAATAAGATTAGTTTTGTTAGTCTACTCAATAGTGTCGAAAACCATAAAGAATTTAGTAGACAACGCACAATGGCTCGATGGCAATGGAGTTTTAATTGGGTTGTGCCAGAATGTCATTTTTAATTTTAAATAGCAGACGCTGATGCGATAATAGCTCTTAATGATACTGACGTCGAATGATTTGACGAGAATTGTGGGCTCGAATCATACAATGAGTTTGAGTCGGTGATGAGGAACTCCTCACGACCTTCTCCTATTTTCAAGTTAAAATCTGTAGCCAAGCACCTATCGATGTGCTCCAGGAAATAAATGCAAGTGAGAGTCAAGTCACTTCTCGGCTTTGTGTGCTTACCACCTTCGGTCACATCATCACGTACCACGGTGAGATTGTGGTCAAAACTCAAGTCCATCTCTTGCACTACTATCCTTAGCATCCCATACACAGCAGGTATTATTAAGGTAGGTACCTTTTTGGACTATGGCTTTAACACTGTTAGTGGAAGCTCATTAGTACATTTAACTGTGTACATTGAATTTATTCATTAAAAACTCACAGATAAAAATATATTTTTGTTTGAACACTAATCAATTCATATGTTTCGTAACTACTAACTTTCGTAACTCGTGAATGAATTTTGAGGTTAGTTAAGTAACTTGGCGCTTCGAATAGCTTATTTAATCGAAATATGACTTGGCCCTGATTCTGTTGTTCACAACTAAACTAATTTTAATCTCACTATGTCTCTTTCTAACAAAGAACATAAGAAAAGGATGTAAGAAATTTAGTCTTGTCAAATTAGTCCAATGCTTGTTTTCAATATAAATTTAGTCGCCATCTATCGCGGTTACGTCTAAATACACGCAAAATAAGACGGCAAAGATTAATTTGACAACTTAAAATATGTTCTATCCTTTTTCAATAATGTTCGTAAGAAAGAGATGAGATGTGACTAAAATTAGTTTAGTGCGATTTACAACAGAATCGACACCATTGAAATAAATATATAATTCTTCCGAACGAAAAGCTAGTTTTTTATAAACCTGCACATTTATTACATGTATTAAATAACTAACTGTGTGGGCTGTGTGGGGGGCCTTATTACTCAAAGAAGTTGACATTTTAAATATTTTGCCCTCGAAAATGTTTTCGTACAGAATGTTTTAAAGTGAGTTTATCCCATGATTGACTGGTATCAGTACCCATCTAGTGCGGCCGTCATCGCAAGCCGAAATGCACCATGACAGAAGCGAGCAGCAACAGGCAGGTGGCGCTTGACGTGATGCCGTGGATGGCGCTAGTGTTGCGTCGGAGTATCGCCGCCATTTTGTTACCTAGAATATAGGATAGTCTTTAAGACCTGGCAAAGAGGAAGCGCTATAATGTCGCGTCAATGCATCCTAGCGCCGTATGTTAGGAAGTACACATTGACAGTTTGTGGACCTTTAAATAATTTTGACAAATACTCACTGCCTTCCGACACAAATACATGTATCGACGCTGGCTCAGTATTGCTGGCGCTGCACGTATAATTGCCAGAGTCTTTGAGCGTGGCTCCTCGAACCGTGAGCCGAGACTGGGTCCGAGCGCCCGGCTCAGTCTCGACCGTGATACCGCCCCTAGTCGCGTCGTAGTTGATCATGCGGTCGTTGTGGTACCAGAACACGTATTGAGGGGGTGTTGGACTCTGAAAAATTTGAAGTGGGAATGTTAGTATATCTACTTCTAAAGTCTGGCAAACGAAAGTACAACCTCGAATTTTTTGCAAACTTTTTATATGACAACAAAAAAAAAACAGCGTACTTGACTCTTTTTTCAATTCCGGGTAATTCATATTAATTTTCGCATAATCTCTAATTCACATAATCGTAAAATGGCCAGCTGTATTTAACTTAGTCAATACTCAAAACTTTGCTAATAATTTGCAACAATTGCTAATAATTTTATTTGCTTTCACCCGTTTGTCGGTTCTCCCAAGTATTTTTTTCGAGAAATACTTCTGTGATAGACGGGCAGAAGGACACGTGAGTGGTACGACTTCTTTTTTTTATAGTGAGGCAGTACTTCGCATCGGGGCAAAGGCTACAACTTTATAAGTCACAAGTCCGGCCTTATATGGAGTACTGCTGTCACCTATGGGGAGCACCTGGATACCAGCTTGGGCCTTTAGACTCGGTTCAGCGACTTGCCATCAGAATTGTTGACGATCCCGAGCTCACAAGCGGTTTAGAACCTCTCAGTCTGAGGAGAGACTTTGCCTCTTTATGTGTGTTCTACCGCTTGTACAACGGAGAGTGTTCTAAAGAATTGTTCGACTTGTTGCCCACTGCTACCTTCTACCATCGCAACTCCCGCCATCGACGGGAGTCCATCCTCACACATTGAAACCAGAATTGTTTCGAACTGTGCGGGCCCAAAGGAGCTTTCTTCCGCGGACGCTCAGATTGTGGAATGAGCTCCCCGCCGTGGTTTTCCCAATGGAGTACAGCATGGGGTTCTTCAAAAAGGGCGTGAAGAGATTTCTACAGGGTCGGCAACGCGCGAGTGATACCCCTGGTGTTGCAAGCGTCCATCGGCTACGGTAACTGCTTACCATCAGGCGGGCCGTATGCTTGTTTGCCACCTTAGTGGTATAAAAAAAAAACAAAGTCAAAATACAAAATTAAACTTATTTTTTTCCTCTTTGGTAGTGTAGCCATGAATCAGTATTTTGTCAGGCAAAGGGAGTGATTAATTTAGCTAGTTACAAATAAAACGGTATTATTAAATCTATTTTTAAAGCCTAGCTACATAAAAATCCATAAATTGCAAATATACAACAATCGTATGTTCATAAAACATCATTTACGATCGTTCATTGAGGTAATAAAAATGTCACACGACATTTTACACAAGATTTTTTTAATAAAATAAGTTTTATGTGTAAAAAAAAACAAGTCTCGGGTTTATGGGACAGTGAAATTTTATTTGTTCAATCGGCTTTATTACAACACGTGGGCGGTTTATAAAAGAAAATACGGCCTAGACGTCAGTGAGGGCAGCTACCTTAAGGGTTGCAGCCACGCGAATAATTCCTTAGGAGACTGAGTTACGAGACGGCGAAAACAAATTCGCAGGGGTGTGATTGTCTTCTTTACGTAGTAATAATTATTACTATTTGATATTACCTTCTCCACGATACAAATGAGGTGTATGACGCTGCCAAGGTCGACGTGATGTTCACCAGACCCCAGGATGAAGGCTTCTGGAACCACGATCTGTAGCCGCACGTAGTGTGACACTATGCCAGTTCTTGTTGACACCTGAAAAAGAGAGTCAAGGTAACTTGAAGTTAAAACCGGTTCGGATTCAACTGAGAAGAACCGGTTAAAGTTTAGATAGATAAATGTAGACAAATATCCTAACTCCATTATCATTTTGTAAAACTCTTCAATGCACAGACATACTCAAGTTATAGTTTCATATAGTGTAGATTATATAAGGATGTAAGGACTATTCGTTATCTACAGTGTAATCATCCGCAATGTGCGAAATAAGGATAAAAACGAATGTCAGTTCTCGGGTAAAAACCCGACATTATCTAAACAATCTTTGTATATTTTACGCGCGGAATATCGTATTTGGTTAAGGTAAGGGTTGATACTTTAGCCACATTAGCTCTAATGGTGCGTCCATACGCGAAGCGAGCACGAGCCGAGCCACGAACGAACAGTATTCGTTCGTTGTTCGCGGAGTGTGGACGGACTTGCGAGCCTCGAACGAGCATTCGTCTCGCGCTCGACGGCGTTTCGCCCGATTGTCAGGTTTTTCACGAACACAGGGATTCGCATCGCGCTCGTTGTAGGCTCGTCGTAACGTCCACACTTGACATCGAGAGCAACGAACGAATTCTGTTCGTTCGTGACTCGGCTCGTGCTCGCTTCGAGTAGCATGGACGCACCATTATGTGTGTGTTACCAGGACTATGTACTTGAGTATGCATTCAATGTTTCTATAATTTTGCACGTATGTAGGTACTTGGCAGATGTCCCATTATTGAATACAGTTCACATTTTTCTCAATTACTTATTGAGTCATATAGTTACTTTTTGGTTTTGTATTATAAAGTATAATCTGAGAACCAATGTATAATGTGGCAGAACCTCTACGATCCATCCAGGGTTTTCACTACGCTCTATCTCTATCGTTAACTTAGCAATCATGTGAGAAGTCCGATGTCGGCTGACCAGTCAGTTTTGGGAAAGTGGTGAGAAAGACGTATATAGAAACAATCGAAGAAAAACCCCTTTAGAGTAGAAAAACCGAGCAATAAATTCCGCAAATAGTAAGTGCTTTTGCACTAATTAATTACCGTATCGACCAATCACTGAATGTTTTGTGTCCTTGATTTAGCTAATCAGAGTGCATTTTTGGTGAAGGGAAAATGGCGGAATAAATTTACGCAATGTCTAATGCGAATTATTAATTGTATTATGAAACAAACAAGCACAACTTCATTCAACACATATAGGGAGTATGTCGTGTATAAAAGAAAACAAAACATATATACGTTTTACGAAACTGCCTTATCTTACATACCTACTCTGCGATTTCATTAAATTTTGTACAAGGTGTGTTACGGAAAAAAGGTAGGCGTAATCTTCGTATGCGGAACAAAAGTACACACTTTAAAATATTCACACCCCTCGAACACGTATAAAAATAAAGGGAAACGAATACTATACTCATCTTTTATTACCAACGGTATGTACTTGGTACGGTTACCTTTAGGGTTATCAAAGATCAAGTATTGAATTATATTATAATATTAAATTGGCAAAAAGTATTCTGTAAAAAAATAAACCTACTTAAACCTGAGACAACCTTACTTGAATAAAACGAAACTAAAAAAAGCTGACAGCTACAAAATTTACTATATTTTTTTCAAAAAATGCAGAAGTATGTTAGTTTTTTCAGGCCTCAATTAAACTTAAAGTTAACTTTGATTTGACAACCCTATTCAAACAAATTTCTCACGTAAAAAGAAATATCCTTAAGGCTTTACAAGAAACAATGTGTGATAGGAGTAAACCCACGAAACAATCAGGACAGAACGTGAGGAGATTACGAATACGGAGTCAGCTGTGAGGAAAATGGAGTGACGAAAACATAGAACAAAGTACTTTGACGCGTGTGATGTTTGGCTGATGACACGGTCGAAGAATCTCACTGATGATTATTTTTAGGGTTACGTGTAGTCAAACTACAGACATATGTCACAGCTAATTAATTTGTAACACCTTTGGCACACAAAATCTAGTTACAACCACAACAAAGACATGACCAAAAGCATATGAAATATTTTTTTAGCAAGTGTCTTTTCGACATTTTCAACCATAAGTCAAAAACTACGCAATATACACCTGATTTCGAATGTACCAAAGAATCCCTTTCATATTATACCCCATATCATATGAATCCAAATTTCAAATCAATAGCATTTGTGTTTGCTGAAATATACCGCTGACCAGACGGACGGAGTGGCACCATACGTCTTTTTAGGGGTCCTTACCCAAAGGGTAAAACAGGACCCTATTACTACCGTCCGTCTGTCACCAGGCTGTATCTCATGAACACTGATAGTTAGACAGTTGAAATTTTCACAGAATATGTATTTCTATTGCCGCTATAACAACAAATAATAAAAATGAAATAAAATTTAAAACTAAAGGGGTTCCTCGTACATGAAACGTCATCTTTTAATGTTTTTTTTTGTTGCGCCTACTATTCATTCACAGTCAATTGAGTAAGGTAACTGTAGGAAAAACTCGTTAGATACGTACTGTAGTTTTAAGTTATTCTCTAATCAAACTTTAATAACATTATATTAGATCCGTTGTGTGTCCGACTGTGTCACCTTACAAGAGTTGTTGATCATAGTTACCTCCATACGTTTTTTTCACAATAATATATTTTCAATTTGTTCCTGACTACTACTTTTATTGAGCGTCCTACAACAAATCGTTATCAGCACGAAGCTTTAAGAAATTTGACTAAAAAGAAGATTTCGAGAAAAGTACTTATGGCGATGTCCGGAACAAATGTGAGTTGTGGAAAAATTTTATCCACTCGTGATGACTACAGTGTTTGGAAATTTAAAATGCGCATGCTATTGATGCATGAAGACATGTGGTCCTCAATTGTTGGGTATGCGAGTGATGATAAAACGCCTATGGATGTAAGGGTGCGTAACGATCAGAAAGCCTTATCAAAAATATGCTTGTCTGTGGATGGTCTGGCTATTACCCATCTTAGAACTGCCTCAACGGCAAAAGAAGCATGGTCTGCATTACAAAGAGCTTATGAAGATTCGAGCCTAGGCCGTAAGCTATCATTGGAGCGTCGTCTGTACAGGTACACATTGTCAGAGTTTTCTGGCATAGAAACCTACATTAACGCAGTTATGATGACCGCCCAAGATCTAGCTGACATAGGTAAGAAGATAGATGATAGTTCATTAGCAGCGATTTTGTTAGGAGGTTTATCGACGAGATATGAGCCACTCATAATGGCTCTAGAGCATTCGAATATTGACGTTACGACAGAGCTTGTGAAATCAAGGCTATTGAGTGAAATGTCAAAAGAAACTCAAGAAGATATAGCAGCATTACGTTCATCTCAAAAGAAAAAGAAGGCAAATAAGCCTATAATATGCTTTAAATGTCGAGAGCCTGGGCATAAAAGCCCCAATTGTCCAAAGAAAAAGGGTAATATGGCAATAAGTACTACTTGTGGGGAGAAAGTTTTAAATGTGAAGGAAGTAGAACAACAACATGTAACGGAATTGGCTTTTTCATCTATCAGTAACCAGAATTCAGACTGCTGGATTATAGATTCTGGAGCAACTGTGCATATGACCTCACATCGTGAATGGTTTCATAGTTACCAATCTGCGGATGGAGGATATATAATCGTCGCTAACGGTGAACAATTACCAGTTGTAGGTATTGGTGAGGTGTTAATTAATACTAATTCTGCTGTTAATAAGATTAAGGGTGTTGTTCATGTTCCAAATTTAAATTGTAATTTGCTTTCGGTAAAGAGAATTGTTGAGAAAGGTTTTTCTATTGTTTTTGATACTAATGGTTGTATTTTTTATAAATCTAATAATATATATAAAATGCTTTTGTGGGTACGTAAATACGCAGTTTTCTCAATCACCACCAACCCCAATCAACTTCCCGTTGGGGTGGTAAATACCCCTTGGTCTCCAGGTGGTAGTAAGGGAGTTTGGTCGCGGTGGGTGGAAGGGGGTGGTTGTGGGTGGCGAAAATGTTAAAACATATATTGCTGTCCTTTTCTAACGCATGAGGACTTCCGAAAAGATCTCAAAATTTCTGGAATGGAAAGTTACGAAATGTGTAAAACGGTTATAATCGATCTGGAATGTACTAGAAAGTTCAACAAATATCTGGAATGATCTAGAAAATTCTAGAGTGAATGCAAACTATTATAATCGGTATAGCATGTTTTGAGAAAGTTCTACAAATTTCTGGCTTCATCTAGAAAGTTCCAAAATGTCCAAAAATCGAGTTAGAATGTTCGAGAACGTTCTAGAAATTTCCCGAATGATCTGGAATGTTCCAAAATGAGTGCAATTTATTATGATCGATTTAGAATGATGAAGAAAGTTCTAGAAATTTTCCGAAAGATCGGAAAAATTCCAAAATGAGTGCAATTGATTATGATCGATTTAGAATGTTCGAGAAAGTTCGAGAAATTTCTTGAATGATCTAGACAGTTCCAAAATGAGTAAAACGGTCATAATTGATCTGGCTTCATCTAGAAAGTTCCAAAATGTCCAAAACTGTTATTATCGAGTTAGAATGTTCAAGAACGTTCTAGAAATTTTCCGAATGATCTGGAAAGTTACAAAATTAGTGCAATTGATTATGATCGATTTAGAATGTTCGAGAAATTTCTTGAATGATCTAGAAAGTTCCAAAATGAGTAAAACGGTTATAATTTATCTGAGTGTTCTAGAAAGTTCAACAAATATCTGGAATGATCTAGAAAATTCTAGAATGAATGCAAACTATTATAATCGATATAGAACGTTCTCGAACATTCTACAAATTTCTGGCTTCATCTAGAAAGTTTCAAAATGTCCCAAAACTGTTAATATCGAGTTAGAATGTTCGAGAACGTTCTAGAAATTTTCCGAATGATCTGGAATGTTACAAAATTAGTGCAATTTATTATGATCGATTTAGAATGATCGAGAAAGTTCCAAAAATTCTCCGAATGATCTGGAAAGTTCCAAAATGAGTGCAATTTATTAGAAGCGATTTAAAATGTTCGAGAAAGTTCTAGAATGATCTAGAAAAGTCCAAAGTGTGTAAAACGGTTATAATTGATCTGGAATGTTCTAGAAAGTTCCAAATTGAGTGCAGTTTATTATGATCGATCTAGAATGATTGAGAAAGTTCTAGAAATTTTCCGAGTGATCTGGAAAGTTCCAAAATGAGTGCAATTTATTATAAACGATTTAAAATGTTCGAGAAAGTTCTAAATATTTCTAGATTGATCTATAAAATTCTAAAATGAGTTCAATTTATTATAAGCGATTTAAAATGTTCTAGAAAGTTCTAAAAATTTGTGGATTGGTCTGGAAAGTTCCAAAATGTGTACGAGTGTTATTATTGATCTATAAAAACCAAATCGAAGTGATGTACATCTAAATATTCTAGAGTGATCTGGTACTGGAAATGTCGGTATATAAATCGAAATTCAGTGACTTTTCGTCAGTTCAATAGTGATTGCAGTCGAGTAAAAAAAAGAACAAACTATTTGAATGTTCTGGAAAGTCTCTCAATATCGAAAATAGAAATCTATAATATGTTAAAAAATGTATCCTTATATATTTTTTATACCATTAAACATGCGATGTATTATAACCCGAGCAACGCCGGGTTTCGCTGCTAGTCTTCTAATATATCTTTACCTGACAATCCTATACTGCGAGGTTCTTTTTGTGGTGGACTGTATACTTTAAAATGTTCAGTTAATGTATCGCAAAATGTTTCAGCCTACAAAGTACAGTCAGAAGTTTCAAAGTTTCAACTTTGGCATAAGCGACTTGGACATCTTTGTCGTATAGGTATGGATCTACTCAGTAAGGGTCTAGCGGTCGGCGTTGAGTATACGGAGATTGATAAACAGCCATGCATACCCTGCGTAGAAGGTAAGCAAGCACGGAAACCTTTCAAGAGTGTGAAATTCAAGAAAGCTACTACAGCTTTGTAATTAATTCACACAGATTTGTGTGGACCTATGTCTACAACCTTTTTTAAAGGTAATAAATATTTTATTATTTTTATAGATGACTTTACTCGTTTAATATTTGTATATTTTATGTCTTCTAAGTCGGAAGTATATTCCAAGTTCTGTGCTTTCCAATCTCTTGTAGAGAGACAGACGGGTTCTAAAATAAAAATATTGCGCTCAGATAATGGAACGGAGTTTGTGAATAAGGCTTTAACAGATTACTTAACTTCAAAAGGTATAAAGCACCAAACTACGGTACCGTATAGCCCTCAGCAAAACAGGGTTAGTGAGCGATGCAATCGTAGTATTGTGGAGAAGGCCCGTTCTATGCTATCTCATAGTTCTCTGTCTAAGGCTTATTGGGAAGATGCTGTTGAAACTAGCGTCTACTTGAAGAATAGGTCACCTCATCGATTTCTTGTTGGTAAAACTCCATATGAGATGTGGTATGGATCTAAACCAGATCTTTCTCATCTGAAAGTATTTGGATGTAGAGCTTTAGTTCATATTCCCTCTTGCCAGAGAACCAAGCTAGACGTGAAAGCTGCAGAAAATATCTTTTTAGGATACTCAGATGATCCTAAAAGCTATTACTTTCGCAATGCAGAAACTCCTAGGAAGTTATTTAAATCGAGGGATGTAACGTTCTTTGAAAATGTGTTTTCAGGCCTGAAGCTCAAACCTGATGGTGCTGCAAATTCAGATATTGTTATAAACTTGTTATCAGAGAATTCATCTCCACCGGAAGCTATATCACGAGAAGCTACATCTTCTTCTTCTTCACCTTCTTCAGGGGGTGAGTTAGTTATGGAGGAAGAGGAATGTAATAGTTTCATTGATACTGCTGAAGAAGTTGATGAAGAAGAAACTGATTTGACCCATTTAGATGAGCAATCTCATCATTCATTGGTTCCTTCAAATTATCCAAATGATGGTGGTTCAGAACCCAGATATCCTCAAAGAATTCGTAAACCTCCAGATTACTTTTCATATAATTCATTTATTAGCGATCCATTATGCGATGATCCTAAAACTTATCACGAGGCCGTCACTAGGGATGACCAAAATAGCTGGATCACTGCTATGAAAGAAGAGTATAGTGCTTTACTTAAAAAGCAAACCTGGACGTTAGTAGAGAAGCCAAGTCATAAGCGCTGTATACCATGCAAATGGGTATACAAACTAAAACGAGATGCTCAAGGTAATGTAGTAAAATATAAAGCTCGTTTAGTAGCTAAAGGTTTTGCACAAGTAGAAGGTGTAGATTACTACGAAACTTTTTCTCCGGTTGTACGTAACTCATCGTTGCGAACTTTGTTAGCATTGGCAGTGCATGAAGGCTACAAGGTTCGGCATATGGATGTAGATACAGCCTTTTTAAACGGAGACTTGGAAGAGGAAGTCTACATGCTACAACCTGAAGGATTTGTTCAGCATAAAGATGCAAATAAGGTATGCTTATTAACGAAATCCTTATATGGTTTAAAACAAGCTCCAAGGGCCTGGACTTCAAAGTTAAAACAAACTTTGTCTGCACTAGGTTTTATTCAAACTCCTTCGGAATCTTGTGTTTTTATAAAAAGGATTTCGAATAACGACTCCTTGATTTTAGCAGTCTATGTTGACGATCTTGTCATTTTATATAAAAACAAATTGACATTTGACAATTTCAAAAGTCAGTTTGAAGAAAATTTCTCAACAAAAGATTTAGGAGAAATAAATTTCTTTACGGGAATTAATATTATAACTGACGAAAACGGTATTAAAATGCACCAAGGCACTTATATTGAGAAATTGTTGAAGAAGTTTGGAATGGAAAACTCCAAACATATTTCAACGCCTCTTTCACAAAAGAAGCTAGAACCTGGTTCAGGTGAGTCTAGTAATTATCCATATCAAGCACTGATTGGATGTCTCATGTTTCTCGCTGTAAACACTAGGCCTGACATTGCATTTACCGTAAGTTATTTGAGTCAGTTTAATTCAAGTTACGATAAGACTCATTGGAACGCAGCAAAGCGTTGTCTTCAATATTTGGGTGCTACTAAGAATGTTGGTATTTCTTACAGAAAGACAAATGATGACACACTGCGTGGCTACTCAGACTCTGACTTTGCAAACTGTCCAGTAAGTCGACGCTCATACACTGGATTTTATTTTGAGCTCGCAGGCGGTCCTATTTCTTGGGAATCAAGAAAGCAGCCTACGGTGGCGTTATCTTCAGCCGAAGCTGAATATATGGCTTTATCTTCAGCTACCAGAGAGGCTTGTTTCTTGAAGAGATTCATAGCTGAAGTGACAGGTAAATCTCCTAATACTGTTATTTTCTCTGACAGTCAAAGTGCACAGAAACTGGCAATTAACCCAGTTCACCACAATAGAACTAAGCATATAGATGTTAAGTTTCATTTTGTTAGAGAAAAAGTGAATGACCGAGTTTTAGAATTAAAATATATGCCTACGAATAGGTTACCAGCTGATGTTTTAACTAAACCACTGGGTCCTATAAAGCATTCGACTTGTTTGTTAAATATGGGCATTGGATAGGTTCTTAGCTCTTTAGCGTTTAAGTTTTATGGATGTTTACTTGTATGATCTTTGTTTTGATGGAATTTTGATTAAGGGAGGATGTAGGAAAAACTCGTTAGATACGTACTGCAGTTTTTACTTTTAAGTTATTCTCTAATCAAACTTTAAAAAACATTATATTAGATCCGTTGTGTGTCCGACTGTGTCACCTTACAAGAGTTGTTGATCATAGTTACCTCCATACGTTTTTTTCACAATAATATATTTTCAATTTGTTCCTGACTACTACTTTTATTGAGCGTCCTACAACAGTAACATTATTATTATTATTGTACGGAACCCTCCGTGTGCGAGTCCGACTCGTAATTGGCCGGTTTTTTTACCTTTTTGGTTCGAAACGCCTAAAAACAGATCGTATTTATATTGTGACGAGTAGATTTCAGTTTATATTCTATTAATTTATGCAAACAATCGCCTGAGGGTGGTGGAGGTGACTAACTCCACGTAGGTACATTATTTGAGCTAAAGCTTCCCTTTGCTCCGTACGTGCCTACGGATTAACTAAAGCTTAGTGAAGAATTCCAATCTACGGAGGGTATTGACTGACTACGTCCTAGGTACCTTCCTACTCATGCTTCTAAACACCTTTTGAACAGGCTTTAAAGATAATTCAGGCTAATATAAAGTGTCTTAGGCATGTAAGCGCATTCCTGAAAAAAATTGTAAGGCAACCAAATCCCGAACGATTTCTGATGACGTTGTTAATCATTTTCATCCAGCGAGTTCAATTGTTTCAGCGCAGCAGCGATCAAAACATGAGTCAAGCCTCAAAAAAAGATTGTGTAGCTCGAAAATAAATCTTATGGTCAGAGGGCTAAGGTTTGTGTTGTACACACCAGCACCGGCCATTAGCAAAAATAATTGTAAAGATTTTCACCGCCATCATAGGCCCGGTTTCAATAATTTACGGACCGGTATCGGTTAAGATTTATTAAAATTAAAACTCTTATATCTTTACTACTTGAACGATTTAATCTCTGGACGTGAAGCAAGACAAATTAGTATGAAATCACGTTCAACCAACTTTTGCGGGGGGATGTCACTCTCACAAAGATCTATTTTACGTAATTATTACAACGAATGCAGAATCGTGTGTATTTATACTTCACGCATACTACTATTTTTATTTGTGTGCTATATATTTATACTATTTTTGCATAGCACGCTCTCCTTTTCTAATTACAACAAATACGAAATTTCTTTACGAACTACATACACAAAATTCACATTTACACTAGTGCATGACACAGTCGATACGATAAGTCGATGAATGAATGAACGATTTTCGGTACGGTATGGCAAGTAACATAATTATTTTCCGTCTATTTGCAATAAGTCATATATTTTATTTATTAGTTATCGTTTACTAACTTTTTAGATTATGGCATCTTACTGATATTATAAATGTGAAAGTTAGTTTAAGATATCGACGTTTGAAACTCATCATGTATAAACAGCTAAACGGATAAATTTGGCACATAATAGGAAAAAATTGGTAATACTTAATAATAAAACAACTTGACCTATTATGTTGACAATTTGTTCTATTTCTAGGGGCATGCTACAGATATTTTTTAGACAATAGGGAACATGCATTTAATTTATTTATTCATATAATGTGTTTAAAGAGACCTTGGTATGGAACCATAATGCCCATTTTCGCCAACAACTCTTAAATAATAAGTAACCCTTAGGCGCCGATCCCACAGAGAGAGTTCTGGAGTTTCGAGTTCCGAGTTCAGCATTCCGTGTTGACTATTGTGCACACAGCAAGCAGTCTAGAGTTCTAGAGTTCTGCAATATTCGCTACTGATCGCACATCATACACTTTTTTTTACTTTCAAAGGCCCCACATAGCTTACAGTCAACGCGGAATGCAGAACTCGGAACGCGGAACTCTAGAAGTCTTCTCTGTGGGATCGGCGCCATAAGGCAAATTAGGTAACACTTAACGCTAGTTTTATTTTCAACCATATTTAGGTAACACCTAAATTTAAAAAAACTTGCAAGTTTGAGGTGGTATATAAAAATAATTTGGAAATGTATGCTCTAATAAATCGGGGGGCACGGCAGTGCCCCCGCCGAGTCGAGCGCGAAGCAAACACTGCCGTACCATCCTTTACTGGAACCATTTCGCCGCATTTTCAGGCCCCTATTTGAGAACCTCTGGATAAGACCCGAACGCAGAAATTTTCGTCATCCAGTAAGCTATAATCACATACTTAAAATCCAAAATTTCAAGTCCGTAGGTCATTTAGTTCCGAAGTTAAGCGAAAGCAAAGTTTCACATTTATGAAACTCACTCACTCACTCACTCACTCACTTATGATCATCAAAATAGAACTAGTACTTCCCATAAACTCAGAGAGCTGAAATTTGGTACGGAGTTAGGGTTTAATGACCACATAAAGGGAAAACTATAAAAACTAGGATAATCGAAGATTTGGAGTACCTGGTGACCCTGATTAGAAAACACAAGAGCCCAACCAAACTATTAGAGATATCGACATACCGCCTTTACAAAAAATATTCAACTTGGTGGGCCGTTTCATTTTCTACAAAAAGAAGTGAAATCCCATCAAAAACATTCTGTAAAAAACTAGCCAAGTCTCGATGGAGCTGCTTGTTTATCTCTAAAAAGTAATGAAATCTAGACAAAGTCGTGCCAAGTCTAAGGTTCCTTACTGCGATTTCTTTATTATTATAGTTAATGTTGTGTGACTTGGCCGTTGAACACAAGGGTACAAAACCATGATACCATTGCACCAATCTGTACTTGTACCCACTAACGTATAAAGAATGTTCAACGGCCAAGTCACACAAGATTAACTATAATAATAAAGAAATCGCAGTAAGGAACCTTAGACTTGGCACGACTTTGTCTAGATTTCATTACTTTTTAGAGATAAACAAGCAGCTCCATCGAGACTTGGCTAGTTTTTAACCGACTTCAAAAAAAGGAGGAGGTTCTCAATTCGAATGTATGTTTTTTTTATTTTTTTTTTTTATGTTTGTTACCTCATAACTCCGTCATTTATTAACCGATTTGGACAATTCTTTTTTTATTTGAAAGGGTACGCTTCCCGTTTGGTCCCATTATCATCAGATCAGGATTTGATTACTTCTTAGTGTAGTTTGAAGTCGGTTTAAGGTTTTCGAAAAACAGTCCAATTATTTACAGAATGTTTTTGATGGGATAGATATTTATACCTCTATGGTTTATAACTTACCTATAGTAAAGTTTAACATAGACGTAATCAGGTAATATATTGCGTACGCAAAATCTTTCATTCGTTTTTAATATTATCGATATTGTTCTCGACAGCGTTAAGCACTAGTTCTAATATGACAATCATGTCATAATAATAATGAATGAAGGATATAAGCCGACTATGTATGAAAGTGATAGTTTTCGGTATTATAACATGGAAGTTTTGGTTTATTTAATATGGTTGGATAATATTTATGCATGATTTGAAATAAAATGATTTTAATGTAAATTACTTGTAAAACTGCAATAAAAATATACTTACTTGTGAAATTAAATATTGCTATTTCCAGCACTATAATTTCTACGTGATTTCACGGCACATTTCGTCATTTTCTCCTAATGTTTTCTCGATGACATTGAATGTTATACTGCGACAACTGTCATTATTTTTTTCAATACCATGCCTAAAAGGCATGGTTCATGGCGAAAGGGGTGTAGGCGCGGTCACTATTAGGGCAGGTCCAGAGGCTAAATCGTTCAAGCTTTACTAATAATGAAGCCAAGACCTCAAAGCTTTGCATAGCAGACCCTCCCATATGGAAGTAGCTATCACTGGTAAAATTAGCTTACGAAATGATCTATATGCCCAGTTCGGCAATAAAAAAACCTACCATTGGTAAGCGTTTTTGTTTATTGAAATCAGTCAAACAATAATCAACAGTCAACATCATAAAGCCACTCATAGATAACAGTTTTAAGTTTGAATCATCTGTTTTTTTACAAAAGATGATTTAAAGCAAGTTTAGTAAAACCAGTCACTCAGTCACTTTCTAACGTCATATAACAAAAAGAGACGAGGATTTTAAAACATGGGTTTGCTTTAACCATGTTTTTAAGGGGGATTTAGTTTTCGAATTTTTTAGATATTGTTCAAAAGTTATAAAAGTTATGAAGTTAAATACTGTGCCGCTTTGCAATATTAGAACTAATAGGAAAGGACAACGATCATGTGTATTCTCCTTGTTATCGGCAAGTGAGGCACAGAGGTTCTGTGGTAGGTACCACAGAACCAGTATAACTGTTCAGAATCTTGCAAAATTGGAATTTGTCCAACCAACAAAAAGAACACACAGCACATAGTACACATACACATTTCAATCGGGCCATTTTTTATGTAAAAGCCTCGGCGACACAAGGGTATGCTTTCATTTCGCGTTAATTAAAATTTTCGTATTGGATTTCGGCTGGATTACGTTTCAGCTTCAATAAATTTCAATTCGGCGAATAAATAATAATTTAATTCTCCATTTTGGCGAGTACTTTTTATTGTTTTGCCACTGTCTTTGACCGAATCGATCAAATATTTAAATTAATGCTGTGTATAAAGCAAGGTATCAGAAACTCATTCTTTTGGTGGCTTATCTTAGCTGTAAATTCACACAAACTAATAATTATGGCACCTGACGCGTAGCAAGGCGTTTATGAACTGAATACCTTGATTGATCAAAGTAGGCAGAGTTACTTTGATGTTAGATGAAACGTTTCCTTGTTATCGAGACAATGGGAACTCCTTTCATGTGGATATTATAATATACAACGTAGAGATGTAACATACCTGCCATAATTTACGTTTAATTCTCATTTGAGTAAAAAGTTGGTGTTTTATTTGAGTACATTTAAAGTGAGTGTATTTATTTTATCTAATCGTTCTTCGCAGACACTTATGGATAGTCTGATCTTTGTACCGGTTGAGAACGTTGCATTGACTAAGAAGTGCCGGCAATAAACTCAGCAATTATTCTTTTCAAAACAAGTTTAGTACACAGTATTTTACTTTTTTTCTCCCTACCAATAATCGCGTGCCCTAGCAGCCTAAGTAGAATATTAAATAAGTGAATAGCAGACTCAAGCAGACCAGCCCCCACAAGCAGCACCTGTTCACAAGGTTACTATATGATATTGTTGTAAATATTACAAGAAAAATAGAATGAATAGATTTGTATCTTCTATATTCTATACAGGATTACTGATAGCTCGACGTATTCCTTGCAGGGCGTGATAAAACAGCTAAAATGCAACAAACTTAACTCCACATGTATGGTGAGAAATTTTGTGGCTAGACGAAGTGTTCTGGGTAGAACGAAGTAATAAAAAAAAAATCTTTTTGTCCTATTTTTAACCGACTTCAAAAAAGGAAGAGGTTCTCAATTCGAATGTTTTTTTTTTATGTTTGTTACCTCATAACTCCGTCATTTATTAACCGATTTGGAAAACTCTTTTTTTTATTTGAAAGGGTACGCTTCCCGTTTGGTCCCATTGTCATCAGATTAGGATTTGATTACTTCTTAGTGTACTTTGAAGTCGGTTTAAGGTTTTTGTAAAACAGTCCAATTATTACTTATGATTTCAAACTGTTAAGTATCGAGGAGTGTTTAATTGTTTTGAAAGCTTCATTTAATAGTCAACATACATTTAAAAAAACATAAATAAATCATCCAATTCTTTTTTATTAAAGCATAAATGTGAAAATCTGAGTATTTTTGTGGAAATTCGTTAATTAAAAATTTCTCGAAAGCAACTAACTTTCTGATTATACGTGTGAAGTTAAGTTTGTTGCATTTTAGCTGCTTTATCACGCCCTGGAAGGAATAAGTCGAGTTACCAGTAAACCTGTATACAGGTCGTTGTTTTGGTCAGCGACGAGCGACTCAGGGTCGATAATACAAATGATACTGGTGCTAAAAAAAATATAAAAAAAATACTTTTTTTTTTTAATAATAAAAATAAAAAAATTAAAATTTTGAAAGAATGTAATAAGCTAAAATGTAGACATAATACTCAACGGGAGTACGAGGGAGTAAAGGGGTCGGGCGATGGCGGCTTGCGCCTAGCTCTAGTCTGTGCACGTGCCTAGTAACCATACTTTGCGGTAATTTTATTTCAAATTGAATAAGGTATTTCTCAACATATTTACAGTATTTAATGGAATTAAGTCCATTTTTGGGGAATATATATTTTGTACTACCGCTCCTGGGTCGCTTGTCGCCGACCAAAACAACACCCTGTATAGAAGATCTTAACTCGAGTACAAGATAGTCACATCACTACATGCTACGTCTCATAACATACCTTGTTCTTACCTTATCACTACATCACAAGGCAACTCTAAGCATCAACTTATCAATCTGTAACATTGTGAACAAAACTTAGTTGGTAGTTGATTCATGTACCTAACGTCAATGCATTAAAGGTGAAAACGGCTTGTGTAACGTTTTCACGGTAAATATCAACCCTGAAAGGGACTAGGCTTGACTAGGGTTTTCACAGCTCTGTTCGATTAAAGGTTGCCTTAATCTGATCGTATATCTGTTTTTTTTACTTTACAAAAATCATATAAAAATACTTTCTATTAAAATAAATGTGCCTAATAGTTTTTAAATAAATAATTGAAAACTTAAACTGACTTCAAAGTACACTAAGAAGTAATCAAATCCTGATCTGATGACAATAGGACCAAACGGGAAGTACCCCTACAAACAAAAAAAGAATTTTCCAAAGCGGTTAATAAATGACGGAGTTATGTGGTAACAAACATATAAAAAAATACAACCGCAATCAAAAAAGCATCAGAAATATTGATATATAATGTTTCTGAACTACCTAATACTAATTCAACCTTAATTAAAAGCTCCAAAGATTATCATGAATTAAAAAATAAAAGCAAAGTATGTACTTGATCTCCTACTATTTTATTATTATTATTTGTACAGCCTCACACACCCGTCACGTGATTTATTGAAATGCCTGCCGCAGCTCTGATGGTAAATGACGTATGGAGAGAGCATCCTAGACTGAAGAGATGACGAATTTTTGCGAATGCCAACCTTACAAATAGAAAGGGTATACTGTTTTACTAGCAATCCCCCGTAGATTCACCGTAAGTCTAGCGTAGCGAATTCTATTTGATTACGAACAAACCAACAATAAACTCACTTCTGCATTGATATTATTTTATTATGACAAGCCTTATCAAATTCCACTGACTAGTCTCCCAAGACAGTACAAGATTCATAGGAAACTGAACGCGTGGATTCAATATTGAGTTCTCAACATTTTTATTTTTTTACACGGTCAACTGATCCCATACTAAGCAGAGCTTGTACTATGAAAACCAGATAACTGATATAATACATATACTACTTTTTGTTTGTAAATACATACCTACTTAATACCAGACTCAGGACATACAGACATGTTCATGCACACAAATGCATGTCCTGTGTAGGAATCGAACCCACGACCTGCGGCGCGTAAGGTGAACAACTGGCCCGTCAACATATAACAGAATCACCTAACTGACTCACGTAGATCATTCCTATACCCTTTGAATTACGCATTCTCTAACTCCCTTGAGTGACAACCCTGATGTTCCCTGATGTACATTAAAATGTATCTCACACAGTTGGTTATTTGATCCGTGCCTGTAACCCCGCTCGCCCGGTGTGTACGCGGCATTACTCTACGACCCATGAATATTTAAAGGCCGAGGTACATCTTACTGCCTCGCCAGTTGTGTTTGTTTTACAGCTGTAAGACAACGGAAATGTAGGCGACAACATCTATTCAGGGATCAGGGATGGCAGGTTTTGTTATTTTAACATGATGATAAATAAACCTCTCGGTTAAGCTCGTTGTAAGGGGATTCGTGCTTTAAATCGTGATGATGTTAAATTGTCCTGACTGACTGATGAACGCAGAGCCCAAATCACTAGAAACATGAAATTTTGCAATACAGGTCCTTTTATAACGTAGGCATTCATTAAGGAAGGATTTTCCACCCCTAAGGGGGTAAAAAGGTGGAATTTTGTATTTGTATGAAAATTTATATTTCTTGGGCTTATAAACTTGAAACTTATCACGATTTAAATAATATGGTTTCTCATTATATTTTTTTCAAAACTACCTCTGCGGGGGTTTAGGGGGTATTAAATTTTGTAGTTGTTGAAGAAACCTACCGTGTGGTCCGATTAACTTAACACTCGGTATTAATACTTTGGATAGAAAATAAAGAAACACGTGTTTTTAGGTTTCTCGAAAATCGACCCCTTACGGGGTAAAAAGGGGTTTTTAACTTTAGGGGTTTCTACTGTGTGTCTAACTCAAATGTTGGTATATATCGGTTCCTTTTGTAGCCTAAGAAAGAATATTTGGAAATTCTTCCCCTAAGGGGTTAAAGTAGTATATAACGCTAGAGCATAGCGTGTTTCTTTGCTCAAGGAGCAGCTCGGCTGGGGAAGTACCTTACATAATATCGCAGCCAAATAACTTCATGTTAGATTCCTGAGTACCCAAGTCGCATTGACTTACCTTTCAAGTTTTGAATTTAGAATCTTATTTTTTGTCAATAAAAACTGAAATAACCTCATTATTTTTGGTAAAAAGAAATCACTGTCACCAATCAATATAAAAACAATATATATTTACTTAAATTGAACAATGTTAAAAAACACTCCTAGAGTCAGAATTTCATCTCAATCAAAAGGAAGCAAATTGTTAGATATATTTGTTTGTATTTTTTTGTGTATCATTAGAACGACAGTAACGATTTACCTCCCTTGTTAAGATATTGTTTTTGGACGGAATAATGACTACATAGAAATTTCTCCTTGACTCCTTTTGAGTGCCTTTGAGTTAATATAAATTAATTGCTAAGAGGTGCGTACTTGTCATTATTTTGTTTATCTTATATCTTAGTTAAAAGGTACCTTGCGTAACATTATTTGAGTTCATATTATTAATGATCTTACCTGACATTCATAAGTGCCATTATCCCTCTTCTGAACGAACTTTATCTGTAAGGTCCAGTCCTCAGCTCCTTCACCATGTAGGACCTGGAATCACACAGAATAAGGATGGCTTAGATGGTAATTTTAGTACCCAAATCTTCTTTCACTAAAATTTCCTATGTATAGTTCGGAGGCATAATTCGTAATGATTCGTGGGGCATAATTGTGTGAGGCCTAGTATATCCTTGAAGTATGACATCAGACCTCAGAGCAATGGCCATGGTTGCATTGAATCCTACAATTGCCTTGATGAAAAGCAAGTTTCCGAAGAAACTATTATCGCCTGCATCGCTCTTTTGGTTTAGATATCTATACTAAAAGTATTTTTTTAAATTTTATTTGACGGGCCAGTTGGCGCAGTTGGTTAAGGTTCGCCTTACGCGCCGCAGGTCGTGGGTTCGATTCCCACACAGGACATGCATTTGTGTGCATGAACATGTCTGTAGGTCCTGAGTCTGGGTGTAATTATGTATATTAAGTATGTATTTACAAACAAAAAGTAGTATATGTATTATATCAGTTATCTGGTTTCAATAGTACAAGCTCTGCTTAGTTTGGGATCAGATGACCGTGTGTGAGGAATGTCCCAGGATATTTATTTATTTATTTAAAAGCCTATGGGCCCATCGCGATGAAAAATAGTGCGCAGATAGCCTATGGTATGGAGAGAGACATAACCTACTTTTTAATTCCAGCAACGCGGGTGAAACCGCGGGGGACAGCTAGTTTACGACATCCACAGTTTATAGTCGGTAATTTGTATAAATTCACGTGTGAATACTTGTACGTCCACACTTGTCATCGCGAGCAACGAACGAATAGAGGCTCGGCTCGTGCTCGATTCGCGTAGCATGGATGCACCATTATGTTGCGTCTATGCTACGCAAACCGAGCACGAGCCGAGCCTCTATTCGTTCGTTGCTCGCGATGACAAGTGTGGACGTACAAGGAGCCTATAACAAGAGGGTGATGCGAATCCCTGTGTTCATCAAAAAACTGACAATCGGGCAGAGCGCAGTCTAGCGCGAGCCGAACGCTCGTTCGAGGCTCGCAAGTCCGTCGACGCTACGTGAATACGTGCTCCACGGTTGCTCGGCTCGGCGTAGTGTGGACGCACCATTTGGGTAAGCGTTAATTTTGCGGCTGGCCAATTCCAGACAATTTAGTGTTCAGCGACAATACACCGCAAGCTTTTGTTAGTTTAATGTTCAATTAAGTATTTGCCTATTTTGTGTTATGTATTTTATTTTGTGTTTATATATTAGATGACCGCGCGTTTTCACGTGCGTAGGTTTTTTTAACGCGGAATCCTAATTGTTTCTAAAATAAAATTTACTCCTTAATTCTTTCTCAAATAGAGTTATTGTGCCACAAGCTTATATGGCCCGGTGAGACAGTCGCTGTTATCGCATTTGGTGGAGCAAACAACCAATAAACGTAGTGTTTTTATTCTCATTGACCAATGGCGATTGACATTTCTAAATGGCGTCGTTAGTTCCTCTTTTGACCACCGGGTCAGATAAGTTTGTAGGACTATAGACAATTTTACTTCTTATAACATTAGCTACCGGCCAGTGCAAGTGTCGTCAAATTCCTGCAGTTTCGGAGACTAGTCGGAACAAACAGACAGACAAAAATTACAAAAAATGGATTTTGGTATAAGTACCTACCACATATACTTTCATATGCATTAAGTAAAAAGCTGTTAGGTATTTTGACATTACTAACAGATAATTCATTTTATTTATTTGTGTAGACTAACGACATTATAATGTTAATATTATGAAAACCATATCAAAATCTGTGTTATGGTTTTTTAGTACATTAATGGACAGATAGAAAGAGAGTTTTGATGTATCTCTGTTAGTAAAAGTAAGCAATAGAAGCACCATAAAAGCCCTGAAATTCCTCTGCTATCTCTCCATAAAACATTAATGTGTTATACACATAAACCAGGGATGTTATGGAGTTCCGTAACCGAAACAATCGGATATCCGAAACAAAAATCTATCCGAAAACGTAACCGAATCTGATATAAAAGATTCGAATAATTTCGGATAGGGGCGGAGTTTAAGTGAGACACGTTATGACACTATTATCCGAAACTGTCGGATATCCGAAATAATTTCATATCCGTAACCATATCTGAAACCGGTATAATATTATTCATATATCCATATTCATATCCAGATCCGAAATTTCATATCCATAACATCTCTGACATAAACCTACCGAAATAAAATATTGTAAATGATAATACCTACAAACGGCATCAAAATCCATTTCGTTGTACAAAAGAACTATGTATACAAACAAAAGGTATATGTATGTAGGTATATCCTAACTATTATAAATGTGAAAGTGAGTTTTTTTATTTGTTAGTTTGGTACGCCTTCACGCGTCAACTACTCAACGGATCATCATGAAATTTGGCATGCAGATAGCCTATGGTATGGAGAAGGACATTTATATTATATATATATTATTTTTTATCCCGGAAACGCCGGTGAAACCGCGGAGGACAGCTAGTAAAGGTATAATTTATAATAATATGGGTATAAGGGATCTTCCGTATAATTCGGAGCAACCCTACTGGGACAGAAGATCGCAACCAAATAACATTATTTATTGTGGTGTTTTGTTCCTACGGTGAATAATGCCAGAACCCATGACTGCGTTCTGCAGTGCAGTGCAGTACCCGGGACCAAACAAGTACCCGATGACACTAGTACAAAAAATACTCACTTGAAACCTTTCATCGTTGGTGTATGTGAACTTCCCAGAACTCAGTATGTGCCAATCTCTTTTTCTGATCCATGAGACTTGCTGTAAAATAAAAATAAACTGTTACTAAAATGAATTAAATTTAGGTTTAATTTGCTTTGAAAATATGTTTGGAGAAAGTGTGTTAATATTTACTCTGCCAATTCAAATAGTATTCTAATATGTATTCTATTGTTGTTATTATAAAGTGCCTTTATGAGAGTTCTGTTTGAACTCTCATAAAGGCACTTTAGTTAATTAATTTTAACATTGACAGGTCATAAGCTCTTGACTCAGAAGCACTTTTCTTTTAATCTTTTCAACTCGTAAGCTATTAAGTTTATCACTTTTTAATAGTAACGAGTTAATTACACATCTCTGATTAATAGCTATTGTCTATATTACTAATATCATAAAGTGGTTAAATTTGTAAGTTAAAGTAAAAGCCATTTATTCAATTTAGGCCGTAGTAGGGTACTTATGAAGGTCAAAGCTACTGAAGTTACCACCAGT
Organism: Polyploca ridens; assembly: GCA_951394255.1. Lineage (NCBI taxonomy): Eukaryota > Metazoa > Arthropoda > Insecta > Lepidoptera > Drepanidae > Polyploca > Polyploca ridens. The sequence goes on from OX596261.1 coordinate 11,761,039, forward strand.
TCGTAAGTCGGCCTTCAACTGAGAAGAACAGGCAAGAAACTCAGCAAGTTTTGATGTAGGAGGTAATCTCAGGAATTACAGATCCGATTCTGAAAATACTTTCATTAATAGGAAGCTACATTATCTCCAAGTGTGATAAGATAAGTAAGATATTTTACTCCGGGAACGCGGGCAAAACCCCATGATCTATATTTCGTCACTGACCGGTTCATAGAGAATAATGAAGAAGCTGTAGATGGAGCACGTAATAGAAGAGTCTTTTGAATCTGGCCATGAAAATCCTTGTTTTCTTTTTTTCTATCTCGTTTTACAACTCTCATCAAAAAATTCAGAAGGCAGTGTTATTGTAAAGTGTTTTTTAACTGAGCAGTGGTATTCATAGAGACAGAAAATAAATGGAGCAACTGTACTAGAGTATGTGCCGTGAGCACGGGTATGTGCAACTCTACCTTGAAACTAGCTACGCGTTCATCGTTTGGACGATTAAATACATATTATGATGCCAATTTCTCGTATTTATCGATACTTTTGAACTCAAAATTATCGAAATTTGTTTGACAGTAAATCACTAGTGTATGATATGACGATATCTATGAATGCATCTATATGCTAACTACTTGTTAGTTGTTAATCACTATAATATTCATCCTCTATGATACATAATACTTACACCTCTCTCACTCAAATGTCCAACAAGGCAGTGCAGATAGGCAGTACCTCCTAGCTGAGCGGTGATATTACTGACTGAGTTGTTGGCTGCCACGTCAGGCGAGGGCTGGACTCCACCTCGCCAGCCTCTAGCTCTTGATGTGCCGTGATGCCCTGGAATACTATATATTTATACCAGAGCTTCACGAGGAGGCGCTGTGCTGGTAGTGTATGGCGACCAGCGGGGCAGTACCAAATGATTCTGCGTTTTGTGCTTTCAGCTGTTGGCACAGCAAGTCCTCTCAAACCTTAAAGAAGGGTGTAAAGAGATGTGTACAGGATTGGATACACCTAGTATTGCAAGCGTCTATTGGCCGAGGTAACCTCTTACCATCGAGAGGGCCATAAAGAGAGGTAGAGCATAGCGTTAATTCGCTCAAAGAGCAGCTCAACTGGGGAAGTACCTCAATCTTACAGAATACCGCAGCCAAATAACTTTAAGTAGTGATCCTCCACCAGATCTCATCAAAGAAGGTAATGCGTGAGTGATGCCCGTGTGTTCCAAGCGTCTATATGGCTACCGGCTAATGGCTTACCATCAGGCGGGCCGTATGCTTGTTTGCCGATTTTGTTGTATAAAAAACATAACTTTCAGAGAATAGAAGAGTTTCTGGTCTAGGAATCTTCTTCTATGATAGGATGAATAATATATCTTACGTATATCGCCGGTAGAGGAAGTGAATAGCGGCAGCATGCAGAACACAGCTGTGGCAAGCTGTATGCCCATCCCGCCAGCCAGTCGCCATCTCGTCTGCAACAAGTAATAACAAAATATTAAGGCTTCGAATGTTTATTTCTTAAAAAAGCGAATATTCAGGTATGAAAAATCACATAACCATATCGATAGGCAATTTCTATCACACATTGTAAGTGGGAAAGAGACCTGTAAAATATCAGTGCTAGAAAGAGAAAGTAGTATGAAGGCAATAGCTTTCTATTATGTAGAGACACGCTGTGAAAATATCTCTAGTTGTCACGAAAATAATCACTTTGATTAATAATTAAGGATTTCAATTCCATGTTTGAAATTTCACCTTAAGATTGGCTTATGTGCTTACCACCTTCGGCCACATCATCAGTAACCATGTTGAAATGTAGTCAAACACAGGGTTACAATACCCAATTAACGAAAAAAATCTCCGTAAAAGATATTGTTCGCTTATTGCTCGATAGGGTGTACATATCTATACCTATCCAATATCGATATCGTCTGTGAGCACCTTATAGGCCTAGAGCTCGTTTCCCGGACTTTATTGATGCATGACATTGGATTCTTGTGATAACCGATGGTAAATCTTTTTTAGGTAACAAGATTATGTAACTTTCAAATTGAGCTCGAAAAACTCTCATATATTTTAAAGATTCGTTATAATAACTTGAGACGTATATTAGAACTGTAAGGGACGTCGATATATCATAAAATCTACTATAAAATATTTGAAAAATTTATAAGAACAACGTTTACTGTAAGAAACTCAGAGACGGAAAGTCGACACCGATTCTAAGTATAGCGCCACTGAAAGTCCATTCCAAATTGATAGAAAAAAATTTAGTCCCTCCAAATCAGTAAGCAAATACGGAGCCAAGTGTAATATAACGAAGAAGCAACAACAGAATTCCCGGGGCGATGTCTTTAACTAACTCCAAAATCAGTTTCCGCCCCATTTATTGTTACCAATCAGTTGTTAAGGCCAGGGACGAACTTTGCCCGCATGCGGCGTTAACAGTTGCCACTTGGCGCCAGGTCACCTCATGCATAATGCACAGTTGATGTCTTTCTTCGAATTTATTAATTAAATTAAATTCGAGCACTGTTTAAGAATTCAGCTTAAGAGTGCGTATAAAGCAAAATAACAATCTTAGAATTGAAATTTACCCAAGTAAATAGTATTTAAATGAAAAAATATTTTTACATGGGTATTTCCATTATATACGCGACGGTTCTATCTAAACAAAAACATAATGGAATGAAAATTCCTCGATAGAAAAAAATCACAAAGATACCTCTAATAATAATGAATTTTCGTTTTTATTCGTTCATGGTGTATCTAATTAAGACAAAAATTCGATAAATAATATCACTTACATATCACTTAGGGCTGCTACTAACGATTTTTTAAAATATTCTATACTTTACGAGTTATTTAGATAAGAAGCGCTAAGCTCATTTTTGTTCCGCGAAACACGCTATCTCCATCTCATGCCACGCGAAGATTGGACATAAGTTTGGTTTATCTGACATTGCCATATTTTTCTGGCTTTGTACGCACTCTTAATGAACTCGGTTATGTTTATTCAGCTGAATTTCTTTTTAAACTGTTTTTTGATAGGACACATAATTATTAAGCTGCGGACTTATTAGGCAGAAAGTTTGCGGCAAACTATTTGCCTAATGAGTGCGCAGCCTTTTTCAGATATTATTAATAGTCTGTTGATTATATACGTCGTGAGAAGCAATTCAGACTGGTATGGTCTGTGAATTCAACATAATGGCAACACGAAAACTCCTTGTAAAATTATATGAACTAAAACAGTCTTCATAGCGTTATTAGTTTATAGCATTAAAATACAGGTAGAGAGTCATTATTTCTGTTTTAACGATACAGAAAAAATACGCTATAAAACATTATATTGCAAACTTTAAGTGGCAATTTTTTTCATAGCTTGGTTTGCCTATGTTGCACCCAATCCCAATGCGGCCCTGTTTTCAGGACTATGCGAACAAATCACAACTTTGATGAGTTCCCTTTGCTCTTTTCACGTCAATTTTCTTGTAAGATAGGAAAGAAAATATTTTTGCTTTCGGTTCATTGTAAGGCTATATTCTCGGCTGTTTACCTAAAGAGTATCTGTACATAAAGGGGCCCATAAAACGAAATTGTCTCCCGAAATTTTCTTGAGATAAGTATGTACTTTAATAAACGGTTAGATACAATCTCGTATGAGATACTTTAGGCTTAATTAAACATTACGATGTTGGAGCGAATGTTCATGATTGTATGACGATAAGTAGATTTTCTACAGTTGTTTTTTTGTAAATTTTACTCTTAGTAGATGTTAAAAAAATATATAATGGCTACTTCTCTAGTTAATATTTTAAATGCAAAAGTGTATGTTGGTTTAAGTATCTCGAATTTGTCTGGTTTTTATTTATTTTTCTGTCAAAAATCCATGGTTTTCGCACAACAACCGAAGTTTCATCGCATCGGATGAATAGTACAGGACCACATACGTTACAGACAAATAAACACTGATTTACTACTATATAAGAATGTGAAAAAAACATAACAAGATAATAAAGTCAGGTTCTGCATTCAGTTTCCTCACGACAATAATCTCTCCTCATATATATCACTGATGTCTTATTTTCCTGAAGTCAAACGTAGTATTTTCCTCATTTCTCCATTCCTTAAGCAATAATATACGAGTACCTTTGTCAAAAACGCTCGCAACTTTTGTAGTCGACATATGATTTACTGAATATTACTTTTTATGGGCTTTAATATACATTTTTATTACATTTATTAAAGTAACGCTTAACCAATATCATCATGGCATGTGATAAAGTGGCGGAAGGTGATAAAAGCACAAATATTTATATATAGATGATCTCGCTGATAAATTAGTATCTAATTATTTGTACCTAGCTTCCACCCTGATCGGATCTTTGGTTTTTAAGGAATAAAAACAACACAGATGTAGAATATATTCTATCATTGGTACCAAATTTTATCTAAATTCGTTCAGTAGTTTATGCGTGAAAGAGTAATAAACATCCTCACAAACTTTCACGTTTATAGTAAGTAGGATTCCACCAAAAACATTTTCATGTAAAATGTTGCCAAGAAGAGACCATATGGTTCGCACTGTCAAAAAGTTATCAGATCTCATGTAGAGCCAAGCTTATAACTCTACACGCCCTAACTCTACAAGCCCTAACTTCACAAACTCTACACCATAGTCAAAATATGTGGTTTGGCCGTTTCGCTATCGTCACATGGGCGTAAGGTGAAAAATGTATTCACTGCTAATTATATATAGAGTTATAAGGTTGGCTCTACATGCGATCTTATAATTTTTCTTTTGTAAATACATGCCTACAATAAAAGACGAATTACACCTAGGCTAGGATGGGAATCGAACCCACGACTTGCAGCGTGATAGGTAGGTCTTACCAACAACGCCAACTGGCCCGTCAAATTTCTTCAAATATTTGTTTAATTACTCAGTACAAAATTATTTGTATCAACCATATTGAAGCTTATTTATTTAGCTACTTTTTAACAACCAAAAAGGTAAATTAAGTTGTATCGATTTAACTTCAGACGCGAGTGTTGTCTAGACTCTTCGTCTATGTAAACAACTTTACCTGAAATTTCGTTGTTTTGATTGTAAACTGTTTGAACTTCCCTGAAATGTTTTAACTTTCGCAAATAAGAGTTGAGCTTGGTATGTTTTTGTTTAAACACAATAAAAGTTTCCCCTGATTATATGCGATGAGGAAGCAAATAAGCTTGTTATATACTGATTTTGTAAATAGCTTTAGCTTCATGGTTTTGTCTACGTTAAATTGGGAATAAACCACTGGTCTAAAACTACTTTCTTCGACAAATAAATATTATGCAATTTTTTATACATACTAAGAAGTTGGTAAACAAGCGTACGGTCTATCTGGATATATGAATAATGTTATACCGGTTTCGGATACGGTTACGGATATGACATTATTTCGGATATCCGATTGTTTCAATTACGGATATTAGTTTTTTTGAAAAGCGTGCCGGCTCGGCCGGGCAATAACTTTATTTAATTGTTTATGTTTATATACCATATTTAATTGTTTATATACCAAACAACTTTTCAGCTCGTCACATATATAATAATAAGTCAACTCCCGGTTAAAGTTGATCAATGACTTTTGCTTAAAGTTATGTAGGGGTGAATACTATTAAAATACTTCGTATTTGTACCTACTTACTATCTATGTATAAAAATCAATATTTATCTTTTTTTCTGTATGTAACGTGCGTTTATATACTCATCCGGTTGTGATGATACCTTGGAAATAAGTTGTGAGAATGCAGGGGAAAAAAATAACAGGGAAATAGTTATAAACAAACTGTTTATATTATTGTTTGTTGGAACTGTTTATAAATATTAAATTATCCATTAAAATAGGTCATTGTGTTCTTCGACTGACCACTGTATAGATATATATTTCATATAATAGCCAAACTGAATGATTAAACACGCTTTGATCGTTCGCCCGCGATCAGGTGTGAAAACCATTGGCTCTGTTATACCGCTATTTAGTGTTAGTACATAATATAGTGTTGTTTTTGCTATGTATGATACTATGATTGGTTTGGTACAGACCAAAGGTTTTGTATGTACAAGATTAACAGAGACAGATCAAAATGCGATAAAATAGTATTTGTGATTTCTATGTGTAAAAAAAGATATAGATATGTTCATATCCAGTTGTGAAAAATAATTTTGGAGCCGATTAATCACAATATTTTTAACCGACTTCAAAAAAAGAGGTTTCTGAATTCGACCGTATGTTTTTTTTTTTAGTAAAATATTGTTGAAAACATCCCAAGGAAAAAATACGTAGGTATTTTTACCTGTGAAACGTATAATCTTGTGGTTTATTTCTTTCCATGCATGTCGTTTTATTTGCACGATCGTAATTATTTTAATTAAAATGTGAAATCACACCAAGACTTTGGTGTGATTTGACGCTATGGCCTCGTTTTTGTTTTTACTTACTTCGTTGTATGCATCTATTTCCCTCTCGTAAAGTGTTCATACAATATTGTGATGTCTATTTTCCATACTTCGTTGGTATTTTAAGCGAAAAAATCTATGGATAAAGTCTATGGTAAAACTATATTTGATGCGGAGATTATGAAACTATTCTAATTTAGAACACAAAATCTATATTATTTATACGTGAAGAGAAAGCTTTGTAACGGGGCTAGCTATAAAGTTTTTAAGCATATTGCGCGTACGGAGATGTGTGAGATTTTGTGTAGTTAAAGTTTAAACGGAGAAGGATATGAAATAATTTATTCAAACTTAAAAAAAAATTGTTATCGACGAATTTCGAATACATAGAATGGAAATGTAACAAATAAATCTTGCATTTTATTGTATTACCTACGTCAGTTTAAACGCTTATGAGACGTAATTTTGTGAATTGCACATGAGGCATATGGCAATAAGCTTTGGCCGTATGTCTATTTGCCGACTTAGTGGTATAAAAAAGTATCTCCTAAAACTCCTACTAAACTCTGCAGAGAGTTGAAATATAGACGTCAGCTAATATCGAAAAAAAAAACTGAAAAAAAGGCATAAAATACGTTCTAAACTCAAATGAAACGGTTAAAATCTAGCTACATACATACATTACCACGTCACGAGGTAGCGTGTATTTAATCTATTTCAGCTTAAGCAGGTTATAATACGATTTGATTTAATGCAACGAGCGGCTGAAATCGTAGGCCATTTTGAGCCAATAAATTATATGGCTACGACGACTACTGCCCCGCGGTCGCTGAAAACCTGTAATTTGTTTCAATGATTTTCTATTTTGTGCCATTATTAATTGAGATATAATATGCTGTATGGAAATGTGATTGTAAATGAAGCCATGAACATTATATAACAATAACTAGATACATAAATAGCGTCACAATTATAAGTTATGTTTCTATACATATAAGACTAGCCTTCGCCCTGCGGTTTTACCCGAAATTCAGAGGGAAAAAATATTATTTAAAAAATGTAACCTTGCTGAGTTTTTTGCCTGTTCTTTACAGCTGAAGGCAGACTTCCGAACTAGGGGTCACTTAAGTAGCGTTGACCTTCATAAGTGCCCTAATATGGCCTAAATCGAATAAATGGCTTTGACGTTGATTTATTCTAGGTTATGATCTTTCTGTAGAAGTAGTCTAATCTCATCATATCAAGCAACTATTGTTCTAAAACTTTTGTTTTTCATAGTAACACAAAAGATTATAAAACGATAATAATAAACATTATAAATAATATGTTCGAATAATTTCGTATAGGGGCGGAGTATAACTGAGATATGTTATGAATTTTTTGCCCGGCTGAGCCGAAGCACTAGCCGTATGCTTTCCTAAAAAACTAATATCCGTAACTGTAACTATCAGAAACTATCGGATATCCGTAACCGGTATAATATTATTCATATATCCGTATCCATATCCATATCCGAAATTATATATCCATAACATCCCTGACTAACTAACTTAAGCCACTTTAGTCAAAATAACAGAAAATAAAACTTAAAATCATCATGTTAAATTGATTAAAACATAATTTCGTAACTCAATTGCTCGGCTCGATACATCGAATGTATTATACAGGAAAAAAAAATCGCACTTCAACTCGAAACAAGCTTTGATAAAAATGTGATATATATTTCTCAATAAATTGGAGCGTAGTATTTTCACGATGTTAACATGACCTTTTTTCAGTGCTCAGTGCAAAATTTTAAAGAGGCTATCTCGTAAATGTTGGCTTCGTCAATGCAATTATAATAAAAAAAGAGGTAAATATCGCACTTGCGCGCGCTAATTGTTGCAGCCAAATTCAGACAATTGTCATATATTGGCTTAGCGGCTACATATAGCTATCTCTTTCTGTACTATACGTTTATTATCTATCGTATTCACTTTATTTAACAATAAACTGAACGCCGCTCAGTATGAAGGTAGCTTATCTTTATTACAATATCATTGGCCTTTGTATAAAATTCTGAACGGTGTACAACTAAATCCAGGCCTACTACCTATTAAAAGCCTGGATTACGACGTGAGTTTGGAAATTATTTATCAGTTTAGTTTAAGGGTTGTTTAGGGCTTGATATAAAATTAATAGTTTGGGAAAAGTTTCTTACTTAACGACCATTTTATATTTTAGTTTTGGTAAGCCTGTCATTGTTTTTTTTGGAGTAAATCACTGAAAATCTGAAATTGTACTATAAGGTTGAGCCAAGGAAACACTATGGTAGTGTGTTTTTAATATAATAGGTTTAAATAAAGGTATCTTATCTTCAGTATGTTCAACAGAAAAATTGATAATTCGAATCTGTTTCTTTTTTTAGTAAGGCTCAAGTTTAGATTATCTACAGCTACTTCAACCACTCACTTAAGCCGGCTTTTCACTATGGGATATAATATAAATTACATCTTGAGTTATAATATTTTATCGCTCGTCATACATTTTTGTATATTACATCCCAAACTATAAATATTTTTTGACACATTGTATGACGTCAAAGGTGTTTTTTTTCCCTCGGATTATTTTTATAATATTATTTTTTGATTACTAATGACCTATACATTCATCCCTCAAGAGGAAGTTCACTAATTTATTAGGACCTTATAATTATTATATCCCATAGTGAATGCCGGTTTTAGGTACTAGGTACTGGCAGGTGAAATTACCGTCGAATTGCAAGCATATATCTCTAGCCCGTAATTACAGGCCATGAATCAGCGAGGTTGCTGCAATTGAATTTAAATACTAGACCTATGCCACAGGGCTTATTTTGAATTAATCTATTTTTGATGTTTTGCTTCTCGTTCTAAAATGGCTGCAGAAAACAATAACAGCATAGACATTTTCCATTGCTTTATAGCGTGCGAAGCGTCGCTAGCTCATTGGAGTGAGGGTTTACAAAAATCTAATTCCCTTATCGGAAGGGTTCTCAACTAAGCTCTCCGTACGTGCTTGTCCAAAACTTATTTATTCCTTTGACTCTGAGACAGTTTTTCCCTTGACTGATTTTTGGGGCAACATTAATTCGAGCCACGTTTGGAACAAGCAGTAGGAGAGGCTCTTTAAAGGCTCTTTCGAAACTAACATTAAGGTGGCATTTAGTTGTTTCTTTTTTAGCCGTTTTTTTTCGTGAAATAGAGTGGTTGGCAGTTTCCTTTATTTATAGCTCTGCTGTTTTATTTCTCGAGTTGGGCAAGAACTTTTTTATATAAAATTGTTTCGCGTATTTTACGCTGACCGCTAGACTTTTCACAAAAAATCCAACGTTTATTTTATTCTAACATTGTAAATTAAAAGCACTTTTATTCGAATTGCGGTTAGTCCAAGAGCTATTTTTATTGTGTGTATAAAATAACAAAAATCACGGTTACATTTTATATTTTTTTCAGGACAATATTTTTTTCCGTCATCATCAAATATTTAAAATTTTATAGGTACACACATTCGATAAAAAATTCAACCTGGCAACCCTTTTCTATATTGAAGGTAATGAATACACATCCGACGGTGAGGGCCTTAATAAAAATTTAATTAATTCTCCCCTCCATTATATACCCACCTCTACCTTTAAATAATAGGTATTTAAGGTCAATAGGCCCCGAGCTTCGACGATCAAAGACTTTTCCACCTTTGTTGTCACAGATTGCCTATCAAATAGGCCTTTATGGGTGTTTTTATTGGCTGCATTTAGGTTTATAGCCTTTTAATTGAGGAAATTATTTCAAATTTGAATATTATTGGGTAATCAACATTATTATACGTTTTTCTATAATCTCAAACCGATTTGATTACGCCATAAGATTATTTTAAAAACCGTGTGGTTTTAATTTTGTATTAGGTTACAAATTAAAATATCGTTGCATTTGTAATTATTCCTACATTGAAGTACCCATTACGTTAGCTTTTTGTATAAATTATTTATTAATCGCGTAATTATATAGTTTTACAAAGCAAGTAAACAAAAGAAGATATTTTATAGAACTGCCTCTCAAGTGCAGCTGTCGGAGCACACCGGTAGGTGCTTGGTGACAGATTTTCAACTAAAGGGTACTACAAAGTTTACCATCGTGCTATGGTTTCCTCGTGATGTTTTACTTCACCGAAAGCAGAGCTTATTGTAGGATTTGAACCCAGGACCTCAGCATTCGACGTATAAAAAAACTGAGCTATAAAAAAAAGATTCTCTAAAAAGGGTAAGTCGGAAAATAGCCCTGACATCTTTAAAATTACGGAGCGGAGATGTGGGCACTCGCGCATGGACTGGTCCAAATATTTAAAGTAGTACGACTCATTTTTGGACCACTCTTTTCATAGCTTGTTGAGTGCAGCAATTTATGAAATGAGATGCTCGGGACATACCAATTTGTCCTGCAACTGTACTTGAACTCACCACCTTGGCTTTGTGCGATTACCACCTTTGGCCACATTATGGCTTATAATAGTGTGGAATATTATGGTGTGTATCCTAACTTCCTATTATTATAAATGCGAAAGTGAGTTTGTTTGTTTTGTTTGTTACGCCTTCACGCCTCAACTACTCAACGGATCATCATGAAATTTGGCACGCAGATAGCCTATCGTATGTAGAAGGACATAGGCTTTTTATCCCGGGAACGCGGGTGAAACCGCGGAAGACAGCTAGTTTTTTATTTTTTAAAATAGTAATTGGTGCAATTTATAGTATGGGTTCTGGTGAATCATTGAAGGAATTATTTAAGGAAATAAATGTCACTTTACCTTCACTTTACATTTATGAAAATATAATGTTTAGATACGTTTATAAAACAAATGGAGGTCCACAATATTAATACAAGACAAAAAGACAAATTAGTTGTTCCGTATTTTATTAGCCAATGTTCAAAAGATGTTTCTTGGAAATAGAGTACGATTAATAACTAAATCCCACCTTCGATAACCAAATGACTGATTTCAAATTCAAATAGCATATAAAGAAAGTCATGAAAGCACGAGCTTATCACAAGGTAGCCCATTATATTGAAGATACAGAAGTCTGGAAGTAGCCGCACTCTGCACATGTGCATATTGTACATAATTGGACCGTTTTACAAAAAACTTAAACCGACTTCAAAGTACACTAAGAAGTAATAAAATCCTGATCTGATGACAATGGGACCAAACGGGAAGTGTACCCTTTCAAATAAAAAAAGAATTTTCCAAATCGGTTAATAAATGACGGAGTTATGAGGTAAAAAAAAAATACATTCGAATTGAGAACCTCCTCCTTTTTTTTAAGTCGGTTAAAAAGCCAGTAGATTACCTACATAATTATGAACTAGTTTAGGTTATTATTTATTTTGTAAGTTGTTGGTTTTCTTTTTTGATTGCGTATTTTGTAAAATTAAAAAAAAATGGAAAAAATAGCCACTATAATCAATTGTCCAAACAATAATAAAAAAATGTAACCTTACTAAATTTCTTGCCAGTTCTTCTCAGTTGAAGGCCGACTTACGAACTGGTGGTAACATCAGTAGCTTTGACCTTCATAAGTGCCTATAGCATTAATCATAGAAACAAACGACCATTCGCCACCGAAATACGAATCAACCACGCATTTTAGTCCACCACTGAGGCCAGTATTTACCTGCAATCACGTTGGCCTACAATTGATCAATCCACAAACCAACACGTCTGCAGGCCTACAGTCCAAACGTTGTTTGTCTTAGTAAATTGCTTTTAAACGTCTCCACGATTACTGCGGACATTCGGTCAGTAATTGCATTGGCGATGAATACGTATTACGTAATTGGTTGCAATCAGTTTCTTTATAGATATATTCATTGTCTATATACAGGCCTATTTTCAGCAGTGGACATCCCTAGGCTGAAATGATGATGATGATATTAATTCATTGTTACTATAAAGAAGTCCACTGGTGACTAAAATTAAAGACCCGTTTCACAGATTTCCACAATGACCGGTCTGGGCTACTTGTATTAATTAAATTATTAAGCAATTTTTACTAGGCTCCTAGCGTATTTGACTACTACATGCTTTCCAGTAGGTAAATACTTGGTTGCTCAAGACAATTTCTTTCCCACAGGCTTTTCACTGGATATTTATTTATTTATAAGGACAGCCAATAAAACATACACTAAAGAAAAGAATACAATGTTCACAAACAATACTTAAAGCTAAGTGCTGTTTTAAATATAGGCTATCACAACATGTTAAAGACATTTAAATATAATAAACATTTTTAATATTAAAGATTTTATAACAGAAAAATGACTTAAACACTACTATATAGACGGATATGGCCTCTTTCAATCGCCACGTTAGCCACATAAATAATTGCAAATATTCCAATGTCAAAAATAGTTCCATTTTCAATGAAGCTCTGTGTGCAACTCCGGCTGTCATAAATAAAGTTGCCATTTTCATCCATATTCGAATAGAAACTGATTGCAACTAAAACTAGAGTCTAACAACCGGAATGTACGGCAACGTGTTAAATTATGTAGGGTACGACGGCTTCTATAGTAGGGTAGGGACCAGCGGGTCAAGTGTAGCGTAGTGGGGGTTGACTTAGTAACGTTGCTTTGGCTTGTTTTTCTTATATGACGGTCAAAGCTAATGGTGAAAAGAAGTTTTTGATTGAAAGAGATCTTAGTTCTATAATTTTTTAATTATTCATTAAGCTACCTTCCTTATAACAACTAGCTGTCCCCCGCGGTTTCACCCGCGTACCCGGGATAAAAAGTAGCATATGTTCTTTTCCATACCATAGGCTATCTGCATGCCTAATTTCATGATGATCCATTGAGAAGTTGAGGCGTGAAGGCGTAACAAACAAACAAACAATCTCACTTTCGCATTTATAATAGTTATTATAGGATATAACAAATGTTAATACCACAATAACAAACACGGTTGGTGGTATGTGGTACCGAAGACTACAGACTCACGCGTTAGCGAGATTCCCTCCCCCTCTTCGCCGATGAGCTCTAGTGATCTTGATCACTCGCAATAATTTCGGTATTATACAAAATTGCCATTCCAAATAAAAATCTTTAGTCTATTGTTCCGACCTCGTCGAATTTTACTATTCAAATGAAAAGTAAAGAATTATATGCTTTTAAAAACTCATAATTTTGCTACGTTCTGAAAATAATATCGCAGCGGTATGCTTGTTATTGTTTATTGGAAATTGTATTAAATTTTCCTTTTGAATTTATCCTCGACAAATGGAATAATACAATTATTATCAATTACGGACAAATACTCAGATATCATACTGATTGGTATTATTTTGTTTACAGCGTTGTTGTATAAAAGCCAATTTCGGTCTGACCACTAAAATTAAGCGAATCGTTTACGGTTTTAAATGAAGTCTGGCCAAATACCGGAATTTATCGGAAATGAGCCGGTAGGATAAAGTTTTGTGCAGACGAAGCGGTTCACAAATGAAACTGTAGAGGATTTTGAAATGAAAATTTTCACTGAGACTTTAGCTTATACTTGCTTGACTTAGAATAGCATTTGCATAGAAAATGGCCGTCTTTTAAAATTTCCGTCACAAAAATAGTTATGCGGTCCGGTTTCAACAACACTGATGGCTCAAATTCGTAGGTAAATTATACATCAAAATAAGGTCGGTACCCTCGGTGCGCGAGTCGGACTCAGACTCATTCTTTTACTTGGCTGGCTTTGTTTTATATTGTTTTAAGAACTATAAGTTTTTCTCTTATGAAAACATTGAAAATTTCACTCACATCAGCAACTCACACAAATGCGGTGCTTATAGAAAACAAATAAAAATATAATTAAACCTTTTTTTTATACGACTATGTCAGTAAACAAGCATACTGCCCGCCTGATGGTAAGCGAAGTATCGCTCATGCGTTACCGTTACCGACCTTTTCCCCTCCCCAATGAGCTCTACTCACGCGCAGGAATACAACTTTACACAACATAAAGTTATTTGGCTGCGGTATTCTGTAAGGTGGAGGTACTTCCCCAGCCGAGCTGCTCTTTGAGCGAATAAACGCTTCGCTCTACCTCTCTAAAAACCAACTAAGTAAGTAAGTAAGTATACTAGATCTGACTTCAAAAAACATTTTACAGAAAAAATCGTATCACTTCACTTTTTCAATTGACGTAACAAAACCTCAACAATGTCGTAGCGACATCAACGATTAAACTGTGTTTTTATTATTATAATATCAAATGAGCGATTGAAATACGATCCCATACACAAATCATTGAGGCGTATACACTTTTGAAAGTTTTTCATACATGTCGCTGCGTTCACATGAGACATTCACGTGTGCGCAACCCTTAAGCCTACAACCGCAGAGGTAATTAAAAAAAGCCGCTTCGTTTGTTTCCCCCTAACCATTGCCGTAACTTTAACTCCAGACGCTGTATTAATGTGCAATTTAACTTTTGGAATCGCTCGGAGCTACTGTGTTGAATTTACGATTTCATTATAATATATTTTTAATGTATCTCTTTGCTGTATGCGATATTTTTTTCTTAAATTACTTGTTTGGGCTTAAAAAACAATGGTATTATTACGCAGAAATACATACATACATATCCTGGGACATTCCTCACACACGGTCATCTGTTCCCAAACTAAGCAGAGCTTGTACTATGGAAACCAGATAACTGATATAATACATATACTACTTTTTGTTTGTACATACATAACTACACCCAGACTCAGGACATGCAGACATGTTCATGCACACAAATGCATGTTCTGTGTGGGAATCGAACCCACGACCTGCGGCCAACTGCGCCAACTGGCCCGTCAAATGTATGTAAAGGACTATGTACTATAAGGTTAGAAAACACAGTCCTCGTACTATGAGAGGGGTTGATTCCAGACAATAGGTCGTTGAGTTCCTCACAGTTTGGGATCAAGTTCCCTTAAAAGGTTAAGAACTAAAGAAGATAACTACCCTTTAGAATTATCATAAAATTAAGTAGCAGGCATAATTATGTTATTTTCACTTCTTCTTCTTTCACAAATAGGAAGAATGAATTAATGAATGAAATATTCTTTATTGTATACACTGACATTAGTACAAACATTAGTAATAACAAAAGATTTACACATTTTGGAAGTGATACAATGTAAGCGGCCTTATCGCTTAAGCGATCTCTTCCAGGCAACCTTTGGGTACAGGAAATAATTCTAAAGGTGGCAGGTTGAGCATCTACCTACAAATAATACAATATATACGAAAAAGTGGCAAACAAGCATACGGCCCGCCTGATGTTAAGAGGCCGTATGCCGAATTTTGCCGATTTCGCTGATTTACGTGATTTAACAATCGTGATTTTACAGTTAAAATACTGTATTTCTACAAGTTTAAATTCACAACCTAAAATATCATTTTAATTATGATTTAATGAATGAGCTACCTTTTTATTTTCATTATTTTATTTTATGCGAGATTTAGGTTGTTTTAAAAGATTTTTTATTGTCAAACTATTGAACTTAAAAATTTTTTTTTTCAGGAAATGGATTGTTTATTAACTGAAGTTTATTTATGTTGTTATAATTTTAATGAACGAGAGTTCTAAGTAGCCGAAATCGATAGCGATTCTTCGCCCATTTTCTCAAAAAAATTACTAAGTTAATAATTTTTTTGCTCAAAATTATTATATTAAAGTGGTAAAAAGTGCTCCGTTTATTTTATAGATGACTTTCATAACAATAAACTGTATTTTTTTCATACTGTTTAGACGGCAAAACTATTCGTAAATATGTGATATTCTAAACCTCTTATAGCAAAAATTCAAAAACAGCCGCCTGTTTGCGGTCGATTAATCAAAATTAAATAATAAAATTAAAAAAGTAGCTCGTTTATTAGATAATAATTGAAATGATCTTTCATGTTCTGTATTAAAACTTATAGAAATACAGTATTTTAACAGTTAAATCACGTCTGTAAAATCACGTAAATCAGCGAAATCGGCAAAATTTAGCATACAGCCTCTTAAGCGGTTACCGTAGCCTATGGACGCTTGCAACACCAGGGGTATCACTTGTGCGTTGCCGACCCTGCAGAAATCTCTTCACACCCTTTTTGAAGAACCCCATCCTGTACTCCATTGGGAAAACCACGGCGGGAAGCTCATTCTACAGTCCAAGCGTCCGCGGAAGAAAACTCCTTTTAGCCCGCACAGTTCGAAACAATTCTGGTTTCAGTGTATGGATGGACTCCCCGTCGATGGCGAGAGTTGCGATGGTGGAAGGTAGCCGTAGGCATCAAGTCGAACAATTCCTTAGAACACTCTCCGTTGTACAAGCGGTAGAATAATAATCTAAGGTTGATTGTAAGTTTTAAGCATTCCTTCGTTAATCTTCGGGGCCATACTTTCTTTTCTGTGCGAACGAATATTCACGACGCGCCTTATCAGTTGGGTACTACTGTAAGGCGTTCCAAAGAAGCTACATTATCCCCGAGTGTTATAGGCTACTTTTTATCCCGGGAACGCGGGTGAAACCGCAGGGGATAGCTAGTCATCTATAATAACAGAAAGGCATTTTATTTTTGCAAATTCAATGTTGTTAATTACACCCAAACTCAGTTCAGGACATGCAGACTTGTTCAGGATCACATATGCATGCCTTGGGTGGGAATCGAACACACGACCTGTGGGATCGTCAACATCCAAATTTAATGGGGTTGGAATGGTTTAGGCTCAACTATATTACCTTAGTAAATTAAGTAGGTAGGTACTTAATTAAGCAGTTTATTAAAAACAGCGTCATATTTCTCCTAAATGATTTGATTAAGCCAAGTCTGTAGTAGTTATAGTAATCTATTTATGCGCTTCCAAAGCACTTATGTGCTAATTACCATGATAGAGCTATCTACAATTAATTACATTATCATTGAGCCGATGTGCGCAGTCTAATAATTAATAATGGTCTCATAATGAATGAAAAGAATTTTAGTACAAAAACTGTCAAAACTGACAACTAAAAGATCATTGTGGCACGATTGTAGTTTCAGTGGAAAATCGTCGGAAAGCTATTATGACGCCGTTATAACGCTATTGTGTTAGTAGACTACCAAAAATGTTTCAATTATGACACCACTGATAGTTCATTGGAACACAATTGTAATAGCTAATACTGACGGGCCAGTTGGCGCAGTTGGTTAAGGTTCACCTTACGCGCCGCAGGTCGTGGATTCGATTCCCACACAGGACATGCATTTGTGTGCATGAACATGTCTGTATGTCCTGAGTCTGGGTGTAATTATGTATATTAAGTAGGTATTTACAAAAAAAGTAGTATATGTATTATATCAGTTATCTGGTTTCCATAGAACAAGCTCTGCTTAGTTTGGAATCAGATGACCGTGTGTGAGGAATGTCCCAGGATATTTATTTATATTTATATTTAATAGCAGACTTCGGCCCCTGGGTAGCTTACCAACAATCCCAACCACCTCCTTCATTATACTATAATAACGACTAAAAGAATATGCATTCCCAATAATTCCCAATAGTTTTTCATTAATTAACATAATAAATTGTCTGTCTCGTACTAGCTCCATTGAAATTCGTTTCGTATTCCAAGAAAAATAAGTTGGAGCCAATTGGCTCAGCGGCTTTGAGCATTAATAATGCTTTAACGGTCGAACGGCTCAGAATGTACCAACCCGTAGCATTCGAATTAATATTAACTGAATTCTCTCATTACAAATTTAAATTCGCCGGTATTGCTTTGTAGATTAAAACGTTTGAAATGTTCTTATTATTTGGTAAACGATTTGTTTATGTAATAGCTAAGTTCTGAAACGTTATGGTGCGTCCACGCTACGCGAAACGAGCACGAGCCAAGACTATTCGTTCGTTGCGCGCGATGTCAAGTGTGGAAGTAAAACGAACAACACAAACGTGATGTGAATCCCTATTCGTCAAAAAAACTGTCAATCGACCATTGAGCTATTATTACTACGTATAGAGAAGACGCCATACATCACAACCATGTTTCGTTCAAGCGAGGCCATCCGGCTACACTTGTTGTTATAGAATGATGAATGAAACGCGTAAGCGCCGTGAAAATCACGATGTTTGCCAGAAAAATACTCCTAAAAGCGTTCTGATAGCGCTACGTGTTTCTACTGTCTGATTAGACGACCAATTATTGATTCAGGACTATAGAGAAGTTTAGTTCACTCTAAAAAAAATAGGACATAACCTTTATTTATTTATTTATTAGGTCTGCCAACGTATATTACACTTCTTAAAGTAAATAAAATTATAAAAATAAACACTATCATAGTGTAAATACAATTAAAGGCAAACACAGCATGTTATGAAAACTAAACTAATTAGTGCGTGGTATGGAAAGCATAAAATGGCTCATTACAAAAAGAAAATTACTAAATAGATATAAACTTAAAAAGAACTTTGCTTATGATAGCTTCTCTAAATGCAATCGACGGAGCGCATTCGATCGCGAGAGGAATGCTCGTTCGAGGGTCGCAAGTGTGTGCCCGGTTTGTTTAGCCTGTACATACTATTACGAGTGACCGATTGTATGGGAAAAACGCATTTTCAAGTTTTTCAGACACTCCTATTATAAGTGTCTTTTCAGTATTTGGTAGTAATTAACTCAGCTTGAAACGATGAGTCCGAGGTTCAATACTCATGCTTTTTTTTTATTTGACGTTGATCAACCAATTTATCTTCAGAATATTCCCATATGATTTAAGATTGTTACGCTACGGAAAGATAGGCCCTTAATATTTAATGAAGAAATATTGACTGGATCAATGTATGTGTGGTACAATTTATAGGCGAATATAGTTTGTTTTATTCCAATTGCATTTATCTTCTTTCATTAGAAACGCGTATTGTTGGTGTAGTTTTGTCTACTGCATTCTGTCATGTTATATTCCTTAATTTGATCTTACCTTCTCCTCTATGGGCGCCGGCCGAAATGAAACCCAGGGAGTGCACCCCATTTTTAATTAATAAGTGCAATATCTACTAAAATAAATATATTTTACTACTAACCATGTACCTATTTTGTATAAGTATAAGTACTGTGCGTGCGAAAGGCATGGAAAAATAGAGCGAAACGGCTCTACCCGACTTACTTCTTAGATAGCTAAGGCGCAGCACGTCATTATGGTTAGGCTAGGTATCTAAATAAAATCCTATTTCATTTTCGAAGTAAACAATAAGAAAAGATTTCCAATTGGCACTCATGCACAGCGCCCATGACTACCTCTCTTTCCATGCCTAACTTCTCTTCTATAATGTTTCTAAGAGGTTTTATGTCAACAGTTTGAAAAGCAGGCAGGTATTCCATATGATGGTAAGGGGTCACCTGCATCTGTGGACATTTGTAATACCAGGGTCAATGTTGTCCCAACCCAAAAGAGCTATTTTCCGCCTCTTTTGAAGAACACATTTTATCGTTTTAGCTATAATTTATTAATGCTGTCATAAATTCTTATTTCGCGTTGAAAAAAATTCGTAACCGCTATAGCTTATTCCTTGCACCATCGCCAAGTACCATATCCTCAAGATAGTCCATTGATTGAACTTAATAAATGGATATCGGTTCGGCAAATACCTACGATAACACTCCGATATGTATGTACAAAGAAAAGGGATGAGGGAGGGATAATGAAATTGTCTACATTCATTATCTAGATTAAGTTGTTATTGTAAATAATAAAACAATATTTATATAACTGATAACGGAATATTACGTATTATCAGAAATGGAATGGGTTATAGTTTTTCCGTAATTTATGAGCAGATAATATAGCGTACCTAATTTTACATAAAATAAATTTAAATGTAGGTACATAATTTGAATTTGAATTCTTCAGAAATCTTTGAAATAAGTTATAATCTTAAATTACGGAGCGTACCACAACAAAAAGAACTGCAGAATATTTTTTACCTCCTCTTTACCTCAAACAATGTTCAAAACAAACGAACTATTATTTTTAGGCAATTTTCCTGCGGCCTTAATTTTCATCCCGGAAATACTGTTTTCCGTCCGCGGGAACTTAGCCATAATATTTTTCTTTCACAGAAAATAGAGGGTAGAAATCAAAGCGGGATTAGAGCCGTTTAGTTACAAAAATATCAGTTATATACAGGTGAATTTTTTTTTCAACCACTGAGGGCAACTGAACTACTGGTCTTAGAGAAAAACGCTGAAAGGAACTCCGAGCTGAATTTTGAAGAAAATAAAAATGCAATAAAAAAAGAAAAAAATAGTTTCTTCGTTTTTTTTTCAAACAAAAAATCTGCTTCTACGTCACAATACGAACAAATTTATGTATGACAATCTTGGTCACAAGTTACTAGAAGTTATCAAAATTGATCTCAAATTATTTTTCAGAATGCTAAAAGCTTAGAAAATATATATGTATAGAAAGAGTATCCCCATACTACATGACTTTTAAAAAGTGGCCAACTTTGCTACATCTTATCCTCGCGGTACGTCATTCTGCTTGTCATAGTGACGTTTATACCAGTTACCAGTTGTTGAAAAAAATTCAATAAAATGGGGAAAAATATATTACGGTGTCGATATCTTTTTAAACTCCGAAAATAAAAGTGGAATCGGGATAATACATGATAATAAGAATAAGATTAATGTCGCCGATATAAATTAATACTTATTATTTTTACTTTGATGTCAACGAACAGTAATTATTTGCGTTGACGTTTCAAATCAAGCAAATCAAGTCACATCGAGTCAAATCGAGTCAAATCAAATCAAATCGAGTCAAACCGAGTCCAATCGAGTCAAACAGGTTCAAACCGAGTCAAATCGAGTCAAACCGAGTGAATCGAGTCAATAAGTCAAATCGAGTCAAATCCAGTCAAATTGAGTCAACCCGAGTCAAATCGAGTCAATCCGAGTCAAACCAAGTCAAATCAAGCAAATCCAGTCAAACCGAGTGAAGTCATGTGAAATTGAGTCAAAACAAGCAAATCGAGTCAAATCAAGTCAAAATTTTTTTTTTTGGCTAGGTCCAGATATCTTCACTACGGCTTCTCCGAATGATGTCTATCCATTGGCTTCTTAAAATTGGATCATTTGGTAAAAAAAGTCTTATTATTTAAGTCAGTTATTACAAAATTAAAAAAAGGTTATTCGACACGCGTGAATGTAATATTATTGAAATTGCAACATATTCACAATTTAAAATAGTGTCCGCCATATTGAACTATTTAGTTATTGGTCCGATTGCTCTCAAAATTGATATTTGAGAGGCCTTTGTAACATAAACCATGACTCTTTTCTCGAAATTCAAAAAAGTGGCCGCCATGTTGAACTATTTAGTTATTGGTCCAATTGCTCTCAAAATTGATATTTGGGAGACTCTTGGACCAAATAACATGAATCTTTGCTGAAAATTCAAAAAAGTGTCCGCCATAAGACCCTTGGACGATGTAACATAATTTTTTGCTCAAAATTGAAAAAAGTGGCCGCCATACTGAATTACTGGTCTGATTGCTCTCTCAAATATGAATTTTGAAAGCAATCGGACCAATAACTAAATAGTTCAAAATGGCGGACACAATTTTTCAATTTTGAGCAAAGATTTATGTTATATGGTCCAAAACTGTCCCAAATATCAATTTTGAGAGCAATCGGACCAATAAGTAAATAGTTCAAAATGGCGGCCACTTTTTTTAATTTTTAGCATAGGTTCTCGTTATATGGTCCAAGGGTCTCTCAAATATCAATTTTGAGAGCAATCGGATCAGTAACTAAATAGTTCAATATGGCGACCATTTTTTTCAATTTTGAGTAAAAATTTATGTTATATGGTCCAAGGGTCTCTCAAATCTCAATTTTGAGAGCAATCGGACCAATAACTAAATAGTTCAATATGGCGGACACTTTTTTGAATTTTCAGCAAAGATTCATGTTATTTGGTCCAAGAGTCTCCCAAATATCAATTTTGAGAGCAATTGGACCAATAACTAAATAGTTCAACATGGCGGCCACTTTTTTGAATTTCGAGAAAAGAGTCATGGTTTATGTTACAAAGGCCTCTCAAATATCAATTTTGAGAGTAATCGGACCAATAACTAAATAGTTCAAAATGGCGGACACTTTTTTCAATTTTAAGCAAAGATTCATGTTATATGGTCCAAGAGTCTCCCAAATATCAATTTTGAGAGCAATCGGACCAATAACTAAATAGTTCAATATGGCGGACACTATTTTAAATTGTGAATATTTTGCAATTCCATTAATATTACATACACGCGTGTCGAATAACCTTATTTTTTTAATTTAGTAATATCCGATTTAAATAAAAATGTAATAAACAAAATGTGCATGGTACGCACATATACAAGTTTACATCGTACGCCTATGCAACGCGGCACTACGTAGTTCAAATGATTTTAAACAGATGGCTGTACAGTTTACTTGTATGAAGAAGTATTTTACAAAATGTTCCGGTGACCGCATCCATGGTTATATACATCACTGACTATGATGGAAAAACCGAAAACGACAAACACGTCAACTTAAAAAAAAATAGGTCCGCCATCTTGAAATTCAAAATGATATTCGTAATTAGCTCGAGGAAAATCTTAAATTAATACCCATTTTGATTTTTTCATTACTGAAGCGACTACTTATCTTACATGACATAATCGTCATTAGTATTTAAAAAAAAAAAACATTCGACTTTCGACTCAAAAATTCGACTTGTCCACCGTCGCTTTTGATTTATATCAGTATCTACATACTCGTATTTAACTATTGACTGATATTACCATGGGAGTTTTGAGTTCATAAACTGGCAGCACAGGCAACACATAAAAAAATGGTGCTTACTCAAAATATTTATTTTCGAAACATTTCAATGGCTTATATTGCAGAAACTAATAGGAAATATTGTTACTTACCGATGATAGGTGAGTTTTTTCGTTGGTCTAGATCGACCCATGTAGTTTTTATACACTTTTATCACACAAAACGACATTTTGAAACAATACAATTTTGGTGAATTTGGTTATGTCCCAGTGACGTCTCGACTGACACTGAAGACGGGAAAATGATTAAGCCCCTAACAGTTAGGGGCTTTTTTTATCTACGCGTAAACAGCTTCGTAGCTCCGTCTGGATATATCATTAGTCAAAGGCTAAAAGCTAATTCTTTATAACTAAACATAGTGAGGTCCCTGCGAAATTTGCTCCACCTCGTCAAACTTTACGTAGGTTAACCATGGTCAAGGAAAATATAAAATAATATTTTGGATAACTTCTAGCAATTTGAGAGCAAGATTGTCACACATAAATTTGTTCGTATTGTGACGTAGAATTTTGAAAAAAAAAAATTTTGAAAAATTTCCATATCTCCGAAAATACTAATTATTTTTTAATTAATTTTAATGGCATTTTTATTTTCTTTAAAATTCAGCTCGTGGTTCCTTTCAGCGTTTTTCTTTAAGAGCTGTTCAGAAGTTGCCCATACGGGCTAAAAAAAATCACCCTGTATATCATCAAGAGGGAAAAACAATATGCTCTGTGCTACTTTGTCTTAAATTCGCACGTTTTTTTACCTTTTTTCGACCCCTAAAGTTACTTTAACTTTAGATCCGTGTTTAGACCCTTTTTAATGATGTTAAGACTTTTCTGGCCTTGGAAGTATATAAGGTGTATGTGTGTAGTTCACATTATTATAACCTACTACATACATATTAGCTCACAACACGCTTGTGATGATCTTTCAGATCAGATCTTTCACTAGTTTATCTTCTTCTATTTTTTATTCAACTTAGCCATCAAGCATACGAGCCGCCCTGGTGGTAAGCGGTTACCGTAGCTCTATGGCCGCTTGCAACACACGAGGCATCACTCACGCGTTATCAACCCCTCTCCGATGAGCTCTGGCGAACTCACTTACCCGCAGAAATACATTAAGTTATTTGGCGCGCTATTCTGTAAGGTACAGGTACTTCCCCAGTCGAGCTGCTATTTTTTATTTTTACTGTGTATAGGTCTGTCTTTGACGACAATCTCACCATGGTAAGTGATGATGTGGCCGAAGGTGGTAAGCAAACAAAGCCTAGAAGGAACTGGCTCTCAAGTGCAGCTTTCGGAACACACCGTGTGTAGGTGCTTTACGACCGATTTTGAACTGGAGGGTGGAAGCCAGCCAGGCGGGTATGACAACCCTATACCGTATTATGGTTTCCTCACAATCACAGACATAAATCTAAATAGATAACGCAAGTCCCCCCATCCGTATGAAAACCAAGCGTGTCACTTTTTTGAACCTACCATAATGTCACAAGATTGATTTAGTCAGGCTGGCATTAGATTTTTAACGTGAAAATGAAGCTTCCTTAATTTGTGTTTTTACTAATTTTTGTTCTATGTTAGTTTATACAATAAAGAATATTTCATTCATTCATTCATTCTATCCTATTTGTCAGCTAAACACATCCCTCGCTTCGCCGGTGGACATGCAGCCTTAGCGAGTCCCCTGTTCGCGCGAAACAGTTTCAAAAGAAGAGTATTGCTCTCCCTTTTTGCACAGATTTTGACATGTATTTAGATATAAATCTGTGCTCATAATACTTTCCTTTACCGAAAGCTCAAGTTCATTATAGGATTCGAAGGTTAACCACTGAGCTATCATCGTCCCCTCACCTCGCCGAGATCTGCGTTCGATTGATTTTTTACGAGCTATTTTAACAAATTGCTCTCATTTGTACGTAAGACAATAAATGTTACGTGATTGCAAAAAGAGTCAAATTGCTGTAATTTCTCGTCACCGTTTAATCTTGCCTTTTATCGTATTGTTTTATATTTTTGGATAATTTTAAGAGTTGCTTCGATGAAAAAAGTTCATGAACTACATTTACATTGTTAGGCCTCTGGATTTAATTAAGGAACTCAAATCATCATAATTGGTTCGGTTATTCCGGTTGTATGTCACAGAAATTTTATTCGTAAACGGTAAGGTAAAAATGACACTGTAAGCGTCTATTCACATGTACGGTAAACACACAACAGCGCAGCGTTGCGTTCGCCGCGTGTCGTCGTCGCCACGTAGCGACAAAGTGAAGTCAAGCTGTGATTACGTGTGAATAGTGTCGCTACGGTTTTTTAAAAATCTTTATATTAAGAGTTTATTCGCTAGTGCGAATACGACACTCTGTAAACGTTAAAAAGAATATAGCAAGAATAATTAAATAAATTAATAAGATACAGCACTTCTATTCTTAAGGGTCATTTAAAAAAAACTTTAAATTATTAAAATAAATAAAAAACCCGACTGCGTAAAACAAAAATTAACAGAAAAGAGAAAAACAAGCTCTATAATCTATAGAATTTTGAATATAACTTGAGTGCTGTAAGATATTGGTAAGTAAGTAAGGTTCTCGTGTGGTTGTCAGACGTGTGAATAGAGCCTAAGGCCTATGTATAACCACAGATCATATAATACTACAGGTATAACGATTGTTGGATCCCACCAAAAACATTTTCATGTAAAATGTTGCCGCCAAGACATATGGCTCGTACTGTCAAAAAGTTATCAGATCTCACGTAGAGCCAAGCTTATAACTACATGCACTTACTCTATAAGCCCTAACTTCACAACCTCTACACACCGTAGTCAAAATTTGTGGCTTGGCCGTTTCAATACTACAAGAACTATTGAATAACAAAAAAAGCAATGAACAGTGAACACATTTTTCACCTGTGACGGTAGCGAAACGGCCAAGCCACAAATTTTGACTACGGTGTGTAGAGGTTGTGAAGTTAGGGCTTATAGAGTAAGTGCATGTTGTGCAGGGATTTCACTTCTTTTTTTTTTGTTTGAAATTTCCAAGTTTTATAATTTTTTTGTTGTTTGTGTACTAATACAAGCTTACATACCAAATTTCAGCTTTCTAGGACTTCAGGAAGTACCCTATGAGTTTTGATGATCATCAGTGAGTCAGTGACGAAATCGGGGTTTTTTAGATATCAATAAAATCTAAAGTATAAGAGCTATGTTACTGAAACTTAATATACTTAATAAGTTCACTATTGACATCATGTTCCGAGAATTTTGTTTATCTGGTATAATCCAAACCCAAGTTATGAGGGTTCAAAAAAACGACGAAGCGCTTCGAGAAAAGGTAGGTAGTGCCCTTTCGCTTTGCTTGGCTGTCTTGGCGGGGGGCACTCCCGTGCCCCCAGATGTAACCAAAACAAAGTTTTCAACTAAGATTAAGGTCAATCCCTTGTGGGGTATAGACAAAGAGATTTTAATGGACACAAGTGGCCATTTTGATAAAGCTGTAGTCATGAAAAATCCAATAAAATAATGTTCACTTAATTATTTTTCATTTAAGTAGATATACAATACAAAAGAGTCTCGAATGTGATCATAATTTCTTTTTTTTTTAAATAATATTTGTGTGTTATTTTGTGCGTTAATTTTATCGTAGCTCAGGCAATCACGTTTGTATATGCCGTCGAGGCGTCAACATAATCTCACTTCTCACTATAATCCTAACTATCCTAATCCTAACTAATATTATAAATGCGAAAGGAGGTCTGTGCTAAGCAGTGAGATATAATGAGCTGATAAACCTACATACATACTATGATGTTGAATATACAGGTTGTTGTTTTGGTCAGCGACGAGCGACTCAGGGTCGATAATACAACTGATACTGGTGCTAAAAAATATATAAAAAAATACTTTATTTTTTTTAAATAATAAAAATAATATTATTTTGAAAATCATGTAATAAGCTAAAATGTAGACGTAATACTCAACGGGAGTGCGAACGGGAGTAAAGGGGTGGGGCGATGGCGGCTTGCGCCTAGCTCTAGTCTGTGCACGTGCCTAGTAACCATACTTTGCGGTAATTTTATTTCAAATTGAATAAGGTATTTCTCAACATATTTACAGTATTTAATGGAATTAAGTCCATTTTTGGGGAATATATATTTTGTACTACCGCTCCTGGGTCGCTTGTCGCCGACCAAAACAACATCCTGTATATGCCGTCGACATGAAGCAAATATCCAGTGCTTCATGGCCATCGAGGAGTCAACATAATCTCACTATCTCACTTCTCACTATAATCCTAACTAGGATAGTAAGGTTAGGGAATCCTAACTAATATTATAAGTTCGAAAGGAGGTCTGTGCTCAGCAGTGAGACATTATGAGCTGATATACATACTCATATATGATATACATGTTGAATATATTTACAAGGAAAAATATGTTTAAAAAATCTCGATGACTTCAGAAAATAGATGAAATGTGGCTTTCCTTTCTGACTTATAACAATGTCAGAACGAACAATCTTTCAACGCAACACTAAAAATACAGAACAGCACTCTCAATATATTACCTTTTTTCTCAACAGAGTTTATACAATACGACAGGGTAAATATGATCTTTGTATGTTTTAGATATAACCGTATTTTATATCTCCGAACCCCGACCTTCCAGATTTAGACACACCATTAGCTTTACAAAGGCTATAAAATCCTAGACCTTTTTACGAAGATTTGTAAGGGGATTTCACGTCTTTATTGTAAACTAGATTTTTTCCTACGGCTTTTTTGCGAGTATTTTTATTCTAAGTCTATGTCAATAATATTATTTTGTTAAGTAACGTAATGTTTTTATTGTTAAATGAAATAGTGAATGAGTTTATCTATTTTTTCAACACACTTGCTCGTAAAGTGACATTTATTGCACCGTTTTTAGTATCTTAATGCAGCTTATTACGCACAAGTGCTTTTTACTTTACATTACCGCACAGTTTTATGATAGGTATAATCCCGATTATGTTAAGTTTGTACCTCAATGCAATTGATATGTGGGTAGACGAAGCATTCTTAATTTAAACGGGTACCTAAAACAGTTTGACAAGGAATCGAATCGCTGACAAAAAAAAAACTTGCGCGCCATATTTGTTGACGTTCTCATTGACTATTATCAAAAAATCTGCTTAAAAAAATACAAATCTGTTTTTTTCCTCACAAGTGTGTTCAAAAACGTCGTATGACACACGCGTGTGCATTGATCGTTACACTCTCGGCTTCCTTATCGCGTTCGCCTACGGCTCACGCCTCGTCTGTAATTACCATCTTTGCACACATGTATCATAATGTACTATTATTTCCCATAAAAATATCTGTCAAGCATCACTCAAAAACTAATGGACCGATCGCGATGTAATTTGGCATGTCGATAGCTATGGTATGTAGAAGGACGGACCGGGTAGAACCGCGGGAGACATCTAGTATATTAATCTTTTATTAATTTAATAAATAGGTCATGTTATATAATTTCCACAGCAGTGTGTCACAGGGGTCCTTCGGCATTTTTAATAATCCCTTGGCATTATTCTGCGGATCTTTTCACGAGCTTTAATGATTGATGATACGAAAAGTTATATTACAAAAGTGTCACGCCGGACGCTAACTTGATATCATATATTCTAGAATTCCGCAATGTTGTGGACAAAACCGTCGTAATGATAGATTAAGGCGGCCCTCTGTGGCCGGCGCAACTTCGACGCAAGCATAGTCTAAAAGCTTGTTGTTTCATTCAACGTAATGTTTGACTGCGAAAAAAGAGAGACAGCATCAGAGTCGTCGATTATCAGTCGGTAAATTCCGCTGATCACTCGCGCCCGCTTCGCTAGGTCGTCATTCATGATTTCGCATTCATAAAACTTGTTCCAGGAGTATACTTCTTGTGAAAAAATCTTACAAATTTGTGAAAAAACTGAATCTTTTGTAATAAAAAATACATTTGCAAGCCTGGTATCTAAATGTTTTCTTTACTTTTACAATTTATAGGTACATTAGATATGGCCAAAGTACAGGCAAAAACGCTGTTTTTCGGAGGCTTTGATTGAATTTGTTTCACACTTTTTTTTAAATTCGCCTAGATACACGGCTAGATATAGTGCACAAGATTCTAATTTGTTCAAAACATCTAACGAAAAATGTTTAACAACGCCATAATAAGTACAGAGGTTTTGTATGAAAAGTATGACGAATTGAGTTCTCTTAATATTTAATCCATTGGTTCTCGCGAGGGACGCGCGTCCTATACAATTGATGTCATTGTTATATTTTTAACCGCGAGCCAAGCGATTAACTAGCTATTTTCACCCGCGTTCAATTAATGATCTCGATCTGGCAAAAGAGGTTGACGACATGTGACTTGTGAGCCATTGATGTTGTATGTTTTGTCAGTTACGACTTGACTTGACAGTGCCATAACTATTGTACCAATAGTCGTTTCCGGTTTCAATAAACAAAAACGAATTGTTTTGCTTACCAATGGTAGGTTTTTTTATTGCCAAACTGGGCATATAGATCATTTCGTAAGCTAATTTTACCTGTGATAGCTACTTCCATATGGGAGAGTCTGCTATGTAAAGCTTTGAGGTCTTTGCTTCATTATTATATAGTAAAGATATAAGAGTCTTAATTTTAATAAATCTTAACCGATACCGGTCCGTAAATTATTGAAATCGGGCCTTAATTGCCAAGAATCTAGACAACAAGAAGCTCGTTAGGTGGCTGTATCAGGGGCCAGATTCAGAAGGCAGTATTTCTGGAGTCAGCTCGCATTATGAGGACATTCCTCTCTTTAGAATATTGGCTACTTAGCGTTTAAAAAAAAAGTCTTGCTGAGTTACTTGCCGGAGTCTTCTCAGTTCAAGTTGTATTTGGAACCGGTGTAGAGTCCGTTCATAAGTGCCTTATCAGGGCCATACTTTTTGATTTTGATTCTTGTTTCAACTTTCTATTTATATCATAATCAATTTCATGATTTTTTTAAATGTCCCAAATATCATACGTATAAAATTTAAAATCGTGTGATTAAATCTTAATATATAAAATGATAAACTGATTGTTGATATATCAGCCCACAGCCCAAACCGCTGGACCTAGAGATTTGAAATTTTGCACAAAGATACCTTATTATACAGTGGAGGCATCCACTAAGGAAGGATTTTTGGAAATTCCACCCCTAAGAGGGTAAAATAGGGGATGACAGTTTGTATGCAAGTCCGTCAGTTTTGAAGTTAAGATCTTCAAATTTTGTGTTTAGGCTGACGATTGAAAATTAATGTGTAGTTATCTCAGCGTTTGTGATAATTCCACCACCGAAGGGAGGAAAAGGGGGATGAAGTTGTGTATGCAAGTCCTTCAATTTCAAAGTAAACTTCACTAAATGTATTATTATATGGTGTAGGCATCCACTAAGGAAGAATCTTTGGAAACTCCACCCCTAACAGGGTAAAATAAGGGATGAAAGTTTGTATGCAAGTCCGTCAGTTTTGAAGTTAGGATCTTCAAATTTTGTGTTTAGGCTGACGATTGAAAATTAATGTTATCTCAGCGTTTGTGATTATTCCACCACCGAAGGGAGGAAAAGATGGATGAAGTTGTGTATGCAAGTCCTTCAATTTCAAAGTAAACTTTACTAAATTTAATATTATACAGTGTAGGTATTCAGTAAGGAAGGATTTTTGGAAATTCCACTCCTAGGGGGGTAAAATAGGGGATGAAAGTTTGTATGAAAGTTCGTCAGTTTTGAAGTGAGGATCTTCAAATTTTGTATTTAGGCTAATGATTGAAAATTAATTTATACATGTTTCAGCTTTTTTGACAATTCCACCCCCGACAGGGTGAAAAGGTATGGGATGTATGTAAGTCATTCAGTTTCAAAGTAAACGTCACTTAATATATTATTACACAGTGTAGGCAACCACTAAGGATTTTTGGATATTCCATCCTTAAGGGGGTAAAATAGGGGATGTAAGTTTATATGAAAGTCCATCAGTTTCGAAGTTAGGACCTTCAAATTTTGTGTTTAGGTTGACAATTGAAAAATAATTTATATGTGCCTCAACGTTTTTGATAATTCCGATCCCAAAAGGGTAAAAAGGGGGATGAATTTGTGTATGGAAGTACACTTAATTTATTATTTAAGCTTATGGTTATAAACTAACGCAACGAATATCGGTGTTGTTGGAATTTGAACCCTTAAGGAATGAAAAGGGGGATTAAATTTAATATATGAAGTTCTTTATTTTCGGAGTGAAAATTTCAAAATTTATTATTTCGGCTTATGGTATTGGCGTATTGAAATGACTCGCATAATCAGGAAAAAGAGAGGAATCGGTATTAAAACAAAGATCCTGTTAATACGAGCATTGGTATTCCTCATTTTCATGTATGGAGTGGAAGCGTGGACTATACTGGCCCGAGAAAGAAAAAGGATTGATGGATTCGAGATGTGGTGCTGGAGACGGATGTTGGAAATACCTTGGACCACTAAACGCAACAATGCATCAATCCTATCGCAGCTCAAAATTAAAACACGATTGTCCACCATATGCCACCAACGTATTTTTTCGTATTTCGGCCACATGGTGCGCAAAGGCGATGAAAGTTTGGAAATCTGATCATAGTCATCAATCACACGGAGGGAAAACGACTACGTGGTCGTTCACCAACAAGATGGTCCAATCAAGTAAAAGACTCATCGTCCTCCAAGTTTTACAGAAACCAGAAGACAGAAACCAGTGGAGGCAGATCATTCGCTCTAGATGCAAACCTGATGTTGACCACGATCCTCAGATATGAGGGAAAGAGAGATAAGGCCTCCAAAATTGTGCTGTGGAACTAGACAACAAGTAACAGCTCTCCGCCGCAATGTTATTGAGGCCAAAATATTTACTGGTTCTGCCAGAGGAGAAACAGTCTTCTTGCCGCGTATACCATTGATCCCAAATCACCTTCCGTTTGAATTTAAAAGATAACAGTTCCTAATTAAGGTTTGTAGGGAAAAACTCTGAAATTTGCTAGAGTTGATTTGCGGCAGGACTATTTCAGTTTTATGTGGCATCCTCGCATATGAGCTCTTAATCTACCTGAACTTTTGTCAATATCACACGTAGTGGCGGACAATAGCCATGAACAAAGCTCTATATTGTTACAATGATTAATATCTAGAAAAAAGAAATAATCTACGCGGACGAAGTCGCGGGCTATAAAGCTAGTATACTATAAAATACGGAACCATCACAGCGTTCGAACTTGTCTCTGTTTACTTGTCCCTCCATCAGAATACTGTCCCTTAAATGCTAATGCTGATGTGATACGTAGATAACCAAGTTACTTTATCGCGAAATCGGAAAACTTATTTTTCGTTTGACATTTTTAGGATGAATACATCCCAACGTGCCACTTTGGGATGAAGATATGTATCAACTGTGACAGTTAATTTGAATAAGTTATTCCGATAAAAATATATTTTTGTCTATGATACATTGGGTTTCATATTTCTTACCTATCAGTGGTACCTTATTTTTGTCTATAGTTTACTAACTTATGCTTCTGTTTATGCCCGTGACTCGACCCGCATGGTTATTTTTGTCATACTTGTGAACAGGTGCTGCTTGTGGGGGCTGGTCTGCTTAAGTTTGCTATTTACTTGTTAAATATCGATTGAGTCTTGTAGTTTTGCCGTCGGGGCATGCAATTGTTGTCAGTGCGATTAGAATGTACGTAAATATTATGTAATGTCGTTGTACGTTGCTTTTTTTTTAGTGCCGGCTCTTCTCAGCAAATGCAACCTTCCGAACCGGTATTAGAGTCAGATTATTCAAAGGTAGTCTGCGGATGTCTATTTGAATAAATAATTTTGAATTAAGAATTCTTTGAATTTTTGTTGCCACTTGAATGCGGTTTTTTTATTTTAATGTTATTTACTATACTACCTGTACAAAGGAGGCCCCACTCACTGTAGCTAAATGTATTTTATATATTGTAATATTAATTTCCGAGAATAGTATTTACGTACAAGTAGGTCACTCAGTACTGACATCTCAACAAGGAATTATAGACGTGAGTATTTTCTATTGTCGCATATACGCGTAAACATTGACTTATAGGGTAAAATATAATGAAGGTACTTATAGGGTAAAATACAAAGAGAGGGCTTAGGTATAATGTAACTGATGTGGTGGGCCGACGATGTATAACCAATGAGACCATCGTCTAAAAGTTAATGCTCATTCTTTGGAAATATAGAAAGAAAACAAATACCTTTTTTTATAAAACAATATTTAAAAACAAAGCAGTAAGTATGTGACATCAAGCGAAACATACAGCAAGTGCTACTGACTACTGTCAGCATTTCAGCTGACGCCTTTAGTGATGTCACGATGTTAGTTTAGAGACGTATTGCAAGTCTAAAATCAGCACGAAACCCAACTATGTGTCGTACTAATAAGATTCTTTTTTGCAAAGACGATAAGCTTTTACGATTCAGATAAGGTCAAACAAACAGTTAATATAAACTTGATGATTTCGTCGTAATGGTCTCAAACGGCTCAGCTTTCGACAATGTCGATAGAGCTTGAATCTGTGTCAGGGATTTCGTAAGAAATCTTTAAATGGATTTATTTTAATGTGACCTAGTATAGGAAAACTCGGCCTTCGATTGAAAAAAGTATATTTGAGCTTTCAGAAACGGAAATTTTAGTTTAGAACCAAATAGTACGGTGATCATAGCCTTAGGATATTTGCTACGCTAAGCAGACCACTGAAGCTAAGCCCAATCCTTATGAACACTTTGTGAGAGTGAAACGTTTACACAATTTTGACGTGAGACAATATTTACACAATTTTGACGTGAGACAATATTTTTTTCGAGAAAAGCCAATAGCGTCCCGAATACTGCCCCCCTAGACAAGATGGTTATCGACAATCGTCATCGTTACTAAACGATCGACCTTTGTATGGGATACATAAGAGAGATTGGAAATGTCAATCCCATACAAAGATCGTTTACTAACGATGATGGTTTTGGTGTGATTTCAGATCAATTATACTCGTCGAAATAAAACTAGAAGTTCATGTTACAGACATTGACTTGAGCAAATTTTTCATGTATAGAAAGAAACAAAATCATTATCTGTGTTTCACAGGTTAATACTTACGTAATTTTTCATTGGAATATTACAGTCAGTCATAATATTACAGTCGAAAATGATTGAATCGCAACACGATATCATCGCTCAAAATATCAAATGTCCCGAAATATCTGCAACACGAACACGAGTCGTCCTTCGGAAAGTGAATAATGAAAACCATTGTCAGTTAAACAGGAAATCGAATTTTCGAGAATCCGATCTTTAATTGGATGGCGCTTTTGATATCTTAGCTAGATATTTCTATTCTCAGTAGGTATAAGATTGTTATACATATCTGAACAATGCTTAGTCTATACGGAATTCATTGTAGAATAAAAACAGATTCAATTTGCTTTCCTAACGGGTTTGTAGTTAATCGTGTAGATACTGTAAGCACTGATTGGTACAGCTTCCAACCAGATAAAATCTGAAAGCATTGTATGCATAGGGCTGTCATATTTTGCTAAATTTGATAATAATATAATATAATATGGTATGGTATGTATGTATATTACTTATCTGAATGTGTGTACCCCTTCTGCTTGTTTTTAATGTATAATATAATTATAAATGTGAGCTTAAAAAATGCTATTTTATGTCGCCATTGATTTTTGCTACATAATACAGGTCGTTGTTTTGGTCAGCGACGAGCGACTCAGGGTCGATAATACAAATGATACTGGTGCTAAAAAAATATAAAAAAAATACATTTTTTTTAATAACAAAAATAAAAAAATTAAAATTTTGAAAATCATGTAATAAGCTTATGTGTAGACATAATACTCGACGGGAGTACGAGGGAGTAAAGGGGTGGGGCGATGGCGGCTTGCGCCTAGCTCTAGTCTGTGCACGAGCCTAGTAACCATACTTTGCGGTAATTTTATTTCAAATTGAATAAGGTATTTCTCGACATATTTACAGTATTTAATGGAATTAAGTCCATTTTTGGGGAATATATATTTTGTACTACCGCTCCTGGGTCGCTTGTCGCCGACCAAAACAACACCCTGTATATAGTTCCCCGTGAAAAATGTTTAAGGGAGTAGATTTAAATATTTGTAATTGTATTTTTCTTCTAACTTCTAGTTGTAATCTATTTCTGTTATTTTTCCTTAATATAAATAAATAAATGGCGAGTAAAAAAAATATTTAAGCTAAGGCTACTTTTTTAGTTCCATTCCTAATAATAATACATTTATTTTCTTTTTTTATTATTAAAAAAAAATAATAAGAAGAGAATAAAATAATAAGAGTTATCGGCAAATGTGAGAGGTTGCTAAGCTGCTCATTTAACAAAAAAATTTTACGTATTTGCTTTATTTTTACCTAATTCAAGGGCCCTTTGCTAACCCCCGCGATTACGATTTGCGCAGTATCGGGATATTTAATCTATTTCGAGACGTCGCCGCGTCGGGATAGAGGATTCGATGACTGTGACATTCTCGATATATCGAGACGGGTGGCAGCCCTATATGCAACAATGTCAAAGCCGTTTATTGTGGAAAATAGTGGAAATCGATGGGAACAGTCTTTGTTTATTCCAGGTCAAAACGTTGATCTAAGATAGACTTTATTTTTAGAAAATGTACCTAGACACTGGATGAGATGATTTGCATACGTCAAAAATTCGGCCATTTTCTTTGTGCCGTAGTTGGTGCTGGGTAGCCTAACTTTTTATCAGAGAGATTAGAATTCCATTATATAAGATATTAAGATCGCCAAAGTTAAGCTACCAACATCATACCCGGTACCAGGATGGGTGATCACCTAGTGGTATTTCAAATCGAGGGTTTCCATGCTTCGGAAGGCACGTAAAGCCGTTGGTGCCGGCTATCACTTAATTGTAGTCGATAAGCTAGTTGGAGGCCTCCTTGGCGGCTTGGAAACCTCCAACAGTAGGTTGACGACTAGCCTACCTCGACCGATCCACAATGGGCATGCGTGGTGGAGTATCTGCCCTATTATGCTAATTAGTGAACGGAGGCCTGCGCTTAGCAGTGGGATATTATAGGCTGATGATGATTATGAACCTTTGGATAACAGATAAATTAAAGTAAAAACATTACACTTTTTTTATATAGGTAAATTCACTGTTAAATATTTTCCATTTGGAAATATTTGCTCAATAAAGTGTTCTCTTACAAACAGTTGTAAAATACCAGACATTGAGTAGTTTCGAATAGTTCGAATCCAAACATTATCCGCAAGTTTCCAAACAATCAAACAGCTATATTGGTTTGTAAAATAAACACTGAATGCACTCAAATTACAAATTGTATGTTTGTATGTTGACAGTTTGGGGATTGCCTATTCATCACTGCAAAGTGTGTTTAATTTGTGTATTTGATACTAATTTACACAATTTTTGTGCCTTTTGCAGTCGAGACCATGGGACCGTGGGGGTCCGAAGCTCGCCGTTTTGCTCGCACATTGTCATCAAAATTGATCGAGACCTCCGGAGACCAGCGGGCGGGGAGCTTTTTCCGCCAACGCGTCAGCTTGGCTATCCAAAGAGGAAACGCTGCCAGCCTTCTGGGAACCCTGCCGTTAATCGGAAGCAGCGGCAGGCTTGAGGAAATTTTCTATATATAGATTGTATTTTGTACATATTTGTTGTATTTACACAATTATTTTATTATTTTTTATTTATTAGGAAAACAAATAGCTTATAATAACCAAAATAAGTAGAACATATAGAGACTAAAAGCAATACAGTTTTCACACACAAAGACTAATACAGAAGAGTTAAAAGGAAAAGCGAAAAGAAAACACTTAATTAAGTACATTATATCTCTATATTACTGCGAGCCAGTTCCATGGAAACGTAATACAATTAATTTAGATATTTTATATACAACGTAGAATGGAAAGGGTATATCCATAAAAGTACACGACTTCTTTTATACTAGGTGGATCGTAATCATCATCATCATCAGCCTATAATGTCCCACTGCAGAGCACAGGCCTCCTGCACACAAAATGAGGGTGAAATGGAATGGGCAATTCTCCACCACGCGTGCCCGCTGCGGATCGGTGGAGGTAGGCTAGTGGTCAACCTACTGTTGGAATTTTTCTAGCCGCCTAGGAGGCATCCAACTGGCTTAACTACTATCACAATTAAGTGATAACCGGGACCAACGGCTTTACGTGCCTTCCGAAGCACGGAAATGCTCGAAATGCATAACTTTGCCGATAGATTAAGAACGGCTAATCATGCTACACCACGAGCGCTTCAATCGCAATAGAAACATTTTTTATAATAATAAAGATGAGTCTACGCTACGTGAACCGAAAACTAGCTGAGCCACTCCTCGTGATGTCAAGTGGACAAAGAGCCTAAAACATGAGCGCGATACGAATCC
Organism: Polyploca ridens; assembly: GCA_951394255.1. Taxonomy (NCBI): domain Eukaryota; kingdom Metazoa; phylum Arthropoda; class Insecta; order Lepidoptera; family Drepanidae; genus Polyploca; species Polyploca ridens. The sequence goes on from OX596261.1 coordinate 11,798,881, forward strand.
CTGTGTTCGTCAAAAAACTGACAATTGACGGAGTGCAGTCGAGCGCGAGCCGAACGCTCGTTCGAGGCTTGCAAGTCCGTCTACGCTACGAATTCGAGCTAGTTTATGACATTACAATACTAATGGCGTATTTCATAAGCTGCCTGAGCTTATCTGAATGCTGTCGCTTTCTCTTTCGAAGTGATCAGAATGACCGGCTTTGTGTCCCTATCGCTTTTCGAGGCTTTGACTACATCTGCCATGGTGAGACTGGGTAAAACACAAGTCTCTTTTGGAAAATGCAGATTTAATCTTATTCATTTTTAACGATTACTTTCTGTTTGAAATCACCTCGAAATACCCATTTATACACAATTACGCGTCGCAAATAACACAAAGTAAAATGCCATGAAAAATTCGTCGCTTATTAAAATTCCATTCTCGGGATTCCTTTGGGAATATTAAAATATCTACGTTCGTGTGTTGACAAAGGAACGGAGGGTAGGTAAAAAAATGGGAAGGCCCTTACATTGTTAATTGTATATTTTTATTGCGAGGATTATTTGAATTGTGACTGCCATTTTATTAATTTACAGTTTATTCTTGTTCATCATGAGCCTATAATGTCCCACTGCTGAGCACAGGCCTCCATTAAAGGGTGAAAGGGTATGGGCCATGAAGCAATGCTTCATGGTATGGGCAGATACTCTATCGCGCATGCCCACTGCGGATCGATGGAGGTAGGCTAGTGGTCAACCTACTACAAGCCGCCTAGGAGGCCCTCTACTAGCTTAACGACTATCACAAATCCGGGATCAACGACTTTACGTACCTTCTAAAGCAAGACCTACAGTCTCACCGAAATTGCTATCGACGCGTCTTGTATATAGTATAGTCGACGTCCTGCCTCCTGGCCACTGATTTTACCCTAAATAGTCTTTCGTTTTGTTGTTCTCTGAATCCGGTACTCTTGATTTATTGGTTAACGGTAACGATTTGTGAAGGTAATGCAGCGATACATTGAATTAGTGTATTGTGGAGCTGCTTAGCTCCGTTGATTGTTCGGCATAGATTGGCGAATTGCCTTACGCCATTTTTGTGCTGAACATTAAATGGGTTTGTCCATGCTTCGGAAGCTTAAGCTGAAATATGGTATTTCTATACTTTTGTGGATTCTCTTTTGTGATAATGGGCGTAATAGTATGACGAGAATGGTTACTTATAAACTCTTCTAATCAGGGATTCTAAAAAGCGAGTCTGCTGAATGGAGTTCATTTCCTCAATACAAATTCGAATTTTAATGAGTGGATACATATTTGCGCCTTTTGGGGTCGAAACGTTGGGGCCGTGGGGACCGAGTGCCAAAAAATTATTTAAAGATATTGCAGCGCACCTAGTTGAGGCGACACGTTCCCAGAATGCTGGCTTATACTTCGGTCAGCAGCTTAGCATTGCCATTCAAGGTGGCAATGCTGCCAGTATTCTGGGAACGTTACCCACTGGCACGGATTTAGAATAATTTATTTTTAAAGATTAGGTTTAGTTTAGAGTAGTTTTTATTATTATTTTAGTACCTATACTTAATTAAGTTGTTAACAGATTTGTTGTCTATTTGAATAAATTAGATGAGTTGAATAGTTCTAAATTAGTGACAAATAAAATACAAAAGATCAGCTGTAATTTTAGTAAGATCCACAAAAAAAAATCGGTGCTAAGGTTTTTGCTGTAGTCTTCTTAGTTTAAGTGTATTCCGAACTGGTTTCAACTTCAGATTCAACTGTAACGTCCATAAGTACCTTATCAGGGCCAAATCTGAGTAAATTAATTTTAAATCGACTTCAAAAACAGGAGATTATCAATTCAACACGTATGTATGTAATACTATTGGAACTGCACAATATTCACATATTGTATCTATTCAAGGAGCGCTCGTGGTGTAGCATGATTAGCCGTTCTTAATCAACCGGAAAAGTTAAGCTACCAACGGTATGGCCGGTACCTGGATGGGTGACCACCTAGTAATTAAAATCGAGCGTTTCCGTGCTTCGAAAGGCACGTAAAGCCGTTGGTCCACGCATTTCTCTGAATCTATTAAGATATTATTAATCCCTGACATTGTTTTAAAATCAGCGAAAGAACACGACCCTACCAATTAATAAAAAAAAATATTTTTTCTAAATATTTTTTTTAGTTTTTATATAATTAAGCAATATTACTTATACAAATAGCCTTTAACCCACAGTATACCGACATCCCCAAATCGTCATGACAAAAGTAATAAAAAGTTTCGTGAACTGAACATTCATTTAAAATGATACAAACGTTCCATCAGCACAAATAACGTTGAAAATGTATTGCTATAAAAACAAACTTTTCGTACAAAATGGGCAATAGTGGCAGATATGGCCTACTTTAAGCAGCGGGTTACCGTGCTACAGACTTGCAAATTGCGTAGTCTACGTTTATAAAGGGGTTAACGATTTTGGGATAGATATAAAATGTACAGAGAAAGGAAATCAAATACAATACAACAACTGAGCAAACATAAAATACGACGATATACGGTGTAAGATACCATTAGCATCAGCTTTCAAAAGGACCTAAATTTAAAACGCTTTTTATTTTTATTTATTTTGTTTCGTACTGTGCGGGCTCAACGGAGCTTCCTTCCGCGGACGCTCAGACTGTGGAATGAGCTCCCCGCCGTGGTTTTTCCAATGGAGTACAGCATGGGGTTCTTCAAAAAGGGTGTGAAGAGATTTCTGCAGGGTCGGCAACGCGCGAGTGATACCCCTGGTGTTGCACGTGTCCATAAGATACGGCAACCGCTTACCATCAGCCGGGCCGTATGCTAGTTTGCCACCTTAATGGTATAAAAAATCTAATTACTCATAATATATGCCGTAGTTCGTTTTTGTAAATATAATTAATATAATTTTCAACACACTCGCTCGTTAAGAGGACTCAATTCGTCATACTTTTCATACAAAACCTCTGTACTTATCATGGCGTTGTTAAATATTTTTCGTTAGATGTTTTGAACAAATTAGTATCTTGTGTACTATATCTAGCCTTGTATCTTGGCGTAATTTAAAAAAAGTGTGTAACAAATTCAGTCAAAGCCTCTGAAAAACAGCGTTTTTGCCTGAACTTTGGCCATATCTAATGTACCTATAAATTGTAAAAGTAAAGAAAACATTTAGATACCAGGCTTGCAAATGTATTGGAGATTCTAAATAACTAACTTTTTTTTCACAAACTTGTAAGATTTTTTCACAAGAAGTATACTCCTGGAACAAGTTTTATGAATGCGAAATCATGAATGACGACCTAGCGAAGCGGCCGCGAGTGATCAGCGGAATTTACCGACTGATAACCGACGGCTCTGATGCTATCTCTCTTTATTCGCAGTCAAACATTACGTTGGATGAAACAACAAGCTTTTAGACTATGCTTGAAGTTGCGCCGGCCACAGAGGGCCGCCTTAAGTGAAATTTATTGCAAAATACAAGTCTGTTTTTTCCCCGCAAGTGTGTTGAAAAACGTCGTATGATACGCGTGTGCATTGATTATTGCACTCTCGGCTCTACCGCCTGGAGTGTTAATAATCGCACACATGTATCATAATCATAATGTACTATTATTTTGTATAAGAATTTATAAATTTATTTCTTCAATTATTTTCCTTTATTGTTCGTACGTTTTTTCCTTTTTTTCATAATAATTCCTATTTTATTTTCACGCTACATACTGACATAATATAATTATAATAAACCAAACAAAAACGTAAACCTATTCATTACTATGTTTATTTTAGCCTATATCAAATAAGTAAAATTACATTTGAAAAAAAAAAATTGACATTAAGGAAGCTTGCCCCTTAGCAAATTAAGAAACAGTTTAATATGGAAACACGTTTTTAAGCAACTTGGAACTGTCAGCTTAAGCTTTTAATGATCCAATTTGCAGCGCATTTTGTTGGAGAATACAGCTATTGGTTAGGGCCATGAAACCAGCGAGATTTAGTGGATATTACCGCTGCATTAAAGTTTGATCAAATAGTAAGCGCCGAACTCTGACGCCGCGCTAGGACGCTACGCGGGTCTTACGGGTTGGTTCTACTGCCCCCCTAGACAAGATGGTTGTCGACAATCGTTATCGTTAGTAAACTATCAAGCTTTGTATGGGAGTAACATAAGAGATTGTTAAAAATCACGTGACATTTAGATTTGAAATGTTTTACAAAATACCGCAGCCAAATAACTTTATGTTGTGTAAAGTTGTGTTCCTGCGCGTGAGTAAGGTCGCCAGAGCTCATAGGGGAGGGGGAAAGGTCGGTAACGCGTGAGCGATGCTTTTTGTGTTGCAAGCGTCCATATGGCTACGGTAACCGCTTACCATCAGGCGGGCCGTATGCTTGTTTACCGACTTAGTTGTATATAAAAAAAAAAAAAAAAAAAAAGTTGATCGTTTAGTAACGATGACAATTGTCGAAAACCATCTTGTCTAGGGGCCCTGGTCACAGTAGAATACAACTGGACGACCTAGCGCGGCCTCAGAGCTAGGTGCTAGGACGCCATAACGCGACGCTGTAGGGCTTCCTATTGGACTACGCCTTTACTCAAGATGTGGAAATTGGCTTACTTTAGAATAGTCACAGAAGTTAAAAATAATGGACCAATTGAGTTTTTCTAGAGTATATAAATGGCTTGAAGAGATACCGTGCTTGATGTAAAATTTTATTCGTACAATTAATTACACTTCCGTGCTAATTGTCATTCAACATCATGAAGAGAGGTAGAGCGTAGCGCTTATTCGCTCAAAGAGCAGCTCGACTGGGGAAGTACCTCCACCTTACAGAATACCGCAGCCAAATAACTTTATGTTGTGTAAAGTTGTGTTCCTGCGCGTGAGTAAGGTCGCCAGAGCTCATAGGGGAGGGGGAAAGGTCGGTAACGCGTGAGCGATGCTTTTTGTGTTGCAAGCGTCCATATGGCTACGGTAACCGTTTACCATCAAGCCGGACGTATGTTTGTTTATCGACTTAGTCGTATAAAAAAAAAATTACTTATTACAATTACGGAAACTGATTTTATTTTGTCATAATTGTACGCGAGTATAAGTGCCGATACTCACTTTTGCCTTTTGCGCCGAGCACTCAACAAACTCAAGCGTATTCAACATAAAAAAAACTCAATAAAACTCCATAATATCAGACTACAGACAAAGGGGATAGAACCTTTGTGGCATAGCTAGCCGCCGCCATTTTAATTTTTTTTCAATGTCGCGGCGCACGGTGTAAGTGGTATATTTGGGTAGAGGACACTTATACAAACAAAAAATGTTAATCAATATGGTGGCCTAAAGTGTCACGTATCCGAGATATTTGGAGGTAAAGATCGCCATATGAGAATTATGACAATCATAAAAAATTTACTTATTACGTGTTTATATGCATTCGATTGTATTCAAATAATAGTTCCCAGGTTGATTTATCAATTTTTTAGAATAGAGTTACACTAGGAGCACGAAAAACAATATTTTTAATTACTTACCTCCTAAACAGCTGCATGATACCACAGCAAAATGACAATACTTGTCCTAAAACTATGTTACCAAGTTAATTGGAACTAAAGATCGCTAAGTAATGTTCCCTAGGCGCCAAAATCGCAATAGCGACGTAAATAAATAAAAAAAACCCGGTCCCGCGGCCGGCCCGACCTAATAAAACTTCCACCTAAATGAAAGTCCCGTCTTCGTGGAAGACTGCTCACGTGCACACAATGGCACCGGTGTCTTCTAACCAAGTTACCAGCATATGGGCTTCCTGAGGGACTATGCAAATGGGTCGCCAATTTTCTGTCCAGCAGATGCATAAGAGCTGAGAGATATAAATGCTGGCGTTCCGCCGTTGGGGACAGTACAGGGTCTGTACTGTCCCCAACACTGTAGCTGCTGCATATCAAAGAAATGCTTTCTATTGACGGCATTAATTGTACAGAGGACGCTCATTGCAAATATTCCTCGTTTCGTGGTGGATGAAGGCCGCAAACGGTTTGTGTCTGACATCGAGAGCACACTAACTAGTGTCTCCGATTACGGTCGACCAAACCTAGTCCATTTCAACCCCACTAAGACCCTAGTCTGCGCGTTCACCGCTAAGAAAACCCCATTTGCTGTGGCTTCACAATTCCAGAACACGGACATCAGTGAAAGCATCGGGATCCTCGGCATCGGCATTTCTAACGACATTAATAGTCCGTCTAGAAGACAAGGTTAAGCTAGCACCCAAAAAACTCGAAGTGCTCAACAGAGCGAAGCAGTACTTCACATCGGGGCAAAGGCTGCAACTTTACAAGTCACACGTCCGGCCTTACATGGAGTACTGCTCTTACCTGGATACCAGTTTGGGGCTTTAGACTCGGTTCAGCGACGTGCCATTAGAATTGTCCACGATCCTCAGCTCACAAGCAGCTCAATCTAAGGAGAGACTTTGCCTCCTTATGTGTGTTCTACCGCTTGTACAACGGACAGTGTTCTGTAGAATTGTTTAACCTGATGCCCACGGCTACCTTCTACCATCGCAAGTCTCGCCATTGACGGGGAGTCCATCCTCACACATTGGAACCAAAATAGTTTCAAACTATGCGGTCTCAAAGGAGCTTTCTTCGCTTACAATCAGGCGGGCCTTATGTCTGTTTGCTACCTAACTAGTTTAAAAAAAACCTTTTATTTAAAGGTTTAACGTCACGGCTTGTTTTTTTTTTTTTTTTTTTTTTTTTGAATGGACATGAAGGTACTGGCCCAAAGCTAGCCTAAGTACCCTTACGCGGACAAGTTCGGCGAGCAAGCTCTCAACCGGTTTAGATTTAGGTAACATGGCCTGAGGGTGCCCCAGTTGGGGCCGAGCCTCGGCTCAGGGCTGTTACCGAGGGGAGGGGACGGACTTCATTATTAGAACGAGTTACGACTAATTAGAGGGAAGCGGATTATTATTGGCGGCTCGGGCCGCTTGTCGAGCAACAACAAGGGGGGGACGAGACTGAGTGAGAGAGGGTCGCGGCGCGTGACCTCGACGACGAGGTCGGTAACGAGGTGAACGGTCACCGCGATTCGCATCTGTATTTGTATTTGTTCGAGCTTCGGAAGCTGCGAGCTGAGCTAAGGTGATAGGGTCATCGGGCTCGATGAGGGCATGCCTCGGCCGGCGGACGTTGGATATACGGGATGGCGTGTAAGTAGCCGCCTTGACTATTAATGGATTCGAATGATTGACCGCGGTGTCAAAGAATTTGCGTGAGGCGCGTTTCATGAATTGACGGACCGTGGGAAGGCCCAGGTCGAGGTGGAGGTTTTCATTGCGCATGAACCACGGGGCACCCGTGGCCTTGCGAATGAAACGATTTTGAATGACTTGAAGGCTATGGATCCGCCTCGGCGATGCGTGTGCGAACACAGCGCATGCATAGGTGAAAATGGGGCGAATGCAAGCAGTATAGAGTCTAATCTTGTGATTTAACGCAAGCTTAGACCTGCTATTTATAAGGTAGTGAAGGCGTCCCATCACGAAAAAGGCGCGCGAACGCACCTTTTTAATGTGGGGCCCGAAGGTCAATCGATCATCGAGGGTGACACCTAGATATTTGGCTTGCCTCTCCCAAGGGATCGGTTCGCCAAACATGGTGACAGACTTTACGATAGGGGGGATTTTACATCGGGCGGGCCTACAGAATAGGACCGCCTGACTTTTGGTGGGATTTATCTCAATCCTCCATTTCCTACACCAGACGCCTAGGGCGTCTGCTGCGGATTGGAGTTTGGATACAATGGCATTGGTGGTTCTGCCAGTACAGTAGATGGCGGTATCGTCCGCAAACAGAGCTAGCTGTACTTGACTAATAATGGGGATATCGCTCGTATATAATAGGAACAATAAGGGGGAGAGTACCGAGCCCTGGGGGACTCCGGCACAGATGGGGTGAGGGGAGGACAGGGCGCCTGTTATACGATATCGAAAGTGGCGATTTGACAAAAAGTCTCGCAAGATGAGTACGAGCCTATGTGGGACACCTAGAGTGAATAGTTTAAAAATTAAACCATTGTGCCACACTTTGTCAAATGCCTTTGCGACATCGAAGAACAGGACGCCAGTCATGCTACTGGATTTTTGAAAGTGATAAGAGATATGTTCAACAATACGATGGACTTGTTGAACACACGAGTGTTTAGTTCGAAAACCAAACTGCTCGTTAGGAAGGAGGTGATGAGTGTCGGCATATGCCTTGAGGCGGGTGTGAATTACCCTCTCATAAATCTTACCCAATATATTGAGCAGACTTATGGGACGGTAACTGGAGGGCTCGGACCGGGGTTTGCCGGGTTGGAAAGATGTTACACGCTAGGGCCGCATTGAAAATGGACGTTAATAAGAATATGAGCTGGGCGGGGAAGAGCTTAATCACTTTATTAGTGATTTTGTCCGAGCCCGGGGCTTTTTGCGGATGGAGCTTCCTGATGATCGATTTAACTTCGTCAGGAGTTACGGGAGGGAGAGGGTCTTCCTCCTCCTCTTTATCACCAACAACAACTCTCCGCTGCTGAGCCTCTGAGGGAGGTACTGCAGCAGCAGTAGCAGCTGGTGGTGGTGGTGGAGGGGGGGAATAGACGGACGCGGGCAGGGCGAGTCTACGTTCAACCTCAGAGTTGACTTTCTCCAAGTGACTGGGGTCTACAGGGAGGGTACTGGGCGTGCATTGAAGCTCGAGACTTTCGGCGAGGCATTCAGTTTTGTCCTCGTCGTCAAAAGCGGGCGGGAGGTTGGGCCTATTGAGAGGTGGCATGGGAGCTACTGTGTCCTTAGTAAAGGCACGGGATAACTGCCAAAAGGCAAGGTGGGAGGGTTTTAAGTCAGATAGGGTCTGATCCCATCTAGAGTCACGCATCTCACTGATGCGGACCTTAAAGGCACGATGGAGAGCGCGCATGCGGGCGCGGTTGGGTTCAGATGGAAAAGAGTCATAAGCCCGTATGGCGGCGTTCCTCTCCCTCCTCATCTCACGTACGTCATCGGGCAGTTGCCAACGGAGGAATGTCTCCGCTGGCACTGTCCGAGAGCAATCGGCGACTACCGATTGCACGTGAGTGGTGAGTGAGTCGATCGCGCCGATAACCTCGTCAGCGGTGACGATGTTATCCGGGATACCATTAAGGTGGACCGAATCGGTAGACTTGAGGCGTTCGCCCAGTCTGTCCCAATTGGTGACAATTTTAGTAGGAGGGGGTTGACCTGGATCTGGGGGACCTGTGCGTGGAGTGAACTCTACGATCACAGGTCGGTGGTCAGACGTCAGCTCGCGAAGCACTGATACGTCATGCAAACGTAAGTTAACATTACGTAGCAGTGCCACATCGAGTATGTCGGGTCTGTGGTCAAGTTGGTGGGGAAAGTGAGTCGGGTCAAGGGGGGTTTCCAAGATTCTGCCTCTGGGGTTGTTAGCTTGACAATTCCAGAGAACATTTTTGGCGTTCAGGTCGCCCGCCAAAATGACTGAGTTACCTAGCCCAAAAATGCACTCTAGATCACTTCTGAAGGAAGTGTTGTCACGCGATGGGGAAATATAAGCTGAGACCAGTATGATTGGCTCATGTCCAGTCATGCCGAGCCTGCAGACCGAAGCTTCAATGCACTTCAGTGAGGGAGGCGGATCCATAGGGGAACAATAGAGGGACTTTTTATAATAAATGAGAGTACCACCAAAGGTAGTATTGAGCCTATCGTTGCGAACTAACAAGTAGTTTGCAATTTTGGGATCCCTCATAGAAGGCTTTAGGAATGTCTCCTGGACAAGGAGGATGTCAACGCTATGAAGTCGCAGGAACTCTGCCACATCATAGCGCTGATCCCTCAAGCCATTGGCATTGAAAAACCCTACTTTGAGGGAGCGCGGTTTGATCCTACACAATGGGGCCGTGTTATACATTATGGGGAGCATTTAAAGAGGGAAAGGGGCTCCAGGATGGCGTTATAGCGCATCCCGATGGAAGCAAGGGCATGTTTGTCGCCCTCGTTGGCACGAATTTCGTTCGCGAGTACCCTAATTTGTTCGAAGTCGAACAATCTAGAGAAACGCTCCACCAGAGCGAAGTCCGCGTCTTCGATTAGTGGAGGGGTAGTTTGATCCCGCTTGCGCGGGGGGTTTTCGCGGCTTTGTTGGCTAGGAACGGCGGCGGCGACGGGTTTGGGTGGAAGGGGCGTGGTTTGCGCCGCCATAGGGGCGGGCGCTTGGGCCACAGTGGGTGCGGGAGTTTGGGTGACGGCAGGTGAAACTGCGGGGGGCGTGGACTTTGTCCGAGTGGGAGGGAACTCCTTAGGGGAGTTGATATCCCAGGCGGGTCTCAAAATAGTGTGGGCGGGGTCGGGAGGAGGCGCAGTAGTGCGCGTGGAGTTATTCCTCCTGGCAGGAAGTGCCTTGGGCTTGGGAGCTTTAGCGCACCCGCGATAGTTAGCGGGGTGCCCTTGCGTCTGACAAAGGACGCAGCTCGGAGGTTCGGTATTGAGGGAGGGCTCGGCTTTGCGTTCGCATTGCCTGGTGCCGTGTTTTCCTAGGCACTTTACGCACCTTGCAGGTGCGTAACAGTGCCTGGAGGAGTGGCCACAAAGTTGACAATTATGGCATTGGGACGGGAAATTGATTTTATGTGGCTTCTCGAGCACACAGTCTGTGAGTTTACAAATTGATTTTAAACTATGGATACGATCGCTCGCCGCCCCGGGTGTCATGGTGACAACAACCATGTTGAGGGGGACGGTCTTCGAGCGAGCTTTCATCATTCGATGAACTGCGAGGACAGGGATACCCTGGTCGCAGAGGGATTGCTTTACCTCCTCGGTGGTAACCTCGGCAGGTATGCCTTTAACTACAATGCGGGTCGCGCGCTCCTCAGGGAGAGCGTAGGTGTGGAAAGACACTTGTCTATCCTTGAGGAGGGCGGTAAAGGCACGGTGGTCGGCCGGTGTGGACACCGTGACCCTAATGCCATGTTCAGTGGGGCGGGCAGAGGTATAGTTAATTTTGTGGGTGTTAAACCACCCAGAAACAAGTGTCCATTTGGACTTATCCTGAATGAACAGGGGAGGAGGGGTTTGATCGCCGGGCGGATTTTTGGGCGGATTTTGGTGATGCCGCTTAGGGCGGGCGGGAATGATGAGTGGTTCCCTGTGAGCCGTGTCCATGGGAGCGGACACGTCTGGGTCAGGAACCGGGGAGGGCGAGGTTTTGGGTGCCTTAGCGGCAGCCTCGTCGGAGGCTTTCTTGGCTCGCTTGCGCTTGCCTTTTTTACCCTCCACTGCTGTGAATTCCTCCTCGGAAGACGAGGTCGGCTTCGCATCAGTGGTGGGTGCCTCGGGTTGGGTGGGACGGGTGATAGCCTCCGCCTGAGAGTCGGCGGAGGGAGAGGAGGGGGACGGCTGAGAGCCAGTCGGGCTGGTCGGTGAATCTGGCGAAGCAGATTCATTGGACCGGGGTGAGGAGGGTGGGGACTGCCCTGAAGAGGCAGCCTCAATGTCGGGGTTGTCCTCCTCCTCAGCCGACTGAGTCGACATTTCGGAGTCGGCCCTTGAGGAGGGGAGGGACGGGATCTCACGATCCGGGAATCGCGAGGCGAGGAAACATAGGGTTTCCTCGTCGGTAAGAATCTCCTTGATGGAGAGGGCGGACGGTGGTGGTTGGCTGACCATATTGACCAGTTGGCTGGCCATAGTGACCAGCCTGGCCTTGCGGCCGGGGGCCTAAGCTAAGACGTACTCTATTGTGACTTCGAACGCGTGGCGTTCCTGGGAGAAGAAGTCACAAGAAACTCCAGGCAATCGCCCTAGCTACGGTACCTACTACTATCCTCCCCGGGTGGGTTTTCCCGGGTGTGTGTATTACACTCCCAACCGGGTGTAGGTTGGGAGGTGAGTAGGCCCTAGGGTGTGCCCTAAGCTTGTCTCTCGGCCACAGATCTTATGTTGTGACCGAGTTCCTACGTCCCTGCCTAACGCTAACTGGGGTCGACTAGGGAAGCCCCCAAGGCCGACTGATCCAGTCCCGTCCGGGTTTGTGTGTTCCTTAAGGGAAAACACCAAAGCGCCCGGGGCCCGCTAACCAACTTCGTCGGCTCCGTTAGGTATCCGTTGGTTACCACTAAAGGCGTGGATTTTTGGGTTGTTAGACGATCAATATGTGTCCGAAACAATGAACACGACGTGTATTGAAAAATACACGAAGTGTTAATGTGTCAGAAACAATGAACGATTAACACCAACGCGTATTGAAAAATACACGCGGTGAGTAATCGCTTGACTGGGTGTCGGTAACGAGTACACACAAGCGCGGTAATGCGAAAGATACTTGCTTTATACCAATACTTTGCTTGACGATACGTCAGGAACAAAATATTAGCACTTAACAAGCTCTTTAAACAACACCACGAAGTGAGTACACGACCGACGAAATATGCCAGGTAAACGCAAGACAATGGCAAGGCCAGAGATTGCGAGAACAAAGCGATAATTCGCGGAAACGAACCGGGCAGCGCAAGGAGCGCAAGAAAGCGACCGTGCAGTGCGACGGTCCGAATCGGAATCGTCACGGCTTGATTCTATTATGTGTTTTAATATATTTTTAAAACCGTGATGCCATATTATTTGACCACTATTGCTTAAAAACAAGAACATAAATTGTACTTAATCAACTTTAAACTCACTTCATTCGTCAACTTCATTCGTCTCATATTATATATACATAGATATTCCAATATCTCGGTAACATGATATTTTAACACAAGTATTGTCATTTTTGGTTAATAACGGTGACATGGAAAACAAGTTAACCACTACGATCCGAGCTATTTGACAACATTGTGTTTCATTGCGAATATTGCGATGCGGTTTAGTTGGTAACCAATATTGTAATGTAATGAATATTGTTTTTTCGTGCTCTTTGTTTTGCTATATTCTAATGAAAAGTTCAATCGACCTGGGAACTATTATTTGAATACAATCTAATGCATATATACACGTAAAAGTTCATATTTAATGATTGTCGTAATTCTCATATGGTGATCTTTACCTTAAAATATCTCAGAAACGTGACACTTTAGGTCACCATATTGCTTAACATTTTTTGTTTGTATAAGTGTCCTCTACCCAAATATACCACTTACACCGTGCGCCGCGACATTGAAAAAAAATCAAAATGGCGGCGGGTGGCTATGCCAGCTCCCATACAAAAATGTTCGTACCCCTTTAACGCCATATTAATGACTAGCTGTCTCGCGCGGTTTCACCCGCGTTCCCTTGATAAAGCAGCCTATAATACTCGGGGATAATATAGCTTCCTATTATTAAAAGAATTTTTCGTATCCGACTGGTAGTTCCAGTGATTAGCCCGTTTAAACAAACAAAAAACTCTTCTGCTTTATTATATTATTATTATATTATAGTATATAGTATAGATAAATCAGCTAGAGAATCAGCTTGTGCTTAATAGTTTTACAAATTATTACACACAAGTAGCTCAAGTAATATAAGCGGAGTGGAATATTTCATGGCCCCAATGCGGAGGATTACTCGGCCGTCGTCGGCTCATTCACGGCAAATTCGTTTATTGTACGTACTTTTTTTTACTCCCTCTCGAAACTTAATCCCGGTAATATCCCGGGATGTTGCTAGGCATCTACCGCTTCCCCGGGATAACCAACATCGCTCTAATTCCGCTAGCGTCGCGTAGAAAATTATTTTTAATGAGAAGAAAAGTTACTAAGCTTATGCGGAAAAAACGCATGTTGAACATTTTCTGTACTGCGCTGAAAAGAGGTTATAATAGCGAGATGAGCACGTACAAATTGTTACTGTCCGAAAATATTGTTTGAACAATAGAAATAAAAACAGAGTTTGGAAACTGGGGCGTTAACAGACGTAAAAAACAAACATTATCCCCGCTGTGTGACCAAGCTCTGAACTTTTATACGAGGGTATGGTTCCACTTTTAAATAGTAATCACTTTATTTCTGACAAATATAGAGTTGTACTTTAAAAAGTTCTTGTGTTAATAATACTTTGGGAAATTCCTCTTCACGGTATGTTAGGGTTGTTTGTTGTACTAGGCTTTGTAAAGGAGGTTAATACTTAAGTAATTCCCCTGGTATTGGTAACGTCCATAGACGGTGGCCAATTACCACCAGATGGTCTAATAAATAAATATTCTTTCATTATACCTTTAAAATATTATTTACTGACTTTTGATATTTTAGTTATGAATGATATTTTTTGATAATCAGAAAATAATATTGTGAATTTTTTTCTGACTTGAAGGACATGACATGATTGATAAAAGCGTGCTTTTTAAATAACCGTTCAAATCAAAACTGACTCATCTTTTTTGTGGACTGCTGATTTTAAAAGACAAAGACGGAGGAAAAATAAAAGTACTCCAATCAGAATCAAGTACCGCTTTGTGATTATGAAAAGCTTTGGAAAAAAAAGTGAATACAAACGCCCTCGAGATGTAAAAAGCCACATTTGCTAAGAGAGTATATCTCTTTGTTTCTTTTTGGTACAGGCTGTCTTTGCCTTTTAAATTTCGAGGAGTTTATTCGCCATATCAGATTAAAAATGCGTTTATAAATACCATGGCGATGATAGCTCAGTGGTAGTGACGTCGGATACTGAGACGAAGGTCCCGGGTTCGAATCCTACAATGAGCTTGAGCTTTCGATGAAGGAAATCATCGTGAGGGAACCATAGCATGATTTTAGGATACTTTGGAGTATCCACCTAGCTGGCTAACATGGCTTACCGATGTACCTGCGCAGAAGATACATTTTCAAAGCGCGGAAAACGCTATTGGTCGGCAGCGGCCGCCATGTTAGCGCGCGCCGTGCGGAGGGGCGTGACTTGCGAGTGAGACGGAACTAACAGCTGCACTGTATTATGAACCTTATAGTAGTGATCTAAGGTTGATTGTAAGTTTTAAGCATTCTTTCGTTAATCTTTGGGGTCATACTTTCTTTTCTGTGCGAACGAAAATTCACGACGCGCCATATCAATTAGGTAATACTGTAATCAAAGTCAACTTAATAAGAACAACCAAATGCAAAGTAAACCTTGGCCTTTTTCCACGATAGCGAACGAAAGAGGTCGCCCATCAAAGCTGCCTTGTTAATAAACAAATTTTAATTGCCTTCAATGAAATAAATATAAAGGGACATTTTCATTACCGACAAAAACGAATAAAGTTTTTACCGTTCTTTCAGGCCCATGCCGAAGTAATAATTCAAAAAATGTAAGGAGCAAAATTTTCCAAGTTTCCTTTGATGTAAGCACCGGTTAGTCTTTGTTCCGTGCTAGTGACGTATTAAAAGAAATTTGTTATTTTTTTTTGCAACTTCTCCTTTGAATTAAGACAAAGGACCGCCTTTATTAACCTTTTATTCATTGGGATTTTTTTTTGAGGTTTTGTATTTACGTTGGAACACAATCTTACCTACGACCCAGAATGATTGATCACCGACGTGGCAGGTAATTAAAATAACTCAAAAGACTTGTTAAAATTATACAGTAGATTTGACACATTGCTGAAAATGTTTTTACACTCACAAAAAACAATAATTAACTTTATTTAACGTCCTTTCTTATAAAACGCCATTTGACTTAAGGACTGTTTTAATTATGACTTGTTTTATTTATATGATACTAGCCGTCTCCTACGGTTTCACCCGCGTTCCCGGGATAAAAGTAGCCTATGTCCTTCTCCATATCATAGGCTAACTGCATGCCAAATTTCATGATGATCCGTTAAGTAGTTGAGGCCTGAAGGCGTAACAAACAAACTCACTTTCATATTAATACTTTTAGTCAGGATAGTTAGGATACCTATTGGTGCCGATTCTGTTGTAAATCGCACTAAACTAATTTTAGTCACATCTCATCTCTTTCTTACGAACATTATTGAAAAAGGATAGAACATATTTTAAGTTGTAAAATTAATCTTTGCCGTCTTATTTTGCGTGTATTTAGGCGTAACCACGATAGATGGCGACTAAATTTAGGTATATTGAAAACAAGCATTGGACTAATTTGACAGGACTAAATTTCTTACATCCTTTTCTTATGTTCTTTGTTAGAAAGAGACATAGTGGGATTAAAATTAGTTTAGTTGTGAACAACAGAATCAGGGCCACTGTATAAGAGTATTTAGTTTATCTACCAGACAAGCTGCTACCGCGGTTTTACTCGCGGTCCAAAGTGATCTAATGGTGCGTCCATGCTATGCGAAGCGAGCACGAGCCGAGCCACGAACGAACAGGATTCGTTCATTGTTCGCATAGCGTGGACGGACATACGAGCCTCGAACGAGCATTCGTCTCGCACTCGACTGCGCTCCGCCCGATTGTCAGTTTTTTCACGAACACAGGGGTTCGCATCGCGCTTGTTGTAGGCTCGTTAAGTACGTCCACACTTGAAATCGCGAGCAACGAACGAATTCTGTTCGTTCGTGGCTCGGCTCGTGCTCGGTTCGCGTAGCATGGACGCACCATGATACTTTCACAGCGTAAGTATTAGATATTTTGATCCGAAGATCTATGTAGGTATGTCCTAAGTTTCACTCAAATCCGTTTCGGCATTATGAAGTCATAGAGTAACAAAAACCTAAAAAAAAACATTTATATTGAAGTATGACTCCTCTACCTCTATGGTAATAATCTGAAACATATTTTTAGTATTCAGAATTATGTATATTAATATCCTCTTTATCATACTAATCCATTTATGACATAAACGGTCGTAACATAATAAATTATCGCATAGTTTTGTGGCTAATCTTGTCTTAATACAAGCTTATACATTATACTCACATTCCAAGATGAATACAAGATCTAATTTTGATGTGTTACTAATAAAATTTCTCATTTAGTTATCGGCAGATGAGATAAAATCGACTATTTAATTTAGTGATACGTTTTAGGACTGTATTTCAGAACTTCGAAATTTGAAACATCGATCGACTGTACTGCGAATGTTCGTGATTTCGAAAAACGTTGGTTCGAATCTACGCTATTGCGAAAAACTCTAGTTCGAAAAGAGTTTTTCGCAATAGCATATATTCGTATAAACGTATTTCGAACTCACGAACATTCGCAATATAGTCCATCGATGTATAGAATTTCGAAGTTCCGAAATACAGTCTTTTAATAGATCATATAAACGAAAAACTGATCCTATTGTATGCATACCCGGCAGATAGTATTTTTGTAAATATATTTTGACCTAAGCTTGAATTCTCGCAATTCGTTAAAAAAATACATTCACTTTCTGTGTATCCAACAACCCTTAAATCAATCCCCAGAACCCAATAAAATATACATAAAATCACAAACAAACGGTTGCCCAAACATCAATGTATTTACTGAGCTCAACAACTCAAGATATCGTCCTCAAGCACTTTTCGAATTTGTGAACGCACTGACCTATTCACTGAAGCGTTAACTGAGAGAGTTTCGATAGTACCGATCCTAATCAAATTTCCGCTCAGAGATTGTTATTGTAGTGTGCTATAGGTATAAATATTGTTATGCACAAATATTACGAACTAATCAAGATCTGATAGAATATCCTATACATACATACGTAATACTGTAAAAGTTGAATTAATATTACTTCTAGAGGCTATTTTTTCTTTTTCGGCAGTCAAATAACTTTATGTTGTGTTCCTGCGCGTGAGTAAGGTTGCCAGAGCAAGCAGGGAAGTTAACGCGTGAGTGATGCCTCGTGTGTTGCAAGCGTAAACAAACAAACGTACCGTCCGCCTGATGGTAAGCGTAATGACGCCACCGCCTATCATATATTCTATCTCAGACATAAATCTAAACAGATAACGCAAGGCCCTCCGTACGTATGAAAACCAAGCGTGTCACTTTTTGTACCTACCATAATGTCACAAGATTGATTTAGTTAGGTTGGCATTTGATTTTTAACGTGAAAATGAAGCTATCCTATTTGTCAGTTGAACACATCCCTCGCTACACATCTCTGGTGGACTTGCAGCCTTCTGCGAGTTCCCTGTCCGCGCGAATCAGTTTCAAAAGAAGAACATTGTTCTCCCTTTTTGCACTGATTTTGACACGCGAAATAGAAACACTCGCGTCATCTATTTAGATATATATCTGTGTATTCTATCCATTTTAGATTTTTCTAGACTGCGTTTGAAGGAAAGGCAAGCTAACTAGTACTCGTATATAACTAAAAATAAAGTTATTCAGTCTAGGCTTGCTACATCCCGTACGCCCTGGAGGCGTTGGCTAACTTTTTATACACACTCCAAGTCCCCAGGCACAGTGTACAGTTGCAGTTACTTGTGGCCAAGTTAAGCCAAGTCTGCCAAGTTTATTCGCAAGTTTTAGCTTCGGATACTTTTGCACGAGGTATTGTTTACCAATGGAATTACAAGTTTTGTATCTTATTTATACATAAATATTAATTTAATGACCATTATCGATAATTTGAGATGGCATTCTGAACGTCTTTTATAATTTAAAAGGCTCAGTATTAACCCGTTGGTTCTCGCGAGGCACGCGAGTCCTATTATAACAATTGGTGTCATTGTTATATATTTAACCGCGAGCCAAGTGATTAAAATAAAACCGGGACTTAACACGGACTCGAACACGAAGGGGTAAAGACGTTTTTTATATTCAACTTTTTTTTTAAATTTTATCTATCTACCAATCACAGTTCATGAAATACAGCCGTCTGTTAGACAGACAGATGGACGGACAGCGGAGGCTTGGTACAAACTTTAAAACAAGTTTTGTCAAAAATTATCAACATTGCTCGATCAAATTGTGCGACAAAAAATGCGCGCCTTGATTGGTTTTAGAAAAATCTTACACTCACCAATGAAATATTATCTTGCATGAATTTCCTAACGATTACATTGAGGTTCATTCTAAATTATCCAAGTGAACAAACTACCAGGCAAGCAAGTAAACATCAAAGGAATACCGATTGCGAATCCCTAGCAACGTCACGTCTCCTTTGAAATTATACTCTTGATGACTTTTCATTCTCCTTGCCAATCGAAACCAGCCTCATCAGACCTATCTCGCGCCTCTATACCGGCAATTATCAACGTCAAGAAACGAGCATCAGGGATTTCCATAAATTGGACGTTTCAAATTCCTGAATTGTAGTATAAGCAAATTAATTAACGCGTATTTAAATGCTCGCTTAAACAGAACTGTAATTGGTTATTATTTATAGATATTATAATTATAAAACACATCCTTAGTTTAAAAGTATATAAATATTTCAAGAAATACAGCACCTTTATTTTATCTGACCGAGGCCGGGGATGTAAGGCTCAATTTATATTGCCGCGGAATGGAACGGAAGGAAATTTTTGCAACGAAACTGTACATAGCATAATGAACATTATATCAATTAGAAACGTACAAACTAAATACGACCCAAAAAAGAGGTCGCGCATCTTCCGTGGAATGCTCACGCATTCTCGAGAATTCCTTGCTTTAGCTCGTATTACTTTGTATGTTCATTATGCTAGAATTTCGTTGCAAAAGTTCGCTTCCGTTCTATTCCGCGGCAATGTAAATTGAGCCTAACAGACTAACCCAGAAAATTCCATTTTATAGGCAGATTGAAATCGACATCAAAAACCCAGAATTCAAGCTTGTAATGGTGGGTGAATAACAAAAAATATTTCCCTGGAATTTTATTTGCGTGGGCAGAATCTACATTGGTATGATATGATTATTTTACAAACAAAACAATACATTTGGAACATTATAATAATTATTTCTATTTTTTAAACGAAGAAGTCGATAATCGAGCTGACAGCCCGCCTGATGGTAAGCGGTTCTCGTAGGTATATGGAAGCTTGCAACACGTGCTACCGACCCCCTCACCAATGAGCTATGGTGACCTCACGCGCAGGAACACAACATAAAGATATTTGGCTGTGGTATTCTGTAAGGAGGTACTTCCCTATATACTAGGAGGTGACGACAAAAATGGTAACGATAAGGTAAATGGGTGAACTGTGGTTCATCGGATAGAGGATACCTCTCTGATGCCATATAAGTCGGTCTGCCTGCACCAAGTGGTTGCGTTGTCTAGATATGGCGCCTGAAAAACTGTTTATCGTGACCAAAAAAAAACGATAAGGTAAATGGCTGAACTCGACGTAGAAAGTAAGTACTAGTTGTACTGATGTCAATTTAAAAAAAACTGACCAAATATTCGGTTGCGTTATCTAGATATGGCGGCTGAAAAACTGTTTATCGTGACCGAAAAAAAATGAAAAGGTAAATGGCTGAGCTCGATGAATCATGGAAGCATTAGCAAATACTAGCTTAGTAATAAAAAAACTGACAAAAATTTTGGTTGCGTTTCGTAGTTATAAGCAATCTACGTAACAGTTATCAGTATGGATAATTTGAGTGTTTTACGGTTTTCTCGGAATTTGCATTGTCAAAAATATGAAAATTATATCGGTGAGGGAGGGGGGCGCCCTCCTTTATACCTCCCGCCGCCCCGCCAGCAGTGAGCGGTTATATTCATCTTCTTTTATAGTTTGAGTAATATATGAAATAAATGCTTAGTTGTCTGGTAGGCATGAACCTATAGTGATGTTGTTGGCGGCAACACGCCAACAATTATTTTCCATCTACCGTACGCAAAAAAATAACTGCTGTTTGGAATTTTGAAATCAATATATTAGTTATTTAAGACATTAAAGTGAGTTGCAAAAATTTTATTCGGACTTTCCCATAATATTTATGAATTTAGATTTTTATTGTAACGTGTCGATAGTTTTACAATTATTATAGAATCAACAATTTACTTTAATTTATTGACTGGCGAAAGACTACTGGGAGTTTATCAACAGGCATTGCTCCATATGTTTCATACATATCTTGCGCGTAATATGCTGATCCAATTCTACTTTTGAAGGTGGCATTGAAGAAGCATCAAAATTCATAAAATTCATTCATTCTTGTAAAATTTCTCATTTTTTTATTAGGTTTGTTTATTTTTTTAAAGCATCTTATGGCGATCTTCGTTGACTGAATTGACATAGTTTTGCAGCCATACATGTCGCAAACAATCGGATTGCCAAGGCCCGAGCAACTTTCGTGCATTTGCGCCCCTTATGGCAGTCTCGGAAGCTGACCCTGAGTTAAGCTCAAGATATTCGGGTCCAATGTGAAGTCTGTACTTCTTCCGTACGGGTGTGAATCATGGAAAGTAACCAAGGCCATCTGGCACCAGCTCCAGGTTTTTGTCAACCGATGCTTTCGCCAAATTCTCGTTATCCACTGGCCCGAGAAAATCTAGAACGTAGAGCTCCGAGAACGCAGCCACAAAACACCGATCGACCAACAGATCAAGCGTCGCAAATGGAACTGGATTGGCCACACTCTCCGAAGGGACCCCGACCATATACCCAAACAGGCAATGGACTCTTTGTTTTTAGCAAGAATATTATATAATATAAATATTAAGGTGTGCTCGGTATATTAGGCACTGTAGGTAGAATTTCTTCAACTGTGTAACTGGTAATCAATTATGTGTATCTGGTACTGCGTTTTTCTTAGTAAACTTATGAAATAAAGTGGACGTACTTTTAACTGCTGTAAACTTTTTATAACATGATAAATGATAACTACAATGACAATCTATGTTATTTGGTAATTATATGTTTGCGTACTTCAGATACGATTACCTCGAATTTTTAACACTTTTTTAATGCGCTCGTGGTGTAGCATGATTAGCTGTTTTTAATCGATCAGCTACCACCGTCGTGGTTAGTACCTAGATGGGCCTAGTGGTATTTCGAATCGAGCATTTATGTGCTTCGGAAGGCACGTCAAGCCATTGGTCCCGGTTATAACATAATTATGATAGTCGTTAAGCTAGTAGGAAGCCTCCTAGGCGGCTTGAAAAATTCCAACAGTAGTTTGACCACTAGCCTACCTCCACCAATTCACAGTAGGCATGCGTAGTGGAGTATTGTCCAGTCCCTTTCACCCTCATTTGTGAAAGGAGGGTCAGCAGTGGGATAGGCTGATGATGATGATGATTTTTTTAAAGAGTTCTCATTAAACAACACAACTTTTTCATTTTTACACTATATTCACTAATCTGGTACATTAATTCTTGTTGATATGTGATCATAGACCCGATAAACTGAACGCGCCCTAATGCTTGTGCTGCCACCTACGGTGAACCGTGGTCCCTCTCTCTTCTTGTCTGTGCCCCTGCCCGCCTCGCACGTTCTAAATACTGTTTTATTATATTATATTGTTCACTCGCAATAAACCTTATTAAGATACTTCTTTCTTTCATTTGAATGAGGTTATGGGCTTTTTTAACTAAAAGTAACGAAGTAAAAATAAAGTTTTTCGATAGTTTCGCGAAGTCGAGTGAATTTCTCTTTCAGCGTTGTCAGCCATTTTGATACCGGCACGCGGTACGCACGAAATATTGTCCGTGAGTGCATAATCAATTTAAGGATGGCTCTGTCTAACCTGCATATAGACAAATTATTGGGAAGAGAAAATTATAATACCTGGAAGTTCGCCGTACGGACTTACCTTGAACATGAGGATCTTTGGGAGTGCGTGCAAGCACGTGGCGCCGAGTCCGTCGATAGTAAAAAAGATCTCAAGGCGAAGTCTAAAATAATTTTATTAGTCGATCCCGTAATCTATGTTCATATTGAAGAGGCAAAGTCAGCGAAGGAGGTGTGGGAAAACTTACAGAGAGCATTTGAGGACTCAGGTTTGACCAGAAAAGTCGGATTACTCCGAGATTTAATTAATACTTCCTTAGATAGCTGTTCTAGCATTGAAGAGTACGTTAATAAAATTATGACCACGTCCCACAAATTGCGAAATATAGGTTTTCATGTGGATGAGGAGTGGTTGGGTACCTTGATGTTAGCGGGTTTACCTGAAACGTATCAGCCCATGATTATGGCTATAGAAAGCTCTGGTGTAAAGATTAATGCTGATTCTATCAAAACCAAATTATTGCAAGAGGTCAAAGAAACAAGCTCATCAGCTTTTTATACTAATCAGAAGTATAACCCCAAAAATAGTCCCCAAAATAATAATAATAATCAATATAGAAAGCCAAAAGGTCCCCGTTGCTACCATTGTAACCGCCATGGTCATTTAAGTAAAAATTGTTTCAAAAAGAAATCAAATATTAATGCTTTCTCCGCAGTTTTTTCAGCTCATGAAAATGTGAACAGCCTGGAATGGTATGTTGACTCCGGTGCGTCAAGACATATGACGAATGTGTCTGATGGGATGTATGATGTCCGGGCACCTCCGATACAGAGTATAACGGTCGCCAACAATACATCAGTCTCTGTACAGAAGATGGGTAATATCAACCTCAATCTCCGCTGTAAAGATGGCAAAAGAAGTTATGTGCAGGTGAGAGATATTTTATATATTCCTGAGCTCAGCACAAACTTACTATCAGTAAGTCAACTTGTGAAGAATGGTTGTCAAGTAATCTTCAACAAAACTGGTTGTGAGATATTTAATAAAGATAGGCAATTGGTGGCAACGGCTACATTAGTAAACAATATGTATAAATTGAATACTGTGCAAGGGAATGCATTTCTCACAGCTTCTGAGAATAAACAGACCTTAGATATCTGGCATAAAAGGATGGGGCATTTAAATTATAATGATGTAAGAAAGCTACAGTCCTGTACTGAAGGGGTTAAGATTATTAAATCAAATGAAACTGAAAAATGTATTGCATGCTTGAAAGGAAAACAAGCTAGATTCCCATTCAATAATATTGGCTCACGGGCTACATCACTACTTGAAATTGTGCATTCTGACCTATGTGGGCCTATGGAGACTCCATCCATTGGTGGAGCACGTTATTTTTTAACATTCATAGATGATTTCTCTCGAAAAGTGTTTGTTTACTTTCTAAAAAATAAAACAAACATTTCAGAAGTTTTTGATAATTTTAGAAAGGAAGTAGAGAATCAATTAAACACTAAAATAAAAGTACTTCGTACAGATAATGGTTTAGAGTATGTTAATAACAACTTATTAAAATGTTTGACAGATTCTGGTATCAACCATCAAACAACAAACCCATATACACCTGAGCAGAATGGCCTAGCCGAACGTATGAACCGAACACTTGTTGAGCGTGCCAGGTGTATGCTATTTGAAGCAAATTTAAATAAAAAATTTTGGGCAGAGGCAGTGGCGACGGCTGCGTATGTTGTAAACCGCTCACCAACAAAATCTCTTAATGACATTACACCCGAAGAAAAATGGAAAGGTAAAAAACCTAATATTTCACATTTAAGAGTGTTTGGAAGCAAAGTTATGGTTCATGTACCGAAACAGAAAAGGCTAAAATGGGATTCAAAATCTATAGAAATGATTTTTCTTGGTTACTATCAAAATACTAAAGGCTATCGGCTGTTTAATCCATTAACGAAGAATATTACTAAGAGCAGAGATGTTATATTTTTGGAAGATTGTCGTAATAATAGTGAAAATCATGAACACAATGAATTGTCACTGCCCCCAGTCAATACTTTGAAATTACAGACTCATGATGAGAATGAGCCTCTTGAAGTAAGCCTCACCACTTCTCCTAGGATGCAAATGAATGCCGTAACTTCTGAAGACAGTTATACGTCTCCTAGTGTGCAACTTAGCACTACAAGTCCTGATGACAGCTTCACCTCTCCTAGTGAGCAAATTAGTACTATGACTTCAGAAGACCGCTTCACCTCTCCTAGTGTAGAAAGAAATACTTTGACTTTTGAAGACAGCTTCACTTCTATTCAAAGTGACAATGATGTTACTTACCAGCCGGATACTGATTCCTCTATAGATACTCCTATAAGGAATATAACCTTAAGACAGAGAAAAGCTGAAAATCAAACTTGTGAAGATTTTAATGAATCACAAAATTATGCTTGCCTTACATTATGTTCAGATCCTGTCACTATAGAAGAAGCCCTATCTTCCTCAGAGAGTAGTCATTGGCAGAAAGCAATGGATGAGGAATATAAATCACTCATGAAAAATGAAACTTGGATTTTGTGTGATTTACCTATAAACAAAAAGGCTATACCATGTAAGTGGGTTTTTAAAAGGAAAACTGATGAAAAAGGTAATATATTTAAATATAAGGCAAGATTAGTCATAAAAGGCTGTGCTCAAAGGAAAGGATTGGAATATGATGAAGTATATTCTCCTGTGATTCGCTATTCATCGCTGCGTTACTTATTTGCTATAGCAACTAAATATAATTTAGATATTGACCAAATGGATGCAATTTCGGCTTTCCTACAAGGTGATATCGAAGAGGACATTTACATGTCTCAGCCACCTAATTATGAAGGAAATAGCACTCAAGTTTGTCAACTGAAAAGATCACTTTATGGCTTAAAACAAGCAAGCAGACAGTGGAACAAAAAACTAGATGCTTCATTGAAAGAAATTGGTCTGCTACAGTCAATAATGGATCCTTGCATTTATTACAAGATAAACAAGAATGATATTTTGTTTTTGGCTGTATATGTTGACGACTTAATTTTGTTTTCAAATTCTGATGAAACTAAAAACTATATTAAAAGTCAGTTATTTTCCAAATTTGAAATGAAAGATCTGGGTGAATTAAAATACTGCTTAAATTTACATGTAACAAGAGACAGGAAAAAGGGAATTTTGTATATTGATCAACAAAAATATATTCAAGAGTTGTTGGAAAAATATGGCATGTCAAATTGTAAAGGTGTGAACACACCAATTGATCCTAAAACCAAGTTCACTATGAGTAAAAATCAGGATTTAATTTTGAAGGAAATTCCATACCAAGAGTTAATTGGTTGTTTATTATATTTATCACAAGGTACTCGTCCTGACATAAGTTATATTGTGAACACCCTAAGCAGATATAACTCTCAGCCTGAAACTGAGCACTGGCTAGCACTGAAGAGAGTGTTAAGGTACCTGAAAGCTACGCAAAACTATAAATTAACTTATAAACAAAATAAAGAAGAGTCTACACTTCATGGTTTTTGTGATGCAGACTGGGCTAACTCTGAAGACAGGAAGTCATGTACCGGTTATGTATTTATCTTTCAGGGTGGCGCTATAACATGGAACTCGCGCCGACAACAGACTGTTGCTTTGTCAACCACAGAGGCAGAGTACATGTCACTGTCAAGCTGTACACAGGAGGCAATGTGGCTTAAACAAATGCAAGATGATTTCTGGCCTCAACTCGCTTGTAAACCAATCTTAATTTTATGTGATAATCAAAGTGCCATTAAACTTGCAGGTTCCGATAATTATAAACCTAGGACAAAGCATATAGATGTGAGACATCACTTCATACGCAATAAAGTTCAACTTGGCATGATGGCTGTTCGCTATATATCAACCAATGAAATGGTTGCTGATGTCTTCACCAAAGGCACCCCTGCTATGAAGCTGCTCTATTGCTCGGCTTGTATGGGTCTATGTTCTAGGGAGGATGTTGATATGTGATCATAGACCCGATAAACTGAACGCGCCCTAATGCTTGTGCTGCCACCTACGGTGAACCGTGGTCCCTCTCTCTTCTTGTCTGTGCCCCTGCCCGCCTCGCACGTTCTAAATACTGTTTTGTAATATTATATTGTTCACTCGCAATAAACCTTATTAAGATACTTCTTTCTTTCATTTACATGAATTCTGACATATATCACATATAATAAAACACTTTTGTCAACTCGTGAACGGCGCGAGTAAGCATTGCCTGAACTTGCTTGTAAGCTCGTGCAGGTAACTAGTGCAAAATATCTTTCACAACAATGTTATAATCTTATACTATGTCTGTTGACTCGTGAATGCCGCTCAGTGCAGGCGGAGTAGCGGGGGGTATAAAGGGAGGGGGTGGCACTAATAACATTTTCATATTTTTGACAATGTAAATTCCGCGAAACCGTAAAACACTAAAATTATCCATATTGATAATTATTACGTAGATCGCTTATAACTACGAAACGCAACCAAAATTTTTGTCAGTTTTTTTATTACTAAGCTAGTATGCACTAATACTTCCATGATTCATCGAGCTCAGCCATTTACCTTATCATTTTTTTTCGGTCACGATAAACAGTTTTTCAGCCGCCATATCTAGATAACGCAACCGAATATTTGGTCAGTTTTTTTTAAATTGACATCAGTACAACTAGTACTTACTTTCTACGTCGAGCTCAGCCATTTACCTTATCATTTTTTTTCGGTCACGATAAACCGTTTTTCAGGCGCCATATCTAGATAACGCAACCAATTAGCGCAGGCAGACCGACTTATTTGGCATCAGAGAGGTATCCTCTATCCGATGAACCCGATTTCATCCATTTACCTTATCGTTACCATTTCTGTCGTGCCCTCCTAGTCTACTAGTCAAGCTGCTCTTTGAGCGAATAAACACTTTGAGCTACCTCTCTTAAAATCATAATCAAGTTGTAGTGACAATGGTCAGTGAAGGAGTGAGAAGGATTTCATCGGCTTTCCTCCTTCTCATAGTTTCAATGGTTCGTTGGAAAAAACAGCCAAACATAGTCAGATTGTCCAAAAAGTAATAAAAAATGTAAGCTTGCTGAGCTGTGTTGTTGAGTTACATTCCGGATTCTTCTCAGTTGAAGGCCGAGTTCCGAACCGGTGGTAATTTCAGTAAATATGACCTTCATAAGTGCCCTTCTGGGGCCTAAATTGAATAAATGGCATTAAAAAATAGTAATTAGTGAATCTCTCCATGATTTTCAATGAAGAGATTAGTTAAGGAGGTAAATACTTGCTTTTTAGCGATAAGACCACCTATTGTACTTACAGTAATTTCTTTAATTTTAAGCATTTATTTTTATACTTTGTTTAAATACTTTTGTACAATAAAGAGTTATCTATCTATCTATCTAAATACAACTCGATGCAGTGATGGCAAATCTGCGATAGGACGGTTGTTGGAGGAGAAGAATAATAATAGTTTGCTCTCTAGGGTTTTGAACGGTGATAACCACATCCGTCTGTCCATTCGTTTTCGAGATTAGCGAGACCACACACATTACATACAGAAATGTCTATATAAAAAGATAACATATCTAGATTGAAGAGAAAACGCTGTCTGCCTATTTTCGGTAGCAGCGGCAGTCAGAGGTTTTTTAGCTGACGTAATATGGTGGTTCTGGGAACCTTATCACTCTTACGCGGACAATCCGGTGAGCAAGCTCTCAACTGGAATTTGTATATTGCTTCAACAAATAGTTGTACAAAATACAGAAAATTGCATCATCTATACATATAAAATGCTTTGCCCTGAGGGCGAACCACAAGCTCTTAAAACAATATTATTATAACCTTATTTGACTTTTATCTTTCTTTGACATCCGGCGTCAAAACGGAACAAAAGACAAATAAGGTTATTTTAACCTTGTTTTAAGAGCTTGTGGTAGGCCCCCTGAATAACTGACTGATGGATAAAGGCACAGCCTAAACCGCTGATCGTAGAAACCTCAAACTTGGAGGGTGTGTTCTTTGTATGACGTAGGCATCCGATAAGAAAGGATATTCCAAAATTCTACCCCTAAGGGGGTGAAAAACGGTGGCCAAGTTTGTATGAGACAACGTGATTCCTTGGTCCAATCTATTTCAAATTTTGCATAAACATTCTTTAACAGAATTGATGGAAGACGTGTTTCGCATTTTATTGAAACTCATCGCCTAACGAAGTTAAAAGGGGTAGAAAGTTATTTTAGGGGTGATTTGTATCGAAGTTGATATCAAGTGCTTTTGATTTAAAGATGCATTGCAACAAGCTTTTATGTGAGTTATACTTTTTTTGAATAAAATATTTTTGTCTGTCTGTTCCAGTTCATAGCTGATGTTATAAGGCGTATCTTAGTTACTTTTATTTTTGAAAAATATTAGTGTTCCGCGCAAAAAAATCAAACCGTACGCGGCCGAAACCGTGGGGGTCTAGTAAATAATAAAGCTAATATATCGCTTGTAGTACATAATTTATAGTGTACTTTATCAAATTTAAGCTACGCCTGTCGTGGTCTGTACCTGGATGGGTGACCGCCTAGTGGTATTTCAAATCGAGCGTTTCCGTGCTTCGGAAGGCACGTAAAGCCGTTGGTCCCGGTTATCACTTAATTGTGATAGTCGTTAAGCTAGTTGGATGCCTCATAGGCGGCTTGAAAAATTCCAACAGTAGGTTGACCACTAGCCTACCTCCACCGATCCGCAGTGGGCACGCGTGGTGGAGTATTGCCCATTCCCTTTCATCATTTGTGAAAGGAGGCCTGTGCTCAGCAGTGGGACATTATAGGCTGATGATGATGATGATGAAGCTTTTATGTGAATCAACTTTTTTGAATAAAATCGGATTGAGTTTTTAAACATTTTTGTCTGTCTGTTCCGGTTCATAGCTGATGTTATAATTAGTATCTTAGCTACTTTTATTTTGAAAAATAATTAGTGTTCCGTGCAGAAAAATCAAACCGTACGCGGCCGAAACCATAAATAATAAAGCTAATATATCGTTTGGAGTACATAATGTATAGTGTAGTTTATCAAATTCTGAGGCTTCTAGTACACTAAATGGTTTTTCCGCAATATATAACGTCAAATTACGCGGTGCTTGTACTAATTTATGTTAGCTGCTTATCTAATTTCCTGTTTCTTTTGTTTATCACACTAATTCGTGTCGCATTAGTTATATCAATGCTAGTGTGAACATAAAAGAAGAAGCTTTAATATTCAATATCAGATGTATTTTTACAAATGTAAAGATATTTGCGCGGGGGACAGAGATACTAGGCTACTGCCTAGCGGTTCTACCCGCGTTCCTGGAATAAAAAGTAGCC
The DNA here is from genome assembly GCA_951394255.1 of Polyploca ridens. NCBI lineage: Eukaryota > Metazoa > Arthropoda > Insecta > Lepidoptera > Drepanidae > Polyploca > Polyploca ridens. The sequence goes on from OX596261.1 coordinate 11,828,835, forward strand.
TATAATACGCGGGGATAATGTAGCTTCAAATTAGTGAAAAAAAAAAAAAAAAGATTCCGACTGGTAGTTCTAGAGATTACCGCGTTTAAACAAACAATCGAACAAAAACTCTTCAGCTTGTTTATATTTGTATAGATAAATATAAAATGTACCTATTTATTTATTGTAACGACTCACATTTTATTTATTTATTGTTATATTAGATTAAACAAGTTTCTTTTCCGTTTTGTTTGAGTTGAGACCTGAAAAGAGCTTTTATGTATTTCACTAAGACATTTGTATTATCTATTGACATCAAGTTTTGAAGAAAGAAATTAAGAAAAACTATTGATTTTCCATTGCAACGCATAAAATACAAAAGGTTATCATTATCGTAAATCTATAGAAATTGAAATTACAATAATTTATTTAACGACAGACACATATCAATGTTTCTATTATAGTCCATCTCCACGTCTTTTACCCATACGATCTGCATCGTGACGTCACGGGAGGCGCTATTACCCCTAGTAATCGGAGAGTTCTGTATCAGATGCCAGTGCCGGACAGTGATATATTATAGCAAAGTGCCTCTTACTTGGAAAGTGTTTCGGCTGGATTATACTGCATTAAGGTAATGTATAGCTTATAATTATATCCTGTTCCTTTAGTTACGTAAGATAGTTTGTGAGAGAGTTGACCTATTTCGAAATGATTTATTATTGGATTGTGATACTTTTGTATATAACAATAATATATGTACTCATCGTCTTTGAATTGAGCAAGTATAACAATGTTTTGCCAATTGGGAACTAAGTATATTAATTATTTCAGTGCATGTTCATGATTAAGTCATTATCGACCTTAAATTCAATTGAATAGGACTGAATTTAACATAATTATTGTTAAATCAACTTACAAATAAATTTAAATATTCAGAGGTGTAAAAGATTAACAGACTCGCCCATGGCGATAAGTTAAACAAAATCAAGTGCAAAATGTTTAACATCAGGATATAATAGTCCACGAGGGTGATCTTAATAGGCTTTCTGGGTACTTTGCCCCATTTTTATGTGGCCATTGAGGGGCGGGGGACAGATGTGGTCGAATTGATAAGACACCAGCGAAGCAGTTACACGGGCGTTACATCGCAATTTGATGATTATATATCACATAAAACTGGTTGGATAGTTGAGAAAAATAGGGGGCAAAGAAGTCTTTGGCGGATTTTCCCCAAAGTTAAATTAGCAACATGTTCATTTTCGTCAGTTCGAGAATAATAAACATATTTTTTATCCTCATCCTAACTATATATAATATTATAAATGCGAAAGTGAGTTTGTTTGTTTGTTTGTTACGCCTACACGCTTCAACTTCTCAACGGACCATCATGAAATTTGGCATGCAGATAACTTATGGTATAGAGAAGGACATAGGCTACTTTTTATCCCGGGAACGCGGGTGAAACCCCGGGGACTGCTAGTCATTTATAATTTAGGTAGATAGATAGATAGATAACGCTTTATTGTTACACCACATGAAAAAAATAAAAATACAAGAACTTAAAAAAGAAAGTGTTACAATGGGCGGCCTTATCACTAAAAGTGATTTCTACCAGGCAACCTTTGGATATAAGATGGTAGGTAAACTACCTACTTATATGTATTTAAACAAGCCATTTTTTGTTTTATCTAGTGATGAATTTATTCCCGTATTTCATATAGTGGATGAGATTACCAATAGTTCCACTTAAATGATTAAAATTTGATTAAATATTTGATACACATAATACATATTTAATATCATGTTCAAATAAAAATAAAGCTATGTTGACATTTAATCACACCTTTATTTATACGACACTGAAGTGGGCATCATTAAAAAGCCTCAGAACACTTATAAAAACTATAATTAGCATAACGAGCGGTTTTACAGCCACAAGATAACTGATAATTAACACGCAAAAAATAACTTTTACACGAGTTAATTTTGACAGTGCTTAAAGTATCGTAAATTGTAGTATTTTAATTTTTACTAGAGAGCACGATGAGTCCCATAGACAATATCCAATTCTATCAAAATGTTTATGATACCGCAGTTTTTTCGGTGACTTGAAAAGAGTAATTGCTGAGTTTATTGCCGGCTCTTCTCAGCACATGCAACCTTCCGAACCGGTATTAGAGTATTAGAGTCAGACTTTTCATAAGTGCCTGTGAAGGTCTATTTCAATAAATGATTTTGAATTTGATTAGAGTTTCCACTTTAAAGGCGGTATAATTTTTTGTAAAATAAAAAAACTATTTTCAGTAATATAATATTATGCGTTTTCAATATCTCTCAAGCTTTTTCGTTTACCGAGGATATGAATATTATTGATGAATTGCCGACAATATTAAATAATATGCTACAATCGCGATGTCTGTACTCCTTTCCATTGAGGAATTCCATCATATCTTAGAAGTCCATGGTCGGATCATGGTAAAATGTATATGGGACCACCGATCGTGGGCTCTGCTCCAAAGTGAATAAGCAAAAAAAAACAACACCGCCTCCTTTCATTTCGAAGTCGGTTAAAATAATCTTAGACCAAACACCAAATCGTAAGGAATTGCTTAAACAATTTATTCCCTCACTTTAGTCTTGGGCATAAATCCGGCACGTCGCGCCTTAACTACATTAGGTAAATTTTGTCAATTCCCCCTTATGGTAATATTAGTACAAAACAGGGCAGAATACGTACGTTACGACCGTCTAAAAAATCGTTGTAGAATATTTAAACTGATAAGCCTAAGAAAGGTGTGAAGAACACACTTTTTGCAGGGTCAGCAAAACGAGTAGGGTATATATTACCCAGGTTAGAATGTCTCGAATGAGCCATTTCAGAGAAATCTGTAAACCTCCTCCTTATTTTGAAGTCGGCTAAAATGATTCAATGTGATGTCCTGCGTAAACCACATTATAAGTTAAAAATAATAACAAACCACAAAATAGGTATACTGGTTTCTATTTCTTTTGTTTATACTGTATATTGACTGTATGTCTTTGTATTGTATATTGACTAGTAGTTAAACTCGAAGGCATCAGTCTGAATGCACTTATTCACATCGGGTTCGGAAGTTAGAATGATAACCGTATCAGGATAACAGAAGTATCATGGAGACGTCATTGCCTATGTTTTTATTTTAATGGATACAAAAAGTGCTACAGACTATTTTATTTAAATTTCATAAGCAATAAAGTTTATTTTAATAAGGATTTCTTATTAACCGACTTCAAGAAAAGGAGGAGGTTCTCAATTCGGATGTTTATATTTTTTTTTTTTTTTTATGTATGTTCGGGCATAACTCCGTCATGTATAGATGGATTTGCAAAATTTTTTGTTCGAAAGGGGTATATTCCGAAATGGTCCCATATAAATTTCATATAGATCTGATGATGAGTTTCGGAGATAGACAACGGAACACTTAAAAAAATTACGGTAAATCAGCCGCGATTGCTGCTATCGCATAAATATGCATTGTTTACGCAATCACACAACAAAACATCAGGTCTGTACACTCGAAAGGGTTACGCAGATGTATTCAGTATATAATGAAACTAAAAATTCAAAAATATTTAACTTTTTAACAAAAAAATAAACCGCCTTCAAAGTACACTTAAAAGTATAAAATAACTCTTATCTGACACTGTTTTGAAGTCAGCGAAATATTTTCATTATTTACTTTGAAGGCGGTTTATTTTTTTGTTAAAAAGTTAATTATTAATGGGCAGTTTAATTAAAATGAAAAGATGGATAAGACAAAGAATGAAAGACAGGTACAAAAAACTAGCCAAGTCAACAAGTCAAGTTGGTTTTATTATTAATGAGAATTTCGTATTTTAATAATAAAACCAAACCTTGGGAAATTATTAAATATTTAATCACAAACATTTATTCAATTTTTAGATAGGCACTTATGACGGACAACGCTTCTGAAGATACCACGTTGAGTAAGAAGACTAGAACTTATTATAAGATATAATCAGACAAATGAATATATTGTTTTAGAACAAGTGAAAACAAATTATTTTTGAACAAATGTTTCTTTTTTCGAGTATTTCTCATTCATCATCATCAGCCTATAATGGTACTAATGAGCACAGGCCTCCTTTCACAAATTCGGATGAAAGGGAATGGGCAGATACTCCACCACGCGTGCCCACTGCGGATCGGTGGAGGTAGGCTAGTGGTCAACCTACTGTTGGAGTTTTCAAGCCGTTTAGTAGGCCTCCAACTAGCTTAACGACTATCACAATTAAGTGATAGCCGGGACCAACGGCTTTACGTGCTTTCCGAAGCATGGAAACGCTAGATTTGAAATACCATTAAACGGTCACCCATCCAGGTACCTACCAACCACAACGGTGGTAATTTAACTTTGCCGACCGATTAAGAACGGCTAATCATTCTACACCACAAGCGCTTTACTATTTTTAATTACTACTTTCTAATTTGCATAGGGAAAATTATCAGGATGTCATATTGAAAATAATGCAGTAAATAAAATAATTAGCAAAATAAATCGGCGCAATTCATTTGTGTTCCATGTTTAATAATAAAAAATTACGCGTATTAATGTCAGTATAACTATCATTTGTATGGAAAGTTGTCGCAAACACAGTGAGGTATTATATTTAAAGTTAAGTACTCAAATTGTTGGATAAATTATGTGACCAAACTAATATTATTGGAGTTTATAAAAATGGATATCAAATTAATTTTGTGTGAGCATTTTCTATTACTAGTTTTTTTTAAATTAAAAATATTATGACTTAGAAATTACGATTTTATGCATATTTGTAAAATATCTCCCCCGATAATTCATTAAGTAGTTACTATTTTACTATTTTAGTTTCTATAATTATCAAAATTAAATTTAAAATAAGGAAAACGATGTTCGTTAATTTGCGATGACCATCCTATTCAAAGGAAAGTACATATATACAATATATAGTATATATATAGTAAATAATTCTGAATTGCTTGAGTGAAACTGACCGGGATATTTTGTTTTATTTTCGATACTAAATCATTATATTTAAAAAATAATAATAAATAAGAAATAAATAATCTCCCTACTACGTTAATTTTACCTATTAACATTTTTGTCATGTGAAATAAAAATCCTTTATAATATCCTGGGACATTCAATTCATTCATTTAACAGGAAGTACTCGTGTTTTTCTAAAACACCGAGAAAACTTCAAAACCCATGGGTCCATCCCTTTCTAACAAGGGTAATCCATGGAGACGGTTGCATACCAGTTGATTGTATCCGATTCGCACTTTGGCAATTATACTACGCTATGATGGAGGGCGCCTCTCATTTCCCTAGTTGAAGTAATAATCATTGTGTTTTTGAAATAACTCAAAACCTGAAAGTTTCAGGTAGAGGTGTGTAACTCAGCTCTGAACCAGCTCAATGAATCAGATCACACGGGTTTGAGCTGTTGAGCTACAGCTCAACGACAAAATGACTAGCTCACGGCTCAATCCAACTCCTATTGTATCTGCGACTCCCTCCATAGATTATTCTTGTGATTCTAATCTACGAATTATTATTTCGTCCTAAAACATATAAATAATAATTTAATTCAATAAATAAATACCTATGTAACATATATAGATAATATAAAAAGACAAATAATTCCAACTCTGAGGTATGAAAAGAGCCGCTCGGCAGAGTCGAACGAATCGCCGCAGCTCAGTTGGCTCGATTCGAATTGCGGTAAGCAGTGAGCGTGCATGCGTGGACTAGGTACAAATTGAGCTGATCTGCGAGCTGAGTCATTGAACCAGCTCACACACTTGAGCCGTGAGCTGTGATGCAGCTCGCGTATTTTTGATGAGTTACACACCTCTACCTGCGCGAGCCAAGGTTATAGTATAAGTATAAGTTGGGGGTAAACAAATATTACAAAAAAAATACATTACCCCCTTAATCATAATAAAGTTATCAAACGTTGATTAGCTAAAATTCCGAATTCTTTATCTGACACGTGACATTTGGTGATCGAAAGAGTGAGACGGGGCACTATTACACTGATTTAGTTAAAAAGCGATTATGAATAAGGGGGTTAAGTTATTGGTTTGTCCCCCCCCCCCTCCCCCGACTGCAATACTTTATAAAATTCAAGTTATATTAAAAAATCTATAGATTAAAGAGCTTGTTCTCTTAGTTGCTTAGAGAGTTGACTCTTTTCAGTTATTTTTAACCGACGAAAAAACGGAGGAGGTTTACAAGTCGACGCGTATATTTTTTTTATGTATGATCACGCATAACTTTTTACAGAGTAGTTCGATTTTGATATTTTTTTAATGGATAGGGTATACTTCGATGGTGGGAAAATAGGGGTGATTTATTGTTCACTCACAGATTTTATGCTGAGTTGAGTATTACATCAAAAGATATCAAAAATTAAGCATGTAGTAATCGGGGGGCACGGCAGTGCCCCCGCCGAGTCGAGCGCGAAGCAAACACTGCCGTACCATCCTTTACTGGAACCATTTCGCCGCATTTTCAGGCCCCTATTTGAGAACCTTTGGATAAGACCCGAACGCAGAAATTTTCGTCATCCAGTAAGCTATAATCACATACTTAAAATCCAAAATTTCAAGTCACAACGTTTCAGGCCGTTGAAGGGAACACAAGGGTACAAAACTAGGTGTTCCATGATACCATTGCACCAATCTGTACTTGTACCCACTAACGTATAAAGAATGTTCAACGGCCAAGTCACACAATATTAACTATAATAATAAAGAAATCGCAGTAAGGAACCTTAGACTTGGCACGACTTTGTCTAGATTTCATTACTTTTTAGAGATAAACAAGCAGCTCCATCGAGACTTGGCTAGTTTTTTACAGAATGTTTTTGATGGGATTAGTATTACTACATGCTTAATTTTTATTGTTTAATTAATTTTAATTGTTACTGTTTTACGCAGTCGGGATTTTTGTTTCATTTAATAATTTAATTTATGGATAAATTACATACAAATGATCTAGACCCAGAATAAATACTCTGATTCTTGCATACAAATGTTTGTCCTGTTTGGAAATCGAATCCATGTCATTGTTTAAATATTCAACAAACAATGGTTAATATTATAGACGTTTGTTGAATTTACCTACCCAGGATAATTTTATTGTCGTTGCGGTTATCCATAGCAATGTAATAGTTAGTCATCACCAGTTATCTATTAAATATTGAATTGTAGAACTTCAATTAGAATTAATTAATGTAATGGTAGAGTTGCTTTTAATATTTCATGAGGTACCTAATTAATTCTTTTTTATTAATTACTTTGTTGCAAAATTCTAACAATCCACTAAAAACCTTCAACATGCTTTCCATATAAATGTTTGTTATTTTACAATCAGTGTAATTCTATTTCAGTTTTCGCTATCTTCAACGTGTTTGTCATCGGTTCAACAGCAACAACTTCCTGTACGATAGAGGATTTCCAGTATTCATGTCAATATACAATTATCTGCGAGGGTCACGCAGGAAGTGCCAATAACCCATCGTGCGACTCAGATCCTAATGTTACCTTCATCATACAGAAATCAAGCGTAGAAACCATCTCACCTGGTTTCTTTGGCTCCACCAATTTCGACTCCAGAGTTCGCGCCATCAAAGCAAGAGATAACATCTGGCACAACATCAATCCTCTGTCTTTTAGATACTACGCCAAAACTATCTCCATAGACTTAGCTGGTAACCACATTCAAACTATACAGAATGAGGCATTTAGAAATTTAGTAGTCCTCACATTTTTGAATCTTTCAAGAAATGAAATTAAATCGCTGTTTTCAAACTCATTAATAATATCTGAAAGTAAAACAACGAATCTTAATGAACTTGACTTATCGTACAATAAATTAACTGAACTTTCCGGTGATGAGCTAACCTATTTGCCTAATTTGAACAAGTTGTATCTACAGTTCAATAAGATATCCACTATAGCTGATGATTGTTTTAGCAGCTTAAAATATTTGACTCATCTATATTTACAAAATAATCGTTTATCGTCTCTTAATATGACTCTGATTAATTTGAAAATGTTAACTGTGTTAGACGTGTCATTTAATCATTTACTAAAAATGTCAGGCTATGAATTTAATCGTTTGGTAGGCATCGAAAGTCTTAATGTATCTAATAATGGTATTAGTACCATTGATTCGAACTGTTTTAGTCAATCGATAAATTTAAAAGTTATAGATTTTAGTTTCAATAATATCAGTTCCACGTTAGATGACACGTTCTTTTTTAACAATGCTAAACTGCACAACTTGAACTTTTATAATAACAAGATCAAACAAATTAAAGGAACTTTCAAACGAACTAGCCTCACCTATTTAAACCTGGAAAATAATAATTTGAGTGGTGACATCGATAATGAAACATTTGTAGGGTTATTAAATATTACCAAATTAAATTTAAATGGCCAAAATATTGAAAATATTAGAGATCAAGCTTTTTCAGAAATGATAAGCTTAGTTTACTTGAACATGAGTAAAAATAATATAACGCATATAGAAAATGCGAGTTTTGAAAGTACTCCTTTGAGTATACTAGATTTATCGTATAATCATATCAATGATTCCAATTTTTTAAGATACAACCTGGAAAATCTTACTGAACTGTATCTTAATAACAACAACATAACTGTTATATTAGGAAACACGTTTGAAAATAAAATATACATAAAGAAACTAGATATATCAATGAACCATATTATAATGTTTGAAAAAAATTCATTGCCTCTATCAAGTTTGCAATACCTTAATGTAGAAGGCAATAAATTAACTGGAGCAATAACTCAAAACATATTCAGTCCATCGAAATTACTGCGATTTTTAGATTTAAGTAATTTTAACATAAGTAAAATTGATAAGTTAGCTTTTGCTAATTTACCTGTACTCTTTCGGCTAAATATATCTCACAATATAATTGACTCTATTGATCCTTTGAGTTTCAATGGAGTAGATAATATGTTTAGTTTAGATATCTCATTTAATAAAATATCACATATAGAGTTCAACAGTACCGTTATACCTAATTTGAAAGCTTTGTATTTAAGTAACAATAGGCTAGCTGATATTTCAAGGATTTTTTCGGGTAGCACTAAGATAGTGTACGTCGATTTATCTTATAATAATATATCTGATGTATCAAATATTGGAGCCAGAGTATTACCAAATATAACTGTTCTACATATGAGAAATAATAATATCAACATTTTTAACAATCCACAAACAAATTCGCTTACCACATTAATAGATTTGAGTCTTGCATCCAATGAAATTTCAAGTGTTAATTTGAGTTATTTCAAAGAATTAATGGTTGTTGATCTGAGTAGTAATAAATTAACCTATCTTAATAGTACACTTTTCGAAAACGTCGATCATTTACAGGCACTAGATGTAAGCAATAACCAGATAACAGAATTGCTACCAGGTACATTTAGAAATATGCAAAATCTAAAACTGGTCAATATATCACAGAATCTTTTGCCAAGATTACGTTATGGTAGTCTTAGGGGACTTCATAAAACTGAGTTACTAGATTTATCGAGGAATAAAATTACTGAATTAGACGTTGACATATTTCACGAATGTACTGAATTGAAAACTTTATTGATCGATTACAATTTTATAAAAACGCTTGACGTAGATAGATTGATACTAACTGCTCATAACCTTAAATCATTAAGTCTTGGAGGTAATCCAATTTCATGTAAGGAGATAACAAGGAATATAAGGCCTGTTAATAGTACGTATTTTGTTATACAGCAGGTACAAGTTACGTCGATAGACAAGATATATCATGAAGATAATGTTCATGGTATTAAATGTGGGGATGATATTCTTACAACAACTACTGTAAAGCCTGCAGCCTCAGAATCTACAGTAGTTTCGACATCATCAATTGTATTTATAATGATTTTCGTAATCATAACGTTATTACTAATTGCAGGTGCCATGGTATATTATTTAAAATTTATTAATGGAACAAATAAAACACTTGGCAGAGATTCTAGAATGCAGTTAAGGAATTCTCTAGAACTTAACGGTTCCGAATTTCAGGCTGATTTATTAAGTTGAATAGTTGAGGGATGGTTTGTGTTTGGGACCAACAATGAGCTTGTTGTTTCGGTGACGGATAACATCGCGAGAAGAAGGAGCACGGTGTTTTGGAACCACATTATAACTTTGTAGTATCTGCCTAGCTGGCTACCACGCTCTATATGAAACTGTATCGGTAAGCGCCTACCGATTTCTTCCAGTAGCTACACTTGAGTCCTTTACCTGCTTAGTATGTTTACCACCTAATTGTATTGTTATATTTTGGCCAGAATTTGAGTACCTTAAATAATGGAGGAAACGGATCTTACGCTGATGGATCCAGAATCATTATACTGAGCCCATGAAAAAAATATATAATTTATTTTGTTAATTGGATTAATACGAGTAAAACTTGAGATTTGAAAATAAGCAAAGATAAATTCATGTGAATTAAACAATCATTGTTAACCTTTAATGTGAATAATTATCCTAACACTTAAACAAACAAAAAACAGTGTATTTTATTTATGATAAAGAAATAAACTGTCATTTTTAAGTTATATTTTAAGAGCTGAGCTCAAAACTATTATATATTAAGTTAAATTAAGTTCCTCTTTAATTTACCTAAATGTTATTATTTTTATAGTTTTATTTTTTGATGTTAGATCATTTCATTATAATATTAAATAAGTATATTGCCGGTGCATAAGATTGTAAATAAAACTATTACATCTCTAAAAATATGTCTTTCATTGGTCACTCCCCGTTGTAAAGCTATTATTATAATAATGAATATGCATATACTGTTCTACCATCAGATTGAATCAATTGTATCTATGATCAGGTGTATGTTTTCTTGTTTATTGTTAATTATTTGGAAAAAAAAGCCAAACATAGTCAGATTGTCAAAAATATATTCAAAAAATGTAACCTTGCTGAGTTTCTTGCCGGATTCTTCTCAGTTGAAGGGCGAGTTCCGAACCGGTGGTCACTTCAGTAGTTGTGACCTTCATAAGTGCCCTTCTGGGACCTAAAGTGAATAAATTGCTTTGACTTTCAGTCAATGGAAACAAATTGCCATCCGCCCTATCCGGTCGGGATCCGTCAGAGCTGGAAGCCGGAAAAAAAATTAAATTTTCAAGCGGTGGACGAGAACAGGAAAAATGCACTTAAAATCATTGAAATCGGATGACATTTTTTGAGTCTTGTATGATGTGAAAAACTATATGCACAATGCCATCCCTTTCCCATGAAATTTCATTCTCCTGTGGCCACCCCCTCTATTCCCCCCCCATTTCCGCTTCAGTCAAGTTGGTTCAGTTCGGCTTACACAGGATGGTTCTATAACACTTCGGGAGCTCAAAGACCGCGAACCATCCGGCTAGCTCTTGGGTACTGCAACCACGCGTCATAATATTGCACTGAATAATATTTTTGTGTCATCCATAATTTATATAGATACAAAGAAGTAACCCAATAGAAAAACAGTACCCCTAGACAAAGTACTTTTCGTTGCGTTTGGATTCGCTAGATCCTAGCGTTACCAAATGTCAATCTCATACATTTTGTAGCGTTTCTATTCGCGCAAACGCAACGAAACGTACTTTGTCTAGGGGGGCAGTTCAGTTGACGTGAAGTCGAAAAGCTGTTAAAGTTAAAAGTAAACCTCCCTTTTAATGCAACTTCATCTTTTAATGCATCATGTCTTCGTCAAAACGGGTTACCCCTTCCCTTATCTTTCCCCGAAAGCTCAAAAGCACCTTTACTACATTTTTGAACATAATTAGACTGAACAGAACTGAGTATAGCGATATAGTATTTCTAAAGAGAATTTAAGTGTTCAGATAGTAACAGCAATTTCATTGGAATATTTAATTTTGAAAGGCTTTTATAGGATTACAAAGGGTCCTTGAATAAAAGTTAACAATAGCTGTCTGATCTCGTGTTAAGGGTTGTTTTGAACATCGGCTTTATAAACACGATAACAGTTAGGTGTTTTATGTATACCTACCATAGTTAAAATAATGATTTGTCCAGTATCATTAGAAGAATCGATTCCCATGTGCGTAACGGTAGAGCGTACTAGAGTACAGTATTACCCAACTGATATGGCGCGTCGTGAATCTTCGTTCGCACAGAAAAGAAAGTATGGCCCCGAAGATTAACGAAAGAATGCTTAAAACTTACAATCAACCTTAGATCATTACTATAATGTTCATAATACACTACAGCTGTTAGTTCCGTCTCACTCGCAAGTCACGCCCCTCCGCACGGCGCGCGCTAACATGGCGGCAGCAGCCGATCAATAACGTTTCCCACGATTTGAAAATGTATCTTCTGCCATCCATTGCTTATTTTCATAGATTTAGGCGCCATCTATCGCGTAAAATACGGCAAATGAAGATGGCAAAGACTAATTTGACGGCTTTTAAATATGTTCTATCCTTTTTCAATAATGTTTGTCAGAAAGATATATGTAATGTGACTAAAATTAGTTTAGTGCAATTTACAACAGAATCGGCACCATTTTGTAGTTTTTTATCGATACTTTTACCGAGAACATATGACAAGGAACTAATATAGATTTTTTTTCTAACAGTAAATCAACTAGTACGTTTTAGTATACGATATATTTATGAATGTATCTACCGGTTGTTGTTTTGGTCAGCGACGAGCGACTCGGGTCGATAATACAACTGATACTGGTGCTAAAAAATATTAAAAAAATACTTTATTTTTATAATAATAAGAATAAAAATTAATATTATTTTGAAAATCATGTAATAAGCTAAAATATAGACGTAATGCTCAACGGGAGTGCGAGGGAGTCAAGGGGTGGGGCGATGGCGGCTTGCGCGTAGCTCTAGTCAGTGCACGTGACTAGTGACCATACATTGCGGTAATTTTATTTCAAATTGAATAAGGTATTTCTCAATACATTTACAGTATTTAATGGAAATAAGTCCATTTTTGGAAAATGTATTTTTTGTACTACCGCTCCTGGGTCGCTTGTCGCTGACCAAAAAACAGCCTGTATATGCAAACTGCTCACGCTTCGCACAAGATGCTGTTATCGTTATCACTCTATTAAACATTCTTACTCTATGCACATTGTATCTTAGGCCTTGTTATTTTTAACAAAATATTAAATCCTAGGTATGAATGCAGATGGACAAAAATAGTCTTTTAATAATAAGAACCTTAGCAAGTCGGTATAATGCTAAAATAATGGAACCAATGAATGTTACCCATTGATTCAAAATGATTCGGAGCGTTGTATAAAATGTCATCTATAAGCCATATAAAATGCAGCAAGCGTTGATATCCCATTAATTAACCTCCATCAAACTAAGGCCTGTATTTGACACCTCATTAAAATTCAATTTGGCAAAACAATCCCTTCATTTCCTTACCTCAGCGAATTTAAAACCGAACAAATTAATTCTATTAAAGTTTCTTATCTGAAATTGGCAAAATCTCAAAATTATTCGGGGATCCGGGAGCCATTATTGAAATTTTACCCTGGCAACACCGTCTACCCTAATTTTGGTATTTTACACTCGGTAGAAAGGATGTGGCCACACCTCGTACTAACATTTCAATACTATAAATGCGAATTTTTGTGTGTGTGTATTTATTACCACTCAGATCCATAACGGCTGCAGTTGGATGTAAGGAATGTAGGTAGCATATGCAATAAGCGGAATTGAGCGGAATACTCTAAATAATTTCCCATTATATGAAGCATGTCTACATATTGTGCCGACCCCAAATGATTGGGAACAGGGCAGGCAGATGATGATGATGAAGCATGTCACAGGATATTAAAGCAAAGATTTACCTACACCTATAGATGTACTAGCCCACCCGCAGTTTCACTTCGTTCCTAAAGTTTTTCCGGAGTAATAATTATCCTATAAGTTATTCCAGTTCCTGGACGAGAGAAGTAGAGGTTTTAAGAGAGGTAGAGCGTAGCGTTTATTCGCTCAAAGAGCAGCTCGACTGGGGAAGTACCTCCACTTTACAAAATACCGCAGCCAAATAACTTCATGTTGAGTAAAGTTATGTTCCTGCGCGTGAGTAAGGTCGCCAGAGCTCATAGGGGAGGGGGGAAAGGTTGGTAACACGTGAGCGATGCTTCGTGTGTTGCAAGCGTCCATGTGGCTGCGGTAACCGCTTACCATCAGGCGGGCCGTATGATTATTTACGAGTCGTATAAAAAAAAAGTATTTACCAAATTTCATAAAAATCTAGTGGTGGATCTCAATACTATTTTGAGTTTCTTGATTCTTCTCAGTTGGCTGATTTTCAAATCTTTGACTTCCATAACTACTCATCTAGGACCTAAACTGAAGCCTTTGACTTAGATTACGTTTTCATGACTAAGGATTTGGATGGTTTTTACTCACCATGGTATATGTGATGATGTGGCCGAAGGTGGTAAGCATTCAAAGCTTTGAAGGAACTGGCTTTCAAGTGCAGCTGTCGGAACACCGATAGGTGCTTGGCGACTGATCTTCAACTTGAGGGATGTAGCCAGCCAGGCGGGTACTTCAAAGAAAGCTCAAGCAAAATAGCAGGAATGTCCAGGAATGGCATAGAATACTTTTATCCTGGGAAATGAAGGTGAATCTTTGGAACACTAGCGTAACTTGCATAATAAATCTTTATTTTGGATATAAAATTGGATTAATGTAGTTTGAAACTCTTGGTGTAACATCTTCCTAACGTTGTTATATCTGAACACCATAGCTGAGGATCTTTCATCAACGTTTTAGATGCACAAGATACTTGGGAATTAGGCAACTGTTTGTAACTGAGTTGTCTAAGGGCTCTTTGGACAAAGTTTGCTTTGAATGAAGTTTGTGAAAGTTACGAGGCGTTTTCCTTTCCGTTCTTGGGTTCCGTTGGAATGCTGTCCATGACGTTTAAGTTTCACTGTGTTTACACATTCTAGTAACACTTGTTGTGGGCTGCACTTGAGAGCCAAGTTCTCTTTTAAGATAACAAAATTTTACTTTGTTTGCATTGTTTATGACATTTTGATTTTTCCTTAATTATTGACGGGCTGTGGAATATGGGATGTGGAAGATCAGCATGTTGAGAATGTGGATTTGATATAAAACTGCATGTAAGAAATTTATACTACCAGTTTTTTTCGACATAAACAAATTTGATTTTTAGGAGTACCGGTATAACCTACTCCTCCGCCTTCCATGGCGGGTGTGCCGTGGTGGAATCCACGCGGAAACCACCAAAATACCACCACCACCGGACGCACCACCAAAATATACGCACAGACTTTTGTAAGGAGCATATTCTTGCCTTTTCCAATTACAGAAATATATTTAGAAACAGGATTTTTAATAAAAAACGAACAATACATTTTGTGACGTAATGGTATTACCTTGTGACAACAATATTCCAAATTACGTTTTCTCAGAATATTATGTAATTTTAGTACAAATATCACGATTTAATTATAATGTCACATTCCGTTGAAAGTAATAATTTCTTATTGTACAATTCCATTACTTTATGTAATGAAAAAACAGGAAAACACTGACATGGTATTTATACCACATTTGTAGGTATCATTAGATTATTCTGTGGTTTAATTTATTAAGAAAATCAATTTGAATACAATAACAAAACAATTACAAATAAATATGGATACATTCACATAATTATTTATACATAAGCAGCCTTACTTATAAAATGGTATTAAACTAATATACTGATAAATGATAACTTAAATACCGTCACATTCTTTGATATCACAGTAATATGATCTATAAATACTTGACCACTTAAATAGTGCTTAGATCCTCCAACAAAGCAGACACCGATTGATCTGAATTATACATACATAATAGTACATTATGATACATGTGTGCAAAGTTGGTTATTATCACTCCAGGCGGTATTAAGCGCGTGAGCCGCAGGCGAACGCGATAAGGGAGCCGAGAGTGTAATAATCAATACACACGCTTGTCATATGACATTTTTCAACACACTTGCGAGGAAAAACAGACGTATTTTGCAATAAATGTCACTTTACAATCGAGTGTGTTGAAAAAGTACATTACCTTTTGTTACCCGACTTACCCGGAAGGAGGGTTATGTTTTTCGAGTGTAAATAGACCATTCCATATATGTATATATTGTAATACTTTTATGCTACCATTTTGACGTAAACTGCAGAAAACCACATTTAATGCAAGGACAGTAGGTACCTACTGAGCCGTTACCATACGTAAATCACAGAGTTGCGATGATTGTTAGCGTTCCTTTACTGTACCGCTCATTTAGGTACTTACTAATACTTGTACGTAGTATTTATATACTCTGAGCTAATACATACAACTCTTTCTGAATTGCAGTTGGGGATAAACAATACCTTATAAAATTCAAGTTATATTCAAAATTCTATAGATTTAAGAGCTTGTTTTTCTCTTTTCAGTTAATTTATGTTTTACGCATACGGGTTTTTTGTTTCTTTTAATAATTTAATTATTTTTATTTTGTTTGATCAATAATATTATATGCCACTTCTCTAGACTGTAATTCTAATAGTTTCATTGAATTTACCACATATCTACGTTTCTTATATTTTCTAACGCAAAGTACTATGAACAAAACTATAACCAATAGTATGAAACAAAGTAATATTATCCAAATTAAATAGTCATTGACTGATGATTCATTTTTAGGTACATCAGTTGTATTAACTATTACATATGACGAAGTATCTATTTCTAGTACTTCATTAGTTTCATTACTAGACAATGAATACGTAGTTGTTGAAGATGAAAAAACACCAGTCATTTCTTTAGTCGTTGTTTCGCTTACTTGATTAGTAGTATCAATAAATGCTCCAGTAGTTGTTTCGCTTACTTGATTAGTAGTATCAGTAAATGCTCCAGTAGTTCTTAGGTTTAAAATATCAGTACTAGTAGTTTCCTCAGTAGTGATTGTATTAATGTAAGTTATTGTTGTTTCCAGTTCTGGAATATTTTCTACACAGTGTTTACATGTATTACCAGGTAAATCGATGAATGTAAGATTAATCCCCTTTCCAACTATTTCATCTATTTTATCTTTCATTGTACTACAGCATATTGGTGCACCTCTGAGACCTAAATTTTGAATGCTTTGAAATTTATATTTAAGAGAATCCATCGAAATATTAACAATTGTATTGTAATCAGTTATTAATGTAGTCACGTGGTCATGATTCAAAGTTATTTTACTAAAGTTTAATTTACAGTTTGAAATATCTAGTGTTTCAAGCGCATTTAGCTCAAAATAGTTAGAAAAATGATCATCACGAATTATATTATTAGATATGTTAAATAATCTTAAATTCATAAAACGACTCAGACCATGTATTTCTGATAATGGCAACCGGTTATTAGTAAAGTGTAACGAAGTAAGATAGATAAAGTATGTAAAAGATCTACATAAATATTTGTTACATTCCACATCGATGCTTCTTAGAGCATTATTTGAAATATTTAAAGATTCTAGATATAGTAAATTTTCTAAGTCAAAACTAGTTATTTCTGAAAGATTGTTGGATGATAAATCTAGAGTCGCTAAGAATATCAACGAAGGTAAAGTACCATTGAGGCTGGTCAAACTGTTACTTTGCAAATTTAAATAAACTAAGTTTTGCATTGTACCAAAACAGTTCACTTCTAAATATTTAATGTTATTACCTTCTAAATGTAGGAACCGTAGATGACCCAGTTCAGAAAACATTTCATATGTTATATAAGATAAACGATTATATGATAAATTGAGTAAGAATAATTTGGAAGATTGAACAGTGTACAAAGATCGAGGATATAGTAATTCAATATCATTGAGTGATAGATTTAAATTCACAAGATTCACACCTAGAAATGTGTCGTTTTCAATGATCTTTATATTGTTACCAGAAAAGTCTAAATTTAAACAATATTTGAAGTCGATGAATGCTAACGATTTCAGAGTGGTCCAGGAGTTGCTTGAAGCCTTCATAAGGCGAATATTGTCTTGGATATAATTGTGTTTCTTCAAGTTTGAGAAGGTGTCACTGGTAACGATCTGGCGGGGTTCATTGATGATATTTATAGAATAATATATATTTGTTGTATTAGTCCAAAGACTAGAATGATTAAAATTGATATCGATTCCATTATTGCATCTTATTACAATTTCATTATTTCCATTACTGAACTTGCAGCTACTGGTAGCTTTAGATATTGGCACGATGGTTGTTGTTAAATCTGAAAATGGATAAATATGTGGGATGAATTATGAAGAACTCTTCCGCAGCCTTAATACAGTGTGTAAGGGACATCGCCGCACAAACGGATACCATGGGTCCAGGACATGATTCTGGACCCCCTCATGTTGGAATTTTTCGTCGGTTTTTCCCTAATTTTTTAATTTTTTTTTGAGTTTTTTTTATTTTAGACTTATCATTATCGTTATTCTTACCTAACCCAAAGAGATTTAAAACAAATAATTTAACTAAAAGTAGCAATGTAAATAAAACTAGAAACGGTGTCTTATGGCGATATTCGCCTGCAGTCAGCGACATACTACGTAGGCACAACGTTATCGCGCGTTTAAATCGCGGTGTTCACAATACATTGCGCGCTCGAAAATGACAATTTCTATAACCGATCATTAGCGAGGTGAATGACTTTCACAATTTGATTAGTGGCATTAGGTGTAGCCTTTTCGCCAATTTTGCGTTACCATGCGAAATACACCCTGTATTATAAGGAATCACAGATATAAATCTCAATTCGATAACGCAAGTCCCTTCATCCGTATGAAAACCAAGCGTGTCACTTTTTTTGTACCTATGGTAGGTCATGTCATAAGATTGATCTAGTCAGGTTGGAATTCGATTTTTAACGTGAAAATGAAGATCCTATCTGTCAGCTAAACAAATCCCTCGGTACACATCTCTGGTAGGCATGCAGCCTTAAGCGAGTTCCCTGTCCGCGCGAAACAGTTTCAAAAGAAGAGCATTGCTCTCCCTTTTTACACAGATTTTGACACGTGAAGGACATACACTCGCATCATCTATTTAGATTTATATCTGTGTAAGGAATATTTGTGTAAAATTGTATGTATTTGTTATGAGGAGAGATGAAATTTAAAATATGTGGCAAAAGAGTTAGGAATTCAAAAAAGTGGACGGATATACGGTTAGAAGACAACCGAAGAAAAAATTTATGGATTATGTGAAAGATTCGAACTTGCTGAGCATACCTAAGAGTTATTATGCCAGGATAGGAAATCACTTTTAAGAATAGTATATTATTTAGGACATTTAGAGTATTAAAAAGAATGAGTCAGACGACTTCTAAAACCGTAAAAAGGCTATAAAAATAGTACTTACATAAAAACAACGACCATTTCATATCAGACATATTAATCATTTTAATAATAATATTAGTTTTATTACAATAAACTAAAAAAACACAACACAGTTATACATTACAGTACTAAATGCTGTCCACACTATTTTTGATATATCAATCTTGAATTAGTAGGCATAAAGGCCGTAACACACGATTCAGATACTATAATGTATAGTATAAATATAAAAAGAACGAGACAATTTTACTCTAGTGAAAGAAAAAAAAAGAGAAGGTGGGTATTTGATGGTTATTTTTTATTTCCCTTTTCCTACTTTAGATAAATTTAAATATATTTATTTAACTTTTGGTACACCACGTGAGAAAATGAACGTAATAAGAATTATACAATGACATTGTCACAGGGTTTTCTGAAATAAATAAATAAATGGGCAGTTTTATCACTAATTGCCACTAGGCAAACTTTAGACGGAGAAGATAAAAAACGACACACATAGTATATTAGTATAGGGCTGTCTTATCGATATTAAGATGCAATATTAATGTATCTGCATTGTATGTGATGGCCTTTAAAAAGAAAACTTTAACCGCTTCCGCCATTCAGAGATAAATATAATAAAAAAATACACAAATATATTTATTATTGTCATCAATCAAATATTCAACAAATCAAGTATTGACTCATTATAACCGAACTTTAAGGCATATATATGTTTAGAATTCCACTGATTAATAGAGCAGAGCGATATAGAATAATAATTGTCACTGGTGACTAAGAAACGGAGTCAAGTTATCTTATTTTTAATATTGAGAAAAATGGGCAATATATGTTTGGCTTCGGCCAACAATTACATGTGATTTGGGACATTTCTTACTTTCCTGCCCTAGGTTAGTATACTATTTTTCTCCTCGACTGAGGCAGAAAGCGGCATTTTCGTTTAGCACAGCGGGACGAATGTTGACGCTTTCCGCCCGGAGAGGACAAAAAGCCTTTTTTATGCCAATTGTTTCTGTTTCTTATAAATATAAAAAGTCTAACGTCGTCAACTCGACAACTGCAGTAAGAGTATCAGAAATGTCAGAAATCGCAAAAATAACTTTACATGTAGGTTAGAAAAATACAGCCAGCAAAAAATACAACAGATGTAATACAAATATATGGAGTTATCCCTTAAAAATGGTTGTACAGCCACGGAAAACATTCCGTTTGCCACAATCATCAATCATTCGTGGAACAAACGAGGCCGCAATAATTCCCCGAGTGTACACGCCCCACTGAAATATTATATTTGGATAGCATCGGATGAAGCGAGGGTAAACGGAAAATAGATATTATTTTTAGGAAAATATGAATGTTTTTTAACCTTTATAACTTTTATGTTGCTGGCTTTTGCGACAGTATTATACTTTATCATGTCGCAAAAGGCAGCAAGGTACTTTGCGATCAAGATAACAAAAGGTACGTCAATGACCTCGACCTGTCAACTGTTTCTTGAAGAATACGGCTAGCAACTAATATTTTTTTGCAAGCTTTCATTGGTTTTAAAATATCTTCATCTCTTTATATCTGTGACGTCACAATATGGCGGAATGTCAGACATTCTATCATTATCAATGTAGACTAACCCCCTTATTCATAATCGCTTTTTAACTAAATCAGTGTAATAGTGTGCCCCGTCTCACTCTTTCGATCACCAAATGTCACCTGTCAGATAAAGACTGGAATGTTAGCTAATCAACGTTTGGTAACTTCATTATGAATAAGGGGGTTAGGATGTACTAAGTCTATTTTTAACAAATTTAAGGTTTATTTAAAGGATTACATTACCAACAACATGTAAACGTTACGTGAAATATTTTAGCAGAAGTTCTAAAATAATTAAAAATTCAGAAAAATCTAAAAAATAATGTAGTGAACATTTTTTCGGGTTTTTCTGAATGCAAAATATAAATTGCAGTTTTATTTTGTGGACTAATTACAATCTGACATCTGTGGACTAATTACCTCAGTGACATTTCCAAACTGTACTTGGTCAGTTTTCCTTCTACTGGGCTCAATTTATGAACACCAAATACCTTATACTTCGCTTGGTCTTTTTTGAAAGAAAGTTTGCACGGTTTGGGTTTGACATTTCTTTCCGCTTCTTTCAACTTTTGTCATTTCTTTCCCTTATTTTGATTTAATCACATTAAATTCAGCTTACCGTATATTTTATGAGTTATTATTAGATATTAAAGTTGTTTATAAAAAACAATGACGCAAAAGTTTTCCATTAATTTCATATGACGTAGGTACTTATGGGAGAATAGAAACGCTCTGAAAAACAAATATATAAATATCCAGGGACATTCCTCATGCCGTCTGATCTCAAACCAAGCAAAGCCTGTACTATAGAAACCAGATAACTGATATACAAATTTATAAATATAATTTACTTTTATAGGCATTCTCCTAAAGACTTTAAAAATGTGTAAGCGTGCGTAGATTGTCGTAATTTTTTTAAGCATCTGCTGTTAAAATTGTGTAAAAATTTAGATTTTTCGTTACGGTAAAAACAAGAATTCCAAAAAGAGCTTATTGTTCTGATGACAATATATTCGCATTTTTGTTGATCCAATGTTCCAATTTCGATATTTTTGTAACCTCGTAAATTTCATGATTTACTTTTTTCATTTACTAAAGCGTGCAAGTGGCAGCCCTAACCTTTTGAGGCCCATATTCACTAAAAGGGTTATAGTGAATCACAAATAGAGGAGAATTCAACATTCGTTCGAAAATATATAAAGTGGATTTTGTAAGTTGTACAAGGGTACGTTTTATGAGATTTCCGGAATACATAACTTGAGAGGCCTATTTTGAGGAAGTTATATAAAAAATCTTAGATGCGACTTACAGAGTAAAAAGAAAATAGTATTTTTTTACTACTGCATTTATTATTTTGTTTAAATTAATAATACTATACATACTTAGTACTAAACTAAAAGCGAAGCAAATGTGAGTAAGTCTATCTGATTGTTACTCGAGTAACTTACAGTACTTTTTTCTCATCAGCCCCGTTAACAGGGCAGAGGCATCTGGGCCGATGGGACTAAGTAAATATGAAAGCAATGATAGTTCAGTGGTTATGACGTCAGATACCGAGACGAAGGTCCCGGGTTCGGGTCCTATAATAAGCTTGAGCTTTCGGTGAAGGAAAACATCGTGAGGAAACCATAGCACGATGGTGAGGTACTTTGTAGTACCCACCTTGATGTCTATGGTAGACCTCAAGTTGAAAATCTGTCGTGAAGCACCTTTTAGTGTGTTCCGACAGCTGCACTTGAGAGCCAGTTCCTTCTAGGCTTTGTGTGCTTACCACCTTCGGCCACATCATCACTTACCATGGTGAGATTGTGGTCAAACACATGCCTATACACAGTAAAAAAAAAACGTTTCCTTGGCTAAACTACCACACAAAATATAAAGCACAAAAGTTGTATAAAAATATTTAAAATACCTTGAACACTAGAAAAACCGGGATAGCTATGCAATGCGACGTATTTCTTAGTGTAGGCCAAGGGCGAGTAAAGAATAAAAAACCTAGAAAAGCCCGCTAAATTATTTTCCAGCTTTATTTATACGGTGAAAACTGCAGAGGAAAATGATACTTGTGACACAATACTTACTATTGTACTCGATAGATCTTCACCGTAAAGTTTCTGTGATTGAACTTACCTGAAAATAGAGAATATATCTTTTATATACAATGAGGAATGTTACTAGGTATGCAAAATCGCTTGAAAGTTTGTAACAGTAGAGCCATTATGTATACAAATACACTAGTTTTTGTTTCATTAAAAAAAACCAAGTAGTTATGATTTTACAGACATTTGAAATTTCCCTAAATATCGAGGCCCACTAGCAGTCACGTGACCCCAGTGTGACGTCATCTTGTAACGCTCCGCTCACTTGCGTTAGTCGCCAGCGGTCCTTGTGCTATAATATTAGGGGAAAGTGTTTTGTTTCATCCGTGAATTATTCTACTGTTACCTTCATAGTGTGTGTATTCTTAATCAAGGTCATTACAATACAAAAAAACCTTTATTAAATCATGAAAAATTAAAATAGAAGCCTTATAGTTGCCCATTAATTTATCGACGAATAGAGATTCCGTTGCCGCTGAAAAGCGAGGAGTAAGTAAGAATGCACATGCTTCCTGTGTGTGTATTTGAATTTGTTTTTTTTTTGCATTATTTACCTAAAGGAATTAATTTTAAGTAGGTACTTACCAAACCTTTTCCCCCTTATTAAAAAATAAGGTGTAAGTCAGTCTTGTAACACCCAGGTATTAAGATAGCTCCAGCCATGCTCCAGCCCTTTTTGTTTATATGACATTAGAAAGTGACGGATATATTTTAATCCTAGGTTTAACTATACTTGACTTACACCTTATTTATTAATAAGACGATTTAAGTTTACGTTATAGATAACAAATAAGTAGTAATGTTTTATCTGTACCTATTTATACTCTTTTTATACTTGCCAGTTGGCGCAGTTGGTTAAGGTTCACCTTACGCGCCGCAGGTCGTGGGTTCGATTCCCACACAGGACATGTATTTGTGTGCATGAACATGTCTGTATGTCCTGAGTCTGGGTGTAATTATGTATCTTAAGTATGTATTTACAAATAAAAAGTAGTATATGTATTATATCAGTTATCTGGTTTCTATAGTACAAGCTCTGCTTAGTTTGGGATCAGATGACCGTGTGTGAGGAATGTCCCAGGATATTTATTTATTTATTTTTATAGTAACCGTCTTCGCATGCGGATTAAACATTTGACACAGTTTGTTCCGGCCTCCTTACTTACGTAGTAAATATTTAGTAATCTGTGTCCTAACCTACGGAACGGCTGGACCGATTTTAAGGAGACTATCACAGGTAGATAGCGTATGTTATAAGAAGGAACTTAGGCTAATTTTATTTTAGAAAAATAATAACGGGGTTCCGCGCAAAAAATTCAAACTGTAGGTACGCGCATGTGAAACTGCGGGGGTACCAAAATAATGCACACTATAAATGAATAATGTGTAGATAGCAGACTCTCACTATACTGACGATCTTCAAAACAATAAGCCTTGATTTTATCTCTAAACTAACACTCCGCCCCGCCGTTTTACCTGCGTCCTCTTCTTTACCCACTGGATGGAGGGATGGAATTTCTAAAATCCTTTCTTAGGCTACAAAAGGAACTAATGTATTCCAATTTTTGAGTTAATACAGACGTAGTAAAATCCTCCCCTTAAAACATTATTACCCCTTTTTGCCCTACTAGGGGTCGATTTTCGCGAAACCCAAAAACACGTGTTTTTTTATGTTTATACGATGTATTAAAACCGTGTTTTAAGTTAATCGGACCGCGCGGTAGGTTTATTCCATACAAACTTTAACACCTCCTAAACCCCCTTTTAGGGGTAGTTTTAAAAATCTAATAATGAGAAGCTGTATTATTTGATTAAATAAGTAATAGTGCTAAGTTTCAAATTTATAAACCCAAGGAATAAGATTTTTCAAGAGAAAAAGAGCGCGACGGACTGAGCGAGCGTTGAAACATGACGTCACACGCATCAAGTACCGGGCGGTCGAATCCGGCGTCGCGCGCTCATTTAAAAATTCTATATCTCGGAAAGTAATTGTCGTATTGAAATAATTCTTTCACATATATTTTTTATTTTCTACAGAAAATGCGATGAGCTAAAATTCAAAATTAGTGAACATTCTTCATTCTACTGCACGTGTGTATGTCACTGAATTCCTCCTAAACGGCTGGACCGATTTGAATGATTTTTTTTGTATGCGTTTGGGTGGCGCCTTGGATGGTTTATTTTTAGATTTACAAATCAGCCCGGCAGATGGCGCTGCAGTTGATAATATAACCTAGATACCGACTGCAGCTCCATCTGTCGGACCGAGTTGTGAATCTAAACCATTTAAGGCACCAACCAAACGCATACAAAAAAATTCATTCAAATCGGTCCAGCCGTTTAGGAGGAGTTCAGTGACAAACACAACTACAATTGATTTTTTTTGTATGTGTTTGGGTGACGCCCTGGATGGTTTAGATAGGGTAGGGTAGGGTAGCACCGCAGGGTAGGGTAGCACCACGCGAACGAAGTCGCGCCGGGCAGCTCTGCTAGTATATATATACAGGTCGTTGTTTTGGTCAGCGACGAGCAACTCAGGGTCGATAATACAAATGATACTGGTGCTAAAAAAAATATAAAAAAAATTCTTTATTCTTTTTAATAATAAAAATAAAAAAAAAAAAAATGTAAATCATGTAATAAGCTAAAGTGTAGACATAATACTCAACGGGCGTACGAGGGAGTAAAGTGGTGGGGCGATGGCGGCTTGCGCCTAGCTCTAGTCTGTGCACGTGGCTAGTAACCATACTTTGCGGTAATTTTATTTCAAATTGAATAAGGTATTTCTCAACATATTTACAGTATTTAATGGAATTAAGGCATTTTTTGGGGAATATATATTTTGTACTACCGCTCCTGGGACGTTTGTCGCCGACCAAAACAACACCCTGTATAATTTTCATTTGGTTAGAACGGTAGAACTCTGACCGCAAAACTCTAGACCACTGTGGGATTTGCGCCTCAAATATAAAAAAAGTATAGCTCTGATATTTTTCTATAAACTTGGTTGTTTATGTATTTATATTATAATTGTATGAAAGCCTCATTTCATAATTTGGCGAGTGTGAACTAAAAATGTTATGAATAACAAACACTACGTGTGACCCCACTGACCCAATTGGGATGAAAACATACGGAGCAAAATAATGCTAGGTCCCTGTGCGTTTTTAAAAAACCATTATAAGATCATATTTTTTTATCATATCGTTTATCATCATGTCATTATCGTCTTTTTTCAGCCTATAGATGTCCCCTATTGATTTCCATACGAATGGCTTTTGGACGCTAGCAGCCAGTGCAGCGAAACTGACCAGGTCATAGGTCTATCTGGTGGGTGGCCTCTCAGCTTCTATAACTTATTTTTATTCTTCGAAGTTTGTAAACAAGCATATGGCCCGCCTGATAGTAAGTTGTTACCGTAGCCATATGGACGCTTGCAACACACGAGGCATCACTCACGCGTTACCGACTCTTCCGCCCCCCCCAATGAGCTTTGGTGACCTTATTCACGCGCAGGAACACAACATAAAGTTATTTGGCTGTGGTATTCTGAAAGGTGGAGGTACTTCCCCAGTCGAGCTTCGCCGCCGCATATGTCACCATCTCGGTATGAGCTGACCTGTTACCTCTTTTGATCCAGGTACGCCCATGGCATCGAGAAAAATATAACCTATACTTTGTATAGCGTGAAAGTGAGTAAAAACATCATGGGTAAAATACCAAACCACTTTTGGTGAACATTCTGTTAATGTTAAACAGAATATTTTTAGGTAAAACCGCGGCAAAACCTGAATAAAATTAATTACAACAGGCCCGTCTGAAATATTTCCCCTTGAGTCACTCTCAACCCTGTTTAGTAAAATTCATCCATACATAAATAAACCTTATTTAATGCTTTGGATTTATAAATACAGATAGTTTTGGTAGAAATCCGTGGATATATTTCATAATTTATTAGTTTACTATTTTGTAAGTTATATCGTGGTAGAAATAAGCTTGAATCATTGTATGGTATATAAATGATTAAAGCATTTTTCATTACTTGTAAGGGCAATAATATAAAGCAATTTTGTATGTTTTATTCATATCAGTGCAACGGGTTGCATCAAACGTTTTTTTGAGTGCTGTCATAAATTTTATGGATATCAAAATCCCTCAAAAACGCTTCCCATAGTTTTCATGAAAAAGTGGCTACTTTTGTCATCCCAAATAAGCTGTCCACGGAAAAACCTCGTAGTGGTTTAAATAGTATTTATGTATCGGTACAGTCGCGAACTAAATATGTTTATCACCTTATGGTCTATAATCGCTTGCACACTTCTGTTTTAAAATAAAATGACTATTGATAGACGTGGATTGTATTTGATATGAAAAACAATTCAAAGACGTGTTCAACTAAGTATTGAGTTCGAATGACAAGTCACAATACATATAATAAAATGAAAAAAACTTTTAATTTAAAATATTTTATATATTTTTTTACCACTGAGGTGGCAAGCAAGCATACGGCCCGCCTGATGGTAAGCAGTTACCGTAGCCTATGGACGCTTGCAACACCAGGGGTATCACTCGGTTTCACAGGGGTGTTTATTGATATGAAATATTAGACCTTATTGCGCGCAGTATGAGATGGAATCGAGTTTGAAACGTGATAAACATTTTCAGTCCGCATTGTACACACGGCAACACATCAAGCTATACATTTCCAGTATAAGCTGATCTCGCATTGTATAGGATATCCCTGCAATGAGAGGTCAGTTTATATTGGAAATGTATAGCTTGATCTGTAGCCGTGCGTACTTATATTTGTATGACTTCCAATTTCCAAATAGGAGATTAACTTTAGTAATCCAAATGAAAAACATCAAAAAATATTCCGTTAAACCGTACCTAAAGTTCCTTTAAAAACAAATTGGTAACATTCATAAAAAGTCACAAGCAGGTACATATCTAAGCAAACATTAGTTACCCGCCTAAAACATCAAGTATCCGAGGGAACCGACGAAGTTGTCAGTCCTGATGATTGATCACTGTGTGTATTCAAAGCCTTGAGACGTCTTTATCACTAATGTTTTCGGAATTTGGAAAGTTATAACGCTGCTTTATGTCGACGTTTTATGAAAACATATTTGAAGACTATTTTTTTAAGTCATTTGGGGTCGGAAATCTTGTAACGAGATTGATAGCTTTTCAGATTTTCTCAGCAGTTTCAGAAATGTATATTTAACTTTATGTTTGTGGCACTTGACATGTCAGATAGTTCTTGACTAATATAATAAATACAAAATTCTTTAAAAAACACACAATATAAAAATAACAAAAAGTGCAAACAATTCAGGCGGCCTTATCGCTGAAGCGATTTCTTCCAGGCAACCTAGGGCAATAGTATATATTTATTTATATAATTTCTAAAACTAGCATGATTAACAAAGTATCTTATGTTATGCCGGGATAAATATTACCAAAAACGTCAATTAGAGTGATCTATCTATGTGCCAAATTCTTCGCAATCCGTTGGGTTAGCGTGATTACCGAACAAGATGTTTGCACAAACATTAACACAGCAAACGTTAGGGATTCCAATGTGTAACGGTAGCTCTCTATTTTGGCCACAACATCATTTAAATTGTAACATAGTAAAAAATAAGTCTATTCAAAGTTAACGACAATCACAAGAATTCCTGCCTACAAAAGAATATGATTGAAATTAATCTCAAAGCAACTGTATTTCGTAACTTCGAAAATCGAAACACCGATGGACTGTAGTGCGGATGTTCATGAGTTCGAAACACGTTTATTCGAATGTATGCTACTTATTGCGAAAAACTAGTTCAAAGTACGTTAGTGCGAAACTCTGGTACGAATATTTTTCATCGCGAAGTACAATTTTTCGAAAGTATGCCATTGAGAAAAACTTTAACTTAAAACCTTTTTTTGGCTTTTAATTTATTACATACATTTTGGGTTGTAATTTTGTGATTCGCCCATGGTTATGCTTTTAAAAAGATTTGAATCTATACTTTTGTTGCTTATCATTTAATTTACATTTGTAATTAAGGAACCAATGTATAGTTCTATAACGTTTTGAATATATTAAATATATACAGTAATGAATTGCCGTAAATAATAAATTTGAATTCATGAAATTTTCAAAACGGGTCCCCATGCACTTTAAACTAAGTCCATAATACAATGAACATTAAAGGCTTTATCAAAACACATTATTATTAATTATAATTAATTGAGGTTTCAAACGAATAGCCTCACTATTAAGTTTTCGGCCGTAATTGCCAAGTCGGTATACATCAAAGAAGATGTAAACGAAATGCCAGCCCAGTTCACACGGCACTTGGAGTTACAGAAATAGGTCACCTGTGTACCAATTCATTCAAATCCTAACTTCTTTTGATTGTTGTTCCTTGATATTTTAGACAGCAAAAGTTTGTAGTTATAAAAGAATGCTATTTCAAAGTGAGTAGGCGCTTTTGAGCTAAAGCTACTGAAGTACCACACAGGTATGGTACTGGTAAACCTATGTTGGATAGTCATGCTGAACAACTTTTACTATGCAATGGGTAAAAATTACATGAATAAATGGTTTTTTTATAACTCCGCACTAAATATATATTTTTTTATAATTTTCTGCTGAGATTTCAAGTTACCATCAAGATCTGCTATCACAAGTTTCTTGCAATACAGTGTACATCGGAAATCATAATATTACATCAGAATGCAACTTAATTACTAAGCATAAACTTAGTCCAAGTTATAACTTACACCCATAAACATAACGTGGAGTCCTTACAATGAGTTAGCAAACTTGCCCAAGTTAGGCACAGGCACAGCAAGATACAAATGATATATGTTCAACCCTACGGCTATGTTACACAGATATAGAGATAATGGTGCCGATTCTGTTTTAAATCGCACTAAACTAATTTTAGTCACATCTCATCTCTTTCTTACGAACATTATTGAAAAAGGATAGAACATATTTTAAGTTGTCAAATTATTCTCTGCCGTCTTATTTTGCGTTTATTTAGGCGTAACCGCGATAGATGGCGACTAAAATTATATTGAAAACAAGCATTGGACTAATTTGACAGGACTAAATTTCTTACATCCTTTTCTTATGTTCTTTGTTAGAAAGAGACATAGTGACATTAACATTAGTTTAATTGTGAACAACAGAATCAGGGCCAATATATGTCGTACAGGTCGATTAACTAAAGCTGGCACGTTCACAGTACTCATTATGCAATGGGCACACTTATGCCATTATTGCTTCTAATCAGTCAGTCAATTCTACCGGACGAATAACAATAACTGTCTCCTTCATACTCATACATATAAGCGTCTTTATACGCACGCGAGAGAGACGGACAGACTTTTCATGATGCGCATGCAGTGCGACGTCACGCCGAGCGCTTATGCAAAGACTACACATGCGCAACGTGTATATGTGTTGAACGTGCCAGATTTAGTCAACCGACATGTCAGCTACCATGTTATGAAAAGCGAGAGTATAAAAGCGATTAAGACAGTTTTCCAACACTTAATGCTCTCTTGGTATCAGCAAAGACAGACCGCAAAGATAGGTTGTAAGTACAGTGCTTCCCAAGTTCCTTGGACCAACGACCTCACAAAGGTAGCCGGGCTGGACTGAATGCGGAGGGCAATGTACTAGAAAGAGTGGCGTGCTTTGGAAAAGGCCTTTGTATAGTGCGAAAGGCTGATGGATGATAATAATGATAATTTTAATATTAGAGACGTAAGTTTTTTACAATCAATTTGATATGGAAAAATTTTCGACGTTGTATTATTTCTATATTATTTGGACTTCGAGGTTATTTCTAAATAAAACTCATTGTAACAAAGGTTACGTAATCCACGTAAACTAATATAATTTCTATAGGATAAGGTCTGCTTGGTTTGGGTACAGTTGATAGGAAATTACCCAGAATATTTATACAGTCCCAGGGTATCATATAATATCAGATAATTACGGTATCTAGTCTCTCTAGCTCTGTGTAACCCTATGTAGTTATCGGGTTGCTGATAAATTATATCCAGATTATGACGAAGGGCGGATAAGGTAATGTAACACACCCCTATCTATCTTGGTAACTAATACGATGTGGTGTCTCATGGAAACTGGGCTATTTGGTATGAGAAACTCGGAGGCAATTTACGTTGCCTGTATTTTGAGAATAATATAGCTCATGCGAGTAAAATGTAAGCCAATCTACATATAAAACTGATGTGTCAATATTATCCTTAAGGTATATTTCATGTTACTATATAGTAATAAATGTTAAAAATGAGTATTACATACATTATAGTAAATGTTAAAAATGAGTATTACATACATTATAGTAAATGTTAAAAATGAGTATAACATACATTCTAGTAAATATTAAAAATGGCGTTAACTATTGCTAACACAAATTCTGGGAAACAACCCGGAATTAACTGACAATTCTCAGAACAAAACGCAGTTCGCTCTTATTACAAAAGGAGGTTTAAGTCGAGTCTTGTAAACCCCAGGTTTTAAGATAGCCCCAGCTCTTTTTGTTATATGACATTAGAAAGTGACGGATATATTTAAAACCTAGGTTTTAATAGACTTGACTTAAACCTTATTTTGTAATATGGGGGATTCTGTCATATTACATGAGATGGTTTAAGCCAAGTCTAGTAAAACCTAGGTCCCGGTTCTTTTGTTATATGACGGATATGAACTCACCCGGCATTGAATTTGGCACAAGCTCGATATACAAAAGAGGTGTTTTTAGCAAAGATATTTTCTACTTTAATGCATTTAAGGCACTGTATTTGGTATCATTGAAAAGATTGAATGCTGAAATTCAGCATTTGGTAACTTCAATTGAATTTACTGTGCCATTTCTCGTATACGCTAAAATGTTAATTAGTAATGGACAGTCCAAATTAATTTTTCTATTAAATTTGAAATTATTTTTTTCAACACCTCTCATGGCAAAAATAAACTTTTACACATTTAAAATGACAACACCGTCTGCAAGCTGGCTCTTTTAGCTTTGAAACTATATCAAATACAGTGCAAAAAGCTAGTATTAAAGTAGACAAAATCTTTGCTGAAAACACCTCTTTTGTATGAAATTTCGAGCTTTGACCAAATTTCAATATCAGTGTATTTAAAACCTGGGTTTTCCTAGACTGACTTTAAACCATCTCATGTAATAAGAGGGTTTGTGTTTACGTATGTCATTATCCAATATAATCAACCTTTTGAAACAAAATGCCCGTAGGTGGCCAGGCAGTTAGGTAGCTGGATTACACTACTGAGTTCCCAGACCGCCAAAAGAAGGTCACACCGATATTATATCTACATTGACGTTCATATATAAAATACGCCAATAGTTCTATTTTTGCGCCGCCCCGGTACCCTGACCCCAAAATTAATGTAGTGTAAAATACGTGCCATCGACAACAAGATCTGCTTAACGACCCCAACTTAGTTTAACAGGAAAACATCGTTTGCCTCGGTATGAAAACCAGTAAAAAAATAAATTTACTGATTTATTTTTTAACCGATTTCAAAAAAAGAAGGAGGTTCTCAATTCGGTTGTATTTTTTTTTATGTTTGTTACCTCATAACTCCATCATTTAGTAACCAATTTGGAAAATTCTTTTTTATTTGAAACGGTATACTTCCCGTTTGGTCCCATTGTCATCAGATCAGGATGACTGTAATTTGAAGTCGGTTCGGGTTTTTTGTAAAACAGTCCAATTATTCATGAACAAATTCTTAAAAGGATACTTAGTACTATACTTTGTGTGTTATACTTATAGTATCATACACCAAAAATAATATCACAAAAACAATCTGTGTAATGTTAGTGAAAACCGAGTTACGTAATAATAGTAAGTAGTAGTACACACGGCAACACATCAAGCTATACATTTCCAGTATAAGCTGATCTCGCATTGTATAGGATTTCCGTACAATGAGAGGTCAGCTTATATTGGAAACGTATAGCTTGATCTGTAGCCGTGTGTACTAAGTACACTTGGATAGTATTTGTTATCGTAATTTTGTTATCGTAAACTGAAACCTGATCAATAAAACACCTTTATTAAGGTATACAATAGTCATGTTCTATCGATACGACCCATGATTATTACCTTTTAATTGTTTTATGACGTGTCTTTTCAATGGCACCGCGTATTGACAGACCGGCTCTAATTCGACTGTTATTAGTGACACGTTACTATTTGTATTTATTTACCAGGAATTGTATGGTATTGTATAATTAGAAGTGACATGTGCACACAAAGGTGATGTATTATGTCGTTATTAACTTACTATTGACGTTATTTGTAACCTAAATACTGTTATATTGATTTTAGTACGAAGAAAGATCGAGGTTTACCTCGGTGAAGCTATTCTTCTAGCAAATCTATATACAAACTGTTCTAATTTCAAATTAGAAGTCAGATATCGCTTATCTGGCCATTAAATAATAAGGCACCGATTCCACAGAAAAGAGTTCTAGAGAGCCGCGTTCCGAGTTCTGCATTGCGTTGACTGTAAGCTATGTGGGGCCTTTGAAAGTAAAAAAGTGTATGATGTGCGATCAGTAGCGAATATTGCAGAACTTTAGACTGCTTGCTGTGTGCACAATAGTCAACACGGAATGCAGAACTCGGAACTCTAGAACTCTCTCTGTGGTATCGGCGCCTAAGCTCTAAGTTGAGTAAAACTGAAAGTAGTATGTTCAGAATTACTAATAGAATCGATTGCAATCTCAATTAATAGGTAGGATTGCAATAGTTAATAAATCATAATATTAATACTTGAAGAGAAATCATTCGCCGATCCTTTTATAGAAAGAAATTAACAAGAAGAAAGAAAAATACATTTACTTACATATAACATTATAGAAGTAATTTAATTAAAAAATAGTCACATTCAGTAATATTGTGTGATGTCGAAAAAGGATTACGACTCAGTTTTACTCCAACTGATTTTCGGTCGAACTCTTTCCGACATCAAAAAAATCTGAGGCAGCTAAAGGTACACAAATAATACAAATTTACGATAAAAAGGTACAAAATCATAACTAATCTCGTAAATCACATTTTACAGAGAATAAAAATATATCAATGTTTGTTTTAGACTATTGCGCGCACGGAGGAGCTACCTAAGTACCTATAAAAATTCCCCAGAAAGAAGTAACACCATTTTGCGGTGAACATTTAAATAATAAAACCTTGTTATATGTAATTTTTTGCATCTCAATATTTCTATGAGAATCTTTTGAGGCTTCAAAATAAAATAAGAATGAATCAGTGATATTTGAAACCTTATAAGATAGAAACTTTAATTGTCATTCTATAACATGGGTTTTAGATTATATTACCAATCATGTCCTGCCTTCCTCTTTAATGCCCTATTACTAAACAATCCATTATTTTCTGTTTCCAGTAATTAGGTACAGGTGGTATGGATGGAAGAGGCTGGCAGGTTATATTATATAAGTATGCTTTCATGTAAATGCAAAGAGCGCCTTTCAAGACTACGATCGCATCCGGCTTGCAAGCTCTCAGACAATAAGGAAGTATTACGTTTCACATCTAGAGATTACTTGTGCGAGAATAATAAAGTATGCGGATCGATTTATATTATACTTTGAACTTAAGACAACAAGTACCAATTCTATTTTTAACCGACTTCAAAAAAAGGAGGAGGTTCTCAATTCGAATGTTTTTTTAAAATTTTTGTTACCTCATAACTCCGTCATTTAATTACTTACTTCTTAGTGTAGTTTGAAGTCGGTTTAAGTTTTTATGTAAAACAGTCCAATTATGTATAGTAATAATAATATTTTGTAAATAACTTAACCAATTACCAAGATTTACGAGTAACCAAATACAAATAAAAAGTTTACTGCAACATCAAATGTTTAAATTTTTTTTCTCTAGAAAAGGTAATTTTTAACGTAAGTAACAATAAACTTTAGTATTTTATAAAAAATGTGGAAACGTGTTTTGGGCACGACACAATTTATAATAGTGTCAAAGAGTAACATAAATATTATTAGGAACATAAAACTAAATAGAACATCCGAGAAGTTATTTATTCAACTGTTTAAAACTCAGAAGAACAGCCAAATCGTTTCATATTTTCCATTTTCTTAATTACTATCCAAAACTAAAACAATTTTTATTGGCTCTTAAACTATTATGGAGGCAGTTTACAGTAACTAAGCACTGTACTGGCGATTCCACCATTATTCGTCCTGAAATAATTGCTAAAACACCCCACGCTATAACATATCTTACGCCAACGCGATACAGTTCAAAATAGCGTGCCCAATTTTGTTTTAAACTTGGCCTGGACTGTCCTACTGGCCGACAGTATTCTAACAAATGCTACAGTATATAACTTCAATCGTTGTTTGATCATTGGAGTTGTCGGTGGGCCATTAGGGGGCAGATATATTACCAGCAGTAAAAGGCATTTGCTCTGAAATACTGGTTGTATGTAACAAGCTGAGTCCTGTACGTGGATAGGAATAAATAAGGCATATAATACGCGGAGTCGCGTCGCTTGGCCTGGATTCCCTATCTGCGCACTACAATGGACTGCGTAAAGGTGAGGTCTGAGTTGCAGCGGGTTCTCAAAGATCACAAAAGACTTGTGCCCAAGCCAAGTCTTCTATTACAATTGTGTTCCAAGGAACTATCAAAGATGTGAAAATTGATAGATGTGCCAGTTGTGGTAGCTTGCTTATTTAATAGCGTCAAAAACCATTATGAATTTAGAAGATGATGCACATTGGCTCTTTGGCAGTGGAGTTGTGATGGGATCCTTGTCAGAAAGACATTTTAAATCTTGGTCCCCAACCCTATGCCTAGCTTCTTATGGTGCGACTATGCTACGTTAAGCGTTCGTCTCGCGCTCCACTGCACTTCACCCGATTGTCAGTTTTTTCACGAACACAGGGATTCGCATCGCGCTCGTTGTAGGCTCGTTAACTACGTCCACACTTGATATCGAGAGCAATGACATCTCTGGCGACGTTTTGTTCCGAAGTCACTTGGAAGACAAGGTTTAGCTGGCATCCAAAAAGCTTGGAGTGCTCAACAGAGCGAGGCAGTACTTCACATCGGGGCAAAGGCTGCAACTTTATAAGTCACAGGTCCAGCCTCATATGGAGTGCTGCTGTCATCTATGGGCGGGAGCACCTGGATACCAGCTTGGGCCTTTAGACTCGGTTCAGCGACGTGCCATTAGAATTGTTGACGATCCCGAGATCACAAGCGGCTTAGAGCCCCTTAGTCTGTCTGAGGAGAGACTTTGCCTCCTTATGTGTGTTCTACCGCTTGTACAACGGAGAGTGTTCTAAGGAATTGTTCGACTTGATGCCTACGGCTAACTTCCACCATCATAACACTCGCCATCGACGGGGAGTCCATCCTCACACATTGAAACCGGAATTGTTTCGAACTGTGCGGGCTAAAAGGAGTTTTCTTCCGCGTACGCTTGGACTGTGGAATGAGCTCCCCGCCGTGGTTGTCCCAATGGAGTACAGCATGGGGTTCTTCAAAAAGGGTGTGAAGAGATTTCTGCAGGGTCGGCAACGCGCGAGTATAGCCCTGGTGTTACAAGCGTCCATAGGCTACGGTAACCGCTAACCATCAGGCGGGCCGTATCATTGTTTGCCACTTAGTAGTATAAAAAAAAAAAAACGAACGAATTCGGTTCGTTCGTGGCTCGGCTCTTGCTCGCTTCGCGTAGCATAGACGCACCATTAGAGTTCATGTATTAATTACCAACATGTTATGTGCTCTAAAATTATCCTGAGCACAACAGAGATTGAAAGTCTTGCTTTCACGAAAATGTTTTTTGAGTACTAAGGGTGTACTAGAAAGGATTTCTCGAAATTCTACCCTTTAGGAGGACATTACACCCCTTTGGTGAATCCACACAGCGGAAAGCTAATCATTAATAACACGCTCATATCATTAGTAATCCTTCAGTGGATGCTCAAAATGAATTTGAACTAGGTACGATTCCCAGATTTTAATCCCATCAAAATCTAAACATACGCAAAATCGTTTATGTAGTTATAAGTTGCTTTTGGAAATATTTTTAATCGACTTCAAAAAAAAGGAGATTATCAATTCGACACATATGTATGTAAAATAATTGGAACTGCACAATATTCACATATGATAATCTATTAGGGCTTCCAAACAAATATACAAAATTCCATAGGTGTTTGTATGTATGTATGTATGTATGTTTGTATGTATGTATGTTTGTCCACGCATATCTCCGAAGATATTGATCGGATTGTAACTATTCTTTTTTATTGGTTTACATTTACTTTAACTTAGGGAACAGTGCAAGTTTCATCGAAATCGGTT
This sequence comes from Polyploca ridens, assembly GCA_951394255.1. Classification (NCBI taxonomy): domain Eukaryota; kingdom Metazoa; phylum Arthropoda; class Insecta; order Lepidoptera; family Drepanidae; genus Polyploca; species Polyploca ridens. The sequence continues at coordinate 11,866,411 of OX596261.1, forward strand.
CAGTAGTTTTTAAGATATGGACAAATATGTGTGACGGCCTGGCATATTGATACGAGCTACGGGTGTGGTGTCAAAGGAAAAACATCTCAAAACCTTGGTCAAATTATAGTGCATTTAAGAAAAACTAAAAATGATTCAGTCGTTTTCAAGATATGGACAAATAGTGTGACGGCCTGGCTTATTGATACGAGCTACGGATGTGGTGTAAATGGAAAAACATCTCAAAATCTTGATCAAATTCTAGTGCATTTAAGAAAAACTAAAAATAACGAACTAAAAAAGTAATTTAAAAAAATTAAATCGACTTCAGAATAAACTGAAAAGTATGAAATAACTCTAATCTGACACTGATTTGAAGTCAGCGAAAGAGCACGACGTATTCCATTGAAAATATTTCGCTGACTTCAAATCAGTGTCAGATTAGAGTTATTTCATACTTTTCAGTTTATTCTGAAGTCGATTTAATTTTTTTAAATTACTTTTTTATTTTGACAATAATTCCATAATATAATGATCAACTAAGCCATATCCATTCATAGAGCTGAAACCTAGACCCTTGTTATCGTTTATACCTATCAACAAATCCATTCGTAATATAAAGTACCTGGTAAGATAAAAAGACAAAGATTTACCTATCTGTTTTCGTACCCGATGGCATACTATCGACTATGAAAACAGAGAAAACCACCCATAGGTTTCACGCTATAATAATATTTTCGAGATTAAAAGGAATATAGTGATAGAAAAAAGATTATAGGGAACGTTCTTTGGCTATTTGAATTACTTTTACGGTTATTTTGTATTTGACTCTTTTTCTAACTTATGACTTATCGTGAACGGAAGTACGAGACAGAGACTGCTATAATACTGATTTAGTTATAATAAATTATAGGCACACCATCCAGTGTAATAAAAGTTTTTTTGTATACTACGAATGAAGGAAACAAGCATTAGGCCCACATGATGGAAAGCAGTCACCGTAGCCTATGGAAGCTTGAAACCCTATGCTGTACCAATCACGGCGGGGAAATCCTTTCATTTAAAGAATACTAATAATAGGGTATTTGACAACAGTTCAAATCAGCAACTTTTAATTAAATGTCAAAAACGATAGTTTATATGGAGGTTTGTATGAAATACAAGCAGGTGACATCACAATTTTACAGCGTCAACTGACCTACTCTTATTGGTATAACATATATGACGTTTCGGTGTATTTTTTGATGTTTTATACACTTTTATTATTAATTTTTCACACTGTCAAATACCCTATTACTTCGTATAGACGGGACACTCACAACCCCTCGCGAGATTACCGCCAACAGTAATTGATAGTATTTGCCCCGTCCTTCGACCAATGCCGCACCGCTCGCTACATGTGTGTGTGACCATTGACCAATGCGTAATTTAATAGTTCGATTGTATGAAGTGTCTAGGGTGTGCCACAACGTAAGTGTATTTTGTAGTTTTCCACGCTGTAAGTATGACCATACCCCAATGCCTGGAATATACTGCGCTGCGGAGCTGTCAATTCCGAAAGGTAAGGTATACTCATTGTGACTGACACCCGCTGATGGTTGTAGAAGAGTTCATGAAAATAAAATGTTGTATTTCGAGTGATTCCGTGAACATTGTTCCCATACGAGGAACCTAGTAGGAATTACTAATACGGACTACTACGAAAATACGAAACAACGTTTCAAATAGTATAGTTATACATTATTAGAGTAAGCTCCGAAATAGAACACAATGTGCATCAAACATAAAATGAATTGAATAGTAAAAGCAATAAGAATCTAATTACTTTACAAAGGGCGGTTTTATCTCTAAAAGATCTCTTCCTGACAAACTTTAGAGCATTTCGGTTGCTACATTTAAAAGAAAATAATGTATATCGTTATTTTTCTATCGCAGAGTTCGAAAGTGATTCGTTCTTCTTTCAAGATAAAAATATAATTTATTCAGTGGATCAAAATAAAAAAGTAATTTAAGAAAAATTTAATCGACTTCAACATACACTAAAAAGTATGAAATAACTCTAATCAGACACTGATTTGAAGTCAGCCAAAGAGCACGACGTATTCCATTGAAAATATTTCGCTGACTTCAAATCAGTGTCAGATTAGGTTATTTCATACTTTTTAGTGTATGTTGAAGTCGTTTTTTTTTTTAATTACTTTTTTATTTTGTCATTCTTATTTTATTTAAGAAAAACTAAAAATTATGACTAGAATTTGACAAAGGTTTTGAGATGTTTTTCCTTTAACACCACACCCGTAGCTCGTATCAATAAGCCAGGCCGTCACACATATTTGTCCATATCTTGAAAACTAATGAACCGATTTCGATGAAACTTGCACTGTTCCCTAAGTTGAAGTAAATGTAAACTTATAAAAAAAGAATGGTTACAATCCGATTAATATCTTCGTAGATATACGTGGACAAACATACATACACCGATGAAATTTTGTATATTTGTTTGAAAGCCCTAATAGATCATCATATGTGAAAAAAGCTTATAATCAGAAAAACTTTAAAAATAGAATATAATTTCAATTAAAAAATAAGATAAAGGCGATGACCTATAGCTCACTTTTTTCATCATTCCTATAGCATTTTCTTCCAAGCATTGAAAACACACCTTTACCGCCTCATAACTAGGCCAGACTATCTAGCCCAGCGACATCCTGCCACCACTTTCCTCCGCTTTAAAGTAAAATCCCCCTCAACACTATTTGTTTGAAGTTCGCTCTGACAGAATTCATGATGAATACGCCCAGAATTTTAACGGAGGCCTTATTGGTTATTTGAATTTCAAATTTGCTAACCATACCTACCTCATACTTACCTATATGATGTTTGCCGGGTTCCACTGAATTACGTGTTTTACTGAATTTACTCTATTGTGGTTTTGATATTATTGTTATACTAGGAATTATTCAAGCTCATTTTAGTTACTTTTAGTATTTATTTTGAATTATTTTCTGCTCAGTTGTATCCACTTTTCGAATGGGAATAAAAAGTATCTTCTACTTTTGCATTTATAATATCAGCAGGATAGTAGGATAAAATATCTTAGAAACGTTTTGATTAATTCGTGCCTTATTGTAATTAATGTATGTAAATAGGTATTATTGTGATATTCATGAAAATTTTTACGCTTGATAAAGGCTTAAAATAGTGAGACTACCATATACATTGTAATTTGTAACATCTTCATTGACCTATTTTAACAAATATATAATTTTGCTTTTTTTATTCTAGACTCAAGAAAATTTCATAGATTTTTTTTTTTTCAGCTAAATCATATGAACGACCAGGAGAGGCACATAATAAAAATAAACAAAATAGATTTTTTTTTGCCTTACATTATTTGAACATCTATGGATCTTAAGTATAATATAATATTTCAACTTACATGCTAGTGTTTCTTAGTACCTACCTACTTCATAGTTTATTTCCTTATTTATTTTTAGTAGTGTTAGATCGATACATGAAGAAGATAAATTGTGTTAGTGTTGTGCAAGGTCCGCTATTCGCGGTAAAAGGAGGGGTGCATAGTTAGAAATTAACAGATTATTTTTGACTATGATTATCCCCCAAAAATATTTAGTATATTTATACTAATATGTCAAAGCTGTAGAGTTGGTATGTTTGTTTGAACGCGCTTGAACTCAGGAAATACCAGGTTTTTAGAAAAAAAATAAAAATTAATTGCATCAGTTATTTGTTTATATGGGATATAGTTGTCAAATATTCTAACAGAACAGGAGTGAAACTGCGGGTCTCAGAAAGCACATCAAAGGAGAAACTGACCGAAATCAACGTACAGTTCAATCCCCAGAGGTTGTAAACTTGAAAACAGAAACTTGACATTTTGTAGTGTCCTTATATACTTAACGTAGGCATTCAAAAGGGAAAGGAGCAACAGCAACATACAATATAAAAAAAATATTCAAAAAATGTCCTAACGAAGTAGTTAATAATATAAAACATGGATCTAACTGTCCGTCTGACCGCAATGCGGCACCAAACAGTATACGAGGGCAATTAAAAACTTTCTACTTCAAAGTCCAAAAAAACTTATAAAGTATTAAATTACTGAAACACGTCGCCCCACTTTGCCCACCCCATCCGCTTTCATCGCAGGCTTTTAACTAAAAAAAATATATAAAATTTCCTCGTTTTCATATCAATCTTACTTCACTATATGAATATAATGTGAATGTTTATTAGAAATTAGAGAAGAGACAGTAGACTTTCTAAGCTATAAAGATAGCTAGGCTAAAGTTAGCTAAGCTAAAAATAGCTAGGCTAAAGTTAGCTAAGCTAAAAATAGCTAGGCTAAAGATAGCTAGGTTAGAGATAGCTAGGCTAAATAGCCTGATATCTAAGCTAAATAGATAGATAGGTAGGTTTGCAAAAATATTGCATGTCTCATAAAATTACGACAATCGATCGCGTTGTATTGTATCTCCACCACAAAGTTCAATTCTTCTCAATATTCAATTTCAAATAGACCTTTCTACATATAAAGTATTTTCATAAACTTCCAAAACTACCCTCCAAGCCATAAGTTGCTCAACAAATCTGTCGGTCTGGCAAACTTTTGGCAATACCAGATATTCTATTGATCCGAAAACTTTTGGGAACTTTTTATATTTGGCAGCTGGATGCGTCCCATGGCTGAATGGAATTCGATTATGGACACAACTCTATGCATAAAACTAAGTTAATATTCATGTTTTTCGATTATATAGTTTTGCGAAGTCTATTGTTAGAAGTCTTTGGATTATTTGATTATTTTGGTTCGATATCCGATCTTAGGCTATATAAACGTTATTGTACCATACACTAGTTCCATATTAACATATTAAACGGTTACGTAAAATCTCTGACTGTCAATCAACACATAGTTTATACTTCGAAGGCTTCGGGATGTTCCATAATTTATCGATAGTACTTTTATGTAAAAATTTAGTTATGGAAAACTGTGTGGTAGGAATGTTACTTGTCACGCATGCGGATGCTCTCACCATAATTGCCTTTCTTGGTTTTTCATTCGTATACACGTTTCACACATATTCAAGTGAGATTGCTTCACTAGTAAAATTGATCTCCAAGATTATATTAAACTGCCTTTTTGAGCGACATTTTTTTTTTACTGTTTATATGCCTGTGTTTGACCGCAATCTCACCATGGTAAGTGATGATGCGGCCGAAGGTGGTAAGCACACAAAGCCTAGAAGTAACTGGCTCTTAAGTACAGCTATCGGAACACACCGAAAGGTGCTTGGCGATAGATTTTCGACTTGAAGTGGTAGCCAGCCAGGCGGGTACTACAAAGTACCCTACCACCGTGCTATGGTTTCCTCACGATGTTTTCCTTCAACGAAAGCTCAAGCTCATTGTAGGATTCGAACCCGGGACCTTCGTCTCGGTATCCGACGTCACTACCACTGAGCTATCATTGCCTTAGATTTATTTAAAACATCTCTATATATCTACTTTACAAATCATATTTTTAATGCTGGTTTCCATAGTACAAGCTGAAGAAACTGGGCTTGTAATCCCACTATCTGGAGTTATACATATAACATTTAGTCCTCAAGCTACCGGACGAGTCAATGGGTGGCTTTCTTAACTCATTTGATATTTTGTGTTTCATAAATATTATAGAATTGTAGAAGGGATGACTAGATCATGAAGATTGACTTACGCGGTACTACATAGCTCCACTGCTTGCTATGATAGCTTGGTATGATAGCTGTGTGTACGTAATGTGAAACAAAAGACTGTGTTTGGTTGTCTCGAAGAAGGTATGAAAAGTATAGTATTCCATTCCCCTCGAGGATAAAGCCTGTCTTCGTCTCGAGCGACTTGAACCCCGGACTACATAACTTTTTAACACAATTTGTGTAGATGTGTTTTTAAATCTTCATTAAAAGAATCTAATAGGGTTATATCGATCCTTATTTGGTATACTAGACATAATCTTGTGTAACTCAAATAACCCCAGAAAAACTCCAGTGAAAGCCATTCCACATTTGAAATCTACAACCAACTACAGGAACAAAAAAGCTATATAAACTGCAAAGTATTTCAGTTAAACAGCTAGTTCAGAATACCGAGCTGCATTAAGCACAGTCCGTTGAACACCTGGGCACCTAAATGCTCTATTACGCCAGGCCATTACGTAATTATTAATTCTGGGTTGATATTGGAATGTTCTGTTTGTTTGTTATTGTATAAGTAATATAGATGAGTTAAAGATGGTGCTTTTGTAGCTAATTTTGGTGATAAATGACTTCGTTTGATCGTTATCTCAATGCGATAGTTTGATTTTTTCATGGCTTCCTGGAATAAAAAGTAGCCTATGTCCTTTTCCATATTTCCTGAAATCTTAAGCCACTATTATACAACTTCAAGTCACAAAATATAAGCCAATCGTGTATTGATGGGAATATAATGTTTGTTTTCAATACTTTATGATTTTTTATAACATTTAGTTTAGTTTTAAACACTTGGAATATTTACCTCTACGGGTTTTCCACTAGCATTACTATTTAATGTTGATTAGGTAATGCAAGCGATAAAGTCTGAGAGTCCTAAATATTTGATAATGCTGAAAAAGTTTAAGGAAGCGAAGATACTGATTAAAATGTACGAAGCGAACACGAGGAAACCGGGTGTTACGTTTCCGGTAAGTAAGTATCTATTACTTACAATTTGTTTTCTGATTAAGTTAGTTTGTGCGCAGAATCTTTAAAAGGTTATTTCAGTGCTATTAGAATGCTGGTAGCGTAAATAAACGAGAAGTATTTGAGGTTCTAGAGCTCAGAGTTAGTGAAATACCATGGCATAGTTCGTAGGTAGCTTGAGGAAAATGTCATGAGAAAGCGATAGTATCTGCGGTGGTATTGTAGTAAACACATTTCTGGTAGACTTATTTTAGATTGTAGACCCACAATAAGTTGACCTTAGTGCCAGATACCCGATAGTAAGAACCGCAACTATTTCACATACTAATTCTATTCAATCTAATTTATCTTTACGGAAGAATTTCTTTTTTTATTCAGTTTTTTTGGAATGTTTTATTTATTATCTATTTTGGCATCATTTGGTAACCTCAAGTGCTAAAGCATTTATTTTACAGACAAAAAGCGCCACAGTACCTACTTAAGCAGTATCATCATAGTGTTTATAATTATAACCTTTCTTCATTTTGGGAGCACTAGTGAACAAAGTGGGTAAATTAGCTACTTCTAATAATAGTAGAGCTTATAAGACAAGTGTTGGCACTACTTTAGGTCTAAGATGGACGATGTAAAAGTGGCTTTAGTAGCTCTGTTCTCTTTGGATTTGGCAATAGTTCAAACTATTAAGAGCTTACAGGAAATTGTGATTGAGCTGTTGCCTACTGTTATAAGGTTGGTTTTGGCTTGATAGTGTAATTTAATTTAATGGGATTTGAACTTGTAATGAATGCTAAGGCGCCAATCCAGCAATCTGCGTTCCGCGTTCACGATCATTACACGCGGCCGTCAAGAAGAACGCACCTAGAACTCTGACCGCAGAACTCTAGACTGCTTACTCTGGGATCAGTGCCTAAGTGAATTTATGACATACACAGCTTTTTGATACTTTGATAATAATATTGCTACTTTTTTATGACACAGCTGGAAAAGCATGAAGTATCTTCAGCCTTATCATAACTTCTTCCGGAGTGTCATTCACGCTCATTTAATAGAAAAAAAAAACTTTACTATATTAAAGATATTATTATATCAACACTAAATAAATAAAGGTAATAACATATTTTTTGTATAAACCAGTAAACATAATGCTGCAAAGAAAATAATAAGAAAGCTACGTTAATTACCGTAATTGCCTATGTTTGATTTAAATAGAATTTGAGGTGAGAAATCAAAATTTGGTTTATGAATCCACCGCCAATTAAAACAGAATTAGTTCAGTAATAATTAACCTGGAACATATTTTAGTCTAAATAATATTTAGTTAAGAAATGATTTACGAAATGTAGAGAACACCTTCAGATTCTAAGCAGGTTATTTTGAGAACAAGCAAGTAATTTTTGGCACGATTCGAACCGGGACCTTTGGTTCGGCATCCGACGTCACTACCACTGACGAAATTACTTTTCAAGTAACAATATTACTTAGAATCATAATTTCTTTAATTACTGACAATCACAAAATGAACAGCTGCAGGAAAAATATATATTCTCTCGGAAAAAAGTTACCAGGCTCTTATTACTGAAGGGAGAAAATCATCTCACGTCCACTAACTTCGTTTCCTGATCCGTCACTTTGTATAAAGAAGCCAATTTAAAAAGTCGTAAGAGAAAAGTTTGAAATAATGCCGTGTATATACTTTCATGTTCATCCTCGTTATTGCTTTATAGACAGAGGAGTTATATCACGTATTATTTCGGAGAATCGCAACTTAACTAATTTTATCTACACCCATGCTATAAATCCTCTATTAAAGTTCCTGAAACAGTTAGCTTATAGCCAACATTAAAACACTGGTAGTCATAGTGACCACAAAGAATTTAAAACGTCCAGAAGGATTGTCGCCTCTATGGGAACACGAAATAAACAAGCCATAATTGACAGTATTTAAAAGTAATAAGTTTAGGCAATTAAAAGTGACTAAATCGCAATACTTACACATGGAAGGTTAGTTTTTTAGTTTTTCCTTGGTTTTTATAAGTGTTGTGACAGTATTTCAATATGCTAGTTGGCATTTTTTATTTAATCAGTACAGCGAGTATGATGCGATGACAGCCGTGCGCAGTACGAACTGAGTACGATTTGCTCAGGAGCCCCTCAAGCGGAGTGATATTAAATGTCATGCTTTAGTAAGGCTGACTATCCATCTGGGTAGAGGCACGATGCCCTATGAAAGGCACGATGCCCTATGAAAGGCACGATGCCCTATGAAAATCTTTGAGTGACCATTATATCATCCAAAACAGTGTACCTATAATGTTGTACTGAATTTCATTATGCAAATCTTTTTTTTTTCTTTTTCGGTCCATTCCTTACTCATCAAACAGCCACATTCTCCGTGGTATCCTTATGAATTTCAAAAATAGAAGATTTTCATGCAGACGCGTTTCACAACCACAGCGCCGTAATAAAAAAAAACTTAGAGGTTATTCGAATCCTGCCATTTTGCTTCGATATTAGAATTTCAGAAAATTACTTTGTTGTTTACAAAAATGATCATGGGTGTTAATTACATAACATAATTAGTTATTAAAACCCTCATGTGATACTATTATCACCGTGATCTGTGATTATCACATAAACCCACATTCGTGTTTTAATACCCCTTATTATACAACAGTTGGATAAATAACTATTATTTTTTTTTCCTCTATTTTATTTATTATCTAAATTTTAATATTAATTATCCAATTTCAAGTATTATTGACATTTATACATTTTTTGTCTTTTGTCTTGTATCGATATTGTTGTAAAAGCACTTAGCAAGTATATTTCAACATTATATTTCCAATGTGTATATTTTGTTAGCCATCTTTATCCTATCCTATCTCTACCTTCTTCAAATCCTACTAATATAAAAAAAACTCTATCACCTGGTGCTCTCATGCAAAATATATTATTTACTTATCCATTAATGTCTCTCAGGGGTATATCTCCAAAAATAAACAACACTAAGAACCCGAAAGCACCATAATTCATAATGACAACAAAGTTTTGACATTCATTACAAAACTTTGCTCTTGTCGCCACCTAGTGTATATAAGCAGGTACTTGATTATCTTGAAAAGTTAACTTACTAACTCGGGGCTGTTGTAGTATTTTTTATAATAATAATATAATAACGAATAATATAATAATAATAAATTGATAATCCATACTTCTTTGGTCAGTTAGATTTCGAAATTAGTCCCATAGTAAAAGTTAAAAAAAATATAGTTTACGTTATTTCATTTTTTGTCGTCTTGTCGTGTCCACCCCGTATATAGATCGTGCCATCCACGAAGACGCGCCCCACTCTTTTGCCAAATCGAATTGCCTAAGTGCGTATTCGTACGTATCGACAGCACTATAACACTAGCGAAAGGACGCACACTTGCATTGTAAACGATTAAAGCGTCTTCAGACGACACGATTTGGCACCCGATATGTAGGGCCGATTGGGAGGGGGGCCCTACAAATTGGTGTGAAATTGGCATATGGCGACTGTCGCCATAAGCACAATTCCGCCAATATCACGTTAGTTAAAGATATACGAAGGGGACTCTTGTAAAAACAGTAGGCAAGTTGACGCGAAGTATGACAGGAGAGATCGGTCCAACCGATCGGCCCTACATATCGGGTGCCAAATCGTGTCGTCCGTAGACGCCTTTTTAGGAAGAGTGGGGCGCGTCTTCGTGGATGGCACGATCTATAGATAATTTTGCTATTACTATTTTAATATATTAGTATTTTAATTTTCAACAACTTTTATTATCTATTATTTTATTTATATATTAGTTTATTATAGTTAGAATAACATGTGATATGATAAGGTGGTGTGGCAGTTTTTGTTAATTTGTTTATGTTATAGAGATTTAAATTCAATGAATCTCTAAGTGAAACATGAATGATATAAATTTGCCTGCATTGGCTGACTCGGGTAAGTTTCTTTAGGTTATAAAGATATTTGCAGGTAATGAGTATTGTTTCTTAGTTGTCCCCAATGGTTTCTCTCGTTCCTTGGTTAATAGAACTTATTCTATGTTTATCTCGATACAACTCTATGCCAATTAAAAAAAAAGATAACACCAAAACTGCAATGCAGAAAGCATATAATTATAATTTTTGTTTATCTTTTTTTAGTTTTGTTTATACTACAATGTGTCCCAAAATTCAATGATAAGTGGGCACCAGAGGGAAATTAACTTCTTAACAAAAAAAACAACTGCCCTCAAAGTACTCTATAAAAGTATCTCTAATAAAAGTGATTGTTTTTGATGTAAGTAATACAGTTTATTAGTGTTTTTACCATTAACCCTCTATATATCCCTTAACATTTTGAGGTTATGTTCTTGTTCTTAATTTTCAGTATGGCAAATGAATCTTGCAGCAAAATTACTGAAATCAAGATGATTACTGCAATATTTGGAATAATAGTAAATTATTTTTGATGATACATATCTGTCTCTTGCACCCGTGCAGATATACACTGAAAATTACCAGTTCATAAAAATTGTATGACTAAAAATGTTAGGTAATTGAGTTTACGTTTCATTATTTGATCATAAGTTTACTCAGCAGTTTATCTAGCCATTTTATGTTGACCCTCATATTGCTAATATTATGAATAAAAACCGAGAGATACTGAGAAGTTATATACGACAACAAAGTTCAAGATTAAATGGAATCTTATACAAGGCCTTTCTACAGCATCATATAGATAATTTTGCTATTATAATATTAATATCTCAGTTTATTTTAGTTAGTATAACATCTGATATGATAACGTGGAGTGTCAGTTTGTGTGGATCTGTTATTATTAATATTGAATTAAAATATTTAAGTGAAAGATGAGTGATTTAAATTTGCCTGCATTGGCTGACGCGGGTAAGTTTCTTATAATATTGACTAGGTAATGAGTATTGTTTCTTAGTTGTCCCCAATGGTTTCTCCCGTTCCTTGGTTAATAAAACCTATTATATATTTATTTCTGAGGTCTGAGCTAACTCTCTGCTAATATTTAAAAGAAAACACCAAAACTGCAATGCAGAAAACCAGGAATAATTTTCTTTTCTTTCTTCGATATTTCTTTGGATAATGTTTACAAGACAACGAATGTAATGATTCCATAAACTTATTTGGTAAAATTATGTAAGCTTCATTCACTATGATATCCGTATGAATTATCTGTAATCTCATACAGTAATGAACCTTCTATACATAAGATTTAATCTCTCAGCTAATTTATCTCAAGGTAAAACATGAGACAGTGATTTTATTCATAGGAATTTGTATCTGCTCATATAATAGTCTCCACTAATGGGGCACTGACCTCCCCTAACTAGGGTGATTAAGAACAAAGTGCAACACGTGGATTGGCAAACATCACATAAGTACCTTTAAGATAGCTAGAGCATAGTGTTATTTCGCTCAAAGAACAGTTCAACTGGGGGAGTGCCTGTCCTTACAGAATCATCATATCAGCCTATGGATGTCTACTGCTGAACATAGGCATCCCCCATTGACTTCCACTTCGATCGGTTTTGGGCCCATTGCATCCAGCGGTGCCCAGTGACTCTGATCAGAGGGCGAACCACAAGCTCTTAAAACAATATCATTATAACCTTATTTGACTTTTGTCTTTCTTTGACATCCGGCATCAAAACGGGACAAAAGACAAATGAGGTTATTTTAACCTTGTTTTAAGAGCTTGTGGTAGGCCCCCAGGTCGTCGGTCCACCTTGTGGGAGGGCGTCCCGTTCGGCGCTTTCCAGTACGTGGTCGCCACTCGAGAACCTTTATTCCCCAGCGGTTATCGGCTCTTCGAGCGATGTGGCCCGCCCATTGCCACTTCAGCTTACTAACTCTACGAGCTATGTCCGCCGTTTTCGTTCTCCTACGAATGTCCTCATTTCGGAACCTGTCACGTAGAGAATTCGCGCGAGGGGTATCACCTGCGGTTGCTGACACGCTCTTTACAAAAAGGGGTTAATAGGGAACTTGATGAGTTGCAGGGCCGATAGCGTAAGGGACAGACAACATTCAGTAACTAAATCGCTTATTCCCGCAAACTGCCAGCACAGTTGTTCAACCTTATTCCACCATCCCCATTTTTACACCGAACCACAAGACGCAGGGAAAATTTTCACCCGTACGTTGTTGACATACCGAATATACGGACACAGCGTTTTGCATCCTCATTTATAATGCGGACAGCAAGGGAGTGGAACTTGCTTCCGGCGTCTGTCTTTCCTGACTCATATAACCTTGGGACTTTCAAGGCCTGAGTGAATAGGTTCCTTCTGGGTAAGCGTGTTCCATCTTAGGCTTCGTCTTCGTCCCTTATGGGCGGGTCAGTGGCCAAACGCAAGCCCATTTAATTAAAAAAAAGAACAATGCCACCTTATGGGACTGTGATGAACCGCATCGCAGGAACACAATACTATATATAAATGATGTGGTAATCAACATTATATTTAAATAATAGATTATATGGGGATATGGACGTAGATTTTTGTATACATCCATGTCGGGGATTATCTTGTGATTGACAAGTGACATTTGACAGGTCGATGTCACTGATGTTCTTATTCTTATCTTGACAACACAGTAGTGTAGCATTTGGTACAGACAAATGGCTCAATAAATAAATATCCTGGGATATTCCTCACATACGGCTAATTGAGCCCAAACTAAGCAGAGCTTGTACTATCAAAATCAAATCAAAATCAAAAAGTCATTTATTCAGTTTAGGCCCTAGTAAGGCACTTATGAACGTTATGTACATACAGGACTATGGAAACCAAATAACTGATATACTACTATTTGTTTGTAATTACATACTTAATATACATAATTACACCCAGACTCAGGACATACAGACATGTTCATGCACACAAATGCATGTCCTGTGTGAGAATCGAACCCATGACCTGCGGCGGGTTAGATGCCGCGCCAACTGGCCCGTCATTGACTGATGCCTCATAGCCATAAAATCAACATAGTATAAAAATAATTGTGAATCTAATATTACATGCGGATTCATTAGTTCACCGTAACGCGACTGGCTAAAATATAAAATGCAAGATATTTCTGAATAAAAACTGCATAAAGTCAAACAATCCCAACGTATCGTTTTACATAATACAGTAATATGTTGGAATGGAACACGAGAGTTTATATATGCAAAGATACTCTTGAACTACTAAATTACCCCGCCATCGTTGGCTATCCAGACAAAATTAGTTGTATACATATTACGTCAGTACTTTTGTAAGTACTATAAAATGTTGTAGTATTATACGTACTACTTAGCTTGCTTTGTAGCTTTTTGTAAGAAAGTCTTGTTTATGTCTCAGCGGTGAGAGATAAACTGACGAAAAGGTACGACGAGTGGTTTATCTTGGCGAAGTTAGTACTTACAAATTTTTGTTCGTTGACTTACCTGAAAAAAGAGAAAAGTTATTAGTATAATAAATTCATAAAATATACTGATACCTTTGGTATTAATAGCAGTGATAATTCATGATGTTTGGTTAAATCACGGTAAAATGAATTAAAATTTTAATTTTTGAATGTTTTACATAATATAATGTGTGTTTGCAGCTGTTCTGAAAACCTCATTTATTTTAAAACTTTTGATTTATAATAATAAATAATAATACCTTTAAAGTAAACAAATAACAATAATAAAAAAAACACATACATCAATAACATTCTTTATAACAAAACATAAAACAAAATATAAACAATAAATAGTGCCTTGATATACCTACAAATCTTTTTTAACATATATTCTCAAATGCACCTATTTATCCGATCTCCCTTTTAAGAAGAACAAGAGATTTAAAATATTCATACATATTCAATGAAATCAGAACAATATCTACCGCTGTCTTCGCAAAGTTTCATGCAAAAGGAAAAATTCAACGCTACTCTAAAATTTACCAAAGTAAATTCAAATGTCGTCAGGCTGCACGGAACTCCTAAATCTTTCCATAACACTTCGATAATATATCATCGCACTTTGACACTGCGGAGTTGAGTAAAAAAAACTGGAAGCTACCGTGCTACCGAATATTTTAAAATGCTCGATTTTTTAAATAACTTCAAGTGGAATGCACGACATTAAAAAAATCGGTAGTTATAAGTTAATTTCCGAGGTAATTTTTAAATTATACTTATACGTCACTTTTTTTTTTTTTTTTTTTTTTTTTTATACGACTTTGTCGGTAAACAAGCATACGGCCTGCCTGATGGTAAGCGGTTACCGTAGCCATATGGACGCTTGCAACACACGAAGCATCGCTCACGCGTTACCGACCTTTCCCCCCTCCCCTATGAGCTCTGGCGACCTTACTCACGCGCAGGAACACAACATAAAGTTATTTGGCTGCGGTATTCTGTAAGGTGGAGGTACTTCCCCAGTCGAGCTGCTCTTTGAGCGAATAAACGCTACACTCTACCTCTTTTTTATTCGTTCATAATAAGAATGTATGGCTTTATTTAAAAAAATTGCTAAAAAAAGTAGTATATGTAGTATATCAGCTATCCATAGTACAAGCTCTGCTTGGTTTGGGATCAGATTGACCGTGTGTGAGGAATGTCCCAGGATATTTGATAACTTTGAATTTTTGGTCATAAGCTGATAGGGTACTTTGTAGTACCCGTCTGACTGGCTACAGCAAAGTGGAAAATTAATGACCCTAATTTAATTTATCACTTACAAAATATATGTTCTGGCAGAACTCTTGAGAGCCAGTTCCTTCTAGGTGCTGCATGCTTAGTACCTCCACTTAACTTACATTAAATTTTATTGTTTTATACGACGACGTTCATAACAATCGTACGGCCCGCCTGATGGTAAGCGGTTACCGTAGCCAAATGAACGCTTGCAACGCACGGGGCATCACTCACGCATTACCTACTCTTTCCCCCCCACCCCAATAAGTACTGGCGACCTTACACACGCGCAGGAACACAAATTAAAGCTGGCTGCGGTATTGTGTAAGTAAGGTGCTGGTACTTCCCCAGTTGAGCTGCTCGACCATACCCACATCTCTCTTAATACATGGCGAGATTACAGTTGATACAAGAATACCTACCGTAAAAAGATTTATATCTGAAGTCAAAATTTATCTAAAATTCATATATTGTAGCGTGATGTAATAATTCGAAATTTAATTTTAATATGAG
The DNA here is from genome assembly GCA_951394255.1 of Polyploca ridens. Taxonomy (NCBI): domain Eukaryota; kingdom Metazoa; phylum Arthropoda; class Insecta; order Lepidoptera; family Drepanidae; genus Polyploca; species Polyploca ridens. The sequence continues at coordinate 11,882,340 of OX596261.1, forward strand.
AAATTAAAAAATTTACCCATTATTATTTGAGTACGCATTATATAATTTTAATTTTGCGCTATTATCGTACAATCAGTTGTAAAATGTAGATAAGATAGTAAGGCTTCCGTGGTGACTACGTAACGCACTTAATTGTTATGTAAATCTTTTTTTTTTTTTTAATGTCCTCAATAAATCACTGAAAGATAAGACTAAGTACTATTAAAATATATAACTACTAGTTCCGCCCCGCGGTTTCACCCACGTTCATGAGGGATATATTGCTTTCCCGGCATAAAAAGTATCATATGTGTTAATCGAGAACATATTCTATTTTTGTGGCAATTTTCTTCCAAATCCGTAGGGTTATTGAAGCGTGATTGAAGTACAAACATCCAAACTCACAAACATCAAGTGATAGTGATAAGTGATTTTAGTGATCGTGATGTTATATCTAGTGATTAGTGATGATATACCTAGTGATTAGTGATGATAAACCTAGTGATTTGTGAAGATATACCTAGTGATTAGTGATGATATACCTAGTGATTAGTGATGCTATACCTAGTGATTAGTGATGATATACCTAGTGATTAGTGATGATAAACCTAGTGATAAGTGATGATATAGTGATAGTTTTTTTTATACACTAATTCCAATATTCTGTATTTCATAGAAATAATAATCACTTATAGGCTTTTTTGCAGGCTATATTTTCCCTGGAATTAAGTATAGTGTTAAACTAGCCTATATAATCCAATGCTGGAGATTAACGAAAAAAATATCGAAAACTGTAAATCGTGCTTATTTATTCAGCAAAAAAATACAGGTTCATAGAATCACAAAATGACCTCCCATCTTGAATCCCGGGCACTGCTCCTGTGATTTGACAACTCGGCAACCTCATTTATACTCCTCATACCTATGTTACTCACCATTGTGTATTTTTCCTTCCTCTGTGAGTATACTTCCTTATATGTATCACACCATTTCGTATCACCAGTTTTATGGTTATCAGGAAAATCTCTCCCATAAAGTTGGTACCACAAACGATTCTCTTTAGCAATTCTATATATCTTTTTGCACGTTTCTGATAAATTTAAGACACCCTTAACTGGTAGAATAAGAAGTATCTGATATAGTAGATCATCAGGTAATCCAATGAGACTACCACTTGGAAATTCATGGTGATGTAATATTAAACTCTTGATCGGAGTAACTATTTTGTCCTTGAACATGCGAAACAATTCATAAACGTTTTCTATATTCGCTGGTATACCCCAAGCAGATGAATATATATATGAGTTTATCATCAAGCAAATAGAATAAGAATCCTTACTTATCTGTGGCACAATTGCATTGATTAATAAAGTATCAGCTATAGGACACGCAATGAGTTTCACTGGAGTGCTTACAAATCCGTCTAAAATGAAAAGTGCTTCATAATCAAAGCTGTTTTTTGTTTCCTTACAAGATATATAGTCCACAATACTAATGGGTTCACCAATATTCTTCATTAGCACAAAATTGCTGTCCCTCATTCCAATAAGCAACATAGAGAAAAATAGGTCCCGTTTGACACGATCTGGATTGATTAGTATCTCAATCAATGAGGTCACAGTGTCTTGAAATTGGGACGGCATTTCTTGGTTCAGCGACCACACTGTGTACCTTCGTTCCATTTTCTTTTATTTATAATAATAATCTTTCTTGTGAGGTGTTTGGGTCAAGAATTTGATTCGTGTCTTTTTTATTGACATTTCCTTTGTGAAACGCCATTTTGACAATTCAGAATTTAGTCTCAGTAGTAAAAAGGTGAAGTTTAATACCTACCACACATTTTTTTCATGCCTGTGGGATTTGTGAATACCTAAAAAATAAAACTGCAGCGATACGTTTGCTTGTGTAATTTCCAACTTTCGGGTTACATTACTGATTCTGCTTAACGGAATACTGTAATTTAGCTTTACTAAAAAAAAAATCATTCTCATCTCTGTATTTACAACAAATATGTACAAAATACAATCTATATATAGAAAATTTCCTCAAGCCTGCCGCTGCTTCCGATTAACGGCAGGGTTCCCAGAAGGCTGGCAGCGTTTCCTCTTTGGATAGTTTTACTTAATATAAAATACAAAACTGGGTAAATTACTTCTTCAACAGACAAAATCTCTTATAAAACTGAAGAGCTAGGCGTCTGGACATTGAATGAATGCCTGTCACATTTTCAAGCAAACAATTAATCATATTATTCTGAATATTACAAACAGCCAGTACTAAAAGACTGTGGGCAGAAAGTACAAACAAATAAATAGGTGGCACGCAAGTCGCCACAATGCCCATACGAATAATGTTATTTTTTAGAAATATTAAGTATTATTTCCATCCTAATCTTAGTTTGCTTATTTATGACAAGGTATTAACTCAATATATAGAGTAGGAAGGCTACTTTTTATCCCAGAACGCGGGTAAAACCACGGGGAACAGCTAGTAATTATACAATAATTCTAACTACACATTTTTGCAGGTAAACTCCAGAATAACTTAAAAACACCCATGCAAGATATCAACATAGCGTACAAAGCCTGCAAATTCGGTCGCTTCCACATAAAGCTGTTACTCATATCATTCCTAGGCTATGTGGCAGGTGTGCTAGTTAGCAACACTACATCTTACTTGCTCCCGAGTGCAGAATGCGATTTGAAAATGGACTTGGTTCAAAAAGGGCTTTTGAATGCCATGCCCTACATTGGTAAGTCAATGTCGAAGCCATATTTTATATTCGATGTAAGACCTAAAGAGGCAATGAAGGTCGAAGCTACAAAAGTTACCACAAGGGTTCGAAAGCCAGCACTTAACTAAGATGAACCAGTAAGAAATTCAGCAAGGTGAAGTTTTTGAAATACTTTTTAAACATTCTAACTATATTAGAAAAGGTCTCATACATAAGTAGGTAAGGAAACCATCTATCCCTAAAGGGAAAAGCCTTATCAACGGTCTTGAATGCTTGCATCCAGCGTCTTTCATCTGAACTATCTTCACCTTGAGTCCTTTGACTTGCTCATCCATAAATTAATATATTTTCAGGAATGCTGCTCTCTTCCATCATAGCCGGGTTTCTAACAGACACATTTGGCCGAAAGATCTTCCTTGTCGTAGGATTTGGAGGCATATTTACATTCACACTTATAGCTGCGTCAAGTCAGACTTATGAGGTGCTTATTGCTGCGAAGTTCTTCGAAGGACTTTTGTAAGCAATATTTTTTAAACTACCCACATACTCGAAGTATAATTTGCTTTCCCGGGATAAAAAGTACCCTTTGTGTTAATCCAGAACATATTCTATCAGCGTGCCTAATTTCATCCAAATCCGTTCAGTAGTTATTGCGTGAAAGAGTAACAAATATACATCCATACTCACAAACTCTTGCATTTATAATATAAGTAGGAAGTAGCATTATATTGAGATAGGATTCCAATGGTATAATAAATCTTAAAACTAAAATATGTTACTGAGACAGAATACATCAGTTCTATTTGGTGATAAATCAATTTTTAGGTGACATTATTTCCTTACGGTATTCTCTATGAGATAATATTTAGGAATCTAATCCATAGACATGTATTGCGCTGCTGCATGATCGCTAAAACTGAGCCTTATTGCCATAATGTACGTAGCTTCAGATTTGTCATAACGTATACTTAATAGACTACTTTTTAAATATATATTTTCATTGATAAGTTAGTCTCAGAGTTAGGTAAACTAGACCTGTACAGTAGTACAGTAGTACCCAACTGATATGGCTTACGAATGTACCTGCGCAGAAGATACATTTTCAAAGCGCGGGAAATGCTATTGGTCGGTAGCTGCCACCATGTTAGCGCACGCCGTGCGGAGGGGCGTGACTTACGAGTTAGACGGAACTAATAGCTGCAGTGTATTATGAACCTTATAGAAGTGATCTAAGGTTGATTGTAAGTCTAATTTGATTGTAATCTAAGATTGTAGTGCATTCTTTCGTTAATCTTCGGGGACATACTTTCTTTTCTGTGCGAACGAAGATTCACGATGCACCATATCAGTTGGGTACTACTGTAGGTACTAAATACGCCAAACGGCTTGAAAAACGACACATGATCAGCAAAACTGACGAGACTTAAATTTCGTGCAGTTCGGACTTATTATTTTTCGGAGCGCACTCTCTGTAACATGCCGAATATCTCAAAGATTTCTCAAAGTCTGGTAACAACTTCTATAAAATCATTTTTTAAAGGTTCGCAACATCATTTAGCGCAGCCGTAACCCTCACTTCGGAGTTTTGTCATAATGACATCAGAGATCGAGTGATGCTCTGTCAGTCATCATTCGCAGCTATAGCCCAGATTGTCATAGCTAGCATGTCATGGGGTATATTAACTCAGGATTGGAAATATAGCTTATTTAATGGGAGGATAGGTAAGTTACTGTATGCTATGTTATATTGTTCGTCATGAGGCTCACTGTGACCTATATGATAATGATAATGTTGTTGATGTTGTAGATGATGATGATGAAGCTAATAATGATGATGATGATGATATCCTATATGTTATGCTAAATGCTATATAATGCTATGTTATATTGTTCGTCACGAGGCTCACTGTGACCTATATGATAATGTTGTTGTTGTTGTTGTTGATGATGTTGTTGATGATGATGATGAAGCTAATAATGATGATGATGATAATATCCTTTTCAGTGCTCAACACATGGAATTTCTACCTTTATCTCATGTCCTTGTGGTCATTGTTATCATGTATAATGTACGCATTATTTCTACCTGAAAGTCCAAAATATTTGCTCACACAGCAAAAGTATAATGAAGCTAGAGATATATTGATAAGAATGTACAAGGAAAATACTGGAAAACCTGCTGAAACTTTTCCGGTAAGTATTTTAGTGTTAGATATTTACAAAAAAGTTGATTTCCTACGGAACTTCTATGGCGCATAAATAAAATGTTATATTTATCTTAAGTAATTTCTTTTTATTTGCTGCAGTTATAGTAAAGACTTAAAACGTCTTAAATTCTCTAATAGATAAATTCAAACCATTATATAACAATGAAAGTGTCGTCAATGTATATAATGGTGCTGATTCTGTTGTAAATCGCACTAAACTAATTTTAGTCACATCTCATCTCTTTCTTACGAACATGATTGAAAAAGGATAGAACATATTTTAAGTTGTTAAATTAATCTTTGCCGTCTTATTTTGCGTGTATTTAGGCGTGACCGTGATAGATGGCGACTAAATTTATATTGAAAACAAGCATTGGACTAATTTGACAGGACTACATTTCTTACATCCTTTTCTTATGTTCTTTGTTAGAAAGAGACATAGTGACATTAAAATTAGTTTAGTTGTGAACAACAGAATCAGGGCCAATATCTAAAAATCTAATTTGTTTTTAGGAAATAGGTACGTAATAGGTAGGAGGTATGTAACTTTCCCATGAACAGCGACACGTAGGTATAATTTGGACATAAAAAATAAGCACGTAGCTGTTGTATGAAATAGGTTTGTTGTGCAATGTAATAAAATCTAAGAGCTACCTACGATAAAGCTTTTGATTCCATATAGATGTCAAGAATTGTTCACTTTGTTCATTGTTCACTCCGCAGTCAATTTTATTTAAAATTCTGCACCTAAATTATAAAATAATTTAAATACATGTTTTTTATGCAAATCTAATACAATTTGACTTCAAAATCAGTACAAGATTTAATTAAAATATAAACTAATTACACTTAGTCATATTCCCTAAGTGCTAGCTTTCTTTGTTCTTTGAAAATTAAATTCTAGTTAACCATTCTAACCTTTTGTAACAGAGTTTAAATCTATTCTAAAACCCCGATTTTCTAATTTGCATAAAGTATTAAATCCACTCTAAATATTTTGTTGTTTATAAAGGTCGTTTAATATTTTGTCTACGTTTCATAAAGGGCTTATGATGAAAAAGGATTTCTACTTATTTTTAGATTGAGCCATTTGCATGTTAAATTACGTTTTGGAGATATCACCGCAAATAATGGCTTTCTGTATTTTTATCGCGCCATCTCTGTCATGACATGACGTTTGATTCAAAGGGACTGATAAAACTTTAATGGAAGAAATATCTAGGGCCTTCATGTCTAGGTCGTGAAAAGATTGGCTGTTAGTCACGCAATTATGTGCAAAATTTGGAGGTAAAATAGCAAGCATATTTTTGTTTGGGATATCATTAATTGTCTCACTGTTTAAAAAATTACGCAAAATTAAGACTCCTCTAATTTACTTATTGCATCTCTAATTTACATATTGCATATCAGAAAAAATACTGTTGTACAATTAAACTGACTATTCATCAAAAGTTGTTCTATCATCCAGAACCGACTTGGGATACTCCAAATACGGTTGGTTATGGTTAGAACTGTGATAATAACGCGCGCGAGCCGAGCGAGCGAAGCGAGCGGTGCCGGCGAGCGCTAGATGATCATTCAGTTCAAACAGTTTTGCATAAACCATAAAACTGATACTCAGTTTGTTTTATATAGTCTGCGTATTTAGTGTGCAATTCAGTATTTTTGATTCTAGTTTTGAATTATTTTGTTCGAATAGAGGGAATTAATAACTTTTTGTATTAGTTTCTTCGATAGTAAGTATTATAGAGAACTTAGATGAAGCGTACTCTTGAGGGTGCGTGCTACTAGAATTTAGTTTATTTTCAAATAGAATACTCTATGCTGATTACTTAAAATGGTCTTAACAGATTCTTGGAAACAGATTCTCGACTTGAGAGTGGTAGCCAGCCAGGCGTTTACTACTATACTCCCTTCACTCATCATCTTTTATGTTTTAATTCCAAAACTAATTATTTACAGTATATAGATTTATGGAAGAACAAAATTAACCAAGCTATAGACGAAAGCCATGAGCATCCTATAGAGACCAGTTTGAGCCACCAGCTCGTGGTGGGTCTACATAACATCAAGCCAATTTTCCGGAGACCACTAGGTCTGTATATGATGCTGATATGTCTGGTCAATTTCTTCACTATGTCACAGTAAGTACTGCCTTACCGTAACTTTTATTCCGATTCAAGTCAGATTGAATTATGTTTGTGTTAAAAGACGTAAATGTATGGAAAACCAGGCAAATGCGATTCGTAAAGACGTTTCTTGTATATCCCATATAAGAAACTTCATATCATGACTGTGACATATACGGATGGACATGATGAAAATAAGGATTCCGTTTACAAATTACATTTGGCTACAGAACCGTAAAACCTTTATTTTCAGGTATAATGTACTGAGGCTTTGGTTCCCGCAACTATCAACCATCGTGGAACATTATAGCCGTGATGGTAACCAAGAATTATGTGTCATGCTAGACACATACACGAGGAATTTGGAGATTGCGAGCAAAAATTCTACCCTCTCAGATGTTTGCGTACCGGTAATACTTTGAATCCTAATTCATTTTGTTATTCTTGAAGTGAAATTATTGTTCCAAAAATATACCATACTTTCCTAGGAAATTCAACCTTTAAAACAGCAGCTTGGAGCTGATAATCTATCTATTTATACTATACATATGAAATGCTTTGTCCTGAATGACTGACTGACAATCAACGCACGGCCTAAACCGCTGATCGTAGAGACCTGAAACTTGGAGGGTGTGTTCTTTATATGACGTAGGCATCCGATACGAAAGGATTTTCCGAAATTCTACCCCTAAAGGGGTGAAAAACGGGGGCAAAGTTTGTATGGGACAACGTGATTCCTTGGTCCGATCTACTTCAAATTTTGCATAAACATTCTTTAAGAGAATTGATGGAAGACGTGTTTCATATTTCATTGAAACTCATCGCTTAACGGGTTTAAAAAGGGGTAGAAAGTATTTTAGGGGTGATTTGCATCGAAGTTGATATCAATACTCCTTAGTGCTTTTGATTTAAATATTCTTTGATATTTGACATTCCTTTAAAAATACTCTTTTAAAGGAATGTCAAATATCAAAGAATATTTAAATCAAAAGCACTAAGGAGTATTGATATGATGCATTGCACCAAGCATGTGAGTTCAACTTTTTTTGAATAAAATCGTATTGAGTTTTTAAATTGAGTTGAGTTGAGTTTATGTCTGTCTGTTCCGGTTCATAGCTGATGTTATAAGGAGTAACGTAGTTACTTTTATTTTTGAAAAATAATTAGTGTTCCACGCAAAAAAAATTCAAACCGTTCGCGGGTGAAACCGCGGGGGTCCGCTAGTAGTATATAAAATGTATCAATTAGATACTATTAAGAGATTAAATAAAAGTGATGTAAAAAAAATAGAAAGCAGACTACATTCCTATGAATAAATTACGATACAAATAACAGCAATAAATAATATATTAAAGGTTAGAAGGGTTGGTGGCCTCATAAATAACAAACAAAGGTATCTTAATATACTATCTATTGATTCATGTATTGGCTCATTTACATAGTCTATTTAAATTCATAGCACGCACTATAGATTTAGATAACAAATAAAATAAATTGCTTCGATCCCGTAGGTACGAGTATATAGATTATTTAATAATTATAGTTGGTGCACGCTTTCACTATATAATAATAATAAGCCTTTATTCTGACAGAAATTTTACATTTGATTATATTGTTGACTCAATTGCTATGAGTCGACATCGAGAACTTGGTCTGTTTGCCCAACTTTGGCAAAGGCCTTCTCCATTTCATTCCATTCTCTTCTATGTAACGTCCATGTTTTCCCTGCTGTTGCCTTTATATCCCCAACTCATGTCCGGAACTGTCTTCCTCGATTTCTTGTGGTGTTTCTAGGGTACCAAAATATCATACGTTTGTTCCATTTTTCTACTTCTCTTAAGATGTGACCTGCCCATTTCCACTTTAATTTTTTTGCTCTTGATGTAACGTCGTCTATTTTCGTATGTTTCCTGATTGTTTTGTTAATAATTTTATCGACATTGCATTCTCCTCTCCGTTTCGGTCTGGCAGTTTTCTAATTTTTTTGTTTGCGCTTTCGTAAGAGCTCGAGTCTGGCAATCGCCTTTTCTTATACAACATGCTTATTTCTATTTTCATAACTTCCTTCAGTCTCTAATAGCTTTTCCATGCATTTCCTTGTCTCTATTTCTTTTGACATTATATAATTAGGTGAGATTAGTTGTCCCAAATAGGTATAATATATATTCTTTTACATATTCTATGGGCTCACCGTTTATAATAATTGGTTCTTCTATAATTTTTGTCATGACTTTGGTTTTAGAAGTGTTTATTGTTAGGCCAAGGCAAACACCAAAATCCGTGTAGGTAGGTAACTCTTGTTTTGAGTATATTTTGTTTTGATTTTTATGCAGTTATCAATGCGGTATGAACGTTGAAAGACTTTCTTTAAAGCTCTTAAAGGCTCTTTTAAAATAATGGATAGGTTTTCTCACGGGAAAAAAATGGATCCCTCGGGAACTCGAGTAAAACCGCTAAAGTGAGACTAGTTTTGTGGTTAGTATACCTACGTCTCAGGAGAGACTACAGTTAGTTGCTTCATTTAGTGAACCTACCTACAAAATAAATTCCCCTCAAAACAAAGATAAAATAGTACATAGAACTTTATGCAAAGTTGTTAGTAATTATCAAGAAAATATTTGTTTAGTTTGATCCATGTTTTTTTTCAGACTCTAAGCGGTGCTGAAACCTACATAAACAGCATAATCATTGGCTGCGTGTGTGTTTCACCGTATTTTGTTACTGGAGCTTTAGTGAATAGAGTGGGAAAGAAGCCCCTATTAATCGCAGCTGGTATCATATGCTTTTGCGCAACATTAGGCCTTAGATGGGCGAACTCAAAGACTGCTTTAGTTGCACTGTTTGCTGTTGATACTGCAGTAGCGCAAGTCCTGATGAGTTTGAATCAGGCGTTAACTGTGGAATTCTTTCCAACTACTACTAGGTAAGTGTGTTGATGATAAATAATAACATAATCCTGTCAGATGTGTTCCTTTAGACACTCTCCGTTTTACAAGCGATATCTGACACCATTGTGTTATTAAGAAAGAAACAATTCTGGTTTCAATGTGTGAGGATGGACTCCCCGTCGATGGTAAGAGTTGCCATGGTAGAAGGTAGCCGTGGCAAATCGAACAATTTAAAGAATTGTGCGGGCTAAAAGGAGGTTTCTTCCGCGGACGCTCGGACTGTGGAATGAGCTCCCCGCCGTGGTGCACCCAATGGAGTACAGCATGGGGTTCTTCAAGAAGGGTGTGAAGAGATTTCATCAGGGTCGGCAGGTTATAATTACAGCCAATCCAGTCATTTTGACTATCATGAGGGAACCGTCTCAATCTTAGGAATCTACTATGATAAGAGCCCAAACTAACAGACATTTCAAGTGATGAAAGCTCAGTGGTAATCCGTGAGCAAAATGTTTTATTTTCCTTATAACTAAATCCCCTAAACATTATTGGGTAAATATTTTCAAATACATGCTGCGATTTGAGTATTGATCCCATGTTGATCCTATATAAAAAGTAGTGCATCATGATGACGTACCTAGTATAGGTTTTGAATTCTATTCGTAAATATTGTACATACTGTATATACATAATTTTGCTACTACATAATTTAAAGCAATAAATCATGTTAGCCTACTTGTGTCGCAACATCACAAAGTTATATAAGTAGGTATCTTCATAGTATCTCAGGTGAATGTCTATATTTAGCCCTTTTGTAAATCGTTCACTCGTAACATCTCAGATACAGACAATGGCGATACTAAAGGTCCATTGTCTCAGCTTTACGAAGAGCGGCCTTCAGACTAAGATATCCGATCTATTTCACTACTTCTCACTCGATTGAGTTATGTATTTACATTGTTCTGAATTACACACAGTCGTCACAGTCACGTCACGTCATTATCTTGGTCAAATCATAAGAAAAACTTAACAGACGGCTTACTCCCTAATAAAATCTGTGTACGTAAACTCTTATATATCTATCGCATAGCTCTCTCTCTCTTTTGGACGAGGATCAGTAGCGGCCGATGGCTCCGACATAATGCGCGCGTCCTTACGATATCAGAACCTATAGGTTCTGATGGCTTTTACCACCATACATGGGAATGTAGAAGTATATGTATATAATAAGCGCGTTAGTAGCGATGTAGAATTATCTTACGTGGGCGAAAATATACGACCAGCGCAACTATATCGCGTTCTTTTTACTTGCTACAGCATCGTTGCAAAAAATCGTCGTGACCTCTCCCTCTTAGTGTCAGTTACATTAGACTTTTAATGCACTGGACCAACCACGTATTTCAAGGAGCTGCAGATAGAGAACTTCAATAATTTGAAGAGACGTAGAGCGTAGCGTTTTTTCACTCAAAGAGCAGCTCGACTGGAGAAGTACCTTACAGAATACCGCAGCCAAATACCTTCATGTTGTGTTTCTGCGCGTGAGTAAATTCGCCAGTGCTTATTGGGGAGGGGGAAAGTATCGGTAACGCTTGAGTGATGCCCCGTGTGTTGAAAGAGTCCACATGGCTGCGGGAGCCGCTTTTTTTTATACTACTTAGGTAGCAAACTAGCATATGGCCCGCCTGATGGTAAGTGATTACCGCAGCCTATGGACACTTGCAACACCAGGGGTGTTACTCACGCGTTGCCAACCCTGCAGAATTCTCTTCACACTCTTTTTGAAGAACCCCATGCTGTACTCCATTGGGAAAACCACGGCGGGGAGCTGTTTACCGACATTATAGTATAAAGCATCCGGAATTAATACTTATCCATCGCGAAGACCTATAAACATCAGTGGACATTTCTGAAAATTATGTTATTAAATAAACATGAATAAAGAATAATATAAAGGCACCTTTTGTTTCAGAACTTTGTCCATTTCCCTGATGATGGTGTCGGGGCGTGTTGGAACTCTGGTCGGCAACGTAATGTTCCCAATACTACTGAGCATGAAATGTGTTATACCATTCTTCGCCATGTCTGGAATGATGGTTTGTAAGTATTAAAATGAAATAAAATAGAGAATTAATAATATTATTTAAAAATACACGACAGTCTTTAGGTGACTTAGTGAACTAAAACGGTGCCCCCTAGGAGGGAGTGAGATTTTTTTGTTTCATTGCTCTGTGATTACAAAGTTGCATGTTATGATCTTTTGACCCCACTTTATAGACTAAAGAAACGGGTAAAATTACATGAACACTTAAGATACTTATCTTACTTATGACGATTACATGTAAATGCTCTACAACCTTTAATGGTGATGGTAGCTTACAGTTTTAGTGTAGAATGCCATGCCAAAAGTCCTACAATATAGCTACGAAAAGTGCTACGAAGCCTACAATAGAGCTTGAGCTTTTGGTATAGCTCGCGCGCGAATGCTATGCACCGCCTGAGGTATGCGGGTGGCGAGCAGAGTAGCATGAAATTGGACCCACCCTCTCCCCTTCTGCTTCTCGCGTACCGCAGGACGTGCCTAGCTCTCGCACGGGAGCTAATGAGGAGGGAACCATAGCACGAGATATCCGTCCCCTCCCCTGGTAGCATCCTGTGCTGAGGTTCATGTCCCGCCTGAGGCGCCTTCAGGTGTAGATAGCCTAGACCTTGTGTTTGAGACTCTAAGCTTGTTTGAAAAGAGTAATTGCTGAGTTTATTGCCGGCTCTTCTCAGCAAATGCAACCTTCCGAACCGGTATTAGAGTATTTGAGTCAGACTTTTCATAAGTGCCTGCGAAGATATATTTGAAAAAAAAAATTAATTTTGAATAACTTTTTTTGACCTTGCTCGCCGATTTATCTGAGTAAGGGTGAAGCTAATCGTTTGGGCTATCAACTTCCAGTCAATACAAAATCGGAAAAAAGGAATCAGCACGTATAGGGTATGTTGCCTTATGTTGGTACTCTACGACGCTACACTCATGATAACAAGTCATCATCATCATCATCATCATATCAGCCCATTCGATGTCCACTGCTGAACATAGGCCTCCCCCATTGATTTCCACTTCGAACGGTTCTGGGCCGCTTGCATCCAGCGGCGCCCAGCGACTCTGACCAGCAGGGGTATTTTAAAACGTCGGATTCGATATCGGAAACGGATTCAGAAATTTCCGAGGCGAATTTCAGTAATTGCTATTTTAATTTCCGAAAACTTTTCGATGAATCGAATTGATATTTCCGTAAAGAAACATGAAAAATATTTTTTTATTATATTTCAATTCGGAAATTAAAAAAGCATTTGCGAAATATAGCCTCGGTAGTTTTTGAATCCGTTTCCGATATCGAATCCGAGCGTTTTAAAATAGCCCTGCAGGTCGTTTCTCCACCTGGTGGGAGGTCGTCCCACTCGGCGCTTTCCAGTACGTGCAATGGTCGCCAATCGAGAACCTTTCTTCCCCAGCGATTATCGGCTCTTCGAGTGATGTGGCCTGCCCATTGCCACTTCAGCTTACTAACTCTACGAGCTATGTCGGTCGTTTTCGTTCTACTACGAATGTCCTCATTTCGGACCCTGTCACGTAGAGATATTCCGAGCATAGCTCGTTCCATAGCTCGCTGAGTGACTCTGAGTTTATTTATGCGGCCAGCAGTGAAAGACCACGTCTCTGTCCCGTATCACTGGTCATCACTGGTAGCACGCACTGATTGAAGACCTGAGGTATTTTGGACGTGAAGATATGCCGTAGCTTCCCAAACGCTGCCCAGCCGAGTTAGATTCTTCGATTGACCTCTTTGTCAAAGTTTAGTTTAACAAGTCATAGTTTATGTATATTGTGTTTATTTAACTTGTCCCCACGGGATGATCATAAACTTTACATACTGAGTCATGGGCACACCCATATGAGCGGTAAGCTTTTGTAAATTGCTATTAGTTTTATGAGCGATAAAATATTACTTCATTATGTAGAAAAAATAAAAGAGTAAAGCTTTGATGTTTTTTTTTTTATATTTAATCTTACGAAAAAACATAAAATCAAGGTTCCACACCAAATGTTAACCTTGTTCGATGAAAATTGATGTTTTTTTGCGATTTCAGAGTTAGTAACAAACAAACCCAGCGAAGGATTTAAATATAGTTTGTCTAGAAATATCCACCGCCCTGATGTGCAAGTCTAGTAGCTTTCGATACTAAAATTTAGAATTTTTTCAGGTGTAACATTCATGACATTGTTCCTGCCAACAAAGAAGTAGCGTGAAATAGCTTATATTATAAATTATGTAAATATTATGTAGTTAATAAAATAAATTAAACTGTTGATATAATTGTAATTTATTTTTATCTTTTTATATGAGGTGCAAAGTAAATGAAAAAAAAAACTGTAATATAAAAAAAAATCTGTAATATAAAAATCTGTAATATAAAATCAGTAACCATTGTGTTGCAAGTGTTGATAAGGCTAAGAAAAGTAACTTTACTACCAACCAAGCGGGCTGTTTGTATGTATGTAAGCGGGGTTCCTAGCTGCGAGGAATTTGAAAAATAGGTATTTGAAGAAACTATTGCCGTCGTGCTATGCCGCTATGCTATGCGCTACGTGCGATAGGGACATCTGCAGGTCAGACCGATTTATTCACAAAAAAATTGACGAATTCGTTTCGTTTTCCCCATTTTCCTCCTCGAAAACTGAGCCGATTCAATTATTTTTTACATTAAAATTTTAAGTAAGGGGTTATCTAGGTCTCTGTTACTTTCTTTTATGTTAAAATCTTTTCGAATTTGTCTGGTAGTCCTTTTAATCACGGCGGAAAAATAGGGCATTTATTGTAATTTTTGGAGGGCCATAATTTCTTTAATAATTAGTTGCTGAAAAAAAGGAAGTAACAGGGACGTGTCCAAAGCAGAACTTGATTAAATGAAAAAAAATGATGACTCTACGAGGCATTACTCAGGAAGAAAACAGGAGAATACATTTTTATGGAATAATCGCAGCCCAACCACACGCTGATGTACAAAATAAGTACCCCACACACGAGTGGATATAGCAAAGGCTTCGAAGTAAAACGACTTGCAATCTAAAAGTGCTTACATCATTTTAGTTTGACTAAAAGTTGGTACCTTAACTTTAGTACTACGTCAGCTTCAGTATTTATCAAAGCTGAAATTCAGTTTGAGCTATGTCCAACTTAGCTTTGCATGTCAAGTGATAAACTAAGTTAGCTCCGGAAGTTTGTTTGCCTTTGAGGTATATTATGACCCCAGAGTTGAAAAGGTTCTTGAAATTTTAATCTTTAGGCATAGACGTATAAAAAATCAAGACAGAGCATAGCCTTATAAGAAAGGAAGGCCAATATTTTATACGTGACTCAAATAACGGGCCAAACAAGCATAACTGATACTGAGTGTTGGGGCTAAGCGCGTATATTTTGCATGTAGATGTTAAATGTGCTTGCGTTTGATCTTTCTTTATGTTTGTCAGTTGCTAATAAACACCCGTAAAGATAACACATCAAAGCAAATTAATTCATCTCGCCAACCAAAACAATAACAGTGAGCCTTAATGTTTATGTCAATGTCTCTATGCTGAATGACTATTTGTGCGTGAGGTGCCTTACAAGACGGTCGTCTTGAAGTGCTCCACTTCGTATAAGGCGACGCTCCGTCTAGATTTCTTTTTACGTCCGTGGGTTTAGGTTCGTTACTTTTAAATATTTGTGCTTTCAAAATCAAAATCAAAAAGTCATTTATTCAGTTTAGGCCCTAGTAAGGCACTTATGAACGTTACATTGGTACATACAGTTGAATTTACCACCGGTTCGGAATACACTTAAACTGAGAAGACTCCGGCAAGAAACTCAGCAAGTTTTTTTTTTTGTGTAAGATCTTTTAATATTTTATATCCTGAGTTCAGAGATGAACTTTAAAATAATTACGGATCTTTCTATATAAAAGGAGAAAGTAAAGGTCTAATCCAAATACTTCGTACAGTAATGTTAATTGGACATGAAT
Source organism: Polyploca ridens (assembly GCA_951394255.1). Taxonomy (NCBI): domain Eukaryota; kingdom Metazoa; phylum Arthropoda; class Insecta; order Lepidoptera; family Drepanidae; genus Polyploca; species Polyploca ridens. Next base: position 11,898,322 of record OX596261.1, read on the forward strand.
AAAACATACATTTTAATTGATTCCAGTACTATTCATATTTAATAGTTCTGTCCATATAATTCTGTAAGTTATTTGATCTTTGCTTCTTCAAATTTGTCTCTGAAATAACTGTACAGTTTGTAAATATTTTAATGTAAATATAGTTACAATGTTTAAATAGTAAAGTGATTAAATTTTAAGCTTGTCTGACAAAGTTAGCGTCAAACACGGGATCCACTCGAACATAATTCAACCATGGAAACTAGTTAACCCAACTAAGACACGACAATGGGCCAAGTTCCACGTCGCCTGCTTGGTGAGTTGGTTACTGGACTGCACCAGCATATGTCATGAGTTCATAATAAAATTCAAAATCAATAAGTTTTTGTTAAAGAAATCTGCATTTATAATACAAATGCTTTTTTTGGTGACTGTACTTTTTGTTGACTGTACTTGCATCGTCTTCCAATATACTAATATCAAGTCAATCCGACCACTCGAAGTGGGTGAAATTCTACTTGCAAGATTCCACCCGAACAAACATTGTTATACAGGTCGTTGTTTTGGTCAGCGACGAGCGACTCAGGGTCGATAATACAAATGATACTGGTGATAAAAAAAATATAAAAAAAATACTTTATTTTTTTCTAATAATAAAAATAAAAAAATAAAATTTTTGAAAATCGTGTAATAAGCTAAAGTGTAGACATAATACTCAACGGGAGTACGAGGGAGTAAAGGGGTGGGACGATGGCGGCTTGCGCCTAGCTTTAGTCTGTGCACGTGCCTAATAACCATACTTTGCAGTAATTTTATTTCAAATTGAATAAAGTATTTCTCAACATATTTACAGTATTTAATGGAATTAAGTCCATTTTTGGGGAATATATATTATGTACTACCGCTCCTGGGTCGCTTGTCGCCGACCAAAACAACAGCCTGTATACTACATTGCAAATTAAATAAAAGCTTGTAAAAAGTAATATAGGTATTCAGTTTAGGGCTTTATAAGGCACTTTTTTTTACTGTATATTATGTTTGACCACAATCTTACTATGGTAGTAAGTGATGATTATTTTTTTAATTGTAGATTTTGTTTCGCGATGAAAAATGACATAAAATATGGTGTTCAATTGTTCAAGATAGTTAAGCGTTGACCCAATTTGATATTATTTATGGTAAAATATCGATCTCCTAATCGAAATGCATTCCCAATGCAGATACTAGCATATTCTATCAAGTACTCAAGTTGAAGTCACCCCATACATAATTCAAAACGCCATAGCGTTTGGGTCCAGTTTGAGGTTCAGAAATAGTGCGGTAAATGAAGGTAATAATAATATCCATAAAAAAAAACGTAGTCAGAATATGTTTTTAATACTTACTTAAAATGATTGGTAGCAAAGGCAGCCTCGGAGATTTTATTTAATATAGATAGTAATGTTTGTTGTAAATATGTAATGTAAAATATCTCATACTTAGAATAAAAATTGAAGAACTGTAGAAGAACTGTTGAAAAACTCTGTTTAAATTACAACATATTGAAAACGTCTTGTACAAAACAAATGCGTTTCTTTTCTGTTGAGCGTTTTTAGTCACGTAGCTAACTAAAATTATCGCATCGGTTAAATAGTTATTTGTGAACATTGCTAGGGCTGCCATGCGTAGTAAGTAATTCTTAATAAACCTTTAGATAATGCCCAAAAAGTTTCGGGTATGGAGCATTTATACAGGAGTTCTTTACCTATATAAATGGCATGCAAAGAATACGAAATTACTATTAATCGTATTCGCCATATATCTGGGGGCAACGGACTGCCCCCCGCCAAAACAGCCAAGTAAAGTGCAAGGGCACTACCTACCTATTCTCGAAGCGCTTCGTCGTTTTTTTGAACCCTCATAACTTGGGTTCTGATTTTTTTTAGTGAAACGGAACGCAACGCGTTGACACGTCTCCTCATTTTTCTGTGGTAACCGGGGATTCCCCATGTCTTATCCTTGCTATATAGGATTAACTCATTTAATTGAGGTCTATTTTCAACTGCCGGAAAGACAAACAGAGGAAAGGAACATATTAACGCCAAAAAAAATGAAAATTTTTGCTTTGCTTAAAAAACTCACATCGTATTTATTATATTACAAGCCTTCCCTCACGTTCTCATCCACGTTCCCGCGATAATAAGTAGCCTATGTCCTTCTTCATACCATAGGCTGTCTGTTTACATTAATTTCACCGCGATCGGCATAGCTTTAGGCATGAAAAGGTAATAGACAGACAGAGTTACATTCGCAGTTATAATAATAGAATATATAGTAGGATTTCTTATTGCACACTAAAAATATAATATTGTGACATCCCTGAACACAATCGTTCTAATTAGCATGTCAGGTACACGGCCGACCCTTAGCTCAGCGGTCGTAAATTTAATTATTCTATTTATTAATTAAGTGAGCCGACTTTCTTTTGTCCTTTGGCAAATTGTTTCAGTCTAATATCAAGTTACAGAAGATTATCGCATGATTACATTGACAGCTGAGGGAAATATGAAGACTTTTTTTTTTTTTTAATTAAATGGGCTTGCGTTTGGCGACTGACCCGCCCATAAGGGGCGATGACGAAGCCTAAGATGAAACACGCTTACCCAGAAGAAACCTATTCACTCTGGCCTTGAAAGTACCTAGATTATAAGCGTCAGGAAACACAGACGCCGGAAGCAAGTTCCACTCCCTTGCTGTCCGCATTATAAATGAGGATGCAAAACGCTGTGTCCGTATATTCGGTATGTCAACAACGTACGAGTGAAAATTTTCCCGGCGTCTTGTGAAGACGAACAAAGTCGGTAACTAAGCTTACGGCACAGAATATTCAATATTACTACATACTTGCGGTCCAATTTCAGAAGTATTGCCATTTGAGCATTGATTTTTTGACTGACGGGAACAAAAATTTAATTCGAAATAATTCCCTTTTGGGCACCGACGGTTTTGTAGCTTCTAGTGCTGTGGCGTTTAATAATAAGTATCGATACAAATTTACAGTTTTGTTATAAAGGGAAGTGTTCCCATTTGAGCAACGATCCAAAATATGGATGAAATATGACAAAAGGGAATAGCATCGGTGCTCAAATATGAATACTTCGAATTTCAAGCTTTATGTGACCACTACATAGTGTATAGTAACTGGCTGGTAATAACATACTTAATATAGGTTAAGTATTATTATGTGAGTATTATCTAATTAGGGTTCCGAACGAAAATGGTATAATCGGAACCCTTAGGGTGCCACTTCGTCGGTGTGTATGTCCGTCTGTCACAGCGGTATTAAGCAACCACGAATGCCATTCTTTTTTTTATACCACTAAGGTGGTAAAAATAACTACATGTAAGGGATCAAATATAGCTAGATAAATAAGGTGGCAAACAAGCATACGGCCCGCCTGATGGTAAGCAGTTACCGTAGCCTATGGACGCTTGCAACACCAGGGGTATCACTCGCGCGTTGCCGACCTCGATTTAAAATGTAGAATATAATATAATGTTATTTTCTGTGGAATAGTTTTAAATATTGCTTAACGTCTATTCACATGTACCGCAACCACACCACAGCGTCGCGACAAAATCAAGTAAAGCTGTGGTTCCATGTGAATAGTGTCGCTGCGGCTATTTGCAGTTGCGTTGTGCAAAATTTAAGGCTCTTTTCACACGTACGACAACCACACAACAACCGCAAACACATCACAACGATAGCACGTCTCGGCGGGCGCTAATTTGTATGCAAATTAATAGTTGAATTCATACTAGTGTTGCCAGGTGTCCCGATTTGCGCGGGACGTCCCGATTTTCAGGGGTCTGGTAACACGTCCCGATTTACCCTTGATCGGGACGCTTAATGTCCCGATTTTTCAGTAACCTCCTTAGGCTGTACTATATTCGACAATTTTGACAGGAAAAAAGAATATATCTGATTCTGTAAGCTGTTACTACTGAAAATATTTTATATACTCTTGACCGATTTTTTTTTTGAAAAAAAAATCGGTACCTACCTAGGTAGCTGTCCCGATTTGATAACCAAAATCCCGATAATTTTAATCTTCCGTTCCGAAATTTGACACACTGGACCTGGCAACACTAATTCACACGGAAGAAATTTTGCCGTTACTATCAACGACGTGTGTGATACCGACCACACCGCAGCCACGTCGCAGTCACAACGCAAAGTTATGATGAAAAATAGCAAAAAAAAGACCCCCTTATGACCCCCCGAATTATCAAAAGTGAAAAATCTAGAATAATTACAGTTGATAAACATTGATGTCGATATTACAGGAAAATAGAACGAAGTTTCTAATAAGCGCAGTTTACAAACAAACTTTGCGGTCCGGTTTTTTACAACAGTTAAGGCACAAACCAAGAAAGATACATCCAAGGATGGTCGCATCCCTCGGTGATCGAGGCAGACCCGCACTTGGCCAGCTTTTTTAAAATATTCTGCTAATGTGTCCATAATTCCAGAGTCCGTGTTTATATATTATATATACCTATATCCTCATCTAGGAACAATCCCTCTATTTTCATTTTCACATTTCACATTTTCTGGGTAAGCGTGCTACACCGTCGGCTTCATCATAACTCCTTTGGTTCATTCGAAGGTGAAACACAAGCCAATTCAACATAAAAAAATGCATTCTAATGTTTTTCAGAACTGAGTCTTGAAATTTTTTCAGAGGGGATTTTTTTAAAAACTGTTTTGCTACAAAATTTATGAGAAAAGATTTTTGCGAAGTATTTTTACTATATAGGCCTTTGATTTACCGAAATCTCACCATAGTAAGCATGAAGCAATAGTTTGCTTCATGATAGTAAGTGATCTGGTGCTTGGCGACAGATTTTCAACTTGAGGGTGATAGCCAGCCAAGTGGGTACTACAAAGTACCCTACCACCGTGCTATGGTTTCCTCACGATGTTTTCCTTCACCGAAAGCTCAAGCTTCGGATTCGAGCCGGGATTCATCTTGGCATCCGACGTCACTAACACTGAGCTAAGGAAAACAAATGGTAAGTATTTTAATAATGCTTTCCAAAAATGAATGTATATAATTTTATGAATGCTTTGCTTTCTGTTACTCAAAGGGATAAAGAGTAGCGCTTCATCGTCGTTGTTTAAAACTATTAAACAATTTTTTTTAAACCAATGCAATACAGGGAGACTGACGGCAAAAACATAGTTTAATATTATAGGCTAAAACTTTGAATGTGAGTAGGTACTGTACAAGTCCTTATCATCACAAACATTAACTGCGCAGTTAGCGGACGTGTCGATATGCAACCCATTAGTAACTAAATATAAGCGAAGGGGATTCCCGAAAGTAGTGTTGCCCGGTACGAGACAAAGTTGCAAACGGAAAAATAATAAAAAAAAACTAATAAAACAGTCAGTCAGTCAGTTTCGAAGTTAGGATCTTCAAATTTTGTTTTTAGGCTGAAGATTGAAAATTAATTTACACGTGTCTCAGTTTTTAATAATTCCACCCTCGATGCGGGATAAAGTTGTTTTGTTTTGTTGTGTTTTATTGTTGTAGAAAAATATGTCATTTGTTTCCTGTAGGCCACGCGGGCGAAATCGCGAACGGAAGCTAGTATCATATTTTTTTTTATACCACAAAGTCGGTAAACAAGCTTACGGCCCGCCTGATGGTAAGCGGTTACCGTAGCCACATGGACGCTTGCAACACACGAGGCATCACTCACGGGTTACCGACCCTTCCCCCTCCCCAATGAGCTCTGGCGACCTTACTCGCGCGCAGGAACACAATAAAGTTATTTGTTATTTGGCTGCGGTATTCTGTAAGTTCTGTAAGGTGGAGGTACTTCCCCAGTCAAGCTGCTCTTTGAGCGAATAAACGCTATGCTCTACCTCTCTTATATACTACCTTTCATATACCACAATCAGATATTAGCTGAACCTAAGCATATGCATAATAAAAGCAAAGAAAACATGTCCAATATTATAGGTGCAGCAAAGTACGAAACATTAAATAAAAAGAATACATAAAAGTTTTTTTGTAATCGGCACATTAGACATGATAATAAAAATAAATATTTGATAATAACCACTTAAGAGGACTCAATTCGTCATACTTTTCATACAAAACCTCTGTACTTATTATGGTGTTGTTAAACATTTTTCGTTAGATGTTTTGAACAAATTAGTATCTTGTGCACTATATCTAGCCGTGTATCTAGGCGTAATTTAAAAAAAGTGTGAAACAAATTCAGTCAAAGCCTCCGAAAAACAGCGTTTTTGCCTGAACTTTGGCCATATCTAATGTACCTATAAATTGTAAAAGTAAAGAAAACATTTAGATACCAGGCTTGCAAAAGTATTGGAGATTCTAAATAACTAACTTTTTTTTCACAAACTTGTAAGATTTTTTCACAAGAAGTATACTCCTGGAACAAGTTTTATGAATGCGAAATCATTAATGACGACCTAGCGAAGCGGCCGCGAGTGATCAGCGGTATTTACCGACTGATAACCGACGGCCCTGATACTGTCTCTCTTTTTTCGCAGTCAAACATTACGTTGGATGAAACAACAAGCTTTTAGACTATGCTTGCGTTGAAGTTGCGCCGGCCACAGAGGGCCACCTTAAGCCCATACATTGTTTTTGTAGAGTAAACTTTTAAACAATAACACAAATTAGCCTCATTCTAATATATATTGAGTAGCGAGAGCGGTTAAACATTTGAAAGTGTGATATCTAAAACTAGAATATAGCATAATATTATAAAAGGCAGTCATATTGTATACTATATTCAAATATGTGTGAGTAAAACAACTATTTTATTTTTCTATTAAGGCTAGAATTTTCTAATTATGTGTGACCAAAATCTCACTATATTAAGAGGAAATGCTGGTAGCGTTTGTTCTATACAAACGTAATCCTCAGTTTCCTCTCTGGATAATGACACTAGAGCAATGATTATTTTACTATGCAGTTGTGGGTACCACTGTATGTCCCTCGGTTGTGTTTTTCTCCATAAATTAATTATTCTAAGAATTAGGAGCCTTCTAAAATCACAAAAGCTTACCATTTTTAACGCCCTTATCAGACGTCCAGCGAACAAATTTGACGAATATAATAAAACAAAAGAAAAACGACAAACATAGCCAAAGCCCTTCTTATTATGATTCTTGAATATTTTTTTAAATCGATCAGTTTTGGTGGAGGAAACCGGGGATTACGAAATAGCGATTTCGTCTCATTTAAATAGGTATAATCGGTCCAAGCTGTAGTTGTCTCTATCGCCCTCGAACGGGATAGCTCGGGCACAGCGCGACAGCAATAGATATGTTAAAAACTTATTTTTCAAATTTCTTGCAGCCATCCTTTCCTCTTAAGTCATAGTGTGGTCGAAGATGGTAAGCCAAGAAGGCTTCAAGTGCTTCGCAGCAGTTTTTCTACATAAAGCTAGCCAGTTGGGAAAAAAAAACCTTACCACCGTGCTATGGTTTTCTCACGATGTTTTACTTCAACTAAGCTCAAAGTGCTGAACTTTCGTTATTTTTAATTTTTAACCGACTTCAAAAAAAAGTTCTCAATTCGTTTTTTTTTTATGTTTGTTATCTCATAACACCGTCATTTATTAACCGATTTGGAAAATTCTTTTTTTTATTTGAAAGGGTACACTTCCCGTTTGGTTTATCATCAGATCAGGATTTGAGTACTTCTTAGTGTACTTTGAAGTCGGTTCAAGTTTTTTGTAAAGCAGTCCAATTATATTTTTAAACTCAGCCATCATAAATCATTTTAGTTACAAACATCAAACATCGCCAACAGCCAATGTAGTTTATTATATTAAGCCTATTTATTTACAGCTATCATCTCCTTGAAATACCTATACATTAATAATGTCAAAATATAACCTTCACAATTAAGCTTTTTCATATAATTATGTGAGAAAACCACATAATCGTGTAGCGTGATACAATTTCACATTTGGGTAGTTGTAAAGAGTTTGGATGTAGTTTTTAAACTAATCCTAATTGGCAATGCTTTTTTATCCAGAAAATATCCGTAAATATCTGAATCTAGATGACGTCTATTATACAATATTTTTACGTAAATCTATATACTTATTAACAAATTAATTTTCAGATATTTTCAAACTAATACTATTCATATTGATAATATGGCCAAATAATGTGGATTCCAACTGTAATCTCTCAGATCATGGCAAAAATAAAAACGATATTTGTGACGGTGATATAAAATGTGATAAAGATATCAACAATTTGGATGAAAAAGTGGATGATTGGAGTTGCAGGCGTTCGGAATATTATAGATACAACCAATATTATGGCAGAAACGAATGGAAAACCAAACTGGAAGATAACTACAACATAAATCTTATGCTAAGTGACATTGATTCAAATGAAGACACATTTAGAATTTTATCAAATGCAAAAGCTTCGCATGTCATCAAGCTGGAAGCCAAAAACACCAACATGATAAATGTGCCCTCACAGATTAATACATTCAGTCAAGTAGAAGATATAGATTTAAGCAATAACAAAATTGAAACACTCGATTTAAGTAAGTTTCTAGAACTAAATAAATTAAAGACAGTAAATTTTTCACACAATGCTATATCAACCTTGGCAGTTGACTCCGATGAATTATTAATAAAAACATCGGGTGTAACATCTATTGATTTGAGCTACAATTTAATTGAAACCATACCAGATAATTACTTTTTACGATTTAATAAACTCCAATATTTAGATATCTCCTATAATCTTATTAACAATTTGAATACGATAACTTTTGAAGGAATAATAAAATTGCAAACGTTGTGCTTATCTCATAATAAGTTGAAAAGTTTAGACTATACTTTAACAAGATTTGTTTATCTGATCGAATTAAATTTAGATCAAAATTATCTGAGTTCAATAATTGAACCTAATTTTCTTGCTATGTCTAAACTACAAAAGTTAAATTTGAGCTCTAATTACATTAAACATATTGATAAGAAGGCATTCCATAATCTTGCTAATATGGTTGAGTTAGATCTGGGCTATAATAAAATTGATGTGATAACAAGGAAGCTATTTACCAACAATAGTAAACTGCAATCACTTTCACTATCATATAATAATATTGAACTAATTGAAACTGGTGCTTTTGAAAATAAAACTATTACAACATTTCAAATTGATAATAATAACCTAATGAATAGTATAGAACAAAGAACTTTTCAAGGAATATACGTAAATTCTTTGGATTTAAGTAGAGGCCAAATTACGTCTTTGGGTCTAGAGGCGTTTAGTGCAATGAATTCTACATTATCATCACTAAATTTGAGTTCTAATTTAATAAATAACATATCTAAATCATCATTTTGCTCTTTGAATCTCCTTACTGAGTTAGACCTTTCTTACAATAACTTAAGCGATGTTGATCTGGATACTAATGATTTAAAAAACTTAACATTATTTTTTGTACAGAATAATAGTATCCAAAAAATACGGAAGGACACATTCAGTAACCTTATTTCTCTAACTAAATTAGATATGTCTTTTAATTCTATAAATGAAATTGAGCCACAGGCATTTGATCAGCTTAAGAAGTTAGAAGTACTTATTCTCAAGTATAATTCACTTGTCAATTATATAGAGGCTAACACTTTTCTAGGATTAATTTCATTAAAGTCTATAGATATTAGGAATACAAATATAAAATCTTATGAGAATGATGTCTTTTCCGATACAAAATTCCTAAAACAATTAAATTCATCGCACGGTCAATTATCGTTTATAGGATTCAATATGCTCAAAAGATGCGACAGTTTAGAGTTATTAGATTTCTCATATAATTTGTTAGAAAACTTTTATATGAATACAACCACCATAGCAGGAGTAATTGAAATATATTTGAATAATAATAAATTAAGGGAGGTAACTAATAAAACGTTCACAAGCTTGACTTCACTGAGAGTTTTAAACCTCTCGTTTAATAGTATTATTAATTTAGAATCTAGAGCATTTTATGCTTTACACAATTTATTGCACCTGTATTTATATTCAAACCCTGATATGAATATTAGCGACACATGTTTTAACAATTTAACACTAACTGAATTGTCGTTAGGATACGTCAAAAAGAGTTTTAATTTCCAATTTACTACGAACACATCCATAACAAACCTCAAGTTACAACAATGTGATATTGTTAATATAAGCAAAGTTTATGTTTTCAAAATAGCAAATGTACAGAAGTTAAATTTACGATCAAATGAAATAGCTATTATAGACAAATCTTCATTTCAAAATATGTCTCACTTAATTTGGCTCGATTTAAGCTTCAACAAGATAATATCCGTACAGCCGGGCTCTTTCATGAAAACAAATATGATAAATGTTTTAGATTTAAACTGGAATTACTTACAATCCTTACAGTATGGAGTATTAGATGGACTTAAAAATCTTCGTCAGCTTAATTTATCTCATAATGTCATACATAGTTTTGGAGTGAACCTATTACATAATTCGCCTTACATTGAGAATATATCTCTTGATGAGAATGCCTTAGATTTTTTTAACTTCCACGATTTTACTTCAACAAGAATTAAATCTATCAGTATAGGAGGAAATCCTATTTCATGTGATATATTTGTAGATTTAAAGAAAGAAAAGTTTAATCACTATAATATAACAACGAAGAAAGAAAATTTTGATTTGGAAAATGTTGATGGCATCACATGCAGAACTGATTCGATTAAACCAAAAAAAATGGATCATCGTTTTTCTCAAAATAGTACCGATACAATAGGACAAGTTTTTGCTGAATTGTCTGATAGTTTTAACAATTTGCGTGTTTCAATTGATATTTCTAATAATAAAACCTTACCAAATGAATCCCTTGCTATTAAAAGTTTGACTAGCATAATGTCAGATTTCCGAGATGTGATTGTTAAACTTGATGAAATTATTATAAATGATACAAATAGTTTAAGAAATAACTTGACAGCAACTCTGGATAAGTTGATCATAACATCAAATCAATCGCAAAGTACAAATAATAAATATATGAATCAACTTTTTGTAGTACATAATGAGACTCGACTGTATATTGAGAGTCTGAATGAAATAATAAAAAATAAGTCTTTTGAATCTGCTGTTAGTGATGATGATGAAAAAGCTGAGTTATCTCTTTTCGAACGTAGTTTAAGAAGAATTATTAATGAAGAAAGGGATGGTTTGAAAAATGATGTGAATGGTTCAGTTCAAAATGTAAAAAACAATATTTTGAATTGTAAAAAGTTTGAAAAAGATATATTCAATGATGTAAAATTTTTAATGTACCTCATGTTGATTTGCTTAGCGTTAAACTTAGTATGTGTTGTATCTTATATCTTGTACAAGTGTTTTATTGTTAAACGAAGAATGATATCAAATGACATAAATATCAGTAGTCAACGTATACAACTAAATAGCTTATAATATAATACTATATAATACTATAGTATGCCAATGGAATACAATTGGAGTGATTGTGTTTTTAGTTCTGTTTTTACTTGACTACATTGACAGTCAACCAACTCGTAATTTTATGTAGTATACTAGTTTTCGCCACGTGGCTTTACCCGCGATCTCGGGGTATCTAATATTTTCTCGGGATAAGAATCCGTAAGATCCCGTGCAACGTGTGACATGTCAGCGGGTGATCAAGCGGATACTAAGCTAGACAATTTCAAATCAACCCGTACAGCTGTTTGATCACAACTCTCGATGCTACGGGAGACAGGCGGGCAGGGAGGCTTCTTCGCCAATGTATTACCATGGCTGTACAGAGGAAACGCTACTAGCCTGGGAACCTTGAAGGTCGCAGCAGCCTAAGAATTTTTATAATTGTTGTACAAATCTATAGGTGAAGACAAAACTATATACCCCTTTTTAAAGTATATTGCGCGTATGGGAGAGATTGGCATTGTTATTGTTTATAATATGGAGGATTAAAAATTGAAAAAAAAAATATGATTTGTTTTATTTTAACAATAGAGGCTGAACTGGGGGACCTAAATTTCAAAGTGATAACAAGTTTTTGATTTATGAGGAAAAATGGCAAAAAATAATAATAATTACTTTTGATAAACATTGAACAAATATTGCAGGAAACATAGAATAAAGTTTCTAGCACAGTTCTTTCGAATTCATAAAAAATCTTTTTCAAATATTATTATGCGGTTCAGTTTTTTACAAAAGTTGAGGCCCAAACCAAGATACATCCAAGGAAGGTCGCATCCCTCGGTGATCGAGACAGACCTATGGCTAGCTTATTTCAATATTCTAGCTAATGCATGTTTAATAAGCATAATTCCGGGGTCTGAGAGTGAATAGGCATTTTCTGGGTAAGCGTGCTGCACCATCAGCTTCGTCATAGCCCCTTGGGGTCAGCCAAAGTCTAAACGCATGTCCATTCAACATTTTTTAGAATTTTGACGGTGAAGAAAAATCGCGGAGATTTTTTGTGCTCAAACCACAGTCAAGTCTTTTGATAATTAAAGGATCAATTTGCGTTAACAAAATAGAAAGGAGAAAATTTATTATATGATATGAACGTTCCTATTACTACAACTACGAATAAATTACAGTTTAAAAAAACTAAAAAAACACGCTTTAAAAAGCCCTGCACTAAAAAGTGTTAAATAATTATAAAATTGAACCTAAATATATTCTCTGTCTATCCCGTAAGAGCCTAAATGTAAGCAATTTTTGTAATTAAGTTCAATATTTGAATGAAAAGTGTGTGGCGCTTTTCATTTTGTAATTTACGATATTTCTTCATGATAATGATAATGCTTAGAAATTCTATTGGGTTACAAGGAAAAGCGCCCCACGCTTTTCATTCAAATATTGAACTTAATTACAAAAATTGCTTACATTTAGGCCCTTACGGGATAGACAGAGAATATATTTAGGTTCAATTTTATAATTATTTAACACTTTTTAGTGCAGGGCTTTTTAAAGCGTGTTTTTTTAGTTTTTTTAAACTGTAATTTATATTTTAGTCAACATAAATTATTCATACCATTTTATTATGTTACTTATACCATATTTTCACCCAATATCAATTTATTTCACATTTATAATGAGTATTTAGCTTCAGTGCCTACTCTTTGACTCCACCAACAGACTCAGAAAACCATATTTGGCCAAAATGCACATAATACGATTACAATACGCCCAAACACGGCTAGAATACGATGCTCCGCTATGGGGTTCCAGTGCCAACCCTCCGACTTCATCATCAGACCCTGAAAACTATACATGGTCAAAATTCATCTCACGACATTTCCAACAACCCCAAACACGGCTAGGATACGATGCTCCACTATGGAGTTTCAGTGCTTACCCTCCTACTCCATCATCAGACCCTGAAAACCATATAAGGTCAAAGTTCATCTTACGACAATTCCAACAAGCCCAAACACGCCTAAGAAACGTTGGTCCGTTATGGAGTTCCAGTGCCTACCCTCCTACTCCATCATCAGACCCTGAAAACTATACATGGTCCAAGTTCATCTCACGACAATTCCAACAAACCCAAACACGGCTAGTATACGATGCTCCACTATGGAGTTCCAGTGCTTACTCTCCTACTCCATCATCAGACCCTGAAAACCATACATGGTCAAAGTTCATCTCAAGATAATTCCAACAAGCCCAAACACGGCTAGTATACGATGCTCCACTATGGAGTTCCAGTGCTTACTCTCCTACTCCATCATCAGACCCTGAAAACCATACATGGTCAAAGTTCATTTCATGACAATTCCAACAAGCCCAAACACGGCTAGGAAACGTTGCTCCGTTACGGAGTTCCAGTGCTTACTCTCCTACTCCATCATCAGATCCTGAAAACCATACATGGTCAAAGTTCATTTCATGACAATTCCAAAAAGCCCAAACACGGCTAGGAAACGTTGCTCCGTTATGGAGTTCCAGTGCCTACCTTCCGGATCCATCATCAGATCAGCTCGATGGTACCAAATTATTGTATTGTCATCGGTACTTGATAAGTGCGCAAAATTTCAGTTTAATCTGACGTCTGGAAGTCGATGAAAATTACATTCGAAGATTCCTTTACATACATTCATACATACATACATACATACATACATACATAGATACATACATACATAGATACATACATACAGGTGAAGCTAATAAAAGCGTGTAAAGTTTACTGTTTTATCATAAACGATATTTGAAAAAATTAACCAAAAAATATTATTATTTTGAACCAATGCAATAGAGGTAGATTGACGGCAAAAACATAGTTTAATATTATAGGCTAAAACTTTGAATGTGTGTAGGTACTGTACAAGTCCTTATCAACACAAACATTAACTGCGCAGTTAGCGGACGTGTCGATATGCAACCCATTAGTAACTGCATTGTTCAAGTGATGGGGATTCCCGATCGCAGTGTTGCCCAGTATGAGACAAAGTTGGAAACGGAAATATTATTTAAAAAATCTAATATTAAACGTAAGGTAACTAACTAATAAATCAATATACCCTATTGCCGTATCCTTATATATATAAAAATTACGTGTCACGTTGTTTGTCCGCGATGGACTCCTAAACTACTGAATCGATTTTAAATTTGATTTGCACACCGTGTGCAATTTCTCAATTTATAGTCGAAATATTATTTTATTGCAAATTATTTGTCTATTATTTGACAGTCACAATTATCTGTTAGCTCCAAACGATTCTAACAGATGGCGATATCTGTTGACTGGATTGAGTAAGTATTCAATAGATGGCGCTATGTTAAAAATACAAACGATTCATATAAGCTACAATTTAATAGCATAACCACCACGTGTTGCTGAGGCTAAGGTATAACCTAAATTTATTTTGTAATTAACGAAATACAGGGTATTTAGGGTAGGGTAGGGTAGGGTAGGGTAGCGTAGGCGCTGGCCAAGGGCGAGACGCCGGCACCACGCGAGGTGGAGGGGCGCAGGGCGCAGTTGCGCACGCTCGCCATCCAAGAGTGGAAATCCAGGTTGGAGCACCCTAGTGCTGGTCTCAGGACCATTGAGGCCATCCTTCCAGTGTTGATTGAGTGGCTGGAGCGGAGGCACGGTGCGTTGACCTTCCGGTTGACGCAGATCCTCTCGTGACACGGTTGTTTCGGGAGGTATATGTCTCGGATTGCCGGGAGGGAGCCGACCGCCGAATGCCACCACTGTGACGGGTGCCTCGAGGAGGAGGCACAGCCTGGGCAAGCGAGCGCAGCGAGCTCTGCGCCGAAGTGGGGACAGATCTCTCGCTGCCGAGCGTGGTTCGCGCTGTGGTTGACAGCGAGAGATCGTGGAACGCACTCCGCTCCTTTTGCGAGCGAGTTATGCTCGCAAAGGAGGCGGCGGAACGTGACAGGGAGGACACTACCACCCTGGCTATCCGCCGCAGGAGAACCGGGCGTCAGAGGGCGGCTTTTTTAAGCCACCACATCATGGGCCCAAGGGTGGCGGACTCGAGGGAGTCTGCCGCCCATCAACATCGGGCCCGAGTAGTGGAGCGTGTGTTCCCGCACGCTACTCAGGAGGAGACGGTGGAGACAAGAGCTCCGGTCTCTGCCGTCGACGAAGAGGAGGCCTCCGATCAGGCCGTCGCTGTTGGATACGCGGACGAATGCTTCGGAGCCGAGGATTTCCCCACGAAAAAAAAAGGGTAGCGTAGGGTAGCGTAGCGTAGGGTAGGGTAGGGTAGCACCACGCGAAAGAAGTTGCGCCGAGCAGCTATATAAAATTCTACTGCACGTGTGTATGTTACTGAACTCCTCCTAAACGGCTGGACCGATTTGAATGTTTTTTTTTGTTTGCGTTTGGGTGGCGCGATAATATAACCTAGATAACGACTGCAGCGCCATCTGCCAGGCTGATTTGTGAATCAAAACCATCCAAGGCCCACCCAAACGCTTATAAAAAATCATTCAAATCGGTCCAGCCGTTTAGGAGGTGTTCAGTGACATACACACGTATACAGTAGAATTTTATATAGAGTTACTTCATAGCATGTGGAGTACACAATCGATTTTCTTTACAAATAAGAGAGGAGGTAAAAAATGTACTTGCAAGATCCATAATATTAATCTCTGAGCTATTTATTCTCAACGAAAATCCACTGGTGTAATTCGGTCCTCATAAATATGAGGAAAATGCAAAATTGCAAATTCACTTTCCTCTAGAGCCGCCTCTAAAAAATAGAATATTTCATGACATACTTTATTCAAACGTCAACACACAAAGAGGATCTAACGATGCCAGTTTGAAATGTCAATCTTCCTGCCATTCGCCATTGGTTGTTTCCTCCACCAAACACGATAACAGCTCTTCTCTCACCGGGCCTGATAAGTTTGTGGTACTATAAGTACGTTTTAGATATTATTGACCAAGCGAGCGAAGCGTCTCCGTTTCAGCTCGGACAAAAATTCTTTAGTATTTCCAGATGTCCGAAGGATGTCCTGATCTCCGAAGGATGTCCAGATGTCCGAAGGATGTTCGGCAGTTTTCTTCTATAGGTTGCATTTCTCAACCGATTTACGGGAAATTTTGTGTGCAGGCACGATATTTTTTTTAATCATTGATCCATTAACTGTATCGACGAAAAATATTTCACATAATTACTCGTGAGGTCGACAGCTCACAGAGCCACTAGTAAATAATGCTCTAGAGTAGTTGTCCATTTTGGGTAATGAATCTACCGTCGGAAAAATTATCACTACCACTATGATTAGTCGAACCTAACCATGGTAAAACCACAGTAAAATTGTTGTTTATGTACATGATGAAAGCGAAAGAAAATAGTTCCAATATTGTGGGAACAGCAACCTGCGAAAAATAAAATAAAAGTGAGTACTTAATTATTGTCCTCTGTTTTACTTTGAAAAAACCTCCAATCTTTACTTGAGTAGGTCTAAAGCTGAAATGTTTTTTTCAGTCGGTACTTTAGATACGATAAGTACTAACGATAAATATTAAAATTATTTGTAAGCCTATAAATGTATTAGTCATACAATGATTGTCTTTGTGGAGTAAACTTTTGAACAATAACACAAACTAGCCTCATTCATTAATAGACATTCAGTGGTGAGAGTGGTTAAATGTTGGAATCGTCCCTCATGGCTAGAGTATAGCATAATAAATAAAAGGCAATCATATTATATACTGTATTCAAATATAGAGTTAAATGTACGTGAGTAAAACAACATTTTTTTCTATTTTGGCTAGACTATGTGTAACCAAGATGTGCATGGTATGTAATAGTGTGGCTGAAGGTGGTACGCACACAAAGCCAAGAAGGCTGTCAAGTGCTTAGCAGCAGATTTTCCACCTAAACCTACCCAGTTGGGGAAAAATACTTTACCACCGTGCTATGGTTTATTCGCGATGTTTAACTTCAGCGAAAACTCAAACTTACTGATATTTTTATTCAATTTTTTAAACCCAACCATTGTCATAGTTACAAATTCAAACATCAACAAACTACCAATGTAGTTTATTAGATTGTGCCTGCAAATACCTATAAAAATATTTTCAAATATATAAGGTCCTAATAAATGAGTGAATTTCCTCTTGCTCCTCGTGAGTATGGCGGCTATTTGGATAATTTTTGTTTTTTTCCCTCGGATTGTTTTTTGATAACTAATGACCTATAAATTCATCCCTCAAGAGGAAATTCACTAATTTATTAGGACCTTATATATGTACCTAACCTTTACAATAAGCTTTTTTATATCGTTATGTCAGAAAACTGCATTATCGAATGGCTCTTCATAATTTCATACATAATAGTCATAAAATTCATGGAAGAATTTTCAATCTACTTCTAATTGGAAAATAGTATTAATAATGATTAATAATTAAATAATAAATATATTTTAGTACAGAGTAAAATATTCCATTCAAACTGTATCTATATGTATAATAAGAAAGATTTTTTTCAGATGTAATGAAAATAATAATATCAATAATGATAATATGGCTCATTAATAATGTAGATTCCAACTGTGAAATCTCAGATCTTGGCAAGAATATAAACAATATTTGCGACGGGAATATAAAATGTGATAAAGATATCAACAATTTGGATGCAAAATTGGATGGTTGGAGTTGCAGGCGTTCGGAATATTTTGAATACAGCGATTACTATGAAAGATATGAATGGAAAACTAAACTGGAACATAATTACAATATAAATCTTATGCTAAGTGACATTGATTCAAATGAAGACACATTTAGAATTTTATCAAATGCGAAAGCTTCACATGTCATCAAGCTGGAAGCCAAAAATACCAACATGATAAATGTACCTTCACAGATTAATACATTCAGTCAAGTAGAAGATATAGATTTAAGCAATAACAAAATTGAAACACTAGATTTAAGTAAGTTTCTAGAACTAAATAAATTAAAGGCAGTAAATTTTTCACACAATGCTATATCAACCTTGGCAGTTGACTCCGATGAATTATCAATGAGAACATCGGATGTAATATCTATTGACTTGAGCTACAATTTAATAGAAACCATACCAGATAATTACTTTTTACGTTTTAATAAACTCCAATAT
Organism: Polyploca ridens; assembly: GCA_951394255.1. Lineage (NCBI taxonomy): Eukaryota > Metazoa > Arthropoda > Insecta > Lepidoptera > Drepanidae > Polyploca > Polyploca ridens. The sequence goes on from OX596261.1 coordinate 11,916,949, forward strand.
TTAGATATTTCCTATAATCTTATAAACAATTTGAATACGATAACATTTGAAGGAATAATTAAATTGCAAACATTGTACTTGTCTCATAATAAGTTGAGTAGTTTAGACTATACTTTCACAAGATTTGTTAATTTGATCGAATTAAATTTAGATCAAAATCATCTCAGTTCAATAATTGAACCTAATTTTCTTGCTATGTATAAACTAGAAAAGCTAAATTTGAGCTTTAATGACATTAAACATATTGATAATAAGGCATTTCATAATCTTGTTAATCTTATTGAGTTAGATTTGGGCTTTAATAAAATTGGTGTGATAACAAGGGAGCTACTTACCAACAATATTAAACTGCAATCAATTTCACTTTCACACAATAATATTGAAAAAATTGAAACTGGAGCTTTTGAAAATAAAACTATTACAACATTTCAAATTGATAATAATAATCTAATGAGTAGTGTAGAAAAACGAACTTTTCAAGGAATATACGTAAATTCTTTGGATTTAAGTATAGGCCAAATTAAGTCTTTGGGTCTAGAGGCGTTTAGTGCAATGAATTCTACATTAGCATCACTAAATTTAAGTTCCAATTCCATAAATAACATATCGAAATCATCATTTTGCTCTCTGAATCTCCTTACTGAGTTAGACCTTTCTAACAATAATTTAAGTGATATTGACCTGGATACTAATGATTTAAAAAACTTAAGATTATTTTTAGTACAAAATAATAGTATCCAAAAAATACGGAAAGATACTTTCAGTAACCTCATATCTCTAATATATTTAGATTTGTCTTTTAATTCTATAAATGAAATTGAGCCACATGCATTAGACGAGCTCAAAAAATTAGAAGTGCTCATTCTCAAGTATAATGCACTTGTCAATACTGTAGAAGCTAACACTTTTCAAGGATTAATTTCATTAAAGTCGATAGATATTATGAATACAAATATAAGATCTTATGAGAATTATGTCTTTTCTGATACAAAATTTCTAAAACAATTAAATTCATCACACGGTCAGTTATCTTTTATAGGATTCAATATGCTCAAAAGTTGCGATAGTTTAGACGTATTAGATTTATCTTTTAATTTGTTAGAAAACTTTGATATGAATACAACCACCATAGCAAGAGTAAAAGAAATATATTTGAACAATAATAAAATATGGAAGGTAACTAATGAAACTTTCACAGGCTTGGTTTCACTGAGAGTCTTAAGCCTCTCGTATAATAATATTATTAATTTAGAATCCAGAGCATTTTATGGTTTACACAACTTATTGCATCTGTATTTATTTTCAAATCCTGATATGGAAATTAGCGACACAAGTTTTAACAATTTAAGACTAACAGATTTGTCGTTAGGATACGTCAAAAAGATTTTCAATTTTCAATACACGACTGATGCATCTATTACAAACCTCAAGATACAACATTGTGATATTGTTAATATAAGTACAGTTTACATTTTCAAAATTGGAAATATTCAAATGTTAAATTTACGATCGAATGAAATAGCTATTCTAGACAAATCTTCATTTCAAAATATGCCTCACTTAATTTGGCTTGATTTAAGCTTCAACAAGATAACATACATACAGCCAGGCATTTTCATGAACACAAATATAATAAATGTTTTAGATTTAAACTGGAATTTTATATAATCCTTACAATATGGAGTTTTAGATGGACTTAAAAATCTTAAGCAGCTCAACTTATCCCATAATGCCCTGCAAAGTTTTGGAGCTAACCTATTACATAATTCCCCACAAATTGAGCATATATCTCTGGATGATAATGCCATACAATTTATTAGCTTCCATGATTTTGTTGCTACTGGTATAAAATCGATCAGTATAGGAGGCAATCCTATTTCATGTGATATACTTGTAGATTTGAAGAAAGAAAAGTTTAATCACTTTAATATAACTACGAACAAAGAAATTTTTTATTCGGAAAATGTTGATGGCATCACATGCAGAACTGTTTCGAATAAAACAAAAAAAATGCATCATATTTTTTCTCAAAACAGCACCGATACAATAGAACCAGTTCTTATGAAATTGTCTAATAGTATTGAAAATTTGCGTGTTTCAATTGACATTTCTAATAATAAAACCTTACCAAATGAATCCCTTGCTATTAAAAATTTGACTGGCATAATGTCGGATTTCCGAGATGTGATTGTTAGACTTAATGAAACTTTTATAAATGATTCGAATACTTTAAGAAATAACTTAACAGAAACTCTGGATAAGTTGATCAAAACATCAAATCAATCTCAAAGCATAAAGAATAAATATATGCATCAGCTTTTTGTTGTACATAATGAGACTATATTCTATAAGTCTTTTGACCCTGTAGTTAGTGTTGATGATGAAAAAGCTTAATCTTTTTAAGTTACTCTTTTTCAAGGTAATTTAAAAATAATTATTAATGAAGAAAGGGATACTTTGAAAATTGATGGTAAATAAATCAATGGTAGTGTGTCATCGGGCTCCTTAGTCTAATTAGGCGTACCTCAAGGCTCGATTTTAGGCCCATTTCTGTTTCTAGTTTATATAAATGACCTACCTTACATGGTGAAAGAACTATCACATGTCGTTTTGTTTGGAGATGATACGTCTCTGAGATTTAAAGTAGATACAAAAGACAAAGACCTTTTAAAAGTTAACAACGCTCTGAAAACTATGTCTCAATGGTTTGCTGCCAACTATCTTATGCTAAATTCTAAAAAAACTAAATGTATAAGATTTTCATTACCAAATGTACCAAAAGTTGATATCAATGTTATTGTGGACGGTAGTAAACTTAATATAGTAGATAAGACTGTTTTTCTTGGTCTGACCATAGACTGTAGATTGCAGTGGGGTGCTCACCTGGAAGCCTTAGGTGGTAAACTGAGCTCCGCTGCTTTTGCAGTCAGCAAAATAAGGCAACTGACGGACATTAATACAGTCAAATTAATTTATTTTAGCCTTATTTATATATTATGTCTTACGGTCTTTTGCTGTGGGGCTCTGCCGCAGACTTGGAATAAATTTTTCTATTATAAAAAAGAGCAATTCGCGCCATCTACTGTTTGGGTTCTCGCGATTATCTGCGAAAGGTATTTCCGGAAATTAATATATTAACTTTGCCATCTCAGTACAATTTTGAAAATATGATGTATGTTCTTAAAAAAAAAAAATTGTTTCCAGTCAATAGTAATTATCATGATAGAAACAAAGACAAAATAATTGTGCCTAGATTTAGATTAGCTAAAGTAAATAAGTCTTTTTTTAGGAATTGTATCCAATTTTACAATAAAATTCCTGGAAGCGTGACCAGTATGTCCTTTTTTATATTTAAGGAACAGCGGTTGTTGAGTAGGGCCTATTATAAAGTATCTCATTATATTGACGAGCTTCTCTCTGCACCTGCTTCACTTAGCAGCTAGTTCAAGGTCCATTTTAATTCAAAGTATGCTATTATTAATATGAGTTATCTTTTTTTTGTTTAATTTACAGATTATTACTTATAGTAATTAAAACAATTCAATGTTTTTCATATATTTATTTTGATATTTATAAATGCATCGATATATAATGTCTGTCTACTTAATTGTTATATTTTCTATATACCTAAATAATATTTAGTATAAACTTGTTAATAGTCACAGTGATAACAAATTGCGTGGTAGTAGTTTCCCTTTAGTTTATTTTTTTATTTCTAAGGCAGACTTAAGTAAGTCATGCTCACTTTAAGGCCTTTGCTTGCGGCGGCGTCGTGTGACGGGTCGCTCACTTCCCTCCAATATGGCGAGGAACCACACCTGCCACACGTGTTATACTTGTGAACAGGTGCTGCTTGTGGGGGCTGGTCTGCTTAAGTTTGCCATTTATTTATTTACTTAATAAGATTAAATATAGATTCAGTCTAGTTTGTAGTTTTGCCGCCGCGCCGGGGTATGCAATTGTTGTCAGTGCGATTAGAATGTAAATATTATGTAATGAATCTAAGCTTGTTTTGAAAAGAGTAATTGCTGAGTTTATTGCCTGCTCTTCTCAGCAAATGCAACCTTCCAAACCGGTATTAGACTATTAAGTCAGACTTTTCATAAGTGCCTACAAAGGTCTATTTGAATAAATAATTTTGAATTTGAATTTGAATTTGATGTGAATGGTTCAATTCAAAATATACAAAAAAATCATTTGAATGGTATAGAGTTTAAAAAAGATATATTCAATGATGTAAAATTATTAATGTACCTCATGTTACTTTTTTAGCGTTAAACTTGGTATGTTTTTTTTCTTAGGTATATCTTGTACAAGTGTTTTATTGTTAAAAGAAGATTGATATAAAATGACATACATAGTATTACATAGCAGTAGGCAACGTATACAACTAAATAGCTTATAATATAATACAGGATTCGCTATAATAATAGGTACTATATTATTCCAGTGTCATAGAATTGGAGTGATGTGTACGTTTATATTACTCAGTGTAGTGTATATTTTCTTTGTTATAGTTCTATTTTTAACAACAATTAAGTCTTAATTTTATTTAGTACCTATACCTATATTATTTTATAATTTTATTATATTATTATTTTGTCTTTATTATTTATTTTAAAAAATTCTGTTCAATTCGTTTATGAAACATACACTGGAAAAAAAGGACAACAAGTGACTACAAAATTTTATATAACAGTAACACAAAATTTGACGACCAATAACCTAAACAGAGTGACTTGCAAACTAAACTTACCAGGAACAAAACTAGTTTTTGTTAGTTACTAAATTATTTGATTAAATGTAACTAAATTTAGTTTCCAGACAACTAAAGTTAGGTTCCCGACAACAAAACGTCAACTTACATAACTAGTTTTGTAGATTTTTTTTTTCAGTGTATTTAAACTGCGTTTATTCCACCACGGAATTAACGCCTCTATACCAAAAACAAAGTCCCAGATGACGTTTAAGAATATCATAGAAAAACGAACCTACACGGTTTATGTTAAGATTGATCGAACAATAAACTTTTGATATAGTAAATGAACCTCATTGAAAAGCAATATAGTGTAGGTGCTGTAAGTAGTTGAGTATGTAACACGTGAGGACCAAATTCCACCAGTGGATCTTCATTCAATGGAGTAACCCTATTTACATCTTGGTCAAAAAGTATGTCTTGGCAATCTCGCGGCCGTCGCACAGAAACTCCCATAGACTTATGGTAAGAAATTAAGTCACAGGTATTTAATTGCATACTCACTTATCTCTAGAGCCCCCTCTAATAAGTTGAATATTTCATGACATACTTTCTTAAAACGTCATCAGAGATAAAATAAAAAAAAAACTTTCGTATCTCCAGATGTCCGAAGGATGTTCAGATGTCCGAAGGATGTCCAGAAGGAGGTTGCATTTCTCAATCGATTTTCGTGAAATTTTGTGAGCAGGATTGGTTTTTTCTGTCATTGATCCAACAACTGTATCGACGAAAAAACAAATAGTTATCGAGACTCGTGAGGTCTACAGGTTACAGAGCTACTCGTTAACAATGCTCTAGAGTAGTTGTCCATTTTGGGCTTAAAGAAGCGCAATGACGTTGATTTTGCTCGCAATCTATTCCGCCAATTTCCCACCATCGACAATGCGATCTGATTGGTTAAGTCAAGGACACAATGCGCTCTGATTGGCCAAGTTAAGAACACACGAAGCAGTGATTGGTCCTTACTGTTGAAAATCAGTGACAAATCACTGCCTAGTTTCGGAATCGGATTGCTCGGTATTACTACTCTAAAGGTGTTGTTCGTCGATGATTCTGGGTAATTTATCTACCTACGGAAACATTATCACTACCACAATGAGATAAGTACTAAAAATAAATATTAATAATTGTTTAATAATAACCGCTATTTGTAAGCCTATAAATGTATTGGTCATACAATGATTGTCATTGTGGAGTAAACTTTTGAACAATAATACAAAGTAGCCTCACTCATTAGTAGATATTCAGTGGTGAGAGTGGATCGCCCCTCATATCTAGATCTAGAATATAGCATAATAAATAAAAGGCAATAATATTGTATACTGTATTCAAATATGAAGTTAAATATACGTGAGTAAAACATTTTTTTTTTCTATTTTGGCTAGACTATGTGTGACCAAAATCTCACCATGATTGCTTACCATGCATGGTAAGTAATAGTGTGGCTAAAGGTGGTACGCACACAAAGCCAAGAAGGCTGTCAAGTGCTTAGCAGCAGATTTTCTACCTAAAGCTAGCCAGTTGGAGAAAAATATTTTACCACCGTGTTATGGTTTCTTCGCGATGTTTAACTTCAATGAAAACTCAAACTAGTTTCTTTTAATTATACTTTTTAAACCCAACCATCGCCACAGTAGCAAATTCAAACATCGACAAACGCTTAAAGCAGTTTATTAGATTATGCGTATATTCTATATCCTTGAAATACCTATAAAAATATATCCAAATATATATGTAACCTTTACAATAAGCTTTTTCATATCGTTATGTCAGAAAACTGCATTGTCGCATGGCTCTTCACAATTTTACACAAGTCATATTTATGGAAGAAGTTTTCAATCTACTTCTAATTGGAAAATAGTTAATGCATCCAAATGTTTATTATCTATATAATAGCAAATATTTTTTCAGATATTATGAAAATAATATTATCAATATTGATATTATGGCCAATTAATAATGTAGATTCCAACTGTGAAATCTCAGATCTTGGCAAGAATTTAAACAATATTTGCGATGGGAATATAAAATGTTATAAAGATATCAACAATTTGGATGAAAAAGTGGATAGTTGGAATTGTAGGCGTTCGGAACATTATGAATACAGCCAATACTATGGCAGACATCTCTGGAAAACCAAACTGGAAGATAAATACAATATAAATCTTATGCTAAGTGATATTGATTCAAATGAAGACACATTTAGAATTTTATCAAATGCGAAAGCTTCACATGTCATCAAGCTGGAAGACAAAAATACCAACATGATAAATGTACCTTCAGAGATGAATACATTCAGTCAAGTAGAAGATATAGATTTTAGTAATAACAAAATTGAAACACTCGATTTAAGTAAGTTTTTAGAACTAAATAAATTAAAGACAGTAAATTTTTCACACAATGCTATATCAACCTTGGCTGTTGACTCCGATGAATTATCAATAAGAACATCGGCTGTAACATCTATTGACTTGAGCTACAATTTAATAGAAACCATACCAGATAATTACTTTTTACGTTTTAATAAACTCCAATATTTAGATATCTCCTATAATCTTATAAACAATTTGAATACGATAACTTTTGAAGGAATAATAAAATTGCAAACGTTGTACTTATCTCATAATAAGTTGAAAAGTTTAGACTATACTTTAACAAGATTTGTTAATCTGATCGAATTAAATTTAGATCAAAATTATCTCAGTTCAATAATTGAACCTAATTTTCTTGCCATGTCTAAACTACAAAAGCTCAATTTGAGCTCTAATCACATTAAACATATTGATAATAAGGCATTTAATAAACTTGCTAATCTTGTTGAGTTAGATCTGGGCTATAATAAAATTGATGTGATAACTCGGGAGCTACTTACCAACAATAGTAAACTGCAATCACTTTCACTATCATATAATAATATTGAACTAATTGAAACTGGTGCTTTTGAAAATAAAACTATTACAACATTTCAAATTGATAATAATAACCTAATGAATGGTATAGAACAAAGAACTTTTCAAGGAATATACGTAAATTCTTTGGATTTAAGTAGAGGCCAAATTAAGTCTTTGGGTCCAGAGGCATTTAGTGCAATAAATTCTACATTAACATCACTAAATTTATGTGCCAATTTGATAACTAACATATCGAAATCATCATTTTGCTTCTTGAATCTCCTTACTGAGTTAGACCTTTCTAACAATAACTTAAGCGATGTTGACCTGGATACTAATGATTTAAAAAACTTATCAGTATTTTTTGTACAGAATAATAGTATCCAAAAAATACGGAAGGATACATTCAGTAACCTTATTTCTCTAACTAAATTAGATTTGTCTTTTAATTCTATAAATGAAATTGAGCCACAGGCATTAGATGAGCTTAAAAAAATAGAAGTGCTCATTCTCAAGCACAATCCACTTGTCAATACTATAGAGGCTAACACTTTTCAAGGATTAATTTCATTAAAGTCGATAGATATTATGAATACAAATATAAGATCTTATGAAAATGAAGTCTTTTTTGACACTAAATTTCTTAAACAATTAAATTCATCGCACAGTCAGTTATCTTTTATAGGATTCAATATGCTCAAGAGTTGCGACAGTTTAGAAATATTAGATTTCTCGTATAATTTGTTAGAAAACTTTGACATTAATACAACCACCATAGCAGGAGTAAAAGAAATATATTTGAACAATAATAAAATAAGGAAGGTAACTAATGAAATGTTCACAGGCTTGGCTTCACTGAGAGTGTTATGCCTCTCGTATAATAATATTATTAATTTAGAATCAAGAGCATTTTATGGTTTACACAACTTATTGTATCTGTATTTATTTTCAAATCCTGATATGGAAATTAGCGACACAAGTTTTAACAACTTAACACTCACTGATTTGTCGTTAGGATACGTCAAAAAGATTTTCAATTTTCAATACACGGCTGATACATCTGTTATAAACCTCAAGATACAACAATGTGACATTGTTAATATAAGTACAATTTACGTTTTCAAAATTCAAAATGTACAGAAGTTAAATTTACGATCAAATGAAATAGCTATTCTAGACAAATCATCATTTCAAAATATGCCTCATTTGATTGGGCTCGATTTAAGCTTCAACAAGATAACATACATACAGCCAGGCACTTTCATGAACACAAATATGATAAATGTTTTAGATTTAAACTGGAATTTTATACAATCCTTACAATATGGAGTATTAGACGGACTTAAAAATCTTCGCCAGCTCAACTTATCCAATAATTCACTTAAAAGTTTTCAAGCTAATCTATTACACAATTCCCCGTACATTGAGAATATATGTCTGGATGATAATGCCATACAATTTATAAACTTCCACGATTTTATTGCTACAGGTATAACAGCTATCAGTATAGGAGGCAATCCTATTTCATGTGATATAATTGTAGATTTAAAAAAAGAAAAGTTTAATCACTTTAATATAACAACGAAGAAAGAAAATTTTGATTCGGAAAATGTTGATGGCATCACATGCCTAACTGTTTCTATTAAAAAAATGGATCATATTTTTTCTGAAAACAGCACTGATACAATAGGACAGGTACTTGCTGAATTATGTAATAGTATTGAAAATTTGCGTGTTTCAATTGACATTTCTAATAATAAAACTTTACCAAATGAATCTCTTGGTATTAAAAGTTTGACTAGCATAATATCGGATTTCCGAGATGTGATTGTTAGAATTGATGAAACTATTATAAATAATACGAATAGTTTTAGACATAACTTTACAGAAACTCTGGATAAGTTGATCATAACATCAAATCAATCTCAAAGTACAAATTATAAATATATGAACCAACTTTTTGTAGTACATAATGAGACTCGACTGTATATTGAGAGTCTGAATGAAATAATAAAAAATAAGTCTTTTGTATCTGCTGTTAGTTTTGATGATGAAAAAGCTGAATTATCTCTTTTCGAGCGTAGTTTAAGAAGAATTATTAATGAAGAAAGAGATGGTTTGAAAAATGATGTGAATGGTTCAATTAAAAATGTACAAAACAATAATTTGAATGGTAAAAAGTTTGAAAAAGATATATTCAATGATGTAAAATTTTTAATGTACCTCATGTTAATTTGCTTAGCGTTAAACTTGGTATGTGTCGTATCTTATATCTTGTACAAGTTTTGTATTGTTAAACGAAGAATGATATCAAATTACATACATAGCAGTAGTCAACGTATACAACTAAATAGCTTATAATATAACACTACTATAGTATCTATGCCAATGGCATAGAATTGGAGTGAAATGTGTGCGTTTACAATAATATAAAGATAATAATAAAGGAGCAATATAAAAAAGCAATATTATTATTATATATTAATAAATGTATTTAATAACACAAAAAAACACCAAATTAAAACAAATAATAATTGAATGTGTAGAGTGTTTAGAAGGAAAAACAAACTAGGCCCTAGTTTGGACACAAATATACTCTATAATTTTTACCCGACTGATCCGGAAAGAGGGTTATGTTTTTCGAGTGTATGTATGTGTGTCTATTTCTTTGGCACGCTCTGCACCCTGGGACCTGTAACCACCTGTTTAAAGATATCTCTAAAACATACGTAGCGTAGTAATTATGGTGACATAAATGAAGGGTGCGTGTAGCATAATGGCGCCGCTGTGCGGCCTCACTAAGCGTTTGGTGGAAGCCATGATGAAGCTCAGAGCTGGCGGTTACTTAGTCCAAAGAATAAGGCCAGCTTCCTAAATACTCTGCCACCAGGGGAAGAATTGCGGGAGGATTTTCATTTATAATTTAGTTAATTACATTTATTTGAAATTAACTAAATTATAAATAAAAAATATATACGGTTACAATTTGCATACATAATTCATGTTGTGTTGTCTGTCATGAATATTTTTTTTCTTTCTTTCTTTCTTTCTATGTTGTTAGTAACGGTGTGTTGTTACGATTATATACACACCGGCACAATTAGCGGAACAGAAAAAAAAAGTGAGACTATGAGATAATTACGCATATATTTGACGAAAATGTAATTAGACACAAAATAACAAATTGATTAACATCTTTTAACAACGACTTTGAAAAGTCTTCGTTATTTTTTATTGAAAAATAAAGAAATTTGAAATAAGTGAAATTTTTAGATGATTATGAACCATCACAAAAAATAAAAAAAGTAAGCATTAAATGATTTAACAATAAAATTAAAGCAAAATTAATAACGAGTGTTTCCCCCTCTTGCTCTGATTACGGTTTCCATTCGTCTGGGCATGCTACAGATTATGTTATCGATGATTTCTTGAGGCAACCGCTCCCACTCCTCAAGTAATGCGTTTTTCAAGTTCCAAGTTCATTCAGATTGTTGGGGGGTGGCATTCTGGATTTAACCCTTCTTTTTAGCAAGTCCCAGACATGCTCTATCGGATTCATATCGGGGGAATTTGCTGGCCACTGCATCACCGGTATACCTACGTGGCTCAGATATGCCTGTACCGATTGTGCACTATGAGCACTCGTGCTCATAGTGCACAATCAATCGGTGCAATTTTTCAAAAAAATTACAATTACGTAGTTATTACTCGAACAAGTTGACAAAACGTATTGTTCGGGAAAATAATAAAAATGAATGAAAAAAGTCATCTAATTTTCTATTTTCAAATTTGACAATAAATTAAAAAAATATCATAACTGGCCAGTTCCTCAAGTAAAAGATTTTAAAATCCTGCTTTTTTTGTGTTCCGCTAATTGTGCCGGTGTGTATATTATTAAAATTGTAGAACAAAACAGAATATATTTTTTGCACTGTCGTAGTCGGTTAAAAAGTACCCTAGACGTACCCTAAATATTGACCAGGATTATAATTGCCCTGTAATTTCATAGAAATCCGATCGACATTAGATCTTGAGTTATAAGCGGACATAATTATATACACTCATACAGACAGTCATACGGTATCGTTCAATTATTTCCTCCCACTTATTTATTTCCCAAAAAATTTACAATTACAGACAACATTTTTCGAACATACTTATAAGTGCGTATAGATAGGGTGTAGCTTACGTTAAGAAAATATTTTCCAATGTTCGAACTCTATGTACTCCCTAACCATTTCAAAAAACCTTTAAGATATTTAGAACTAACTTAAATATTATATTTTATCTTTACATTTAATGAATTAATTATACAATAAATTAATTTAATGAAAAGTTTTTTTATAACCATTAATTACTATAAAATGTTACTCGAATTCTAAAAAATCCCGTTCACAACTTCTAACTAAAGAACATTACATCGAGCACGAAGGACTTTTAGTGATAAAATTAATATTTTCTTATCATCTCTGTACGGTAATACGGTCAGAAAATAAAATGTTCTATTTTTTTTTTTCTTTTTGCTCGTTTTACCTACAAGTTTATTATCACTGCATTTATAAATTACGCCCCCCGTTTCCGTCGTCCTATCTGCGTAATAATGCAACAATGACTGCTGACTGGCTAATTCCAGGAAAGATGTAGAAATTTCGATATGGTTTTCACTGATAGGTACATAATGTTACAAACTTATAAAATTCAATATTCAAAATCATTTATTCAAATAGACCTTCGCAGACACTTCTAACAACAAGTCTAACTTTAATATATTAAAATATTACTATATTTATTCCTTTAAAATAAAATCAGTTTTAGAAGTAAGCTATTATATTAAAAGAGCTGTTGCTCATCTGTGTCCCATTGAGAGGGATACAAAATTCAAGAAAAAAAAAACATCCAATTATTTTGTCACAATATTTATACTAATATAATAAAGCGGTAGAGTTTTTTTATTTGTGTGTTTAAACGGGATAATCACTAGAATACCAGTCGGATTCGAAAAATTCTTTCACTAATAGGAACCTTATTCCCGAGTAGTATAGGCTAGGCTACTTTTTAGTATGGGAATGCGGGTGAATCCGCGCAAGGCAGCTTATCTGGTATAAATAGAAGCATTGGATGCAGAAAATGAATTTCAATTGCAGTTGGGATAATTAATTGACAAAATATAATTTTATTGATTACAATAAGATATATCTATTTGATATTATAAAATGATGTATCCTCTTGGATGCAATAGTTAACTCTCAAAAATTTTATTTTTTTGTACAAATCAATGTATAGATCTCGCCATGATTCTTTGTTAATAGTTGTATTAATATAAGCTTAATAGTATACATTTCATTGGAAACATGGTGGTATACATAAGCCAATTATGTCATAAGCCGAGCTGACATCGATTTATTTTAAAATATTTTTAGTAGTTTTTTTTTACGTCGGTTACCCAAAGAATCATGGCGAGATCCATATATTTATATGTACAAAAAAATAAAACATTTTAGAGAGTTTTGAATCACTTCCAATGATTCAGATTATATACCAGGCACATATTAATGTACTTGAAATATTTTATAAACCCCGCATAACATAACAACAACATAATGGTTTTGGTCGCGATTCGCCGGCATGCCATACAATGAAGCATTTTTATCCCGGGGGTCTGAAAATATTTTAAATGCCTCAAGTTATTCCTTAGGCACCAAGGATCAATAATAATGTAATTTCAACATCTCTAAACATCTTTATTTTTTGTACAAATCTCGCCATGATTCTTTATACACTGTCGGTACTACAAAAGCGATAGTGATAATAACAAATGAATAATTTTGTTGTGAACAAATGCGCATCAGTCATTCAGTGGAAATAGAAGAGTTAGTGCAGCAAAAGAAAGAGAAATAAAAATCGATAATAAACTGTTGTGCGGTTTTTAACTTACTTAGAAAATCATGCAGACAATGATATGTAAGTACATCTAAACACCATTTTTGTTTACTAAAATATTATAGTTCTTTCTACTAACCTATGTGCTACTTAAATCTTGGCTGCTATCCAATAGATAAAATTAATTTATTAGGTATCGATAGCAGCTTTATGGATCATGAAAAGATATTAGGTATAAAATCCTGAAAACTCAAAAAAATCATTTTGTGTTTTCGCGATACTATTATATGTAATTTCTATGTTCGCAAAGTTGAACTTATTATACCATATATCATTGCACGAAACTACAGATTTGAATTTTGCATTCTTATGCGTAACAATAAATATGAATGAAAACGTAAGTTTACGAAAATGTTGTTTCAACGTCGAACGTTGTAAATAGAAATCACAACTGATTTCATCATAACTAATATTATAAATACGAAAGTGAGTTTGTTTGTTTGTTTGTTACGCCTTCACGTCTCAACTAAAGTCCATCACAGACGTAGCTATAATATTATAGTAAGGCATATTACGATATATTTTCAATAATAATCTCCGAGTGACCGCACACGCAGCTATAATATATATTTCTGTTTCTTCGCCAACCTGTACTGTAATTTATATTATAGCTGGGCATATTAATATATATTATAGCTACGTCTGTGATGGGCTTAATCAACGGATCATCATGAAATTTGGCATGCAGAATGTATTGTATTGTATTGTATGGAGAAGAACATAGGATACTTTTTATCCCGGGTGAAACCGCAGGGTACAGCTAGTTATATTATAATTAAATTACCTACTAAAACCCGTATTAAATACATAAACTTATTTTTCAGATATTGCAGGTCTGTCAATATTTATAATATTGCCAAGGGGTATAGATTCCAATTGTATACTATCAAATCGTGGTTATGATGAACACAATTTTTGTATAGGTGATATTATATGTTTAAATAATACAATCAATTTCATCGATACACTGGATCGTTGGAGTTGCAGGCGTTCAAGAGAGGGAATTTACGATTATGATAATTATGGACAACAGGGATTACAGATGAGTGAAAATTACTACATAAATGTTACCATAAGAGACATATTTTATGCAGATGAAGAGACATTTGGTATTGAATTTGAATCCAATTCACGTGCTACACATGTCATCAAACTGGAAGCTAATAATGTCAACATGCTAATTATACCATCACAGATTAACAGTTATATTCACCTAAAAGATATAAATTTAAGTAATAACAATATTGAAATAATTAATCTTAGCCAGTTTTTAGATCTAAATGAATTAAAGAAAATAAATGTATCATATAATGCTATATCGACTATGGCAGTTGACTTTGAGGATTCATCAATAAGAACATCGGGTGTAATATCTATTGACTTGAGCAACAATTTAATAGAAAAAATACCGAATAATTACTTTTTACACTATTCGCAACTCCAGTATTTGGATCTTTCTTATAATCTTATAAAAAGTTTCAATATGGTCACTTTCGAAGGAATTATGAAATTGCAAACATTGTACTTGTCTCATAACAAGTTGAATAGTTTTGGATATACTCTAACAAGATTTGTTAATCTGATCGAGTTAAATTTAGATCAAAATCATCTCACTTCAATACATGAAACGAATTTCGTTGCTATGTCCAAACTACAAAAATTAAATTTGAGCTCTAATTTCATCGAATATATTGAAAATAAAGCATTTAATAGTCTCGCTGATCTGTTGGAATTAGATCTAGGATATAATAAAATAGATGTGATAACGAAAGAGCTACTTACAGATAACAGTCAATTACAGACCCTTTCACTTTCTTACAATAACATTAAGCAAATTGAAACAGGTGCATTTGAAAATAAAACTATAAAAACATTTCAAATTGATAATAATAACCTAATGAATAGTATAGACAAAAATACTTTTCAAGGAATATACGTAAACTGTTTAAATTTAATTAGGTGCCAAATTAAGAGTTTGGGTCCAGAGGCGTTTAGTGCAATGAATACTACGTTAACATCACTAAATTTAAGTTCCAATTTGATAAATAACATATCGAAATCATCATTTTGCTCTTTGAATCTCCTTACTGAGTTAGACCTTTCTTACAATAATTTAAGCGATGTTGACCTGGATACTAATGATTTAAAAAACTTAAAATTATTATTTGTACAGAATAATAGTATCCAAAAAATTCGGAAAGATACTTTCAGTAACTTTATTTCTCTAACTTACTTAGATTTGTCTTTTAATTCTATAAATGAAATTGATCCACAGGCATTAGATGAGCTTAAAAAATTAGAAGTGCTCATTCTCAAGCATAATCCACTTCTCAATACTATAGAGGCTAACACTTTTCAAGGATTAATTTCATTAAAGTCGATAGATATTATGAATACAAATATAACATCTTATGAGAATGATGTCTTTTACGATACAAAATTTCTAAAACAATTAAATTCATCGCACGGTCAGTTATCGTTTATAGGATTCAACATACTCAAAAGATGCGACACTTTAGAGGTATTAGATTTCTCGTATAATTTGTTAGAAAACTTTGATATTAATACAACTACTACAGCAGGAGTAAAAGAAATATATTTGAACAATAATAAAATAAGGAAGATAACTAATGAAACGTTCACAAGCTTGGCTTTACTGAGAGTTTTAAGCCTCTCGTACAATAATATTATTGATTTAGAATCAAGAGCATTTTATGGTTTACGCAACTTAGTGCATCTGTATTTATTTTCAAATCCTGATATGGAAATTAGCGACACAAGTTTTAACAACTTAACACTAACTGATTTGTCGTTAGGATACGTCAAAAAGATTTTCAATTTTCAATACACGATTGATGCATCTGTTACAAACCTTAAGATCCAACAATGTGACATTGTTAATATAAGTACAGTTTACGTTTTCAAAATTGCCAATGTACAGAAGTTAAATTTACGATCAAATAAAATAGCTATTCTAGACAAATCTTCATTTCAAAATATGCCTCACTTGATTTGGCTTGATTTAAGCTTCAACAAGATAACATACATACAGCCAGGCACTTTCATGAACACAAATATGATAAATGTTTTAGATTTAAACTGGAATTATATACAATCCTTACAATATGGAGTTTTAGATGGACTTAAAAATCTTCGCCAGCTCAACTTATCTAATAATATCCTGCATAGTTTTGGAGCTAACCTATTACATAATTCCCCATACATTGAGAACATATATTTGGATGATAATGCCATACAATTTATAAACTTCCACGATTTTGTTACTACTGGTATAAAATCGATCAGTATAGGAGGCAATCCCATTTCATGTGATATATTCGTAGAAGTAAAAAAAGAAAATTTTAATGACTTTAATATTACAACGAAACAAGTAAATTTCAACTCTGAAAATGTTGATGGTATTACATGCAGAACTGTTTCAAATAACACTAGAGAATTGGATCATATTTTTTCCCAGAACAGCACTGACTCAATAGGAAAAGTTCTTGCTGAATTGTCTAATAGTATTGAAAAATTGCGTGAATCAATTGACATTTCTAATAATAAAACTTTACCAAATGAATTGCTTGCTATCAACGGGTTAGCTAATATAATGTCCAATTTCAAAGACATGATTGTAAAACTTGATAAAAATATCACAATTGAAACTAACGGTTTAAGAAGTAATTTTACAAAAATACTTAATAAGTTTATTACATCATCAAATGAGTCCCAAATTGTAAACAATAAATTTATGAATCAGCTGATTGATGTAAATAATGAGACTCGATTTTATATGGAAAGTTTGAATGAACTAATTAAAAATAAGACTATAGGCTCTGAAGAAAGAGTTGACGGTGGAAAAACTCAGATAACTCTGTTTGAAGAAATATTACAACGTATCATCGTAAAAGAAAGGGATGCACTGAAAAATGAAATGCATGGTTCGATTCAAAGCTTACAAAGTAGTAGTTTTAATGATAAACAGTTTGATAGAGATATCTTAAGAGATGTAAAGATGATTTTGTATTTTATAGCAATATGTTTAGCGCTAAACTTGGTATGTGTTGTATGCTATATTTTGTATAAGCATTCTAATATTAAAAGAAGATTAATATCAAACAAAATACATAACAGCAGTCAGCCTATTGCCAATGTAATGGAGTTGGAATGATTATGTGCGGTGACATAATTTATTAAAATCGTAGTTATACCTGTTGCCACTTTAATTTATCTATCCAAATTATTATTTTTTCAAAAAAATCATACGCACAATTCACATAAATCGTTTTGTTTTCTTTTATTTGGTCCTAAATGCGTGTAATCCGAGTTTGCGCAATCGGGAACCAAGTAACTGCGTTATTTTCGCTCTTTTTTATAATTTTGATTGCGACGCCTTAATTTAACCCTCTTTAATATTGAACGGAATTATATTTTCCGTCGGACGTACCGTTTTCGAGATACAAGCAAAAAACAAAAAAAAAGCGAAAATTACGCAAAAAGTAGTATCTGGGCCTAATCAAAGTTATGGTCCAATAGCGAAAGTCAGCCTCATGATATGTTTATGTGCATTGTTGTGAAATAAGATACAAATCGGACTGGCAATTTCTTGTATAAATTAGATTAATAAATATCCCATTTAAAATTCGATACTTGAGAAGCTTTATTGTAATTTAACTATGGTACCTACTTGTATAGTTATTCAATGAAAAATGTATATACATTATCGTTGTACTTTTAACAATACCATTGTTATTTTAGCTATCCTAAGAAGTTATCAAGATATTGTAATAAAAACATTTTCATTGAAAATTATTTGTTTTTCATCATTGTTTTTTTTTTTAATGTATTTAATAAAACAAAACTCCACAATTTTCTAATTGAAAGGACATACTATACAATAGAAGAATTTTTAAATGATATTTAATATTAGGTACCTACATTATACCCGATTTGTTCAGCAGGATGTCAAGTGTCTTGCCTTGATTTCGGACATAAAAAATTGATACTTTCTTATTTATTATTGTATTTAAATTAATTTAATAATTGTGTTGATTGTGTTTATTTATTAATCGACTTCAAAAAAAAAGGAGATTATCAATTCGACACGTATGTATGTAATATTATAGGAACTGCAATATATTCACATATGATGATCTATTAGGGCTTCCAAACAAATATACAAAATGTCATAGGTGTATGTATGTATGTATGTATGTTTGTCCACGCATATCTCCGAAGATATTAATCGGATTGTTACCATTCTTTTTTTATTGGTTTACATTTACTTTGTGGGGAACGGTTACGTAAATAATAGGAGAAGGTAGAAAGGTAAAAGGTATGTATATTGAATATTTACAGAAATAAAATGAAAATGTTTAACGAAAATATCTAGCACGTTTTTCTTGTTGCCAATGACTACTGTAGTGATGTGCGCATGTGATGTGGCCACTAGTGACGTGCCGCCACATCACCCCCTTCGGAGATTTGGAAACCTGAGAAAAAATAAATTAAGTTGGGAATCTTATTTTGCGACCAGCCCGTGTTGTTTGCTGGCAGTCTTCTTTCTCTGCACCAGCCAGTATAAAAGCGGGTTTCACTCGATCGACTGAAACCGTCACTGGTCCTTTATTTAACTGAATGGTAATTGTCTTGTCCGTTCTGGACAGAACACGAAAAGGTCCTGAATAAGGTGCTTCTAAAGCCCTGTGGACACCGTCTTTCCTTAGGAAAATGTACTTGCA
The DNA here is from genome assembly GCA_951394255.1 of Polyploca ridens. NCBI lineage: Eukaryota > Metazoa > Arthropoda > Insecta > Lepidoptera > Drepanidae > Polyploca > Polyploca ridens. The sequence goes on from OX596261.1 coordinate 11,936,280, forward strand.
GGTTTTTAAATCATCATGCACAAATACTGTTCTCTCAGAATGTCGTGCTGCAGATTGAGGTCTCAGTTGAGACATATGTTGCCTTAGGTGTGAGACGAAATCGGGTGGTGTGAGCTGGTTAGATTTTGTCGCATGGAAAAATTCACCAGGAAGCCGCAGAGGCTCACCGTACACCATCTCAGCAGCCGAACACTGAAGATCTTCCTTCCAAGCTGTCCTGATGCCAAGCAGAACCACAGGTAGTACGTCCGTCCAACTCTGTTCATCGTGAGCCATCAATGCAGCCTTCAAAGTGCGGTGAAACCTTTCCACCATGCCGTTGGCTTGCGGGTGATATGCAGTTGTGTGACGCAGCTGGATTCCGCATAAATGAGTAAGCGCTTTAAAAAGATTAGAGGTGAATTGGCGTCCCTGGTCTGTAGTTAGAGTCTGCGGACAACCAAAGCGTGAAATCCATATTTCGTAGAAAGCTTTTGCAACCGTCTCAGCCGTTATGTCTCGCAACGGTTGTACCTCTGGCCAACGTGTATATCTATCAACCGCTGTCAAACAATATTTGAACTCTTTAGAAATGGGAAGAGGGCCGATGAGATCGATGTGTACGTGATCAAATCGTGCTTCAGGTAGTTTGAAATTGCCAAGAGGAGATGACGTATGACGTTGTACTTTTGATTTTTGACAGGCTTCGCAGTTTTGAACCCAGGCACGGCAATCTTTCCTTACTGAGGGCCAAATAAATCTGTCAGTTACCTGTTTTATTGTTGACTTAGCTCCAGGGTGACTCATTGTATGTACTGAATTAAAAATCTGACGACGCAACTCCTTGGTTATGAAAGGACGAGGCCTCGACAGCGATACATCGCAGTACAAAGTGACGTTAGTGCCGGGTACTGGTACTTGTTGTAGTCGTAATGATGATGAGTTTTTCGAAAGAAGTTCCTGAAGTTCAATGTCATTTTTCTGTGATTGAGCTAACTTTTCTAAATCTGGTGGTGATGATACAGCTTCAATGCGTGATAATGTGTCAGCAGTTACATTGCATTTCCCTGAAATATGCCTGATATCTGTCGTAAATTGTGACACAAAATCGAGATGGTTGAATTGCCTCGGCGAACATTTTTGCTTATTCTGCTGGAAAGCGTAAGTGATAGGTTTGTGATCAGTATATATTACAAAATGTCTACCTTCGATCATGTAGCGAAAATGTTTGACGCTTTCATAGATGGCAAGCAACTCTCTATCATAGGCGCTGTATAACTGCTGGGATTTATTAAGTTTCTTTGAGAAAAATGCCAGAGGTTGCCATTCCGTAGCAACCAACTGTTGGAGAACCGCGCCCAAGGCTGAACTAGATGCGTCAGTTACGAGGGCGAGCGGTGCGTTCATCACAGGGTGAGCTAGAAGGGTACATCGAATGATACTTCTCTTACAGCTGTCGAAGACTTCTAACAATTCTGATGTCCAGGTAAGTGGTTGTGAACCTTTGACTTTGGGTCCAGATAGCATGTCATGCAGTGGTGCTTGATCAACAGCGGCGTGTGGGATAAACCGGCGGTAAAAGTTAAGCATCCCAAGAAATCTGCGTAAACCGTTTACTGTCTTGGGAGGCGGGAAATCTTTTATTATTTTTATTTTATCCTCTAAAGGTCTTGTGCCGTGCTGTGATATATTATAACCAAGGAATGTTACCTCGCTTCGACCAAATTCGCACTTTCCTTCGTTGATGACAAGTCCATAAGCCTGTAGTCGTTTGAAAATTGATTCCAGGTGTTCCAGGTGCTCGCTCCTACTTCTGGAAAATACCAGGATATCATCGATGTACGAAAAACAGTTGTCAAAGCCTCGAAGAACTTCATCTAAAAATCGTTGGAAAGTCTGAGCTGCGTTTCTTAATCCGAATGACATGTATGGGAACTCAAACAAGCCAAATGGTGTGGTGATCGCGGTCTTAGATATATCCTCTGGAGCTACAGGAACTTGGTGATAAGCCTTCACCAGGTCAATTTTAGAATATACGCTGCAGCCAGCTAACCTTTGCGAATAATCTTCAATATGAGGAATAGGGTACCTGTCTGGTATAGTGCGCGCGTTAAGAGCACGATAATCCCCGCATGGTCTCCAGCCATTTCCTTTCGGTGCCAAATGCAGTGCCGATGCCCACGGTGAGTCTGACGGGCGTGCTGTGCCATCTCGAACCATGTCACCAAACTGTTCTTTGGCGATCTTGAGGCGATCAGGGGCAAGGCGTCGCGGTCTGCAAAAAATAGGCTGACCAGGGGTCGTACGAATGAAGTGTACAGTTGAGTGCTTTACTTCACGAAATACTCCTGAGGGCTTGGTCAAGTCAGGATATTTTGCCAATAACTTATGATATTCGGTATTACCTGATATTGCTTTGACGCTAGCCTGGTTGCACACTTTCAATATGACAGGTGCAAATAATGTTGTGATGCTATCCAGCAGTCTGCCGTTCTTGCAGTCCACGAGTAAACCATAGTGAGCAATAAAGTCAGCTCCAATGATAGGTCTTTCCACATCCGCCACTACGAAGTTCCAGACAAAATCACGCCGCAGTCCCAGGTCTAGGTGTATCGTTATAGTACCGAAAGTATGAATTATACTACCATTTGCAGCGGTAACATTGTAATCCGTTGGCTCCCTACGCTCACGCAGGAATCGATGCGGTAGTACACAAAGGTCAGAACCGGTATCTATTAAATACTGAACCTTAGACTTCTTGTCTGTAATAAAAAGGCGGCTGGTAGCATTATGACAGTCGTTCGCCGCTTCTACGAACTGCCTTTGTGGTTTCCCGAGTCGTAGTTGCATGGAGATGTGCATTTCTTAGCTTTATCACCAAAAATATTGTGGTACCAACACATACCAGGAACTCTATTACGGCTGCGACTCCTACTTCGACTGCTTGATCTACTATTTCCACGGCGAGAATAGGATCGACCACGATTATCAACCGTTAGCTGCGCTATCTGCTGCCTCAGTTCGGTTTGAATGCGTGCGGTTACCATGTCGTCAATACGCTTCAACAAATCATCATAGCTGTTAACGGAGGCGCTTGTACTAGCAACCTGATGGAAAGGAGATGGTGTTACTTCGCATATTTTATCAGCTAGGTCCGCGACTTCCTCAAGGCTTGCAGTGGCCTGCGACGCAATAATTGCTTGTACGTGAGGTGGTAGCCGATTCGACCATAAACTACGTAAAAACTCACTGGTAACTCCATCAGCTGCAAGCGTTTTTAAATGCCGTAAAAATTGTGACGGCTTTCTATCTCCTAATTCTTCGTGAGAAAGCAGTTGCGTAATTTGATGTTGACGAGATAATGACAATCGCTTAGATAATTCGAGTTTTAATTTTTCATATTTATCTGATGCTGGTGGATTCATAACAATATCTTTAACCTCCTTAATATACCTTTGCTCCAGGTGGGCGACGACGTAGTAGAATTTTGTGGCATCTTCTTTAATTCCGGATATTAGGAACTGCGCGTCAGCCTGTCTAAACCAAACATCTGGGTCATCCGGCCAGAAAGGTGGTAGCTTCACGGCCACACGGTTTACAGATATTCCGGAAGCCGATATCACGGTATCTTGTTCCCCGTCGTCCACTTTCTTTGCATCTTTATTGGGCATTCTGCTCAAACCTCGTGGTCACCAGTATGTGGGGAACGGTTACGTAAATAATAGGAGAAGGTAGAAAGGTAAAAGGTATGTATATTGAATATTTACAGAAATAAAATGAAAATGTTTAACGAAAATATCTAGCACGTTTTTCTTGTTGCCAATGACTACTGTAGTGATGTGCGCATGTGATGTGGCCACTAGTGACGTGCCGCCACAACTTTAACTTAGGCCACAGTGCAAGTTTCATCGAAATCGGTTCAGTAGTTTTCAAGATATGGACAAATATGTGTGACTAATTGATACGAGCTACGGGTGTGGTTTATAGGCCTAAAATAAAATAAAATATATTTATAGGATAAAAACATAGAGATAGGAGACCCCTTGCACTCTACAGATAGCTATATATTATTAACATATTGCACGAGCCTCTAGGTCTGCCTCAAAACTATATTGGGTCAAGTTGTGTCCTACTTGGCAAATATGAGCTTGCACATGCGTTATAGGTAACGCCATTCAAAATTGGAAGGATTAAATTAAATTGGAAGGTGGTAAGTAAGCATATTGCACAAAGTTTAGATAGTACTGAGGGCCAACCACCATCGCTTAAAACAATAATATTATAACCTAACTTGTCTTATGTCCTTTTTTGTCGTCGGATGTCAAAGAAGGACGTAACACAAGTAAGTATATAAATGTTTCAAGAAATGGTAGTTGACTCTCTGGTTCTCATGAGCAGCTGCCGGAGGATAGGTGCTTGGCGATGTTCATCTCGAAACCTGTCACCTGACACCTATCCGCTATGCCAAGTTATGGTTTCTTCACTTTATTTGCCTTCACCCAGACTAAATTATAGTAGAAGTATAATAGTAGGCTCAATTGTTAAAATCAAATTACGAATAGTCTGACACTCATACTGGTTCGGAAGGTTGAATTTGCTGGTATTCTTTTTTATTCGTCTGAGTTGTTAAACAAGCATAAGAGTCGCCTGATGGTAAGCGATTACCGTAGCCATATGAACACTTGCAACACGGGGCATCACTCATGCCCTTTACCCCTCCCCAACGAGCACTGGCGACCTTACTCACGCGCAGGAACACATCATAAAGTTATTATGGCTGCGGCATTCTGTAAGGTGGAGGTACTTCCCCTGTCGAGCTGCTTTTTGAGCGCATAAACGCTACGCTGTAGATCCCTCTTTCTTTACTTATAGATAACACATATATCGTTAAAATTTACGCCGATTACAAAGGTCATAATGTCTCAGAACTTTGAAAGAACTCAGAACTCTCAGAAATTTGGCGATGATAGCTCAGTGGTAGTGACGTCGGATACCGAGACGAGGGTCCCGGGTTCGAATCCTACAATGAGCTTGAGTTTTCGGTGAAGGAAAACATCGTGAGAAAACCATAGCACGGTGGTAGGGTACTTTGTATTACCCATCTGGCTGGCTACCACCCTCAAGTTGAAAATCTGTCGCCAAGCACCTATCGATGTGTTCCGACAGCTGTACTTGAGAGCCAGTTCCTTCTAGGCTTTGTGTGCTTACCACCTTCGGCCACATCATCACTTACCTTGGTGAGATTGTGGTTAAACACAGGCCTATACATAATAAAAAAAAAAACTTATATCGTCAGAAAAAAATTATCATCTACCCTAGCCTAGAAGATGCATACCATTATTATGATAGAGTGTGTCCGAAATGAAGCCGAAAGGAGAGCTGTTTTTTTATTTTAATATAAATATATTTAATGTTGGAGAATGTAATAGTATATTGGCGTTTCTATTATCGGAGACTGACAAAATGTTATACAAATTAGTTCAGATAGGTATAAGTAGAAGATAACTGTTTATGTTTTTCCGATGAGGGTGACATATTCATTGTATGAATAAATCCCTATGTTTTGTATAATATGTTTTGTGTGTTTTATTGCTAGAATATCTGTACGAAATAAAATAAATAGCAGAAGTCAGCCTTCAAATACCAATTTAATTGAATTGGAGTGACTTGCTGCGACACAAAAACTTCCGCTGGTCTGTTTGCCTTACTGCCAGACTTATGGCATAAAAACAAAGAATAATCTCATATACAAACACATTTAAAAAATTACTGGCAATAATTATAAATTACTACTACAAAAAATTGAGTAACTCTATAACACTGCCAAATATATATGTTAATTATAAAGAAAAATACTGCTTAAAAGTTCAGATAATCTGAAATGTCCATAGATACAATACATGGTCTATCTAAAGGCGTACCTCTTTGCTTTATTAGTTTTGAGTTAACTTTCCCCTAGTAATTCTGGATCCAATAGTATGAACACCACAAATTATTTCTTTATAGTCATTGCAGTCATATCAGAGTGACAACTATACTTTCAAATGTGATTTACTTGGTGTAGATTTACTTAATTAATTTCTCAGTCGACTTGCAAACTGGTAATTTCATTAGCCAAATGAGGTAGGTACTCTTACGGGCCTAAAACAAATGCCTTTGACGTTATTTTTTAAAACTTTGTGATGGATGTGAAGATATTTGTTACTCTTAGACGAGAAATGACTGACCAGATTTGGATGAAATTTTACACATAGATAGATTATACTATGGAATAACATATATCCAGAAAAAGCTTGCGATCCCTCGGGAACGCGGGTTCAACCACGGGGGCAGTTTATTATATGGTTAATGAAATATGTCAAAAGTAGCATGTGGAATAGGATGTTTATCACAGACATTATCAATAACAGAATACGCTGTCAAAGGATCCATTCTGTTCTTTCATGGAATTAAAATCAACTTTTGTTATCTATGTAACCACTATTAATAACTTTTCGTTTCAAATACCTAGTTTTTAATCACAATCACCAATAAATACAATGTAGCATTTGTATTATTATAATATTATTATCGGTAGGTATATTTTACAAGTTTAAACTTTAACTCCCTTATTTATAATCGCTTTTTAACTAAATCAGTAATAATAGTGTGCCCCGTCTCACTCTTTCGATCACCAAATGTCACCTGTCAGATAAAGACTTCGGAATTTTAGCTAATCAACGTTTGATAACATCATTATGAATAAGGGGGTAAAAGTATATTGTGTAAAAAGTAAATTTAAGTTGGAGTCGCAATTTGGACTTTAAGTCTAATAATTGTAATACAAAATTGCGATAACGTTAATCATTATAATCATTTCAATATTTTAAGGTTAAGTAGAAGGTATTTTTTAAGTAAAGTTGTTTTTATAAGAAAAAATGTTAGTGTATTAAAAAAATATATAAATGTGTAGCTCTTTTAATTTTAACGGGGTATAAGGAAGATTTTTAACTCATAGTCCACAAATACAATCTATTTAACAACGCAAATTCAAAAGAAAAAAAATATAGGTACCAAACTGGCTACAGTATTTTTTCCTTTTGATGTTAAGCATTTCGGGCTCCCAGATATTACATAACATAGATTATTACTCAGATACGAGCTAGGGTAAACGGAATATATGAAGGCTTGGATACCAAAGGGCTCTTATTAAAGATATATCGGGGTTGAGCCCCAGATGATTCAGAGTATGTCGGTAAGTCGGCAAAATGTGAACGTTATGTATCACCTTTACAAAACGGACAAATGGAGTGACAATATATTTTTACAGAAATCCAGATGAAATACGAAGAAGCTTTTTCATTTAAAACGAATCATATGAAATATAATTAATTGTCGACCTTCGAAAAGATTCAAGCAGTCAGATGGTCCAACTGACGGTAAGTCAGCTGACTGAGACTGAGGACATTTTCAGCTCTCTCCCTCTTGCTGTTTTCTCTTTTTGAGGAACTCCATCATCACGTTTTAGCCTATTACTTACAACTGACATGTAGTCAATGTTGGCTTACCTGTAAATAAATAAAAAGAAATAAATAAATATCCAGGCACTGTCTTCACACACTTTATGGAAACCAGATAACTGATAATATACTATTATAAACTGTTTCTTGTTTGTAAATACATACTTATTATATATACAAATACACCCAGACATCCAGACATGTTCATGCACACAAATGCATGTCCTGGGTAGGAATCAAACCCACGACCTGCGGCGTGATAAAAAGATATCTTAACCAATAATTTAAAAAAAAAGTTCTTGACAAAGTTATGCAAACTATACTGAGACCACGACAGAAAGGTAGAGCTGATTTTAAAGTAGTTTAGACCCTGTGTCTATATTTGGGTTTTTTACTATGTATAGGCCTGTGTTTGATTATAATCTCACCATGGTAAGTGATGATGTGGCCGAAAGTGGTAAGTACATAAAGCCTAGAAGGAACTGGCTCTCAAGTGCAGCTGTCGGAACACACCGATAGGTGCTTGTCGACAGATTTTCAACTTGAGGCTGTGCGTAAGGGAAGCCAGCCAGGTGGGTACTAAAAATTATCCTACCACCGTGCTATGGTTTCCTCACGATGTTTTCCTTCACTGAACGCTCTAGACGGTGTAGGTGTCGAACCGATCTTCGTCTCGGCATCCGACATCACTACCACTGAGCTATTAAAGCCCTTTAAAACCATGTTCCCGAGGTGGTGGATCCACGCACGCAGTACAGCTAGTAAAATGGAGTATAGTTAACGTAAGTAATACCAGAGGGCCAACCACCATCTCTTAAAATAATATTATTATAACCTTATTTGCGTTACGTCCTTCTTTGGCATTCGACGTCAGAATAGGACAAAAGAGACTTTTTGGCGGGAACTTGCAGAGTACACGTTTTTATTTTTATTTTCATAAATTCGTGTATTTTGAGTTTTATTGCATATTATCGGTGGTATTTTATCCAATAAAGATCAATCCATGTGCACCAGTGAAGTGAAATTAAATGAATCATGTGTATCGTGCCTTTTCAAGTTGTCTCAAGAAGCCCGTGAAAAGTTTTAGTACAACCACCATTGTACTAAAACATGACTTTTAGTATGCGGCCGGTCTTATGGTCGGTGACTGACTGAGGACTATTGTGAACGTGATTTATTGTGACTAGAACTTATATTATAACTGGAAAATGGCAAAATACATAAGCCGTGTGACGCCAACAAATTAAAAAAAAAAAAAAATAGGACAAAAGACAAGTTAAGGTATATTATTTTAAGAGATTGTGGTTGGCCCCCATGATATTCCAGAAAGAACATCAAATCAATGGTATTTTTTTTACTGTTAAAAAGCTTTATTAAATTTGTAGCAAAAAATTTCTCAATTTTCGTGGCTTATAAGACTAATATATATAAAAATATATAAAAAATCTGCACTCACTAATATCCGTTCAGGCTTTATGAATTTGATTTCTCTACACCCTTATAACTCATGATTACCGGACGAAAGTCATGTATTATTTATGTACGTGCCGTTATTTTTTTTATATTCAACTTAAAAAGCGACAGTTTGTATTCGATACAACATCAACCTAGCCTTGTCACATCTACTGCGAAACATTTAATTTATTTTATTTCGATATAAGGAGCTTGAGCTTTCGGTAAAGGAAACCATAGCATGGTTGTAGTCGTAGTACCCACTTGTCTGAGTCAGACTTTAATATATAGCTTACCTTTGAAATAAAGTCAATGTTATAAAGTAGTAAATTTAGGTAAGGATTACCCCCTAAAAATAAAAAGTGACCCCCTTACTCATAAAACGTTATTTAACTAATAAGCTGATTAAGTGGTCACTTAAATAACGTCAAATTGTTTGACAATGACAGCAGGTGACGTTATTTATTTGACCATTTATTCAGTAGTAGTTAAATAGCGTTTATGAGTAAGGCCGTGAGAGTCTAACCGCCAGTTTCCGAAAGACAAATCAAAGTTAATCTCTTGTTGAAAGTATACCTGTCACTGTCAATGTCGTCTGAAATAACAAAGATGGCAACAGTTTTGATTATAGATTAACTTTGATTTGGCTTTCAGAAACTGGCAGTAAGTGTGACTTACTCGCCGAGGGTTCCGACCTGGCTTGGACGTATTTTTCTTGGTAATGGTATTTCTTGTAATTTTTCATCATAAGTCAAAAACTACGCAACAAATAAAATAAAAGTAAATACAGATCTGTTTTAGAATATATAAACAAAGCCCTTTCATATGATATCCGACTTAAACTTGTAGCCCTACTTCGGTCCCCCATTTCAGCACCAAAGATTACAGCAGATGCAAAGTTTTTTTTCTTAAATTTGTAATATGGTTGGGTAAGTCATATTTAAAACTATTCCAAATATCAAATTGATAGCATTAGTGGTTGCTGAAATATAGCGCTGTGATAGACAGACAGACAGACAGACAGACGGACGGACGGAGTGGTACCATAACGGTGGTCCTTGTTTCACTTTTGCTAGAATGCAAAATAAATCTATATTTTTTAACCGACTTCAAGAAAAGGAGGAGGTTCTCAATTCGGATGTTTATATTTTTTTTTTTTTTTTATGTATGTTCGGGCATAACTCCGTCATATATAGACGGATTTGCAAAATTCTTTTTTTGTTCGAAAGGGGTATATTCCGTTATGGTCCCATATAAGAATGAAATGAGTTTCGGAGATAGACAACGGAACACTTAAAAAAATTACAGTAAATCAGCCGCGATTGCTGCTATCGCATAAATATGCATTGTTTACGCAATCACAGAACAAAACATCAGGCCTGTACACTCGAAAGGGTTACGCAGATGTATTCAGTATATAATGAAACTAAAAATTCAAAAATAATTAACTTTTTAACAAAAAAATAAACCGCCTTCAAAGTACACTAAAAAGTATAAAATAACTCTTATCTGACACTGTTTTGAAGTCAGCAAAATATTTTCTATAGAACACGTCATGCGATTTCGCTCACTTCAAAACAGTGTCAGATAAGAGTTATTTTATACTTTTTAGTGTACTTTGAAGGCGGTTTATTTTTTTGTTAAAAAGTTAATTATCATGTTTGAGCTCAAAATGGTCTAATGATATTCTAAAATAAATATTTTAATCAATCACTTCTGTTTTTACAATACTGAAAAGTAACAAATTGTATAAGTAGGTATAACGAGTAAAGTCACGTTGCAAGAGCTTACTTCATAAGAAATGGAAACAATAAACTTCTCTCAAAGTCGATTTAAGAAACAGAAGCGTCTAAAATGAAATAATACGTCCATCCCCCGCTCTAAATCCCAAAAATGAACAGCTGTTTTATGATAATATTGTTGGACTTTGTATTATTCTTTAGGGGAAGAAAACTGGGAAATTTTGTCAAGATTTCATGTCTACCTAACAAGACATCTCGCTGAGAAATATGACAAGTGTCTTTACGGGCATATTTTTTTATTTATCTTCAAGTTTGGTCCCCCAGGGGGTATCTTGAAGGTAGAAACTCCATTTATCGCTGTACTTGAGAAAAAAATTGTTTTCTTTTCTTGAGTGATTTTTTATCTGTATAGTTTTGGAGTATAATAGATTGTTTGGACTAATGTTTGATAGCTTTTGTTTTGGGTTACTTGTTCACGTGTATCTATCTGAGAATCTTTGAGAACAGTGTTAAGTTTTCTTCAAAATTTCTGTCTGATTTCTTTGACAAAATCTTTAAAATCGGTAAATAAAGTTAATTCTTTCAAAGTCAAAAGTCAAAGTCAAAGGCATTTATTCAATTTAGGCCCCAAAAGGGCACTTATGAAGGTCACATTTACTGAAGTTACCACCGGTTCGGAACTCGGCCTTCAACTGAGAAGAATCCGGCAAGAAACTCAGCAAGGTTACATTTTTTAAATATTTTTTGACAATCTGACTATGTTTGGCTTTTTTTCCAAATAATTAACAATAAAAAAGATATGCCTATGCATAGATACATACCAAAAAAGAAGAGAACGCCAACTTCATAACTGTATGAATTTAGATTAAAATTTCATCAATGAAATCCTTCAAAACCAAATATTTTACAACAAAACTCATATTAATTTATAGTTAGACTTCGGTTTAATTTTTTCACTTTTATTAGTCCTCTTACATGAAGACTAAACTTCACATGATCACTTGGAAATTGTGGTTAAACAAAGGCCAAAGAAAAAACAAATAAGAATTAGGAAAATAGAAAGCGTTCTACAATAAAATAATAATAATGTCTGGTATATAAAGTTGGGAGTTAATACGACCTCTAAGACATAATGAAAGGAAGTTTTTTTTTAAATCCCATAAACTGCACGTCAAGATAAGCACAATTTACCAGCCTCAGGTTACAATGAGGCTTTTTACGAGATCCTACCAATCAGGTGAAGCGTTATCGACACCATTTTATATAAAGTAAGCAGATTATTCAATTTTACTCCCTAATTCATCAAACTCAAGGTTCTTGTTTGCTTATTTTATGGCGTTCACGTGCCAGTTTTATAAGCGTAAATGCGTTATTTTAAGCTACGCGTATAGATTATGTCTATTTAAATATTAACATTGGTGCTTATTCTATTGTTTACAACTAAACTAATTTAGTCTCACTATATCTCTTTCTAACAAAGAACATAAGAAAAGGAAGTAAGAAATTTAGTCCTGCCAAATTAGTCTAATTGCTTGTTTTCAACATAAATTTAGTCGCCATCAAAATTGGTTACGTCTATTTACCTGCAAAATCTGGTGCCGATTCTGTAGTATAAAGTAATTTTTAAAGTAATTGAAATTGTTAAAAAGTATAGAACATGTTTAAAGCTGTCAAATTAGTCTTTGCCGACTTCATTTGCGGGTATTTAGTTTAATTTTCAGACGTTGAGATATTTTTGTTTGATTGTGTGTTCAGAAATTAATGGTAACTTATACCGTATACCTAGAATTTTTTGAAAAATAATATGCTCAGATATATTTGAAGTGTTGCGATATATCTGATGGCGACTGTACATCGTAAAGCCTCAAATTATCTGCGCAAATTTACTATGTAAATCGTACAGTGCAAGCTAGTTCATTCACAAAAATGAATTTTAGTATCCAATCTTTAGACCCGCTTTTGAGGTTCAATCTAAAATCACCCTTTTGCGTTCGAGTAATAAATGAAATTGGTAACTACAACCGACACAGGGATTGGGGATGTACCAAATCGGGTTACTAAGGATGTCAAAAACATTAATGTAATTATCGATAAGACTTAGAAATGCTATTCGATATACCGATATCTTTAAATATTGAGAACGTGGAATAATAAAGTACAACTATGATCAATATTATACAAAGAACATGTAGGATTAAAGCAATATTTTTTTTTTGTGGAACATCTTCCACAAAAAAAATCCTTGCTGAATTTCTTGCCGGAGTTTTCTCAGTTTAAGTGTATTCCGAACCAGTGGTAAATTCAACTGTATATTCCAATTTAACGTTCATGAGTGCCTTACTAGGACCTAAACTGAATAACTGACTTTTTGATTTGATTTGAATAAAACTAACTATAACGAGCGAGTTTCCAATGTATTAAAAAAATAATTCAATGAAATTATTTTTGCATTTTCAGTAAATTTATGTATATATTTGAGTAAACCTGACAACCCTATCGGGTGAGTACACTGATGGATGAGAATAATACATTGTATTACAAGTTTACAACGCTTTGAGGTTGTATGATCGATTAGGTTCCGAATTTGAGACTTTTTCTACACGGTTTTACCTATCATGTTTTTAGATACATACTCGTGCCTACATTTTAAACTCGTATTGATTGAACTACTTATACAAAAAAAAAACTTTTCACTTCAGTGTAAAATTGATTTTATTTGTAGATGACTTTCTCACGCTCTACATATATTGGGAATATCAAAACAAGGTAAGTGCCCGGCATAAAAATAGCCACAAAAAAGTTTTTTTTTACACAACTAAGGTATAAGTTACCATTATACAGGGTTATTGGTATAGCCCATCACAGACGTAGCTATAATCCAGCTATAATATAAATTACAGTACAGGTTGGCGAAGAAACAGAAATATATATTATAGCTGTGTGTGTGGTCACTCGAAGATTAGTATTGAAAATATATCGTAATATGCCTTGCTATAATTTATATTAATATATATTATAGCTACGTCTGTGATGGGCTTAAACATTAACAACCTCTCAGGACTTTATTACTATCATCATAAGAGAGGTAGAGCGTAGCGTTTATTCGCTCAAAGAGCAGCTCGACTGGGGAAGTACCTTACAAAATACCACAGCTGAATAACTTTATGTTGTATAAGTTGTGTTCCTGCGCGTGAGTCAGGTTGCCAGAGCTCATAGGGGAGGGGGGGAAAAGTCGATAACGCATGAGCGATGCTTCGTGTGTTGCAAGCGTCCATATGGCTTCGGTAACCGCTTACCTTCAGGCGGGCCGTACGCCTGTTTACCGACTTGTCGTATAAAAAAAAAACAACAACTTTTATTTCATGACTTTTAAAAATTCATCAGCCTTTCATACAAAAATAAAAATATTCTAATAGTAACTAAATCTTGAAAGTTTATTTTTGGTAAATCTATTATTTGTAAAAAGTTATAGAACAAAACGCACCCTCATTCAAAAAACGAAATAATTCAAATTTTTATTTTTTTGGGAAATCGCCTTTGAAGTTTGACTTCTTTACATAGACAACTTGTAATTATCATAAAAAAATAAAAAAATGGTTTTGGTCAAATCCAAAAGTAGAGACTGATACGGTAATTAATAAGCTATTAGATCGTCGTATAAAATAATTATGTTTTCTAAAAGAAAAATAATCTAATTATTATTTTAAAAAAATGTTTGAACTTAATTCACTTTATAAAGAAATATGTAATCAAATAATTTTGATACAGACGGATTAATTATAAATGATGCAGTTTTCTAAGAAAATCAACGTGCATATTGGTGAAATATTTAGATATTGCGCAATTTTAGATTAAGAAGCGTTAATTTTCATAGAATTATTTTTTATTGTTTCTATGTTAATAAGAAGTCACAAATATTTCAATGAAATTTTTTATTAAAAAAAGGGTTTCTTCGTTAATTCGTAGAACTATCATAAAAACAACCGAAAATTATTTGGTGTATTTCCCAAGATAATCACAATAATTATTATCACATTAGACTTCAAGAGATAAATCAAGCAAAAATTAAAATCTTTCTAAAATTTAATTTAATTAAAGCTATGGAGTACTGGACACATACCATAATTTTATCAAGCTCAATTATATTGGCACACAGTCATAAAATTATACCATAAAAATAAAAAATAAATGAGATCTTATTTTTTTTATCTACACCCATGCTATAAATTTGCTATAAATACTCTTAAAGTTCCTGAAACAGTTAGCTTATTGCCAACATTAAAACAGCTGGTGTCATGGAAACCATTATATTTTATCATCCAAAACAGTTTATAATGTTGTACTGAATTTCATTATGCAACTCTTTTTTTTTTGCTTTTTCGGTCCATTCCTTACTCATCAAACAGCTACAATCTCCGTGGTATCCTTATAAAATTTCAAAAAAACTATTTCATGCAGGCGCGTTTCACTACCACAGCGCCATAATATAAAAAAAAACTTAGAGGTTATTCGAATTCACGTCGTATCCCGCCTTTTTGGTTCGATATTAGAATTGCAGAAATTTATTACTTTGTTGTTTACAAAATTGATCATGGGTATAGATAAAGTCTTGGATGCAACTGTACTTAATTAGTTATTAAAACCCTCATGTGAAACTATTATTGCATTCCATTTAATGTTCTGTCTGCATTGGTCGTATATTTATATCCCCATTCTTCTTGTAATATTTTTAAATCATTAAATGAATTATAATTCATCTCGTGCACAATTAACGGGGGTTTAGACTTCTTGGCATTTTTAATCAACGCTATATATTGGTCGGGTGTATATATTGGACCAGATTTTAAGTTTTTCTTAACTTCTTTCTCAATGAGGCTGTGTATACTATCAGCCTCATTCTGCGTATGGCCTCTTATTAAAAAATGCTCTTTATGTTCAAAGTTTGTACAGCATATAAATATAGAGATGTTATGTATTTATTTTTATTTTGCCCACAGCAATTGTCGGAGTAGAATATCACTTCCTTATCATCATCGTCTTATCGCTTATACCTTCAAATACGCCCAAACACATGAACCAATCTCTATAGCACCACTCTTTAGCATCGCACTTTGACCAAAAATAGCAATGAAAATTTTTGTAGGTACTTTACATTCCTTCGGTGGTAATTCGGTTATGGTTAAGTTATAGCAATTCAGTTTAAACTTATAGTAAGAGGAAGACGTCACCTTTTGGGCACTGCAACACCGCTTCTAAGTCATACACAGCTACTCGGACATTTTTATTCACCTTCTTGCGATCGTCGATCTTCTCAATCCTACTTAAATTCTTCTCTTCTATATGTCTTTGGTATTTTTTTTCATCAGCATTACAATTATACTAGGAGTTGCATAGGTCACACTGATCCTTTTTGGGTTGAAAAAATTAGAGATTAAATTCCGTTGTAAATATCATGTAGTATGATTTATATGTACCTGCATCTTTATTATCTTGTTGTTGTATAACTTTTAAATCGTTGAATAAATCTGCAATGGTTTTACTGCCCTCTATATATTCTCGTAAGTAATGAGATTCAATCTTAGGTATTCACGATCGCAGATCATCATCGTCGTCTATTTTATCAACAATCATGTGGCTAGTAATAATTGACTGAGGATTTGCTAGTTGTGCTGTTTGCGAACTATCCGAGTCCGAACTTGATGACGATGAACTCGAAGATGAACTACTTGACGAAGATTGGTGGACACTATGTTCTTCATTTTTGTTTTCTGTGTTATGTTATGTCGTGTAGTATTATTATCATCGTCGGACAAGGTAATGTCACTATCATTATAAGGGACTTGGATTCGTGTTTTCACACATAGATTTCTGTAATGAATAAACATATAATTAATATACTAGGTAGATATAAATACTTGTAATTCAGGAGCTAATAAAGTCAAATTTATTTAGTATGCTTTTATGTATTTTAATTTATAATTACTTACTGCTACTTCTTCATCGAAGGAGTCTACAGATGCCGTCATCATTTTATCTTCCATTTCAACCTCCTTCTCCATTTGAACAGGGACACTATTTTGCTAAAAGAATAATAATACTAATTTATTTCAAAATAATGAGTGATAAAAATGTGGCATATAGTATAGTGTACAAAATATTAACACAAATAGTCAGACGCAGGCCGCGCAATAGGCACGGGGATGTAATACCTACCACCAACTTTCTAATAATTTAAAGAGTTTCTTGTTATAAAAGCCGTACAACGCTTTTGCCCCGGCCAAATTAAACTCGGGACCTTACAGATCCGCAGTCGTATAAGTAAGCAACTAGACCAAGGAGTCAGCCAATGTTAAAATAAAAGAATAAAATGAAAAATTGCAAAAAAAATACTCACTTTGTTGAAATCTTTATTGGGGATTAAACCCAATATTTTTCGTGCCCTCGCAGACATACTAAAACCAGGAAAATTATTGTTAAATAACTATTTTATTTCAATTTCAAATCTGATATTATAATCGTAATGTTACTAAATAAGTAAAACAACTCTAACTAAAACAATAATTATCTCAACAAATTCCATAGTAAACAGCAAGAAACCAAAATAAAAACACGTTTCTGATAAATTATACTACAATAGTAAAATAATACTTATTCACTCAAGTTTTTCTAAGATATTTGTCTTTAAAACTGCATTAACTTGAAATGATATCGCAATACGATAGATAAATTCAACACAAAAATGAATTAACTCTCAATTTTATTAAAAAAATATACTCCTACTTCCTAATAAAACGAAATATGTCTGAAGAAATGCAGTTTTTGAATAAATTAAAGTATCAAAAATAATTACCTGGTAGTAAAAAAAGGAATTATTTCGTTTAAATTCGCTTTCGTAATATTCTTCCGGGATCTCACCTCGAGCAAAGCCGGCGCACCATTGATTAATTCACTTTACCGGAACCGACTTGTTCACGCGCATGCATCAAAAAGAGAACGACGGTCACCCATCTCTTTTCCTTTCATCGTATTGAATTGGCTGTTGGACTCGACGCATTCTTCTGGCAATGTTATTTCGCTTTATAGGGAAATCTCGAAAAATGCAAATTTTGAGTTATTTCTATTTTTGAATGAACGAGCGAAAAGTTGTTGTTTATGATGTTAATAATATAATCCTGCAAGGTTGTTAGTGTTTTACCAATAACCCTGTATAGCATACGTTTTCAGATTTGTACCCGAGATGAAAAATAGACTGCACTCGGAGATAAAGTAGAATTGGATGAGTAGTTCTAGAGATTACCTCCTATTTCCAAACTTCAGCGCTATTCGTATTTATATTTTTGACTCATCACAAAGCTGTCAAAATGCAGCTTGTAATAAAAAAAATATAAAACCCTATAAAATTCAAATGGCTGACGATCCCTAAGGCTAGGTTTGATGGAAATCGAATGGAAAGGCTCACACGTTAACACCGATTCTCATAATTAAAACGGCTTTGCCGACATGGCGTCCATTTTGGCAATATGGCGACTGTTTTTCATTTCGTCATTTACGCTTCGCTACTCTCGTTTTTATATCATGCGTATATTTTATAGAAATCTTCGTTATCCCATATACATAGTAATTCGTTATTCATTTATTTCTTGCGGTTATGTAAGATTCTAATATGTATTCTTTGAAATACATCAATCAAGCATATTCCATAAATAGTACCTACTGTATTGTACTTTTAATCCTTTGGATCGCGGTTGAAAAAAGAACAGTCAAAATAGGTATATTTTTCCCGTAAGTTGGTAATATAGATCAAACTCGGATATTAGCACAGGCATATAATTATATTATATCTGTGGATATTAGGCAGATAAGTTTAGTAGGTCTAACCAACTTTCCAATGGAAAAGAGAGCGAGTTTGGTTGGAACTCCCTGAAACTTTAAAACTTGATGTATAAAGATTACTTTTCAGTAAATAATTACAATATTTATAAATAATAATAATAAACAAATAAATTTATTTCCAATAACTTATCTTAAGTTACAACATATTTTTGGAATCTCCTTGTAAGCAAATTGCTTGTGTTAGGAGATCCCGCTTCTCTCCAAAACATTTCGTGATAGGTTGAAAGGTTTTTTAGAAACAATAAAGAAACTAAGATACAAAAATATGAAACGCGCGCAAAGTGTATGTTTGGTGTATGTGTGTGTGTGTGTGTGTGTGTGTGTGTGTGTGTGTGTGTGTGTGTGTGTGTGTTATATTTCAAATATATAATAAATATTTCAAAACCAATATAAGTTTAGCTGTTCAAAGTAGGTACAAGAATCACTAGACCATGAACATTCAGCTTTACAATTCAGAGGTCGGTATTTTTTTAAATATTTTTACTCGTGATACAAAGTGGAAAAACTGTGGAAGGTAGCATAATTAATCATAGTCAAAGGTGCTGGGTACACCTGAATTTTTTGACCTTTTACGAGTTTGATATGTTGAAATTGAATGCTGAATTTCCTCGAAAAAAATGCGAGCTTCTTTTGTGCCTTTGGGATTTATATTCAGAGAAATAATATTAATTTTCGGGGATATAAAATTCATTTGTCTGTATTTTTCGTCGTACATTTTATAGTTTATACTGAGGCTGTTAAAAATACTTTAACACTATTAACAGAACTGAATGAAGATAAAATATCAATACTTCATAAAGAAATAAAGAGAAATAGATCATAGCGTTATTTCACTCAAAGAGCAGCTCGACTGGGGAAGTACCTTACAAAATACCGCAGCCAAATAACTTAAAATTCTGTGCAAATGTGAGCACAAAACATTGGTCCAAACTAATAAATATGTTTTTTTTTACTGTTTATAGGCCTGTGTTTTAACTTTAACCGATCTCACCATGGTAAGTGATGATGCGGGCGAAGCACACAAAGCCTAGAAGGAACTGGCTCTCAAGTGCAGCTGTCGGAACACACCAATAGTGCTTGGCGACAGATTTTGAACTTGAGGGTGGCAGCCAGCTAGGCGGGTACTGCAAAGTACCCTACCACCGTGCTATGGTTTCCTCACAATGTTTTCCTTCACCGAAAGCTCAAGCTCATTGTGGGGTTCGAACCCGGGACGTTTGCCTCGGTATGTCCTAGAAGCCCTCGTTGAGCTAGTCAGACTCAGACTCGCACTTCGCCGGCTTTTATTTTTTGAGAGCACTTCATAGCTTCTGAATTTATCACAACAATGGCCCTGATTCTGTTGTTCACAACTAAGCTAATTTTAATGTCACTATGTCTCTTTCTAACAAAGAACATAAGAAAAGGATGTAAGAAATTTAGTCCTGTCAAATTAGTCCAATGCTTGTTTTCAATATAAATTTAGTCGCCATATCTATCGCGGTCACGCCTAAATATACGCAAAATAAGACGGCTAAGATTAATTTGACAACTTAAAATATGTTCTATCCTTTTTCAATCAAGTTCGTAAGAAAGAGATGACATGTGACTAAAATTAGTTTAGTGTGATTTACAACAGAATCGGCACCAATGACAATAATGTAAAACTAAATTAAATAAGAATTCTAACTGACCTAATAACACTAAATTACAGCTCAAATATTTGGCAAGCAGAAAGATAAGCCCCTAATTGTGGGCATACATGAACATTCAGTCTTTACGATTCAATAAACCTTACGGAGATAAAAGCACCTTCTATTTACAAGGGATCCCTCCCAATCGGCAACAAATTATAACTAAAGGTATACTGCTCGTGACACAGCGATAGAAAGGGATATGTTAGTCGAAATTGCGTTATATAACTTAAGTAAACTCTTAACTATTCTGAGAAGGATTAAATTGGGGTTAACTATCATTATCTTACTCTTTACGCTCTATCAAATACTTTGTTTTGAAAAGAGTAGTTCACGATGTGATGTTTATTTATTAACATAAAATATTACAATAATAATATAAATAGGGTTATTGGTAAAACACTAACAACCTCTCAGGACTATATTACTATCATAAACAACAATTTTTGTTTTATGACTTTTAATTCATCATTCACTCATACAAAAATAAAAAATAAAAACAGTGCTCGGGAGGTATAGGCACAACAAAATACTGAAAAATGAAATCTGGAAAGTTTGTTTTTAGTAAATATATTATGTTATGTAAAATTTCATAGAACATAAAGTTGTTGTTTATGATGTTAGTAATATAGCCTTGCAATTGCAAGGTTGTTAGTATTTTACCAATTACCTTGTATAATTGAACTTAATTAAAATCTAGATAAAGCGAATTAAATTCTTAAATACTTGTCATGTTCCCACAGTTTACAAATTATTTTTAGTGTGAGTACATCCCAGATATTATTTTGTTGAATACTGTGTACTACCCCAGAAAATATCTATTTACTGCCGCCCTCTAAGTCATCAATACACTGAAAAAAATAAACTACAAGTGACTACAAAATTTCATTTAACAGTAACACAAAATTTGACGACCATTAACCTAAACAGAGTGACTTGCGAACTAAACTTACCAGTAACAAAACTAGTTTTTGTTCGTTACTAAATTTTTTGATTAAATGTAACTAAAGTTAGTTTCCCGACAACAAAACGTCAACTTACATAACTAGTTTTGTAGATAATTTTTTTCACTGTATAAAAATTCACCTTTTGAAAAGAAGTGTAACACGATAGACCAACTCGTAGATGAGGTGAAATAAAAGGAAAAATCTACATTGAATACTCCCTTGAACACTTTTCAACCAGATGGACTGCACTTATCTAACCAGTTCATGTAAGGCATACAGACAGAAAAAGTGTCAGATGTAGCAGAGGCATGACCAAGACCGCTCTATCAAGTAAGAAGGTCAAAATCAAGAGACTGTTCATCCCTATCTATATCAAATATTAAATCGCAAAAGGTCTTCAACGATAACTATAGGTATTTTGGGTTTTCGTAACCATGTATTACCAATAACAGGTGCTTTCCGATTTTGTAAATCTATACAAGGATGTATCGTAACAGCTGATGTTTTTCCCAGAAATATTTAGGTGGTGAATAGTACTTTGTATTATTGGATCAATGAACATGAAACGTGTACGTTGTAGGATGATGTTTTCTTAAAATATCTATGAAATATGTTTAGAGGCCGTATGCTAAATTTTGCCAATTTCGCTGATTTATGTGATTTTATTGACGTGATTTTACGGTTAAAATACTGTATTTCTATAAGTTTTAATACACAACATGAAAAATCATTTCAATTATTATGTAATAAATGAGCTACTTTTTTTAATTTTATTATTTAATTTTGATAAATCGCCCTCAAACAGGAAGCTGTTTTTGAATTTTTGCTATAAGAGTTTTAGAATATCACATATTTACGAATCGTTTTGCCGTCTAAACGGTATGAAAAAATACAGTTTATTACCATGAAAGTCATCTATAAAATAAACGGAGCACTTTTTACCACTTTGAGTAAAAAAATATTTAACTTAGTAAATTTTTAGAAAAAATGGGCGAAGAATTGCTTTTGATTTCGGCTACTTAGAACTCTCGTTCATTAAAATTATAACAACACAAATAAACTACAGTTAATAAACAATGCAATGCTTGAATTTTTTTTTTAATAAAGTTCAATAGTTTCTAAATCTAATGTTTCTAATCTTTTAAAACAACCTAAATCTCGCAATAAATAAAATAATAAAAATAAAAAGATAGCTCATTCATTAGATCATAATTAAAATGATATTTTAGGTTGTGAATTAAAACTTGTACAAATACAGTATTTTAACTGTAAAATCACGATTATTAAATCACGTAAATTTGTGAAATCAGCAAAATTTGGCATACGGCCTCTTAAATAAGTACTGTTAGAAATTATTTACATCAAACAAGCCCTAAAAATAATATTAAACACACATAATAAAACTCTTCCAAACACGCGGGAAACCATCTTGTTTCGATCTGTTAAAACTCTTGATAGTCCTTTAGTGACGGGACACGCTGATGGGAGAGTCGAGCTAGTGTTGTGACAAACGACTTAACAGTACATAACTACTATGACAGTATGGCAAAATCTTAAACCACAAGAGATAAGGGAAAACTTTCAAAGGCCCTTTGAAATTGCTCTTTTATGAAAACAAAAGGATCTTTTCAAGAATTAAATTTTTGGGAGTTCTGTATTGATTTCACTCAAGAGCAGAACCCGCTGCTACATAAGCTCGTTCTATGGAGCGAGCTATGGCTCGCTGAGTGACTCTGAGCTTAAACCCAATTAATAATATAACTTGATATTATCTTCTAAAGAAACCTATGGTATCTAGTGTTATCTGGTGTTAATTTGGTTTGAAATATTACTGAAACCACACCATAATGATAAATCCTTAAAATGTTATCGGTTTATAAATAAAGTCTTCAATTTTGATTAATTTTCATATCTTATTTTAATCACAGAATTGCTTTCCGTATACGGTAATTAAATATCTCTAGCGAGCCGTTTCATTACGAGCTTTATTGAAAACGTGTTGATTTAAGCGAATCCAAAGCGGTTGAATAGATAAAAAAATCTGGAATGATATTTCCAGATTTTTTTAGTTTTAGAGTTTTCCTTAGTTTTGGAGTTTTAAACGAACAAAAAATAAAACATAATCAAAGGCAGTGAAGTACATGATTCTCAAGGAAGAAAGGGTATCGTATCTAAAAAGCTTCATCAAGGCTACCAAAATAGAATAAATCACACGCGAAAGAACTCCGAAGCAATTCGGGGGACAATCAAAAAAGCGGAAAAAGTCCTTCACTACCATTCCGTGCCCTACGAAATCGAGTTAGTCGCGACCCGTCCGCATGTAAAATATAATAATAAGAAATTCGACCATTTTTCATAATTCCGCCCGCCCGGTGGTAGGACCGCACCATAATTTACTTTTGTTTCAATTGTTACAAGTTTTAGAAGAAAAAAGATTTATTGCACGACCTCCTACTGGTTCTTTTGTGTTGGGGGAACGGCTGCGATTTGACGTGATTTCTTCCCTTTCACGAGAGTATTTTAAGTCGAGAGCCTTTATATTGAAGTATATCAGCAGTCTATTCAATTCGGTAAGATGCTCCGATATTTGAGATGTCTTCTGGTTGTGTCGTAAATAATATGTTTTTTTTTTACTTTTTTAGGCCTGTGTTTGACCGCAATCTCACCATGGTAAGTGATGATGCGGCCGAAGGTGGTAAGCACACAAAGCCTAGAAGGAACTGGCTCTCAAGTGCAGCTGTCGGAACACACCGAAAGGTGCTTGGCGACAGATTTTCAACTTGAGGGTGGTAGCCAGCCAGGCGGGTACTACAAAGTACCCTACCACCGTGCTATGGTTTCCTCACGATGTTTTCCTTCACCGAAAGCTCAAGTAGGATTCGAACCCGGGACCTTCGTCTCGGTATCCGACGTCACTACCACTGAGCTATCATCGCCTTAATGTTGCGGCGAAGTCGTCGCATATTATAAAATAATACCTAATACTAGTGGGATTTGTACCTACAACTCTTGTTTAACATTCTACTATATATCTCTATCATATTAGCTATCACAACTTCAGTCTCTTATCGCCTATACACCATGACTTCTATTTTTAGCCAATGTGTCATATTTATCACACTCAGAATAAATTAGCTAATGTAATACATCCTATTATTTCGAAACAAAAATAAATGACCCATCATCGTCCGTAAGCGAAACAAAAGCATGACCCAAATTTTCGGATTGTAGGGCACGCAAATTAAGATGTTTTTGTGTTATAACACACATTACCTCTATAGGGTTATAAATTATATCGTAAAAGACGCCCCATGTGTAGTTTACCACGCGTCGAATCAGAAACTACTATTTCTATACGATGCGTTGTATAGAATCAGTAGTTTAATATAAATATACGAAGCAGAAGTACCTAACCTACTTTAGTTAGTTCTAGCACAAACATTGGCAGAAATGTCATCCAAGAAAAGAAAAATGTGTAAGTATTTATAATATAATAATATAAAACTAAAGCATGCAAATACAGGGGTCTAGGCTCCGAATATGATTTTGTCCCATTCGGTGTCGAGACCCTTGGTCCGTGGGGTCCTAGCGTTATAAGGCTTTTTAAGAAAATTTCAAAAAGGTTAGTCGACATCACAGGAGACCGAAGAGCTGGCAGCTACCTCGGACAAAGAATTAGTCTAGCTATTCAAAGGGGGAACGCTGCCAGTATCTTCGTAACCTAAAGGGACTCCTTTTAATAATATATTTTAGTCATTATATTATATTTTTTATGGTTTTTATAGTCAAGTAGTCATAGTCATAGTAGTTTATTGGCAACATTAGTTACAGGTCAATGGTGTAGTTACAAAATAATAATAATAATACAATCATAATAATCACATTGTACGAATACAATAACACAATACAATAATAAAAAATGAAAATAGTAATTATTTATAATAACTAAATTATACCTATCTTAAAATTCAATGTCAATTTAATTAATCATGTCGTCAAATTTATAAAATGCCTGCTCAATAAGCCACTTAAGTTTAGTTTTAGGTTCATTATTTTTGTATATATTTCTTTTATAAATCTCCTTGAAAACTAGAATAATTATGCTAGAATTCTGCTGCTGTAACTAATAATATAAATTTAGAAATATAATAGTTTATTATTACATTACACTTGGTTTTACAGTATTTCCAGATCCCTCCAGAACGCGGGTGGACTACGAGTGGAAACTGGTACTAGATTTACATTTCTTATTTAAATATTCCTAGATAATTGTACCGTGAAAGTAACTGGATTTAAAATACCTGAGGACTTAAGACTGCACTGAAAAGAAAAAGAAGTAAATCTAACCGATTCCATAATGCAGTAACTTTAACATGCAAATAACAGTTACGTTGTAATAGTAGATTTGAATAGTACAGTCTCAGGGCTCAGAACGCGTCATGGCTTCTCTTCATTGCCACAACGCGTTGTAGTCGAAAATCAACATAGTCGCGTTGTTTGCCACAACGTGACATGGTCGTTTTTATAAGAGACCAGTTTCACGTTATGGATGTTTTATTAACCACTTAGCTTACTATTTGTGTCAGCACAGCTCTGTAATGGGTAAACTAATTTTGATAAATCTTAACACAAAAATACCTAAGATAATAGAGACACTATTCGAGTAAGTTAAAATGCAGTGGAATGAAAAAAAGTTCTTAAAACTTATATGTAGTAGAACGGCTATTTTAGGAAAATCTAACATGTACGAGCGGTGATTGACGTGACCGTGTGAAAAATGATTTACCGTGACTAGCACTTAAGAAGTAACTCGATATTGTCAAATTATACCTAAGTCCTAATAAGAGCTATTTGGTTGTTAGGAAAACGAAGCAGAAGTACCTAACCTACTTTAGTTAGTTCTAACACAAACACTGGCAGGAATGTCCTAAAAGGACGATTGCCATCCAAGAAAAAAAAAATGTTAGTATTTAAAAATCTAAAACGTTTCTTCTACTAAATACTCTTTTTGCGTTGTACCTACTTAGCAAATTTATATAGACAATATAACTTGATGAGTGCAGAGAACGACTAAAAAGGATTAATGGCCGCCCTTTCTAGAGGTCGTTGACTACCAAGCTTTCAAGGGTCTATCTAATTAAAAAGGCTCCGAAAAGTCCTTTTCGTAATAAACTTGAACAAATGAAAGTTTGCGGTTGAAACTTAGTAATTTATTATGTTATTTTTGTGTCTAATTGTCTTAATTAGGGGTAACTTTAAAAGTCAAACTGTTTTCGTGAACTTTTGTCATTTGAATGTTTACATGCGTGCTGATACACTGAGTGCCATAGTGAAGGTCGTGGGTTCTATTCCTGCCTAGAACAAATATTTGTGTGTATGTATATGTGGTTTTCATTATCCGCCGCCATCCTCTTAGTATGGGTATCTGATGGCGGTCTGTTAAGAATTTTCAAAGATTTTTATTTATTTAATTCTATATTGTTTATAATATTACAAGCTATTAGCCCTGCATGCATTATTAAAATCCAAAGTATGGTAAATACATAATTACTGTAGCTTAACCCTTCTGCGATCTATGACAAGAACTATTGCAGTTCAAAGATCGTCTTCAGTAATTTTGTCTTACTTTTGATTCAACAGACCCCAGAACAGGTGCTGCTTGTGGGTGTTTGCTTTTTATTTACTTATTAAATATCGAGTCAGTCTACTTTGTAGTTTTGTCGCCACGCCGGTGCACGCAATGTTGTCAGTGCGATTAGAATGTAAATATTATGTAATGAATCTAAGCTTGTTTTGAAAAGAGTAATTGTTGCCGGCTCGTATTAGAGTATTAGAGTCAGACTTTTCAAGTACCTGCGAAGGTCTATTTGAAAAAAACTATTTATCGCTAAATAAAACAAAAAACGTTGATTTGAAAGCGATGATAGTGGTAGTATCGTCGGATGCCGAGACGAAGGTCCCGGGTTCGAATCCTACACTGAGCTTGAGCTTTCGTTGAAGGAAAACATCGCGAGGAAATCATAGCACCACCCTCAAATGAAAAGTACCTATCGGTGTGTTCCGACAGTTGCACTTGAGAGCCAGTTCCTTCTAGGCTTTGTGTGTGCACCACCTTCGGCCACATCATCACTATGGTATTATGGTGAGATTGCGGTCAGACACAGTTTCTCACTTTGGAAAATTACCCAAAACAGATATTCCCCTTTCCAACTTCTCAAATAAGGGGGTTATGAAAGTTGGAAAGTGTTTCCCTATGAAAGTTAAAAAAGAAATATCTTATTATAAGAGAAAAGTCATCAAAATCAATGTTATCCAACTAAACGGACTTTGATGGTAAAAGTTTTCCAATATAACTTCCCATTGGCACCATTAAATGCGCAGCGACGACTAGAAAAACGAATACTATCAAAACGGGTCGTTAGGCAACGAACTAGTTTTGGACATTGATTTTTCTCATCTCTTGATGATCGTAATAATATATACCCATAATATGGTTAGGCTACGGTAATCGCTTCTCGGCCGCCAATATGCTTGTTAGCAAACTAGTGGTTTAAAAAATATTATATAAGTCATTTGACTCGGCCTTATATTATACAAGCTTCCTTCCCGTGGTTTCAGCCACGTTCCCGAGGTGGGAGTTCCCACGATAAATATAATCCTATGTATTAATCCAGAACCTATTTCATCTGTGTGCCAAATTTCAACCAAATCCATTTAACAGTTTTTGCATGAAAGAGTAACAAACATCCTCACATCCTCACGAATTTTCACATTTCTAATATCAGTAGGAAACTGATAGGATTATACTATTACTAGCGAGCCGCCCTGGATCCGTAGGTACGGGTGCAAGGTGCACCACCCAGGCACGTCATCGCGAATATTGTTTTTGGTAAATCTGTGATTTCACCCAATTTTTTTTTTCAATTTATTACAATTATTATTATTTATTATTAACTTTTTAACAAAAAAAATAAACCGCCTTCAAAGTACACTAAAAAGTATAAAATAACTCTTATCAATAGCGAAATATTTTCTATAGAACACGTCATGCGATTTCGCTCACTTCAAAACAGTGTCAGGTAAGAGTTATTTTATACTTTTTAGTGTACTTTGAAGGCGGTTTATTTTTTTTGTTAAAAAGTTAATTTGTTAAAAATTAATTTATTTTTGAATTTTTAATTTCATTGTATACTGAATACATCTGAGTAACGTTTTCGAGTGTACAGGCCTGATGTTTTGTTGTGTGATTGCGTAAACATTGCATATTTATGCGATAGCAGCAATCGTGGCTGATTTACTGTAATTTTTTTAAGAGTGTCATTGTCTATCTCCGAAACTCATCATCAGATCTATATGAAATTTATATGGGACTATTTCGGACAAAAAAAGAATTTTGCAAATCCGTCTATATATGACGGAGTTATGCCCGAACATACATAAAAAAAAATATATATATATATATAAACATCCGAATTGAGAACCTCCTCCTTTTCTTGAAGTCGGTTAAAAATGATAATGTTTTGATATAAAGAGCAAATTTTATCTACGTTAAATGCCCAATGTACCCAACTTGGGCATTCTTGACTCAGTTATTTAAGGATTAATATTATATTGGTCAAAATAACTTAAAAGGTATAACCAACAAAAAAGTATCTCAATCACATAAAAATCAATAAAATAGTTACTGTGGGTTACCCGTTAGATATAGAATATACCATCGCTGACTTTTGAACTGATGCAAAAGCATTCTGATTGATGAAGTTTTTTTAATAATAATTATAATAATTGAAGAGAACTTTCGCTTTGCTACCTAAGTTGTAAAATAAAACTCTAAACTAAAAGATAACAACTTATCAAGTGTCATAATTTCTGTAAAATATTTTCATAAACTCTCAACTGGAGCGTCAATTTACCGGTAATGCTCTAAAAAACGAAACCAACTAAAAGCGTATCAGCATAAACGCTTATTCCAAATTCCATTAGATAAACTAGCACTTCGCAAAAAGGCCTATGAATTTCGCGTAACGTCGGTATCAGATTATTCGAACTACCACATAATGTACCTTGAATAGTAGATAAATCACTCTCTCCCCCTCCTCCGACTGACATTAAGGGGCACAAAGAACCCTAGAAAATATTTGGGTTGAGAGTGGTCTTGTGTTACATGAAATGTGTTCCTCTATAGATGAAAAACATAGATACTACTCATTTTTTTTTTATGTTTAATGGATTTACGTTTGGACTTGACTGACCCCGGGAGGAGTTATGACAAGGCCGAGGAAATAGCACGCTTACCCAGAAAATGACTATTCTCTAAGCTCTGGCCTTGAAATCATCTAGTTAAGAGGAAACACTGGTGGTGTTTTTTCCATACAAACGTAATCCTCAGTTTCCTCTCTGGATAATGACACTAGAGCAATGATTATTTTACCATGCAATCTGTAGGTGCTACTGTATGTCCCTCGGTTTCGTTTTTCTCCATAAAGTAATTATTATAAAAACTAAAAATCTTCTAAAATCACAAAAACTCATCAATTTTAACTGCCCTTATCAGACGTCCAGAAAACAAATATGACGAATATAAATAATAAAAGGAAAACCGACCGACATAGCCAAAGCCCTTCTTATTACTATTCTTGAAAAATAATTAAAATCGATTCAGTATTGGAGGAGGAAACTGGGGATTACGAAATAGCGATTTCGTCAATTTTAAATAGGTATAATCGATCCAAGCTGCAGTTGTCTCTATCGCCTGTATTCGGGCAGGGTTGAGGGAGGAGAGGCTTGGACAAATACATATACAGTCAAAGAAGTGTCGCGTAGTAGTCAATAATATATTATCGATACCTGCTCTAGTGTTGTTCATCGATATCGATATAGTATTACGTCTTTGGTAACCTACATGTAAGGTATAGTGTGCCCTAACCAAGATTGTTCTTTTTTATACTTTTGAGTGATGAAGGATTAAAGAACAAGAAATGTGATCGTTCAAAGGTTATCATAATATCTAATATTTAGTAACCTTTTTCAAAATAACAGGACAAAATATCTATTTTTAATTGACTTAAAAAAAGGAGATTATCAATTCGACACGTATGTATGTATTATTGGACTGCCAAACAATATTATATATTCAAATGATAATCTATTAGGACTTCCAAACAAATATACAACATTTTATAGGTGTATGTATGGTTGTAAGTATGTATATTTATCCACGCATTTCTCGGAGACTATTAATCGGATTGTGACTATACTTTTTAGTTTCGTACCCGAAGGGTGCCAAACAAGACTCCGCTGTCCGTCCGTGCGTCTGTCTGTCAGTGGGCTGTATCTCATGAACGGTAATGGGTAGACAGCTGAAATTTTCAGAGAATATGTATTTCTATGACCGCTATAACAAAAAATAATAAAAATGAAAAAGAAAAATTAAAGGGGCCGCTCATACAAGAAACTTCTTTTTTTTGTCATAGCAACGATAAGTTATTTAATATTGTACGGATCCCTCTGTGTGTGAGTCTGACTCTCACTTGGCTGGTATATTTATTTAAAATCGACTTGTAATTTTTTTTTCTTACATTTACGAGGATTTGCCCAAAGTTTTCAGATATTTTCCCTTTGACACAACCAACGCCCATAGCTCGTATCAATAAGCCAGCCCGACACACTTATTATTCCATATCTTAAAAACTATTGAACTGATTTTGATGAAACTTCCTCACAAAATTTCAGGCTTCCAAACTAATATACAAAATTTCATAGGTGTATGTTTGTCCACGCATTTCTCTGAAACTATTAATCGGATTGTGACATTTTTTTTATTGGTTTACATTTACTTCAACTCAGTGAGAGTTTTATTAAAATCGGTTCCGTTGTTTTCAAGATATGGAATAAGTAATACGTGCGGCGGCTTGGCTTGAGCTTGGTTAAATTCTAAATAATACGAAATAAAAAAGTTGGTAATTGAAATAAAAAAGTAATTTAAAAAACTAAATCGACTTCAAAATACACAAAAAAAAAGTTTTTTTTTTATCGACTTCCAAATACACTAAAAAGAATGAAATAACTCTAATCTAACGCTGATTTGAAGTCAGCGAAAGAGCACGACGTATTCCAGTAAAAATATTTTGCTGACTTTAAGACAGTGTCAGATTAGAGTTATTTTTAATATTTTGTGAAGAAGTTTCATCAAAATCGGTTCAGTTTTTTTCAAGATATGGAGTAATACGCGTGAAGGCCTGGCTTGATACGAGCTACGTTTTATTATGATTCTACAATATTGTATTTGAATAAATATATAGCTTATTTATACATATAAATAAGCTCTTTCACTAGTAAAAAAAACTACTTCATAATACACAAAAAAATATGAAATAACTGTAAACTGAAAATATCTTAAAGTCACGAAAGAGCACGTCGTATATATTCAATTAAAAATATTATAGCTGACATCAAGACAGTGTCAGATTAGAGTTATTTTTTACTTTCGCACTGTTCCCTAAGTTGAAGTAAATATA
Organism: Polyploca ridens; assembly: GCA_951394255.1. Lineage (NCBI taxonomy): Eukaryota > Metazoa > Arthropoda > Insecta > Lepidoptera > Drepanidae > Polyploca > Polyploca ridens. The sequence goes on from OX596261.1 coordinate 11,967,982, forward strand.
AGGCATTAAAAAAAGAATGTTCACAATTCGATAAATAGTTTCGAAGAAATGCGTGGACTGTGGACAAATATAAATCTATAAAATGTTGTATAGGTATTTGTTTGGAAGCCCTAATAGATTATCATTATGTGAATATAATGCAGTTCCAATAATATTACATACATAAATGTCGAATATATAATCTATTTTTTATATCGACTCAAAATACAAATAAAATAACGTATGGTTAGGTATTTGTTCTAATTTCAAAATCCCTAATGTCACTTAGAACAACAGAACTGCAAGCGCTGAAAGGTATATCAACTTGCCAGTCGCCGGCCGAATCACAGAAATATAATATTACAAGTAAAGTAAAATCGAGGGGCGGGCGGTCGGTGGGAGCGGTGCGAGCTACGGCACGCACACTTGCACCATGCACAGTCTGTTCACTCACACATTGATTTCCGGGCCACAGCGCGACAGCAATAGATTTGTTAAATACCTACCTATCTTTCAAATTTCTTGCAGCCATCCTTTCATCTTAAGGCGCGGACTACGATTTTGACAGCACTCGTTCTTAAAATGGGTTTAAAATGGTAAATCATAAATGTGTCGACTCCATGAAATGGACTGTTATTTACGGGTTTTCTTTAGATTATACAGAATATACTCATTAAATTGAATAAGTGTCCGGTTACCATTCTAATATAATTCTGTATCTTATACAGGGTGTTGTTTTGGTCGGCGACAAGCGACCCAGGAGCGGTAGTACAAAATATATATTCCCCAAAAATGGACTTAATTCCATTAAATACTGTAAATATGTTGAGAAATACCTTATTCAATTTGAAATAAAATTACCGCAAAGTATGGTTACTAGGCACGTGCACAGACTAGAGCTAGGCACAAGCCGCCATCGCCCCACCCCTTTGCTCCCTCGTACTCCCGTTGAGTATTATGTCTACATTTTAGCTTATTACATGATTTTCAAAATTTTAATTTTTTAATTTTTATTATTAAAAAAAAATAAAGTATTTTTTTTATATTTTTTTTAGCACCAGTATCAATTGTATTATCGACCCTGAGTCGCTCGTCGCTGACCAAAACAACAACCTGTATATTGTTTAAAATAAAATTGTTGTCATCGCTGAAAATACGGAGAATTTCGACGCGAAAGATTTTTTTAGACGTAATTTACGATTTTTTTATTGGAAATATCAAAGTACTTTTTAATATTCTATTCAGTTAACATTTTTCTAAAAACCCTCTTCTGACCACAGTATTTTTTGTGTTAGGTATTTCATTGCGTTACGTCATACTCGACTCTCAAAAAAACCCATTTTTGTGAATTTGAGCTTAGACCTGGCCTTAAAGGTGTCAGATGTAAGGTATAAATAAGGTGTAAGGTATAAGGTTAAAGGCCCCTCCCCTCGGTAACAGCCCTGAGCCGAGGCTCGGCCCCAACTGGGGCACCCTCAGGCCATGTTACCTAAATCTAAATCGGTTGTGAGCTTGCTCGCCGAACTTGTCCGCGTAAGGGTACTTAGGCTAACTTTGGGCCAGTACCTTCATGTCCATTCAAAAAAAAAAAAAAAAAAAAAAAGGTTAAAGGACACACAGCCGTCGATCGTCGGTCGAGCCGATGTGCGCAACTAAAAGATAATTATGGCACGATTGTAGTTTCAGTGGAAAATCATTAGAAAGCTGTTATGGCGCCATTATGACGCTATTGTGTTAGTAGACTACCAAAACTTTAAAATGTGTCAATATTGACACCACTGATAGTTCATTGGAACACAATTGTAATAGCAGACATGGGCCCCTGATATGTATAGTGTAGGTACTTCATTTCAAAAACTTTGTAAACAATATCTAACTGCTTACTAAATAACAGAAAACTGTTTCAGACTTTTTGGTCTCAAATAGGTTCTGATAATGTTATATTTTTACAACACGAATTTTCAAAAATAAAATCTAAAGAAATCCAACAACGAATCAATAACAATAAGAACATCTTTCACAATGTTCAGTATGAACTAACATCTTAGTTTATTATTTATTAGAAGGAAAATAAAGAAAAGAAATGATAAATAAATGTTTACATTTACCCACCTGTCACGATTCCAGCAATTATGCGGTAGATATGTTATAAAAAAATAAACAAATAAATACCATTATAACACATAAAACATTCGTGACAAAGCGTAATTCAATACCACATCGACTCGTTGTTTAAATAATGAAACAATAATTAGAATGGGGGCGTCGGAGGGGAATTACCCCCATGATATTTGGTTTGGGGAACGATGGCATTTTTATAAGCTAACCTAAATTAATCCCTAGTAATATTATAAAAATGCGAAAGTAACTCTGTCTGTCTGTTTTTAGGGTTACGTACTCAAATGCCGCCAGCGCATCCTATTACTAAGGCCTCCGCCACCTCCGCTGTCCTTCCCTCCGTTTGTCGGTGGTATTTTTTTTACACAATGTGTAGTTGCCGCTCTTACTATTCTGTAATCTGTGTTGCCGCTATACAAATAATAGAAATGAAATTAAAAAAAACCGGCCAAGTGCGAGTCTGAGTCTGACTTCCTCACCGAGGGTTCCGACCTTCCTTCGACGCATCGAAGAAAAATCCCTTTAGAGTACCTAGTAATAGAACTTATGTTATAAGTATAACTCGACACTGGCAAAAATAATTCCTAATTTACAGGGCAACAATAACTTATTTGTATTATTGACATTTTATGATATTGATATTTTGATTTCATGATGGATGAGACCAATGAGACCATGAATCAAGAAAACAGATGAGACCATTGAGCTATTATTACTACGTATAGAGAAGACGCCACACGTCATAAATATATACCATTAAATTGAAGCCATCTGGCCACACTTGTTGTTGTAGAACGGTGCACGAAACGAACGAACGCGTAAGCGCCGTGAAAATCACGGTGTTTGAGAGAAAAATACTCCTAAAAGCGTTCTGATAGCGCTACATGTTTCTACTGTCTGCTTAGACGACTAATTATTGTTTCAGCGCTAAAGAAAACTTTAGTTGACTCTAAAAAATGGGACATAAACTTTGCTTATGATAGCTTCTCTATACGTAGTAATAATAGCTCAATGGATGAGACGTACCTAGTTAGTTAGTTTATTATTTCGTTTGTGATATAGTTAAATAAAATACGATAATATATTAGCGAAATATTTTAGCGACGATTTAAGAAGGCTCATAGAAGAATTGAAAACAAGCAAGAAAATATTCCAGAAAGGCGTGATAAATTGTATATAAGAATATTGTGGTAAGACTCAAGTAGGTATTTTTGATTACAGCGGCAATAGAAAATCACATTCTATGTGAATTTCAACTGTCTACTAATTACGGTTCATGAAATACAGCCCGCTGACAGACAGATAGACGGACGGACGGACGGACAGCGGAGTCTTATGAATAGGGTCCTGTTTGGCGCCCTTTGGGTACAAACCCTAAAAATGAATTAAAGAAGGGTTCCCCCATACAAGAAACGTCTTTACGGAACCCTTCGTCTGCAAATCCGACTCGCACACAGGTGGACTTGCATTTCGCCGGTATTTTTGTTATCTTTTTGCGACAAAGCCTATACACCGATCGCGATGAAACATCATGCAGATATTTATGGAGACAGACAGGCATGGACAAATAAGAACCATTTATGCCCGAACGCAGGTGGAACCGCGGGGTACTGCTAGTATTTTATTTTTACTTTTTAATTTATTTTTAATCATCAACTAAATGTTATCTGAAAACGAACCACAATCTTTTGCTTTTATATAAAGTTAAAATGTTATTATATTTTGTTACACATGTAACTTCACACGAGTTCACTGACGTTTATAGTCCTGCAGTTTGAGTGCAAACAGTTCGCTAACTCCATTAAGTACAGACAGAAGCGTTTCACTTGAACTAATGGCTTTACTATAAAATGTTCGTTGGTAATGGATAGCTGAGGGGTTAATCATAAGTCGCTTAGAGCCACAGATCGGAATAAATATGCAACTTGATATCTTCTGGGAGTAGATACTTATGTATCCCTCTAGGTCATGGTCAGGAATACTCAGGATATAAAATAATGTTTGGTTCGTACTGTGCGGGCTCAATGGAGCTTCCTTCCGCGGACGCTCAGACTATGGAATGAGCTCCCTGCCGTGGTTTTCCCAATGCTTCAAAAAGGGTGTGAAGAGATTTCTGCAGGGTCGGCAACGCGCGAGTGATACCCCTGGTGTTGCAAGTGTCCATAGGCTACGATAACCGCTTACCATCAGGCGGGCCGTATGCTTGTTTGCCACCTTATTGGTATAAACCACACGGCACGGCACGGTGCACAAAGTTGTGCTCTAGCTTGTACCCGGGGTAGTGTAGATACGATGTATTATCAGGGCAGGATATTTGCGTCTCCGTGAGAAATAGCAGAGTCGGCTGTGCAGTCTCAAGGTGTTGGTGGACTGCACTGATGTTAGAGTTGTCTTGTTCATCCCCTCATGTTGCAGAAGTCCACAGAAAATGTGGACGAGGTGGCCGTTGAGGAACTCTTTTTCTTATTTTTCCTGGCCATTATTAAAGGGTTTGAAGAAGAGGTTGAGAGAAATCACTGTGCCTGCAGCGGAAGGGACAAATCACAGTGTCACTCCGACAGAATGCTTCCCAGGTGAAACTGTTTGTTGGTGCGGCAGCTGGAAGGACCCCCGGTCCCCCCCTGATACAGTCGGCCGTGTACACTCCGGTCTCCTCCTCCCGCACGACCTATTGCACCAAGGATTATGCGCGAGGCGGCGGGTCAGCCTCCCAGGGCGGATACTATGACATGTGATCCCTGGGTTCCGGACCCCCACAACCTGCGGGCGGCCAGCGGGCAGCCGTTTCACTGGGTCTCCCTAACTGCCGCAACAACATGCCTGCACAGCCCTACGTCGGTACCACACCGCTGGTCCCCACACACTGCCAGCACAGCGCCTCCTCATGGAGCTCTGGCTACCTTACTCACCGCAGGAACACAACAACACATTAAAGTGATGTTATTTGGCTGCGATCTTCTGTAAGGCGGAGGTACTTCCCCAGTCGGGCTACTCCGAATTTCGAACGAGATAACCCGTTATGCCCTACCTCACTTAAAGGTCTACTATTTTGTCACAAGCACTATTTAGTGACGAAACCCAACTCAACAATCGTGCCATTTTCTGACTACTTACTATAACGTCATTAGCACTATTTAGTGACGAAAAACCAAATAAATTCGAGTGAACCGATGCAATGTGAGCGCGATTGTGGCTACGTTAAGTATTTTATGCTTAAGTCGGGCATTAAATCTGGCACGCGAAGTGCTCTTGCGTTATCCAGAGACTTTATCTGTGATTCTTACTGTATGCAAATGATCATGAAATAATCTATACTTAACCTATACTTATCACATTAATGTCTGGAACTACCAGTCTGATTCAAATCATTCTTTCACTGATAGAAAGCTGAATTGTCTCGGAGTGCTATAGACTTTATCCCGGGATCGCAAATGAATTTGCGGGAGACAGCCAGTTAGAAATAATTCTATCAAAACATCACTTTTACAACAATTTAATATAATAACTATATATAATAAATTAATCTATGTCTTGTTTACTGTCCAAATGTACAACTCCATAACTTAATAATTTTCCGGATAATAAAATAAATATTAGTACCAACCAGTTTGCAAACTTATTCATTTTCATTAAAACCCACGAGAACCAAATTCCCCGGACAAAAGGCGTATACATCTCTTAACATTATGAAACGAAGTTATCATTTTGTAATTTGTTCAGACACGGGCTTCGGTACTGTACTACTGTAAGCTGAATCTCTTGGGGAACTTTTAATTTAGTTAACAGACATGTACCTATTATCTGTACCATATAACGGGTAAATTGTATTAGTTGTTTCCGTGCTGTTATTTCGTTATTAGGTTGTACACACGGCTACAGATCAAGCTATACATTTCCAGTATAAGCTGATCTCGCATTGTATAGGATTTCCGTACAATGAGAGGTCAGCTTATATTGGAAATGTATAGCTTGATGTGTTGCCGTGTGTACCTCGTTGTACTCTTTAAATTTTAGTCTATTGTTTTTTTGCGGTAGTTAAATATATTTTTATTACAAGCATACGGCCCGCCTGATTGTAAGCGGTTACCATAACCATATGGACGCCTGCAACACACGAAGCATCGCTCACGCGTTATCGACCTTTCCCCCCTCCCCTATGAGCTCTTGCAACCTTACTCACGCGCAGGAACACAACTTTACACAACATAAAGATTTTTGGCTGCGGTATTCAAATTATGAAAGCTTAAAAATAATTCAATTTTCAGCTAATAATAAGCTACCAATAACGTGCTTAATGATTCGTAAGTTAATTAATAAAATGATAAGATAAAAGTAATTCGTTTATCACACCGTCTTAAGAAGCACTTTAGAAGAATGGCTAAAAGGTTAAAAATTTCATCTTTTGTTGGAAATCTACTGAAAAGGCTCTGAATTACCCACTGAGTGAATTACATAATAAAATTACAATTAAAATTAATGAAGCATTTTTAATTAATTTAAGAGAACAAGTGGCTTAAAATGAAAGTAATTAACTTTATATCAATTTACAGCCACCGGCCATCTGAGTGAATAAAATCTTTTCTCTTTTCTAGCTAACAAAATCACAAAAATAATCGAGTAAATAATATATAAAAATTCCCAATACATCAATAATTCCTTACGTCAATTTAGTCGCATATAAGTAACTCAGAATACTTCTTGTCGTATAAAAGTGAAAAGCAATGTCACTTAGAAATAACTTTTGTTTGTTCAAAACCGCAAAATATAGCAGTAATAGGGTTATTTCGTTCAGTAATTCAGTAGAAACCTGTCCCAGAATTGACATGCCTCATTATTTACGAGAATCATCTGAAGTTGAAAAGGTTTTTGTTCCAGCATTTAGAAGTCTCCAACGAAATAAATTAGGATATTGAATGAAATGACGGTCTTGGTGTCTGGGGAGCGAATGCCGATACGGCAGGCCAGTGCTGTCAAAGTGTCGGTAGTTTAGTTTCGATAAATGTTTATAATATTCTAGCTGTCTCTCGTGGTTTCACCCACGTTCCCAGGACAAAAAGTAGCCTATAATACTCGGGGATAATGTACCTAGCTTCTCTGATTAGTTCCAGAGATTTGCGCGTTTAAACAAACATTCGTAGGAGAACGAAAACGATGGACATAGCTCGTAGAGTTAGTAAGCTGAAGTGGCAATGGGCGGGCCACATCGCTCGAAGAGCCGATAACCGATGGGGAAGAAAGGTTCTCGAGTGCCGACCACGTACTGGAAAGCGCCGATCGGGATGCCCTCCCACCAGGTGGACCGACGATCTGGTCAGAGTCGCTGGGCACCGCTGGATGCAAGCGGTCCAAAACCGTTCGAAAAGGAAGTCAATGGGGGAGGCCTATGTTCAGCGGGCTGATATGATGAAACAAACAAACAATCAACCAAAAAACTCTTCAAATTAGCATAAAGTCTCACTAACGGCTTCATAACGTTTCTAAACGCGTCGTAGAAAAATATATTATTATAGTAGACAATACAACAACAGATCGGATCTTGCCCGCGCTAAAAACGACAAAGTCAAAGCCATTTATTAAATTTAGGCCCCAGGACTTATGGAGGTCAAATTTACTGAAGTTACCACCAATTTGGAATTCAGCCTTCAACTGGGAAGACCCGGCAAGCTAAAAAAATACCTTAACCTTAACTTAATGATTGTATTTGTATATTGTGCACATTAAAATAATCTGTGAGCATCTTCGAATGTCTTCTCAGTAGTATATAAACCGTTGGTTCTCGCGAGGGACGCGCGTCCTATTATAACAATTGATGTCATTGTTATATTTTTAACCGCGAGCCAAGCGATTAATAGGTACGTCTGTGCCGTATTTATTAAGTTACGTGCTGGACATGGCTACGCGCTTACGTTGGTAGAAGTAAACGAACACTCCGAATAAATTAATATTATTATAAAGTCTAGCAGTTAAGTTAAGAAGTATGTTTTGTCATTAATTTATTATTTATGAACCAGTTTAATTACAAACTTTGATTGTCGCCATATTGTTCTGAACAATATTACTATCGACAAAATTATATAATGAATTATCGATACATAGTAAACACTACAATAGGCTTCCCGAAGATCCGCGTTGAAACATTTCGAATAGATTAACGCGACATGCTCGTACAAAAGGCGCTTTTGCCACGCCTTTTTAAAGTTAAATGCCTGATAAAATTAGATTTGGGATTTGAACTGTTTAGAATAAAGACTTTTTGGATGTAAGAAAAGTCCTCTCAAATTAGTCTAAATCTTAGTCTATAAATACCCGCAAATGAGGACGGCAAAGACTAATGTGAAAGCTTTAAATAAATTCTATCCTTTTTCAATAATGTTCGTAAGAAAGAGATACACCATAATTGGACTGTTTTACAAAAACCTTAAACCGACTTCAAAGTATACTAAGAAGTAATAAAATCCTGATCTGATGACAATGGGACCAAACGGGAAGTGTAGCCTTTCAAATAAAAAAAGAATTTTCCTAATCGGTTAATAAATGACGGAGTTATGAGGTAACAAACACTGTGCTGATGACTCGTTAGTGAATTACTATTTTTGAAATCTGATATCAACAAACTGTTGAAAAACAACTATTTCACAACTTTTATAAAATCAATATTCAACCGCAATAACCCTTCGAACGAATTCAAGGTGAAGGGAAATCATAACCCATCTACCGGCACACGTCACGTACGAGCGTGTGGGGTCGAAACGACCGAACGGGTTGACAGAATTAGGTTTTATTAGATTCCCAGCACGTTATGACACCCCGGTAGAGTACCGGTTACTGAAGCAGTTTGACGCGAAATTAAGGCTGCAGATGTCAGCGATAAACGAAGTAGCTGCCTTATACGACACTGTATGATACGTGCTTGCAGATTGTGGTTTCATATTGATTTCGTGAGATATGTAGGGTATCTTTCTACAACTTGGTCGTTTTATGTCGTTTTTAGGGTTCTGTAGCCAAATGGCAAAAAATAGAACCCTTATAGATTCGTCATGTCTGTCTGTCTGTGCGTTCGTATGTCACAGCCACTTTTTTCCGAATCTGTTGAAACTTGGTAAGTAGATGCATTCTGTGAAGATTGTGAAGATGCAGTCTGTGTTAAGATTATTACACAAAAATAGGAAAAAAACAATAAATTTTGGGGGTTCCCCATACTTAGAACTGAAACTAATAATATTTTTTTCATCAAACCCATACGTTTGGGGTATCTATGGATAGGTCTTCAAAAATGATATTGAGGTTTCTAATATAATTTTTTTCTAAACTGAATAGTTTGCGCCAGAGACACTTCCAATGTGGTAAAATGTGTGTCCCCCCCTGTAACTTCTAAAATAAGAGAACCATAAAACTAAAAAAATATATGATGTACATTACCATGCAAACTTCCACCGAAAATTGGTTTGAACGAGATCTAGTAAGTAGTTTTTTTTAATACGTCATAAATCGTAAACCGCAATTTACCTTTTTCCAATCAATACAAATATATAAAAAAAACATTTTTAAATTATGTTAGTTGCTGCCACGGAACCCTTCATGGGTGAGTCCGACTCGCACTTGGACGCTTTTTTTATTTGAAATCAATTTCGCCAATAACGACAATGATTGAATCCAGTGATTGGTTACCACGTTTTTTATACAACAAAGTCGGTAAACAAGCGTAGGTACGGTTGGTCTGATGGTCGGCGGTTTCCGTAGGCTGTATAGGTGCATGCAATACACGGGGCATCACTCACGCGTTACCAACCCTTTTCCCTCCCCAATGACTACTAGCTTCCTTACTCACGTGCAAGAACTATTTGGCTGCGGTATTTCGTAAGGTAGTCCCCTTCCCCAGTCGAGCTGCTCTTTGAGGCGTAACCGCTTACCATCAGGCGGGCTGTATGTTTGTTTACCGACTTTCCATAAAATATCCCACCTGCACTAATGGTCCATATTGATCTTAAGGCGTCGTCTCTCTCTAGCCATAGTATTTTTTTCTCAGTAATCAATGATTAAAACGTTACTCCAAAATACTCGCATTAAATTGTCTGCCTTTATTTACAACAAATATGTACAAAAAACAATCTATATATAAAAAAAATCCCAGAAGGCTGGCAGCGTTTCCTCTTTGGATAGCCAAGCTGACGCGTTGGCGGAAAAAGCTCCCCGCCCGCTGGTCTCCGGAGGTCTCGATCAATTTTGATGACAAAGTGCGAGCAAAACGGCGAGCTTCGGACCCCCACGGTCCCATGGTCTCGACCGCAAAAGGCACAAAAATATAATTAGGTCCAATCGATGCGTATTTTTTGAATTTTGAATTTTGCGCACTGGCCGCAGCTGCCCCTGCAGCTTTACAAGTCGCCGGTAAGTGAGATGGCGCGAGTGTATCGACACATGTGGCATCCCACACCAGCGACTTGCCGACACTCCAAGGGATCAAAGACATACCATCCGGTCTCAAAATAAAATTAAATAATTGAATTTGAATCCTGAACCTATTGACTATTAAGGGTTATTTTAGATTAACCCAATTTATTCCTGATATGACTTAAGCTATTCTCATTCGTTGCTGGCATGAGTGTAACAAAATAAAGCACATTACCTTTACAGCGATTCAATTAAGTATAATCCATTAATCAAATTTCCCAATTTCCGTAAACCAGAGCCAATGGTTCCGTGAAATCCTCGTGAACTTTTAATAACTATTTAACTTTAAGGTTGTAAGCGAGTTAGGAGTGATAAAAACTGATTGTTGTTGGGCGAATTTATAATTGGCTAACTGTTTATTCTTATTTATTTTATTTACTAAGTAACTATTACATACATTAATAACAATTATTTTTAAAGCCTTAATCTATTATGTATAACTAATTATAAGTAAGCATAACATGCAAATAATAAAGACAATATTAATAATATAAAAAAAAAACCCCAAAAGGGCACTTATGAAGGTCTTTACTGAAGTTTCTACCGCGGCCTCAGTTCCCGTTGCGGATTCGGTAAGAAACTTAGTTACTATAATAAACAGTACAACTTTGTTACAGTAACAATTATTAAGTACCAAATAGATTATCCTATAAATACAGCTAATACTTACTATCCTTATTAATCCTTACTTAATATTATAAATGCGAAAGTGATTTTGTTTGTTTATGTTACGCTTTCACGCCTTAACTACTCAACTGCAGATATCCTATGGAGAAGGACATCGGCTTTATCTCGGGAATACGGGTGGAACAACAAGGGAGGGGGGGAGGGGGGGTTAGGCAGGTAGTTAGAAGAATAAAATAACAAGCAGGTTTATAGAAATAATGAATGATGCTTGTATTACTTAAGCTTACTCATAAATGTATGATACAATTAATATCAAAAACAATATTAACGATATACATTACTCAGATATTGAATGCTCAACGGATTTGGACGAAATCTGATACAAATATGGATACAATAAAGTATATGACACTTTTATAAAAAAAAATATCGTTCAGGTATACGCGTCTATAATAATAAATGTCAAATTCTTACAGTTATAAAAAACATCCTTCCAATCAGTAGTTTGCAAGTAACTCGCTTTGAAAGGAAGGAAATATATGAAAATAACTCAATTGGCAGATAGAAAAGTAAATTTCGCAATAAACTTAGTATTTTCCTGTAAGTGTACTGAGAAACCTTTTAGCAAAAGGTTCTAGGGTTCGTTAAGCTCTATTCACTGATATTTCAAAGGTTTTCAAGGTAATTGAAGTGTTACTTTTACGGATTTACGTTTTTCAATTACAAAATATATTTATCAAAACTTTTCGGAACATCGGAATCAATAGTAACATAATTGTAGGTATTTTGTTAATTAAGGCGCCGCTCCCGCATGAGAGTTCTAGAGTTCTGCGTTTCGTATTCACTGTAATCTATGCGGCGCCTTTAAAATTAAAAAAAGTGTGATCGAAAGCGAATATTTCAGAACCCTAGACAGCTTGCTGTAAGTGCAAAGGTGAATAAGGAACGGACAACTCTAGAAATCTCTGTGAGAACGGCGCCTAAAACTATAGGTACAAATAAACGAAGAAACTCTGATTGAAAGCTCAGACTCAAACCGCAGAGTCGATAAACTTGAAATTTTGCACACAAGCTTTCATATTCATATTCATATTCATTTATTAATTGTAACAAGTATTTACACATACATTTAAAAGATTAAAAGTAGTGGCATACATGCACCCTGTAAGGGTATTACAATTTTAAGTAGGTATTTACCATAGTTGGTACAAAATAACAGTAGGTACCTATCTAATATTCATTTTATACAATATATATTAAGAGGAAACGCTGGTGGCGTTTGTTCCATACAAACGTAATCCTCAGTTTCCTCTCTGGATAATGACACTAGAGCTATGATTATTCTACCATGCAATCTGTAGGTACCACTGTATGTCTCTCGGTTGTGTTTTTCTCCATAAATTAATTATTATAAGAATTAGGAGCCTTCTAAAATGACAAAAACTGACCATTTTTATTGCCCTTATCAGACGTCCAGCAAACAAATTTGACGAATATAAAAAATAAAAGGAAAACCGACAGACATAGCCAAAGCCCTTCTTATTATATTCTTGAAAAAATAAAATAAAACGATCCAGTATTGGAGGAGGAAACTCGGGATTACGAAATAGCGATTTCGTCTATTTTAAATTGGTATAATCGATCCAAGCTGCAGTTGTCTCTATCGTCCCTCATACATTTATGTCCCAGCAACAACGCGACAGCAATAGATTTGTTAAATACCTATTTTTCAAATTTCATGCAGCCATTCTTTCCTCTTAATACTATTTATGTCATCATTATATGAGAATACCACATATACAATATTATTTAAACATTTTATTCCTTAATAATAAATATTTAAAAGTAAGTAAAAGTAAAAGATACCTTTAATTTACATTAATTAACTTGCAGTAATGAATTGCTCTACAGAATAGAAACAGTTCTTAGTTCTTAGTTCTTTGAGCTTTTTATAGAACAAGTTATCGCTTACTTCAGATTTGATTGTATTGGGTATTTTATTGAAAATGATAATGGATCTATAATATGGACTGTTTTTGTAGATGCTTAATTTTGGTTCGTTTCTGAAACAACTTGTAACGGAAACGTTATATTTTCTTTCCCAAAGGTGTGAGACAACGTATACGTTGTATAGCGTAGGAATCTACTAAGCTCACGAGGCTCGACCATCGAAGAACGTTTGTTTACCTATCGGTTTTCTACAGGATATATTTTGGAGAGTGTGCGCAGGAATTGTTCAACCATATTCCACCATCCCCTTTTTTACACCGAACCACGCTGGGAAAATTTTCACGCGTATGTTGTAGACATACCGATAATACGGACACAGCGTTTTGCATCCACATTTATAATGCGGACAGCAAGGGAGTGAAACTTGCTTCCGGCGCGGAGGCGTCTGTGTTTCCCGACTATTACAATCTAGGAACTTTTAAGGCCAGAGTGAATAGGTTTCTTCTGGGTATGCTTGTTCCATCTTAGGCTTCGTCATCGTCCCTAAAGGGACGTCCCTAACAAAATCAGTGGCTATTGAATTTAAAAATAAAGCAAGGATTTTCAAAATTTCACCCCTTAGGGTAAATTAGGAGAACGCGGGGGAAGAGGAAAGCTAGTTAGTTATAAAGTTTTAGTTCGGACAGACCTTATCGCTCGAAGAGCCGATATCCTATGGGGAGGAAAAATTCTCTAATGGCAACCGCGTACCGGAAAGCGCCGAGATCACGACCTTCCCACTAACAAGGCTACTGCGTAATAAAATGGCAACGATATTCAATTTATTTATGAGACACGTGGATATCAATCATATTTATGTCGCCGATCACACAGCGAGTAGTCTAGAGTTCTGCGGTCAGAGTTCTACGGCGTTCTCTTTGACCGCCGCGGTCACTGTGTGTTGATTACAGTGAACGTGGAACGGAGAACTTTAGTTAGACCACTTGCTATGAGATCGGCGCCTAAGTCATCCATTGGCTTATCCGCTACTCCGCATGAGGTCTATTTAGAATACCAGATAATGGGAGCGTAATTCAATTAAGGTTATTACCATTAAACGGGCCAGTTGGCGTAGATGGTTAACATTTCACCTATCACGCTACAGGTCGCGGATTCGATCCCACCCAGGATCTGTATTTTTGTGCATGAACATGTCTGCATGTCCAGATTCTAGGTGTTATTATATATACTAAGTATGTATTTACAAACAAAGTAGTTGTAGTATATCTGTGGGGCATGTACAGTTCTGGTTTTCATAGTACAAGCTCTGCTTAGTTTGGGATCAGATAACCGTGTGTGAGGAATGTCCCAGGATATTTATTTATTTCTTTACGTACTAATATGCGCGATTTATATTGGCCGACAAAGTACTTAACGCTCCGCTCCGAAACTTTCGCGCATTGTACAGTCAATAAGAAAACAGTAGGTAAAAAGGGTGTAATAAACTGTTGTTTTACTAATTATACACTTATACTCCCGCACTTCCCACTTTTTATCACTATTAGCACTCCTAATCCTAACTAACTTATATTTGGCAATCGAGCGAATATCGAGCTCAACCAAGATTTAGCGTATTTGTAAGAGCAGTAGAGCCATAATGTATCGACCCAGCCAGTCAATGGGAGCTGCTGAATACAGACGACCCAAAACTGTTCATTATGGAAATCAAAGACCTATTGACCCACCATATTCAGCAGTAGACATTGTTGGATTCAATATGGTGTTGATAATAAAACAACAAGACAATTAAAAAATGTAAGGGATTAAGTATGTTCCAATTCTAATTATCAAAGATAGTAAATATCATAAGCTTTACATTTTTAACCGACATCAAAAAAGGAGGAGGTTCTCAATTCGAATGTATTTTTTTTTCTTAGTGTATTTTGAAGTCGGTTTAAGTTTTTTGTAAAACAGTCCATTTATATCACAAATAAAAGTTATTCTCTACCAAGCAGTGTCAGTCAATGTTGGAACCCTAATAGATGCTATAAAAATAGATGCCTCATGCCACTGATTTATCAGAGGCCATTATCCAAAAGCTGATCATTGACAGGTGGTAGTCGACGTCAGTGATGTTATAGTAGAGCGATATTCGACTTTACGTATGTTGTTACATGAGTAGATTTTTGATTGCACAGTCATTGAATTTTAAATACAGATCGTTGAACAACGATAGAAGATTACAGTCCCAGGATATTTATATATTGCCCAGGATATTTTTTTAATAGACAGATGCACGTACAGAAACAAAATTAGTGTTCATTTATGACTTCCATGGGGACCTAAAAGTTTTTTTTTTTTTTATACTAATCTGTACAATAAGAAATATATCGATATTGACATATACTCATGCACAAAACATACTTTTGTGTCAAAAATTAGACAAAAGTCATTAAAACTATAGGTATGATACTTATACATATACACACACGCGCATACATACATATGTACATACATACACAGTCATACGTTACACGCACCTACACATCTCACAAAACCAAACGAACTTAACTTACTAATCTATACTTTTTTGATATTTATTTATAATTATTTAAAATCTTCATGTCATTTCTGCTCTGTATAATTTTTATTAATTTTATCATGTTGTGATATCCTGTTATTGGCTCTGAATTCATTATTCATCTGTATATTAAGCATGTATATTTCAATGTAGCTGTTGGATATCCTATGAAATAAAAATAAAAAAATAAAATAAAAAAAAAACTACTTAGTCGGTAAACAAGCATACGGCCCACCTGATGGTAAGCGGTCACCGTAGCCATATGGACGCTTGCAACACACGAAGCATCGCTCACGCGTTACCGACCTTTCCCCCCTCCCCTATGAGCTCTGGCGACCTTACTCACGCGCAGGAACACAACTTTACACAACATAAAGTTATTTGGCTGTGGTATTCTGTAAGGTGGAGGTATTTCCCCAGTCGAGCTGCTCTTTGAGCGAATAAACGCTATGCTCTACCTCTCTAAGTAGAGTTCGTACAGACAGTGATTAAAAATATGCAGAAGCTCACCACAACCGGCTTCATCATCATGTGAACGTTGAGGCAACCAGCTCCTCGATCACACAGACATAGTGAGACGACTCAAAAGAACTAAACCATTTGAGTTAGTGTAGTGATAGTTATAATAGTGTAACGTAGTCCAAGTGCTATATACAGGGTGTTGTTTTGGTCGGCGACAAGCGACCCAGGAGCGGTAGTACAAAATATATATTCCCCAAAAATGGACTTAATTCCAATAAAAACTGTAAATATGTTGAGAAATACCTAATTCAATTTGAAATAAAATTACCGCAAAGAATGGTTACTAGGCACGTGCACAGCACGACAAGAGCTAGGCGCAAGCCGCCATCGGCCCACCCCTTTACTCCCTCGTACTCCCGTTGAGTATTATGTCTACACCTTAGCTTATAACATGATTTTCAAAATTTTAATTTTTTTATTTTTATTATTAAAAAAAAATAAAGTATTTTTTAGCACCAGTATCATTTGTATTATCGACCCTGAGTCGCTCGTCGCTGACCAAAACAACGACCTGTATAAAGAACACAAGAACAACGTGTCTTCCCCTTAATAGAGACTATAAGAAAAGTGTTAATGGACACATTCTAAATTTAAATTACTTATTAGCCTAATATTAAGGCTAGATTGTAGTATGAATAGGGAACACTAAAGAAGGTGTAAATTAGCATAAATAAAAAAAAATTATAACACTTTATTCATAAAATGCTATTTTACTAACATTCAGAAATGGTCACGTAATTATCGTTACATTGTTTCACAATAACGTGACGTAATCAATTTCTTAAATTGTGATACATGTATGCATAGTTGATCGTTACAGACGAGACGGTATTAAGCCGAAGATAAGGAAGCCGAGAGTGTAATGATCGATGCACACGCGTGTCATACGACGTTTTTCAACACACTTGTGAGACTCAGACTTGTATTTTTTTAAGTAGATTTTTTGATAATAATCAACCAAAGTTAACAGATATGGCGCGCAAGTATTTTTTTTTTTTTGGTGCTGTCAAACTGTTTTACCCGTTTAAATTAAGAATGCTTCGTCTACACACATATCAATTGCAGTGAAGTACAAACTTAATATAATCGGGATTATACCTGTAAAGTAAAAAGCACAAGTGCGATACTAAAAACGGTGCAATAAATGTCAGTTTATGAGCAAGTGTGTTGAAAATAGTATTATAAATAGGGAGAAGTCAATTAAGACTAATAACTGCAGCCGGATTCACATTATCCACACGTGTCGGCTCGTGATGCATCAGAACCCGATCGGAAACATAATAATTAGTTTGCACTCTATTCAAACGTGACGCGCTCTGACGTCATCTGCCGTGACCGTAGACCACATGACGCATAATGACATGACACTAGTGTGACACTGTAATTTCAGTAAGCTATGGTATCAATTCAAAATAGCGACACAAGTTTCCAAAACACGATACTGGACTCTTCGGCAGGAACTTGTGAAGTGACGTTGCGTTTTTGTTTTATTTTCACCACAGATAGAGTTCTAGAATTCTGCGTTCAGAGTTCTAAGTTTCGCGTTCACTCTATGCGGCGCCTTTAAAAGTAAAAAAAGTGTATGACGTGTGATCGGTAGCGAATATTGCAGAACTCTAGAACTCTAGACTGCTTGCTCAGGCTTGCTGTGTGCACAATAGTGGATCCGGAATGCAAAACTCTAGAACTCTAGACTGCTTGCTGTTTGCACAATAGTGGATGCGGAATGCAGAACTCTGAACACAGAACATTAGAACTCTCTCTCTCTGGGATCGGCGCCTTAATCGTGTAAATTGAGTTTCATTGAACGGTAGCCTTGCATAATAACTGACTTTGAAATGAATTTTTTATTTACTATAGGTACTGTAGTGTATGTCCTATAGCATACATACACTGTCTTGTGTGCACCTGTGCGGTTATCAAAACGTCACTATCACGAGAGCCACCGGCGAGTATGCGCGTTGAAGCTATCAGGAAATACGTGAGCATTGTCGAGCCAATGAAGGGATAAAGAATAGGAGATGCCAAACACTACAGATACAAACATATGCTCATCTACATCTACACTAATAATAAAGAGAGAAGATTTGGATTTTTGTTTGTAATGAATTAACTCAACAACTAATGGCCCAATTTTAAAAATTCTTTCACCAGTTGAAAGCTAATTATCATAGGCTATATACAGGGTGTTGCTCTGCATTTGTGCCATATTTATAGAACCAATAGTAAATGATTTATTTAGTTGTTATAAAATAGGTAATAAATTCTGGGCTTGATAAGTAACCGATTATTGATGATTTGTGATTAACGTCAAATCAGAATAAGGCTTCACGAGTGCACAGAATAGGTCTGCGAGCCGCTGCCGCGCCGCGCTGCGACCGCGGCTTGTGCTTGTCACTGACCGCGGTGCGTAGGTATGTTTTGTAGGTTATCTTTTCTATCGTTTTCTACCTTCTACCCTAAGCTTCTACCTTATGTTATTGTAAGTAGGTACTAACTAGGTACGAAAAATTTATTAAAATTAAATGATTCCATATTGACCTTCTTCTTTTGCCGGATTATGGACCGTCAAAAATACTTAAGTAAGCATTATGTTTTATTTAGTAAGTAGTTACGAAGCTATTGAAAATAATTACGCCAATAATTCTAAACAAACTAAACATGCATTCGTCTGTCCACAAAACATTAACCTCGCGGTTTTTGAGCAGCCAGTTACAGAACTCTACCTGAGCAGAATTGTCTGGTGGGTGTAGGTCTTGTACCCTTTGGGCCGTAATACTCGCTGCCACACAACGGCTAAGAAACTTCGGGCAGTTCAGTGTCTCTCACCAAGCTCAAGCTCGCGGGACTGTAGGACTCCCCGTAGATTTACAAGAGCTAATCTTCGAGTACTTCGAGAGAGAACCGCATGCCAGTACGCGAGATGCTAGTCGATATTTTGGAGTTCACCACACAACAGTCTGGCGGCTGCTGAAAAGGTAACAACAGCATCCCTTTCATTTTCAAAAAGGGATGCTGTTGTTACCTTTTCAGCAGCCGCCAGACTGTTGTGTGGTGAACTCCAAAATATCGACTAGCATCTCGCGTACTGGCATGCGGTTCTCTCTCGAAGTACTCGAAGATTAGCTCTTGTAAATCTACGGGGAGTCCTACAGTCCCGCGAGCTTGAGCTTGGTGAGAGACACTGAACTGCCCGAAGTTTCTTAGCCGTTGTGTGGCAGCGAGTATTACGGCCCGGGGGCTCTACCGCGTAACTTTGGTGGTAATCGTAACGAACACCATTAATAAATTTCATCCAATCAGGGCCCGCGAATGGTAATCGTCGCGTCATATCGCGTGCGCATCATTGGATGAAATAATTAATGGTGTTCGTTACGATTACCACCAAAGATACGCAATAGCCCGGCGGGTCGGAACTGGACTATTTGGAAACATGTCTACAAACAAGCTATTCCCGCTGATAGCGTACAGACGAACCATTTCCACTAATTCCACATTTGAATACCGATGCATTATGACGTTGGTAGTCGCGCGCGCGGCTTGAAAATTATCGGACGCGTCCGCGTGTCACTACGCGTGCGCGAGTGGAGTCGGAGGACAGATAACTGGCTTGCTTCGGCGCGGGCGGTGCGCGGTTGGTGTGAGAGAGAGAGCGATACGGTGCGCGAACGGATGCGCAAACAAACGCGCGGTGGCGCGGCGCAGCGGTGGTTGCACTACACGGGGTCATTTTATTAAAACATTGATGTTGTTTTTTCACACGGGTGGATTTTTAATTTTACAAAGTTTAAAAAAAAATATGTCATTTTACGAGCATGATTTTATAATTGAATCGTGTTCTATACAAGTTAAAAATCAACCTCCTAAAATATGGCACAAATGCAGAGCAACACCCGGTATATATATATAAACTTCACCCGGGCAACGCCGGACACGAACAGCTAGTATAATAAACTTATACTTTATTGACTTGACTGTGTGTAAGTGATTATTCTATATATTAATAATATATAGAATAATCACTTACACACTTAATATATATATTAAAAACATACATACGAAAACTCATTCATTCATACACACATTCATACTCACTCACATACACACCCCTACACATCCACACCTCCACCCACACACAGTCATACTGTATTATATTATTATTATTTTATGTTTTCAATTTTGTGTCCTATAAATACTCTGCTCATCGGGCACATACTGGTATCTTTCTTACTTTAAATTATAAGATAAGGTAATATATTGTTAATCCTTAATTGGCTGTAAGTTATATTTAATTAGATAATATATTAGTTTTTAAGAGCTGTGGATTATGTAACAAATAAATAAATAAAAATAAATAAATAAATAAAAATAAATAAATAAATAAATACATATATTATCTAGTACCAATACATACAGGTGGAAATACTCTAAAATGATTATTACCATGAAATAAGAAATAAAAAACAAAATACGATCTGGCTACGACACAAAATACCTCATAAATATAATTTGAATCCTGTTTTATTATTTTTTTGACAGTCATAAGAGGTATTCGTAGGTATTCATGAATATAGCAAGAATACTATCAAGTTTCCAGCTGCGAAAACACGATAACCCACCTCAAAGCCGCGACCGTTTAGTTTTAGCATTAGAAGCTCAAAGCAAGGTATTTTAACCATCCAAAGATTTTCAAGTTTCCTCACCTTGGGCACTAAGATTGTAAATTGTCGCACAAAGGCGCACAATATCTTTGCAAAGTAGGCATTAACCTCATTACAATAGTGAAATGTATTTTCATTGTTAGGCTATTTAAGTATTCAAGGCTCAGTAATTACTGAATACTGAATAGCTTCGGCAATATTTAACGATTCAAGCTGTGATTCAAGATATTATAGACTCGTATTCGAACAGCGGTTATGCCCCTCAGAAATGTGAGTAAACACTATAGCATAAAACAATTGTTTTTTTTTTTTTTTTATACAACTTAATCTGTAAACAAGCATACGGCCCGCCTGATGGTAAGCGGTTACCGTAGCCATATGGACGCTTGCAACACAAGAAGCATCGCTCACGCGTTACCGACCTTTCCCCCCTCCCCTATGAGCTCTGGCGACCTTACTCACGCGCAGGAACACAACTTTACTCAATATAAAGTTATTTGGCTGCGGTGTTCTGTAAGGTGGAGGTACTTCCCCAGTCGAGCTGCTCTTTGAGCGAATAAACGCTATGCTCGACCTCTCTCAAAGAAAATTAGTTAAATTGTCATCTAATTTTAATATCAGTTAATTTAATTTTTTATACATTTCTGCATATAAGATTACATTATTTTGCAAGATGTTAATTTTAACCTTAGATTCATTGTTTATTTTCTATTTTAACACAGATTACAGAATAAAAGGCAGATGGAGCGCACGGAAAACGAAAGTGAAGTCAAAAAAGCAAATACAAATTCAAAATCAGATGCCTGGTATTCCTTTTCCAATTACTATTTGCTTTGTTTAACAAACTGTATGTAACAAAGCAAATACAAATTGCAAAATGAGTACCAGGCAATTAGCCTTACCAGGGCCAAAACTGAATAAATGACTTTTTGATTTTGATTGTTATTTGCGTTAAGTAGTACAAGCTGGGAGAACACGGCTCCTGAATCACAGTTAACACTAGTTTAGGAGTCAAAAGCTTCAGATAATTTTGTTTCAATAACTTATGTATGTCTTATTCTATAATATGATATTTCTATATTGTCCGATGTCACTAGAGTGACTGAGAGAATGTTAGAACATTTATAACGCATTTATAATGTTCTAACATTCATAATTTTGCTATCATTAAGCGAAAACATGTACCACAATGTAGTATACAGGTACCTATATAGAGTTACCGGACCGGTAACTATGTCCTTTACGCTCTAATAAATAATTTCGTTACAGTGTATCATAGCTATACCTAAACAGCCAAAATAATTAAGTTTTCAATGAAAACGTTCGAAGCTTACGTAAAATTGTTAGGTAAGTATAAAATGAAAAAAAAAAACAGGCAATAGAGGTGACATGTTGAAGAAAATTATATTTTTCATTTTAATTTTAAATATGTACAAAATACATATACTAAAATAAAAGTAAATAAGTAAAAGTAAATACATATAAAAAAAATATAGAAAATTATCTCAAGCCTGCCGCTGCTTCCGATTAACGGCAGGGTTCCCAGAAGGCTGGCAGCGTTTCCTCTTTGGATAGCCAAGCTGACGCGTTGGCGAAAAAAGCTCCCCGCCCGCTGGTCTCCTGAGGTCTCGATCAATTTTGATGACAAGGTGCGAGCAAAACGGCGAGCTTCGGACCCCTACGGTCCCATGGTCTCGGCCGCAAAAGGCACAAAAATGTGCCTCCAATCGATGCGTATTTTTTGAATGTGGAATTAAGTTTATATTTTTTTGTTATGAAATTGATCTACGACTAGTTGTCCCGCGCGTTTCACCCGCATACCCGAGAATTCGTATGTTTTCCTGAGATAAAAAGTATCCTATGTGTTAATCCAGAACATATTCTACCTGTGTGCCAAATTTCATCCAAATCCATACAGTAGTTTTTGCGTGAAATAGTAACAAACATCCATACATACACACTTTCGCGTTTATAATATTAAGTAGGATTCTTCTCTTACTATGGATATACTTGTATTGGCCTACATTCACCATGGTAAGTAGTTATATAACCGATGATGATGCACACAAAGCCAAGAATGGTACTAGACCTTAGCTGCAGAAGCAGCTATCGGAACACTCCATTATAGGCCAGGTTTTCAACTTGAGGGTACCAAGTGGCCAACCAGGCGGGTACTACAAAGTCTCCTACTACCATGCTATGGTTTTCTATTAATGTTCATCGAAAGCTTCAGCTCAACTCAATACCTTTGCTTGCCATGGAATTCAAAGTAATTAAGCTACGGTGTCGACATACACCTATATTTATTTTAATTATACGAAACGTAATAATAATAGAAAAAATCAATACATTTATTTGAATAGCTTGTTCAAAGGTTACATAGAACTTATTTAAAAATGTCGGACAAAATGAAAGTTTTACAAGCAGAAATTGTTCTTTAATAATGCCAATCAAAAACAAACTCAAAGTCAGCTTTGCTTCAATAGGGTCCAATAAATTTGTGAGCATTTCATTTAGTCCGAGGTAGACTTAATCTAATAAAACAGCTGTGAAGTGCGTAGTCTAGACAAAGTATTGCCGTTTGATCACCGTTTTTGAGCACCAGTGCTTTGAGCACCTATGGTATTCCTCTTGAGCACCGATAATTATTTTAGCTGGGTGCTCAAATGGGAATTAAAATTAAATTCGAATTGATTTTTATTAGTTTTAGAGCACTTTGGGTGCTCAACTCAGCTAAAATATTAGTATTTTGAGCACCAATGCTTTGAGCACCTATGGTATTCCTCTTAGCACCTATAAATATTTTAGCTGGGTGCTCAAATTAAATTCGAATGATTTTTATTAGCTTTAGAGCACCCTGGTAGCTCATCTCGGCTAAAATATTAATGGGTGCTCAAAAGAGAATACTATATGTGCTCAAAGCATTGGTGCTCAAATTACTAATAAACACACAGTACAGTTCTACACACAATCAAAGTTGGAATGAAGTATCTATATTTGTAGTTGAACGATAAATTATGAAAAAGTTTTTGCCCGTGACTTTTACTTGACTCGAGAATATATCATGTTGGCTGGAAGTTTTCGCAAACTATGCCTATTTCTAGCTACGTAGCATATGCAAATAATTACTTACACATTTCGGGTTTCGCTTCGCTCTCCATTTAACCCTCGCGGGTCGAATGAGCCCGTTTCTTTTATACTAGTCTGTTAGCCCATTGTCAATTGAGTGTTGTACTCGTTGTATGAACGTAATATTACATTGATATTATTGAATCACTTCATTCGAATTTTTTTTTATGACTAAGTCGGTAAACAATACGTTTCGTCTAATAGTGGATGCTCAGCATGAGGCGGGAAATTGTTTTTTTTTTTTCAAGTTTTTTGTCGATTTTTACCTTCGTAGAAAAATATGGCTAAATATTTCAGTGATTTGCGACCGTATTGGTTCATTTGGCACATGTATTTGGTTCGTGTTAGTCGAAAATACACCTTAATATTATTGGTGCAAGTTCCAAATTCGATGTTTTAATCGTTCTAGAATACGAACCTAAAAGTTGACAGTAGACCCCTAGGGCAGTATATGAAAGAATGTCACAGAATATTTATTTATTTAAGATGTTAAAAACTTCAAAACATAAATCATAACACCATTGCCAGTCCCATGAGGTATTTTCCAACATACGTAACTTAAGTGTACCGCCTGCCATTAACGGTACAAGCAAGTACAAAATTGTAACGAAACTTCTAGCACTTTCCTCGTAATGGCGTACAACATAAATTGATCCAGTGAGAATGTTTCAAAGTTGAAGTCCTTTGTAAAATATATTTTATATTCAAGAAGCGTTTACCCGGTTGTTAGTAACGGGTTTAATCTAATTTTTAGTGTGTGAAAGTTTGTCAAACGCGTCTGGAAATAACAACCTTATTTAGCATCAAAGAAAGGTATTTTTTCTTTATATAAAAGGGATTGAATAATAATGATCAAATTTCAAAATGAGCGTGAGCTTTCTGTAAAGGAAAACATCTTGACGGGCCAGTTGGCGTGATTGGTTAAGATTCCACCTATCACGCCGCAGGTCCTGGGCTCGATTCTCACCAGAACATCAAATTCATGCACACAAATCCATGTTCTGAGAGATGTCCTGAGTCTTACACCGATTAACGATTATGAATAAGGGGGTTAATACCCCCTTATTAACGCTTTTTAACTACATCAGTGTAATAGTGTGCCCCGTCTCACTCTTTCGATCACCAAATGTCACGTGTCAGATAAAGACTTCGGAATTTTAGCTAATCTACGTTTGATAACTTTATTATGTATGTATGGGTATGTATACATATATTTAAAAACAATAAAGTAATGTAAGTATTTTATATTGTATTATTTTGACCCGCCTCCCGTAATACCTCATACTTCATGAATACCCTCCTTGTCTCTCACTCAGACTTGAGCTTACAAAAGGTATTATGCAAAATCTAGTAGGTAGTCATTCTCGTATTCTATTATTATTCAATGGTATTTATCAACCAAAAGCGCCCCACGTCATTGACTTCATTGATACTATTGGCTTATAACCAATCAAATACCAGCCTTTACCCAAACTCTCGCCGGGCGTAGCCATTTGTTAGTTTAGGACCCTCACAATCACAATTACCATTTTCATAGGCAAATTATAATGAATAAATATTCATTGAATCTAGATTATATTCATAGAAGGATACCGAGTTATCTACAAACAAACGCCTGGAAAAGCTGTACTTGCAAAGCAATTATATATATATAGGTATACGTTAAATAAGCAGAGTTTCGTTAATTTGAAAAGTTTCCTTTTTAGAGCACGTCCGTACCCTAAAGGGTGCCAAACGGGACCCTATTCATAAGCTTCCGCTGTCCGTCTGTCTGTCAGTGGGCTGTATCTGATAAACGGTAAAGCCGGCTTTTCACTATGGGATATAATATAATATAAATTACATCTTGAGATATAATTTTTTATCACTCGTCATATATTTTTGTATATTACATCCCAAACTATAAATATTTTTTCGATACATTGTATGACGAGCGATAAAATGTAATATATATTATATTATATCCTATCGTGAAAAGCCGGCTTAATAGGTAGACACTTAAAATTTTCACAGAATATGTACTTCTATTTTTCTAGTTTCTTGCCGGAGTCTTCTCAGTTTAAGTGTATTCCGAACCGGTGGTAAATTCAACTGTATGTACATAACGTTCATAAGTGCCTTACTAGGGCCTAAACTGAATAAATGACTTTTTGATTTGATTTGATTTGATATTGCCGCTATAACAACAAATAATAAAAATGAAATAAAATTAAAAATTAAAGGTGGCGCCCATACAAGAAACTTTTTTTTTCCGATGACTTTGCTACGAACTTAAGATTGTCTACATCCATCTATCTCAACAACGATTTAAACTAAGAAATATCAGAAACAATCATACAGGTATTTCTAGACTAGTTGTCTTTGTAACAGTACTAATTTAAGTGACTTCAACAAATTTGGGAAAAATAAAAGGTATCTCAAAGCATTAGAGCATAAAATGTATTTAACATTGTACCAAACCACCTAGCTTTACGGTTGAGACAGTAAAATTGAACTTAAATCCTGTACTTCAAACGGTACGATTCTCAAATGTACCGATACTGGCGAGCAGTAAATACCGTAGATTAGCTTTATCCGGTTGGGTATACTTTGTAATTACAGGCCTGTAACAGAATTGCGTTTGTTCGTGGGGTGGTGAGATAAACAACAATGTCTGCTGCCTTTTTAATTCAGGATGGTTATTGCAAGGTTTTTAGCCCATAACTTATGGAAATCATTCGATTAACTTTTATAAAGTAATGTACCTATTTAACAGATCAAACAACGCCTTAGACGTGATACCTATACATAAACAATTTCCAAAAAATGGTACCTGACCTTATTTCGTGTAAATCTAGGTATCATCTAGGTATAGAAGGTATTTGAATGAATTATTCGCTTCGCAGGCTATTGTTATGTATATGTTTTGTAAATTATAATACTTCTAAGAGTGCACAAAAACAAAGGACTTGCTGAGTTTCTTGCCGGTGTCTTCTCAGTTCACGTTGTATTTGGAACCGGTGTAGAGTCATTTTGTTAACGTTCATAATTGCCTTATCAGGGCCTAAATAGAATAAATACATTTTGATTTTCATTTTATCGAAGATTAAAGACGAGAAGTATGTGCAATTAGGCTCCTAGATTCGGAGACTTCCATCAGTTTAATCACTTCACTTTTCATGAATTCAAATTGTCAAAACATATTATGAATCACCGTGGTTTTCCCAAAGAAGAGCATATAATTTTTCAAAAAGTATATGTAGAGTTCCTATAAATAAAAAAAAAAAAAACATTTATTTCAGACCGATAAGTCCATATTTGTTAGTATTACATCATTATATAATAAATTAATAATAGGGTTAGTATCTCATAATTCACAATTAATTAAAATAAAAACAACACAAAACATTTAACACAATTAATTGATATACCTAGGGCGCCTCCCTGATGCACTAGGCACATGTACATGCACGTGCATCCAGTGCTTCTGAATGGCGCAGTCAGGTTTCTCAGCAATGACCTTCAAAATGCTATTGGTGCTCCCACGCACCCTGTGCATCAGTGACGCGATTATTTTGCGCTGGACAGTATAAAAATCGTCAGTGTGTGCGTGTGCGAACATAGCTGATGCACTGCAGTATCGTGGGAGCCCCAGCAGGATCCTGATCCTTATAAAATGGGCAAAGGCCAAACCTCTGATGTTGCTAAATTCTTTATGCTATGTTAACCGCTTAGCATCAGGCAGACCTCATCTTTTTTTGCTACCTACTAACACAACTAAAAACTATTTTCATTAAAATAGTCGATTATAATAAAAAACGGGCATAAATAATTTAAAAAAAACGGGACATGTTACGTATCAAAACCTAACTTAGTGTGTTCTTCACACTTTTCAAGAAAAGATCAAACGTACTTGGTCATTTATTAAAATATTTTCCGATTTCAGTATCCCAACTTCCAGTTCCTACTAAAACGTAGGGTATATTTTATACTGAAAATACGAGTCAAACCACAGGGCAGAAGCTAGTACCTATACTATTTATAATTTGCACTTGTGTAAATATACTACAAATTAATCAGTTACTAATAAATTATCTATTGAAAATATTTTCCAATTTCAGTGTCCCAACTTCCAGTTCCTACTAAAACGTAGGGTAAATTTTATACTGAAAATGCGAGTGAAACCACAGGGCAGAAGCTAGTATACTATTTATAATTTTCACTTGTGTACATATACTACAAATTAATCAGTTACTAATAAATTATCTATTGAACTAATACTAGATTCAGATAAACTAAAACTGATTAATGAATCTATAATTCACTAATAGTGCAATCTGATGTACAAATTGTTAAATTTAATCCTTCGGCAAATGCAATATTAACATTCACGTTTGTATTTTAAAAAATATTTTTAAACATATTAGGGTTTTTTTTAACTGTGCCCATAGTAAGTGATGATGTGGCCGGAGGTGGTGAGCATACAACGCCTAGAAGGGAACTCGCTCTCAAGTGCAGCTGCCTGTAAACACCGGTACTTGTTGACAGATTTCCAACTTGTGGATGGTAGCCAGTCAGATGGGTACTACAAAGTACGACCGAGCAAATTCCCAAATACCCAAATGTACTGAGTATCAGTGTATCTAGAAGGGGTAATAAAATGCAATAGAAATACACATTCTGTGAAAATTTCAACTGTCTACCTATTACGGTTCATGAGATACAGCCCACTGACAGAGACAGACGGATGGACAGCGGAGACTTATTAATAGGGTCCCGTTGGCACCCTTTGGGGATGGTTTACGGTACCCTAAAAAGGAAAACCCATTTACTAAGGGTCCCTTGGTTTTAAAAAGAGCATCTTTTTGCATTTAAAAATCTCTACTTTGGATATAAGTATTAGGTCTAAACTGGCCAAGATTGGGATTATATAATTAACTAATACCATAAATAATAAACTATAATAATTCATATTAAGCAAACTAAACTTCATATTTGAACTTCAAAGTCATAAATTGTTATTATTAATAAATTGATTGAATATTGTTAAACAAAAACTAAAAAAAAATAATTAAGAGTTAATTTCTAAGAATTATAATTTAAGTGGACCTATTTAGTTCAAAAGTTTTCATTTCTGAAAATACATTCACATATTTCAGTAAATGCAGTAAATTGTAAAATTAATAATGTTAGCAGATTTATTGTAAAATGTTCATAGGTATGCATAATAAACGTAAAATAATATAATAAAATGGCAATAATAATTTACCAAAAGCTGAATATAAATCACCAAATTTAAGAGAAAACTTAAGTAGATATTTCAAACGAATTCAGATGTCTGAAATGTATTCAACCAATAAATTCAGATTACGCGCATCGATGAATATCAACCAACATTCAACCACTCTGTTACTTATAAATTTCAAGGACGTCTCAGCTAAGCAATATTACCATCAAATTCGTGAAGAAAACTCATTACCGAAATAGCAAATTAGCACCAACAAAATATGCCTATGAAAATGTCTATCAACTAATCAGAATTAACGTCAAAAGAAAAACGTCATTTACCATTTTTCCGGTACATCAAACGGGCATATCACCAAACACTGTGCGGCGTCGATCCTTCACTAAACACATCATGTGAGTACTCCACACATTAACTCGTCTTTCACTTAAAATTAATTAAATCACAACACTATCACCGAATAATTTTAATTTGGCAATTTTTATGAGAACGACACTAGTCGGGGCGGTACGTAGAGGGTGCGCGGCATCGGCTACGAAACTGCCGCTACGGCGCTACGAAAACGGCCGAGCGGCGACGGAAAAAGCCGAGCCGGCGCTGGGGGAGCCAGAGCGAATTTCGCTCAGTCTTTCATATTTTATATCGGTTGGGACGAAGCGGAATTACAGAGTTTGCTCCGGTAGGTTTTTATAGCGGAACCGTGGCGGCTGGCGGCCATTCTATTTCCAAGGTATTTTTTTCAAGTCGTGAGCTATACGCGAAATTTTTCATTGTTTGCTCAACCCTCATACTTGTAGCTTGTGTGATTTTAATAGGGAGGTGGTAGTGACGCGTTCGAGGAAATAATAATGCGCTCTTTCAGTATGTTTCGGAATGAATTGCTGTGTTTAACATTCGCTGTTCATAGTTAATGACTTGAAACCTTTGTTTGTGGATCGGATTTCCTTTTTCGAACAAAAAGGTTGTGTTATTATTTTTCTTTGTATCGAAATGTTTATCGAATGAATATGGAATAGCTTTAGGCGGGGATCGGGATTGCTTATTAATAAGTTCTGAACCTACACGTACTTCGTTGACATAGAACGTATCAGTTTTGAAAGATCTTGAGGGGCTTTTGGGCATTGTGTTTAGATCCTTCTCAACATTATTGTGGGAAGTCGTCAATAGGGCTTCAGGCGAAATGTCATCACTCTGCCAGCAAAAGTCTGTGATACCTCGATCTCCAGTATTTATATTGATGTGATAGCCATACAAAGGAAGCGCTCGTGGTGTAGCATGATTGGCAGTACTTAATCGATCGGCGAAGTTAAGCTACCACCGTCATGGTCGGTATCTGGATGGGTGACCCCCTAGTGGTATTTAAAATCGAGCGTTTCCGTGCTTCGGAAGGCACGTAAAGCCGTTGGTCCCGGGTATCACTTAATTGTGATAGCCGTTAAGCTAGCTGGATGTCTCCTAGACGGCTTGAAAAATTCCAACAGTAGGTTGACTAGCCTACCTCTACCGATCCGCAGTGGGCACGCGTGGTGGAGTAATTGCCCATTTCCTTTCACCCTCATTTCTGAAAGGAGGCCTGTGCTCAGCAGTAGGATATTGTAGGCTGATGATGATGATGATGATAACCATACATCGATAAGTTTGCAATGTATATTGTAACTGTATATGAGCAGTATTTAATTTCTATAAATAAAATAAAAAAAGCAGCTCAATTAACGAAGTACCTCGCCAATTTTTGCAGCAGCACTACTGTATCAGTCGGGGAGAAAGAAGGACAGCGGTACTTGGGGAAATTCTGAATTGTAGATGTCACTACCTCTTCGTAGTTTTGTTTTAGAAAAAAGCATACCTGCAGCGCGAAAGCAGCGTGACGCGGCCTTTTATGACTGTATTGATGTCGCGATGGGCTCAAAATCCCATTGAATTTTGCATTGATAGAATGGGTATATCTATCCGAAAGGGGTATAGACTACGTTACATTAGGTATAGATACTTTTTATAGAGCATCTATACTTAATGTTGTCTACAGTCTACTTTATGTCACAATAAATTACTCAAAAATTCATAGCAAATTTTTGCTTCCAAGTTTATTGAATTAAAATCATAACCAACGTGTCACCGCTCAATGAGGGTAAATCTTTTCAGGTTACATGCTAATATTATTATTAAATTTTTCTCTTTCGCGATCTGTGCGACTAGTAAAAAGCAGTCTTGTAGTTTTATGGATATACGCGTTCCGATACACGTTGCATACTTCTATTTTTTAAAAATCTTTATCAAGCTATTATATTTTTGCATGATGAACCCACCTGCCTGGTTAACACCCTGAAAATCAGCCACCAAGCACCTACCGGTACCTACGTCAGCTTTTAAACGTACATTACTAATATAGTTCAAATAATAGTCCAGTAGTATAAAGCATGGTTAAGATTTATGAATTAAATCATGACGACGCAGTTCAAACTGAATCGCAGACATTTCACAGCCGTTTCAAATACCAATTAACACAAAATTTTCTGCTTCGTTACAATCAGGGAAAATAACGATCAAAATCTACAATTCAAGACATAATAAAATTCGAACGCGCTATCTTTGGCATTCAAAATCACACTATACTGAGATACATCAAAACGTGGTATCAGAATATGCTTACAGAAAAAGTGGCAGAACCTAACTACAGTACAATTTGTACAAAGTAAACAATCATACGGCCCGCCTGATGGTAAGCAGTAACCGTAGCCTATGGACGCTTGCAACACCGGGGGCACTCGCGCGCTGCCGACCCTGCAGATATCTCTTCACACCCTTTTTGAAAAACCCCATGCTGTACTTCCTTGAAAAAACCACGGTGGGGAAGCTCCATACTCTGAGCGTCCGCGGAAGGAAGTTCCTTTGAGACCACACAGTACGAAACCATTTTGGTTCCTATATGTGAGGACTGACTCCCCTTCGATGGCAATAGTTGCGATGATAGAAGGTAGCCGTGGCTTCTACCAAAAAATTCTTCAGAACACTATTCGTTGTACAATTAGTTCCAAAAGATTTAAAATGTAACGCAATTGTTCTCTTTATATCTACGTTTCAGTTCAGTTTGAAGCCACATAGGCCTAATGATTGTCGTTTTTGAGATTTATTTCAACCAACAATTTATAAGTGTTTGCAGCTGTATTTCAACCTGACAGTATAGCGGAACGGGAAAATTTATGCTCATATCCTATTTCAACTCCCAGAAGACCCTATGCAAAATTTGGGCTAATGCTTGGGCCATTTCATCAAGCATTATAAATAAACACATTACGTATGTTCTGTACATTTGCCCGACATTTAGCACACAAGTTGATCATAACTTTTTACCATGGGAAATCCATAGGAAATCAATACTCTATCCTTGATTATGTGATTATGGATTGATATTTGAGATAAAATTTCTCATAAGTTTAATAGGTACTATAACTAAAGTAAGCTTAGCTTAGTACTTAGCTTACTTCTCATAAGTCGTGTCAAATGTCAAATTACAAGCGCAAAATAAAGAATATTTTACTTATATTATAAATTATAATACAGCTTCGTAACGGCTCAACGAATTTGAATGAAAATAACCAGGGGCCCAAGTCTGCTATTACAATTGTGTTCCAATGAACTATCAGTGGTGTCAAAATTGACACATTTTACCGTTTTGGTAGTCTACTAACACAATAGCGTTATAATGGCGCAATAATAGCTTTTCGATGATTTTCCACTGAAACTAAAATCGTACCACAATGATCTTTTAGTTGTCAGTTTTGACAGTTATTGTACTAAAATTCTTTTCGTTCATTATGAGACCATTGAATTAATAGACTGCGCACATCGGCTCAATGATAATGGAATTGCAATAGTATCGTGTCGTATGATATTTCAGCAGACTTGGCCCCCAGATCATACCCTGAAATAACATAAGAGATAGTTTGTATCCCAGGAATACATAAAATCTCTCAAAACCGCGGGTGGAAACTAGTCATAATAATCTAGCGTTTTCCAATTCTGACGATAACATTATCATAACGTTCTGTAAATTGGTTTTTGCACATAGTATAACGATTTAATTAATGATAAATATTGTAAGCTCGTTGTAAATAATGGACCGCTAAAAATAGCAGGTCGTGTATCGATAATATGTATACATTTATAAAAAAGGTAGTATAATATGTTGTATTCTTGTTACCTATATGTTTTCCATCGCTCTGCTTAGTTTGGGATCAGGTAGCCGTCTGTGAAGAATGCTCCAGGATATTTATATTTAAGAAAACTGCGATAACTATATGTTTTAAATAGGTATCACCACACACAGTAGTCAAACACGAGTATAATTTTCGATCTTTCTAGAAGCCGGATGCGTTCACGTTGTTTATTCCCAACCTGTTAATGAAAAAGCTATCTTATCTTAATGACTTTGTCACAAAATTGTATAGACGGAACAATTACTTATTACTCGTATAGTTGAAAATATAAAAGCGCCTCGCTTAATTAAAATGTGTTATTGTTCAATTACAGTTTGTAAACGAATATTCTGTATAGAGTAGGGAGAGCGCACGTACGTGGTTAACCTTTTAAAAGACAAAGTTTTATATTATTTTCTCTCGTTTTATTTGTTTTGCCAATTTATAATTTTTAATGGACAATTTCATAAAAGATTTAATTGCAGAAAAAAAATCTTACTGCTACTGTAAAAGTGAAAGTTTGGAAGGATATGAAGATGTTTGTTACTCTTGTTAGCACTGTTCTCGAAATTGTAGACGAGTACAAATTTTCCAACTAGGTAGATCCAACTTCGACAAAGAGGTCAAACGAAGAATCCAACTTGGCTGGGCAGCGTTCGGGAAGCTACGGCATATCTTCACGTCCAGAATACCTCAGAGTCTGAAGACAATGATCTTCAATCAGTGCGTGTTACCAGTGCACGTGACATACGGGACAGAGAC
This sequence comes from Polyploca ridens, assembly GCA_951394255.1. Taxonomy (NCBI): domain Eukaryota; kingdom Metazoa; phylum Arthropoda; class Insecta; order Lepidoptera; family Drepanidae; genus Polyploca; species Polyploca ridens. The sequence goes on from OX596261.1 coordinate 12,002,161, forward strand.
GTGGTCTTTTACTGCTGGCCGCATAAATAAGCGTTAGAGTCAGCTGAGTGTAGCGAGCTATGGTCCGAAATGAGAACATTCGTAGGAGAACGAAAACGATGGATATAGCTCGTAGAGTTAATAAGATGAAGTGGCAATGGGCAGGCCACCTCGCTCGAAGAGCCGATAACCGAAGAAGAAGAAAGGATCTCGAGTGACGACCACGTACTGGAAAGCGCCGAGCAGGACGACCTCCAGGTGGACCGACGACCTAGTCATAGTCGCTGGGTGCACCGCTGGATCCAAGTTGACCAAAACCGTTTGAAGTCGAAATCAATGGGGGAGGCCTATGCTCAGCGGCGGATATTCTTAGGCTGATATAATGATGATGATGATATATTTCAAGGTTATCTTGTAAACTTGAACTTTAGGTTAAGACAACTGACTTTTATACACTCCTCCAATTGGTAATCTGACACCAAGGTCAAAAAGTTCAAAAAAGTATTATTTATTTTACTTTGTGTAGCCTGTTTGACTATCATATCACCATAGTCTGTGATGATGCAGCCGAATGTAGTAAGGACACAAAGCCTAGTAGGGAACTGGCTCTCAAGTGCTGCTTGGAATGTCGAATCACACCGGTAAACAGTTGGCGGCAGATTTTCTACTTGAAGGTGGTAGCCAGCCAGGCGGGTACTGCAAAATACCTTACCACCGTGCGATCATGTCTATACAAAATAATCTGACATGTATTTTTGTATAAAATACCAGTGTTACTAATTAACACAACCTAGTAGACTCTATTAAAATTCAATGCCGAAAATGGACTTTTTACACTGTGTGAACGAAAATGAGCCAGATGTTCCCAGACCTGATACTTGGTACATTGCAAAATAAACTTTTTCTGTTTAAACTTAAGAAAATTTCCAAGAAAATTTCACTTTTCTAACAAAAATTGCGACACGCAACAGTAACTAAGTTTGAGGGTAGAACGAGAGTATTTTTGAGGGTACTTTCCCCCAATGTTGGTGAAACAACAGCCATTTACTGATAATGAGAATGTATCTTTAACTTTTTTAATCTAAAGTATTGTACTAGCTTGTGGTTACTTATGATTGTAATTATTAAAATCTAGTTTCGCTGGATGATTTCATGGGAAATAAAGTAGTTAATGTTTCTCTCCACGTTATACGCTACCTGTGCTTATACCGGGCATTTTTTCCGACATTACCCAAGGCGATCATTTTTTTATATGGAGCCATGCCTGAGAAGTTACGGGTTCAAAGTTGCATTTATTAGCTTATTTCTTTGTATACATTTGTTATTTATCCTGTTACTGATATTTTGTCCAAAGTTACCTTACTATTACTTCATACATGTCATTATAAACAGGACGCTGAAATAAAAACATGCTATGTACACGATTATTCCCACACGCTCACTATTTGTTCTGTTGTTATTGTTATTTCCCAACAATATTTTCAATGAAAAGTTACTTTGATTGGTGTCTAATATGCCTCCGTTCCGGTTATGTCGGGGGTTTTTTTTATACCCTGTATATCAGGGTACTGTTCTTGAATATCTGGCGTTTGGTTAAGAATGCCAAAAAAAGCAATAAAAAGCTCGCAAGTCTCTTGACATTTCTAGACACCTATGTTTACACTAGCGCCTCTCCAGGATAATTCAAGCGTGTTAGCCCCATTACAGCTGCATATAGGTGCTTGGCAATAGCAACATAATCGCTTCAAAATGGTAGGTACTAAGCAATGCCTTACATTTCCAACGCGTAGACTCCTTTGCAAGTCTTCGGAGATATTATTACATCCTACAATAACATTTCATTACACTAATAATTGAAGTGATTTTGAATATAGAATACATTCAATTCTTCCGTGATATTATTAAATCCTACAATAACATTTCATTACACTAATAATTGAAGTGATTTTGAATATAGAATACATTAAATTCTTCCGTGATAATACCACTATTGGCAAGTATTGAATCAAATGTTATCTTCGTGGACGGTTAACAAAAAACTATTCAGCCAGCAGCGTTAGTCGGCGTTTTCAGGTCATTGGTTTACTATAATGGCGGTAGCCGATCCCTTATACTGGTGAAATCTTTTTTCAGGAAATATTTTAATATTAAATCCAGGCTTTATGTTATGATAAAAAGTTTTTGATGCTTTGAAATCTCCGCTATACTGGGTTATTGGTAATAATATCGGCAATCTATTAAGGGGATGTAGGAAATGACATTTGCAACCAAATGACTCCTATGTACAAGCGGGTTAACCATGAAGCAGATATCCAGTTAATTAAAGCTGGCACGTCAAACACATTTACACTTTATTACACCAATAGGTATAGATTTATTTGATGGTGTTGGTATCCACTATGAAAATATTCTAGAAAATTCCACCCCTAAGGGGGTAATAAAGGATAAAACTGCGAAGCCCTTGAGTTTTTTTTACAAAGAGATGTTAGATCTCATTTATCTTCATCATAATTCAAGTCCGAAAACCACTACTTAATTAGGTACGTCTAATTGAATGTTCAATATGAACGATCCAACTACTCTGACCAGCTCGTTCCACTGATCCACCTGGGAGTCATACTAGGTGGATCAGCCTGCCAGTTTTAACAGACTTCAAAAAAAGGAGGAGGTTCTCAAGTCGAAGGTATTTTTTTTTTTATATGTTTGTTACCTCATAACTCCGTCATTTATTAACCGATTTGGAAAATTCTTTTTTTATTTGAAAGGATACGCTTCCCGTTTGGTCCCATTGTCATCAGATCAGGATTTGATTACTTTTTAGTGGACTTTGAAGTTGGTTTAAGGTTTTTGTAAAACAGTCCAATTATTTGGTATGAAATTTGTCTGTGGACCTGAATTTTATTCCACTAATATTATAAGTGTGAATGCTTGTATTTTTGTTACTACAGCTTCGAAACGGCTAAACCGTTTGAATGTTTTATCAATAACGCGGGAGACACCGCAGGGAACAGCTAGTTTACATCAAAACTTAGAACATTTCCATAGTGAAACATTTTATTAAACAAGATATAACTACCAAGCCTCCATATTAATGAATTCCAACATTAGTTTAACGCTAACTAAACAACACGTACTGAAACAAGAAACATAAATCAGCAGGTACCTAGGGATACATTAGCTAGGAAATACGCATAAATTACTCAAGTGTAGGACAAATATGCAATTAACCTCTCTTGTGGGTGAAGGTAGACAGGAGGCTTCAGCAACTGGTTATTAGGTGAGCGAAACGCTGGATAATCATCTAGTACAACGATTATGCAAGCTGAAGTGGCAGTATAGTGGTATATTTGCTGTAATGACAAAATGTTGCGTTATATAGCTGAAATGAAGGTGACTAAAGTTATTTTGCTGCTGATGCTGAAACATGGATGAACAATGATCAGAGATTTCATTATGAAAACCAGAAAGTTATTTGTAAACATTTACTTTTTTTACCCGACTGACCCGGAAGGAGGGTTATTTACAGTTTAATATATCTTCTGAGTGAGAGAGTTATATTTTTTCAGAAAAATAGTTATGTTTTATTCCGAGATATGAGTTATCTATCTATGTATGTTAGCGATGGGCGATTATTACTAAAAACAATCGAATTATTCGATTGTTGAATTTATTCGAATCATTCGAATAACAATCGACATCATTCGATTGTCTGTCATTTGTTCATAATACGCTCCGCGCGGGGCACTGCGCGTGGCCTGTGTGCTAGCTGTCCGTCTGCGGAATGAATGAAACTATTCGCCTGGTTGATTTATTCGTTCGTTGCGTAGGACACAGGTACGCACGCTTCCGCAGAACAAACAATTGCCCCGCGCGCTACGCTACTGTGGCATTTTGGCGGCAGCAAACTGCCACAGAACGCGACCTTAGCATACAATTCAACTAAAAAAATCGTTCAATCAAATACCCATCTACAGCTACACCTATAGAGATGTGCGCGCCGCCGCGCGGAGTGCATCCCCCGCGTTCGGCCGTCGATTGTGCATATTAGGTATTGCAACCTGCGTTATGTGCGTAAATTTTAATTCGAAAGGTCGATTGTTATTCGATTGTCTATTCGCTAGAACGAATGAATGGAATGTACAGATTTACAATTGTCGATTCTTTCGATTACTTTTTTGGAACAATCGTCCATCGCTAATGTATGTGCCAAGATTCATCTAAAAACGAGAGTTAGTATTCATAATAGTACGCGTTAGATAAACAGAAGGTTTAGACAAAAGACAAACGCTAGTCTAGCTAAACAAGTGTTGAAAAACTGTGTTTAGTTCATCTTTTGTAGTAAGACCGTATATTTTACGCATGCGGAGTTTGGAATTTTGTGTGGGTTTTGTCAATAGCAGTCACGCGGCTTATCCTACCGCATGTCATTTTCGCATGAAACATGTTATTGTTAATTAATCATTTTTAATATTACAAGCTTTTTATGGTGACTGTACTTATTGCTGTCTGTACTTGCATTGTCTTGTCATCCAATATACTAAAGTATACCAAACTTCAGCTCAACCGCATACTGGGAAGTGAGTCAAATTTAACTTGCAAGATTCGATTACAGACACGTGAAACTAAATAAAAGCTTTTAAAAAACTTCGCAAACCGTCATGTTGACAAAAAGTGGCTATTGTCTAGACGTTATTTACCACCTCAGGCCACATTATCACTAACCATCATGAGAGTGTGGTCAAACATAAGCCATATTCACAATAAAAAAAATATTGAAAAGAAAATCAACGGAGGAAGCTCATGTTCAGAACCGCGTATTCCTAAAATATAATAAAGCACTAAGCAATATAAAGCAGATTTATTAGATTAGCTGATTATGTACATTTTTATCATCACTTGAACAAACATACTACACCATTTTCCTAAAAAATGGTTCTACCCGAAGCACTTAAAACACTGAAGAGTAGTTGACATACATTTTACTATATTAAAGTAAGTGTACTAAAATACTGACCTTAATTGGCCGAACGACCGCATGGTAAAGGAATCAGTCCAAATTAGCGCAGTACACAAAAAGTCGGAACTTCAACCCGTAGCCCAATAAAATACAAGTGTTGAACATGAAAAAACAGAGTATCTACAGTCAGATCCTATAGAAATATATTAAAAAGCAAAAAACATAGGCTGTTTAGATACGACGATTTGTTGTCAGTATTTTTTGTGATTGTGTGTACGATTTTATTAATCTTCCAATTAAATTATGTTTAATTGCTGGGTTTGGTGTTGTTTGTATAGGTATTATTTGTTTTTTTTTTCATTTTTATGTGTTAATCCAGATCCAGATGGCATATTTTAGAAACCTATACTATGGGACCAACATCGAAATCCCTATTTTTTTTCGTACTTTATGGTAAATAGAAATAGAAAAGTTTTTTTTTTGAGAATTCATTTGTGATCCTATATATCTGCTTAAGAACCCAATAACCTATTTTGAACCCTTAGCAACCTGAAACTAAATTCCTCTTTCTCTTGGACGTATTCGTGAACGTCAGAATTATAAATAAGTTATATTTTGGATATATTTTTCGTAAGATATGTTTTAAATATTAACTGAACAAATCACTATGTGACAATAAAATTTGTTTGGTAAATATTGATCGTGTCGTATTCGTATCGCATGTACAAGATCTATCTAACTGTATTCAATGTTATTTTCGACTTCGAAGCGTGTTGAATGCAAACCTGCTAGTACTGGAAAAAGCGCACTGAATAGAACGGCAGTTGTTATATAGAAAAGGCATAAAAAACGAAATTCTTTTTGTAAATATAAAAAGGCAGCTCGGTTTCCATTTCTTTGAAAAATGGGCTTTTAAAGGGATCTTTTACAATGCGGTCTTTTTCATTGTTTATACTAAACCAAGTCTGATATTACAATTGTGTTTGTTCTAATGAACTATCAGTGGTGTCATAATTGACAAATTTTACAGTTTTGGTAGTCTAATAATTCAATAGCGTCGAACCTGGCACCTTCACAATATTCACACATATGCAATTTTACGATACAGTATGTTTTATTACATTATTGCTTCTAATCAGTCAGTCAATTCTAATGGACGAAAGCAAAAAAAGACCATCTATATTTATGAGCAGTAGCAAAAACAAAACAATAACTGTCTCCTTCATACTCGTAAGCTTGACCGCGCGCGAGAGAGAGACGGACAGACTTTTCATGATGCACATGCGGTGCGACGTCATGTCGCACGCTTATTCACGGACAGTAGAAGCGCAGCGTGGAAATATGGTTGAACGTGCCAGACTTAGTTCTTCTTCTTCTCTGCCGTTTCGTTCTTGGCAGAGCGGTTGTGGTCACGTTGAGGCGTCCACATCGGTGATAGAGGCGGACACGGCTCTCCGCACGATCTCCCGACTTAGTTAACCGACAGTAAATAACGTACTTTGGCTCAATGTTAATGTAATTGCAATACTAATAGGATCGTGTCAGAATGACATTTTTGATTTAAAATAGCAGACTTGGTCCCCTGTTCTATCCTCAAGAGGTCAAAATGATGACCGAAGCATTTTTAAATTTAATTTTTCATAAACCGGGTGCACAACATGCTTGCTTGCATAATCAGAGAGCTGAATGGTCATGGGAATACAATTTCAACCGGCTGCCCGGCTGGTTAAAACAAAATTTCATTCTGTAGGTAGATTTGTATGTAACATATTTTGCGAAGTCAAACAATCTACACTGGTTTTTTTCGCTCGCACCGCACGTTTCTGAAAGTTATTTGATGTTTCCCAAACCACAGGAACTCGTTAATTAAATAACTCTTAACTTGATACAGGTTTTACCGTTTATATTAAAAAAATATGTTTAGGTTGCTAAGGGTTCCGATGTAAAAACATGGATCAAAAAAGGTTATTGGGTAAATCCCAATAGTAAATATAATCGAAGGTTGTCTGGAAGAGATCGCTTCTTAGCGATAAGACCGCTCATTGTACAGTAATTAATTTTAAGTACTTTTGTTTTTTGGTGTACAATAAAGAGTTATCTATCTATCTACCTATCTGATACTCCTACACATATATTATAAAGAGGTAATGTTTGTAATTTTGGACGTAGGAGGTATCTCTGAAACTACAGATCCGATTCTGAAAATTCCATAGAGTTAGAATATTATAGAGTGACTACGTTACCTTGCGCGAAGTGTGAACAGTTTCCATAGTTGTAGTTATACGACGAAATATTTTTCTCATGTAGTTTTGATGAATATCTCACAATACGTTCATCATAATCCTCGCATGATTTTCTCTTGTTTAATATAGAAATATATTTATTTCTTTATTAATAGAGTTGCTGTTGTACATCTGTTTTTAATCGACTTCAAAAAAAGGAGGAGGTTCTCAATTCGTTTTTTTTTTATGTTTGTTACCTCATTACTCCGTCATTTATTAACCGATTTGGAAAATTCTTTTTTTATTGTAAAGGGTACACTTCCCGTTTGGTCCCATTGTCATCAGATCAGGATTTGGTTACTTCTTAGTGTACTTTGAAGTCAGTTTAAGTTTTTTCTAAAACAGTCCAATTATGTAGTCACCAGTATAATAAACTAGGATCAGATGGCCATATGTCAAGAATGTCCCGGGATATAAAGAAATTGTAGAGAAACAGCAAAAATTATTAACGTTAATGCTATTATCATTATGGATTGGAATATAATAATATCACGTGGGTATCGACATATTTGTGCAGTAGACCGAGTCTCCTATTATCGAATATTATACAAGATGTTTTTTTGGTCAGCGACGAGCGACCCAAGAGCGGTAGTACAAACAAAACATTTTCCAAAAATGGACTTAATTCCATTAAATACTGTAAATGCGTTGAGAAATACCTTATTCAATTTGTAGTAAAATTACCGCAAAGTATGGTCACTAGGCACGTGCATAGAATAGAGCTAGGCGCAAGCCGCTATCGCCCCACACCTTTACTCTCTCGCACTCCCGTTGAGTATTACGTCTACACTTTAGCTTTTTACATGATTTTCCAATTAATATTATTTTTATTATTATAAAATAATAAACTTTTTTTTAATATTTTTTAGCACCATATTTTAGCACCAGTATCATTTGTATTATCGACCCTGAGTCGTTCGTCGCTGACCAAAACAACGACCTGTATAACACTACACTAGACACCAGAATTTCAATAACACAAAAAGTAATTTCACGGCTTGAAAGTCGCTGCAGACTTCACATATATCTAACTGGACCTATTTTAGATGTGACCGTCGTCGTTTCTATTAGTGACACTCGATTGGACTTAGTTAAAGACTCTTCTTTATCGTAGGGATGTTTACTCAGAGGATTTTGTATCGATAATTTTAAGTTAGCTATTTGGGCCAACGCTTGCTATGAAGTTTTAAAATATAATTTCAAAGTCAAAGCCATTTATTCAATTTAGGCCACAGACGGGCACTTATGAAGGTCACATTTACTGAAGTTACCACCGGTTCGGAACTCAGCCTTCCGGCAAGAACCTCAGCAAGATTACATTTTATAAATATTCTTTGGAAAATCTGACTATGTTTGGCTTTTTTTTCCAAATAATTAACAATAAAAAAGATATACCTATTTAATAGATATTCTTCATAGTTTTTGTAATGATTTCATCATCCATTGTATAGAATATTCACTTATTATTATCTATGTAAACAAATAGGCCCTATATAACTTATAATAAATAACCAGTTTTAACCATACTCAATAATATTTTATCGATGAAATGACAGAAAAAAATTCAATCTCTAAATAATATTATGCAAATTTATGCTGAAGTTCAAAGTTGTAGTTCATAGTAAATTGAATCAAAAGTCATTTTTTCGCTTCAATAAATACTAGAAACTATTTGAGTTAGAGAAATACGAAGGGATATATAGAAGACTAGCCATCCCCCGCGGTTTCACCCGCGTTCCCGGGATATAAAGTAGCCTATGTCCTTCTCCATACCATAGGCTATCTGCATGCCAAATTTCATAATGACCCGTCGAATAGTCGAGGTGTGAAGGCGTAACAAACAAACAAACTCATTTTCGCATTTATAGTTAGGATACATTATAATGGCCCTGATTCTGTTGTTCACAACTAAACTAATTTTAATGTCACTATGTCTCTTTCTAACAAAGAACATAAGAAAAGGATGTAAGAAATTTAGTCCTGTCAAATTAGTCCAATGCTTGTTTTCAATATAATTTTAATCGCCATCTATCGCGGTTACGCCTAAATACACGCAAAATAAGACGGCAAAGATTAATTTGACAACTTAAAATATGTTCTATCCTTTTTCAATCATGTTCGTAAGAAAGAGATGAGATGTGACTAAAATTAGTTTAGTGCGATTTACAACAGAATCGGCACCAATATTAATTAAGGATAGTTAGGATAGGAAAAGCGAATGTAACATTTTACCTTTACTTAGGTCATGTAATGATGTAAATACTTTATACTATGTAATTATTATTCTCGCAAAAAATCTCATCTAAATAATGTAATTCAAAATTATGTCTCTACCTAATTCTGCAAGGGTTAAACATAATTTTGTTTAAGGCGGCCCTCTGTGGCCGGCGCAACTTCAACGCGAGCATAGTCTAAAAGCTTGTTGTTTCATCCAACGTAATGTTTGACTGCGAATAAAGAGAGATAGCATCAGAGCCGTCGGTTATCAGTCGGTAAATTCCGCTGATCACTCGCGGCCGCTTCGCTAGGTCGTCATTCATGATTTCGCATTCATAAAACTTGTTCCAGGAGTATACTTCTTGTGAAAAAATCTTACAAGTTTGTGAAAAAAAAGTTATTTATTTAGAATTTCCAATACATTTGCAAGCCTGGTATCTAAATGTTTTCTTTACTTTTACAATTTATAGGTACATTAGATATGGCCAAAGTTCAGGCAAAAACGCTGTTTTTCGGAGGCTTTGACTGAATCTGTTTCACACTTTTTTTAAATTACGCCAAGATACAAGGCTAGATATAGTACAAAAGATACTAATTTGTTCAAAACATCTAACGAAAAATGTTTAAAAACGCCATAATAAGTACAGGGGTTTTGTATGAAAAGTATGACGAATTGAGCCCTCTTAAGGATAAAAAGATTTTGGGTCGCAAATATTGGAAACCTATAAGTTATGGTAATTTATTTATACGATACGACTACGATATAAAATGGTAGTTATTGACAATTAAACCAATTTTTACCAAAGATGTTTCGTACCAATTTCTCAAAGTAAGATCTCATTATAAATTACGTCTTCTTCAAATCAAATCAGACACACGACTTCAGACCTCACATTTCTCTCAAATGTATCACTCACAAAACGCAAAAGTTTATGAGTGTGTGGCTCTCAGCTTCCTTAATAATCTCTTGAGGTCCTCTCAGAACTCAAGAGGTACTCGGAACTCTCGATTAGTATTCACTTGAGGTCGGAGTTTGAAGGGTAAATAAGAAACATTAGGCACTTATTAATTTGTGTTCTACAAGATATTAGATTACATTTTATTTATGTTACAGGTATTATTACATAATGATCGGGAAATAAAAAAAATCAATGCCTGGTATTTTATATAAAGTTATGCTGAATATAAAAGTCGTTATTTTGGTCGGCTACGAGCGACTCAGGGTTGAAAAAATACTTTATTTTTTAATAATAATAATATTATTTGGAAAATCATATAAAAGGTTCAAGTGTAGTCGTAATACTCAACGGGAGTGCGAGGGATTAAAGGGGTGGGGCGAACGGCGTCTTGCGCCTAGATCTAGTCTATGCACGTGTCTAGTGACCATACGTTGCGGTAAAAGTTCAAATTGAATAAGGTATTTCTCAATGTGTTGCTGGGTTGTACTGCTATAATAATACCGTCTCTGGGCGGGGTAATAATATCAGTAGGTCGCCGATAGTACTATCGTTTCAGGCGACGACTGGCGGCGCCGATAAATTCACAGGGGGTTGTAGAGTCCCTTCTTTACGTAGTCGGTGATATTCTTTGCCCCTGGTGTTGCAAGCGTCTATGTTTAGGCTACGGTAACCGCTTACCATCAGGCGGACTGTAAGCATTTTTGATAACTGAGTGGTATAAAAAAAGCAAAGTGCGAGTCGGACTCGCACACAATACACGGTTCCGTACAATATTAACAAGCTCAGCTTTGCTATGAAAAAAAGGCCAAAATAAAAGTTTCTTATATGGGCGCCTCTTTAATTTCTAATTTTATTTTATTTTTATTATTTGTTGTTATAACGGCAATAGAAATACACATTCACTGTAAATTTCAGCTGTTTACCTATTACGGTTCATGAGATACAGCCCACTGATAGAAAGACGGACAGACGGACGGACAGCGGAGTCTTAGTAATAGGGTCCCGTTGGGCACCCTTCGGGTACGGAGCCCTAAAAAGTAGAACATTTTGTATCCTACTGACAGGTCAATATACTGATCACTATAAATTATAGGCTCAGCGTACAGCATGACATCGACCCGGGTCAACTCCATTTACGATACGCTAGCACCCAAAATGTAAGGCAAGGCACACTAAATCACATTTCTGTCGTAGGTTGCACAATATCAGCCGTTAGTTGGTTGACATAGAAATGTAAATGAGAATAGAAGTGGTTTAATATTGTGTTGTTACTTAATAATAGTAGGTGGTTGTTCGTCGTTTAACAACTATTTGTCATAAGGTTTACTTTCATGGGCTTAACTACACAGTCTACTAACGTATACAACCAGTAGTAAGTATACAACATAAAGTGAAAGGAGGCCTGTGCTCAGCAGTGGGACATTATAGGCTGATGATGCTCTTAGAGTTAGTAAGCTGAAGTGGCAATGGGCAGGCTACATCGCTCGAGAGCCAATAACCGATGGGGAAGAAAGGTTCTCGAGTGGCGACCACGTACTGGAAAGCGCCGAGCGGGACGACCTCCCACTAGGTGGACCGAGGACCTGGTCAGAGTCGCTGGGTGCCGCTGGATGCAAGCGGCCCAGAACCGTTCGAAGTGGAAATCAACGGGGTAGGCCTATGTACAGCAGTGGGCATCCAAGGCCGATATGATGATGATGATGATACAGGGTGTAGCGTAAATAGTGGTCCAACGTGAAGGGGTCCCTATACCGTATATTCTGTGGTACAGGTTTTCCTAGTACAGACACCAGTATCTTAACAAATTGTATCTTTTGCCATACTAAAAAAGATAATTAAAGATTCTTTTATATTCAGCTATAGCATTGCCCATTATTTGGTCCACTTTTGACCACTGGCCTCAGAATTATTATTATTTGTTGGAATGTAATTTATTGAAATAACAGCTAAATATGTAACACAATGTATCGATATAAAAAAAAAAAAAAACAGAACGGTAGTAAAAAGTTATATATCGACTCCTTAACTTTGGATCACTAATTACGCTACAACCTGTATGTTGAAAAGGTAGTTCTATACATTCAAATTCTATGGATGATACGAAACCCGTAAACTGCCAGTATAGCACTACTATAGAACTTAATATAACTATTGCTGCCAAATAGTATCGTTAATATACGCTTCTTGAATGCTTCCATGGTAATTATGTTGTGGTTTTTATTTGCCGTGAACGTAAGCAAAATGAGCTATTAAATTTGGTGCCAGATAAATGTGGGTTAAGGTTTGTTAACCCGAACACTTTTGATATAAAAAAAACCGAGAGAAAAAAAAATTTTTTTTCTTTGAATTGTATAGAGAGACTATGAAAGTAAAAGAAAAAAAAATTTTCCCTCGGTTTTTTTTCCTAATATTATTTTTTGATTACTAATGACCTATACATTCATCCCTCAAGAGGAAGTTGACAAATTTATTAGGTCCTTATTTAGAAAAACTCATGTATATTGAAAATTCGCATGTTGGAAAAGAACTTGAGAGTATAAGTTGTTCATAATGATGACTAAAACAAACTCATTTTTTTTTTTACTGTTTATAGGCCTGTGTTTGACCGCAATCTCACCATGGTAAGTGATGATGCGGCCGAAGGTGGTAAGCACACAAAGCCTAGAAGGAACTGGCTCACAAGTGCAGCTATCGGAACACATCGAAATCTTCACCTTGCTTGTCTTCTTTTTGGGATCATAAAAAATGAGGAACCGAAGTATCTGTTTGATAAGCTCTCTTGGAGAAACGGTAGGAATGGTGTGAGAAGCTGTGTGGGGCGTCTTACCACACCACGTCACAAGTCTGTAGCATTCCGTGGTAGTTTAAGGTTTGCAGCATCCCGATGTTGGAATGATTTGCCACCGCCAATACGTGATCTAAAAAATATTAAATCGTTTAGGAAACAATTAAAAATCCATCTTTTGAACATTCAAAAGGCATAGAATATTTATACTTTTTCTCACTTACCCTAGGTTATGCTCTATGGAGGTAGAATGATAGGGGTAGGTATTGGGTGCTGCTTACTACTTAGAACGAAGCAAGTAATTTCGGATTTGCTCAGCATATTAGTAGGAAAAGATTTACCTAACATGATGTTGTTCCCCATTTGTAGAATTATATAAAATTATTTGATCTCACCTAACTTGTTTGTAAGAATTATTGTGTCCGTTATTATTATTATTTTTGCTGCACGTTTGCTTTTTGTTTTGTTGTTTTTATTTTTTTTATTAGATGTTAGCGTTCTGTGTTGAATTGGCACAGACTACAAAGTATAGCTGTAACACAGATTAAAAATAAGTAAATATTGTTGTTGGTGTGTTTTTTAATTATAGTAATTTTTTTAATAAGTACTTAATTTCTTATGTTTTATGTTTGTCTTAATATTATGTACTAATTTCTTGTTCCTGTATTTTGTCCGGTTGTGCGTGATTTCACAAATGGCAGCGACAGAAAATCAGTGCTGCTACCCGGTTTCGGAATAGCAGTGTTATACTGAGTCGCTGACCAATTTTGATGTCACTCAACACTACATACTCTGTTTTTTACGCTTTGTGTCTGTTATATGTAACGTAATATGTGGTGTTGTGTGTATCTCAAAATAAACTTATTTTCTTTCTTTCTTTCTTTTACATCGAAAGGTGCTTGGCGACAGATTTTCAACTTGAGGGTGGTAGCCAGCCAGGTGGGTACTACAAAGTACCCTACCACCGTGCTATGGTTTCCTCACGATGTTTCACCGAAAGCTCAAGCTCATTGTAGGATTCGAACCCGGGACCTTCATCTCGGTATCCGACGTCACTACCACTGAGCTATCATCGCCTCAAAAGCTACAGAATAAAACAGAATAAAAATACCTTTGAAAAGAACCCCTGTATATACAATTCAGGTTGCGTGATTTCACTAACGCATAACAGCAATCACAAGCGAATTAAAACTGTATGGCAAACAGCATAAAAATCGAAATCTGTGGACCAGCAAGAAAAACTCGCACATAGGGCACTCACTCACGCCCTATCAATACGGGGAATATGAGCAAATCACTTTTACCATCGTTATTATTTCATGTTTGTCAAACATCTATCTATATCGCAACTAATTGAAACCCGTCTGCGTTGCCTGTAGACTGTGTTCACAACTGAACAGAGAGCAAATAAATCAATTGATTGATTACTCGACCAGCCACCGAGCGAGCAATGCTGGGTGAAATCTTTGAGGAGTATTCAGAGTTTCTCAAAGAGCTGGAGAGATATTGGTTGAAAATGTTAATTCTGAAGGTTCTGATATTCATTAGAAAATTTACAGTTAGATGCTGGCTGAGATACTGCCCACACTGTATATATGTGTGTATATAAAACCAAATATTATACGATTAGTTCTAAATAACGCACAATATAAATAAATAAAATACAAGCTTTACGCACCGGAAAAAAAACTCGCCTCCCTCCTAGAGACGCCTTGCTCAATAAATTCCATAATATTGAAGCGTGTCAGTGGCATCATTTTCCCAACAGATCACACATATTGTCCTATCATTTAGTACTGTTGACACTAAGTGCTATGAGAGTTGAGATAGACTGAAGGCCGCTCACCTCGGTTATGCGATTTTTATAATTCTCGGGGCACGAGCATTAAGCTATTATTACACTACTACGTATAGAGAAAACGCCACACATTCCGTTCAAGTGAGGCCATCCGGCCATATTTGTTGTTGTAGAACGATGAACGAAACGCATAAGCGCCTTGAAAATCAGGGCGTTTTTTTTTTTTTTATACTACTTAGGCAGCAAACAAGCCGTATGCTTGTTTGCTGCCTAAGTAGTATGCCCGCCTGATGTTAAGCGGCTACCGCAGCCTATGGACGCTTGCAACACCAGGGGTGTCTCTGATCTCAACCTTCCGACATAAAATACCAGCACGTAAGAGTTCCTTTTCCTATAAACTCAAAACACTACTGCTTGACAAGGCATATATCGATGCATTTTTTGCATTGAGCTTTTACTACGTATAGAGAAGCTATCATAAGCAAAGGTTATGGTCCCATTTTTTTAGAGTCAACTAAAGTTCTCTTTAGCGCTGAAACAATAACTAGTCGTCTAAGAAGACAGTAGAAACACTCAGAACGTTCTCAGAACGTTTTTAGGAGTATTTTTAGTTTTTTTGCGGAAAAGTTCACTGATCCACACTAAAAAAATAATAATTATTAATTTACTTAGGTATTAGAGTACCTATTGTGTAAAAATATTACTTATATGTTTTATTGTTTATTACAATTAATAAAATTACCTGTAAGATAATTATTATTAATATGATGATAATGATATAATATGAAAACCAAACTCAATCAATCTTCAAGAACGCCCCGGTATATGATAATATAATATAGAGTATAATCAAAAAGATCCATTAAACTATTAAGGAAAATACAACCGTGTCTATGTAGATTAGTGTCACCAGCATCTCAAAGCTTGTTACTAAAGTTACTTAACCGGGTAGAACGGGAAAACCGGTTGGTAATATGGATAATCGGTTGGCAAAATGGATAATCGGTTGGTAAATCTGATAACCGGATGAACGGCACGGTCAACTGATATTTCTTGTTTATGTGGACGTAATGGGATAAGTTTTCGTTCCGAAGTTAGTTTTGGTAGTTTTTTGGTGCTGATACATTGGAAGGAAATAGGGGTGAACGTACTCTACTGAATAAAAAAGGGGTAACAAATAAAAACTTTGGGTCATAAAAGAGGCCGTGCTATACAAGGTCTCGCGCGTTGCTTTACTTGCGTTTATTTTTAAAGTAATGATGTTTTAAATTTAATTAAAATTAGTTCAAATTATATGAAACAAATTCTTTCTAATAAAATTAACAATAATATATTTACAAAACTTAAATAATAATAATAATAATAAAAAATTTATAGACCATTTCTAATATTTTTTTCATTCTACAATTATTATTTAATTTGTAATGGTAATTTTAAATACAAATTAAAAAATAATTTATTCAATTTAGGCCCTAATAAGGCACTTACGAACGTTACAATTGATTTTACCACCGGTTCGTAACATATGAACTGAGTAGACTTCCGGCAAGAAACTCAGCAAGGGTTTTTTTAAATCTTCAAATTAAACTAGTTTAAAATGTCCTACTTAGTTTTGGTAGTATTTCCTGACTTAAATAACCTTGTGGTTTTAAATATTAACCCCCTTATTCATCATAGAGTTATCAAACATTGATTAGCTAAAATTCAGAAGTCTTTATCTGACAGGTGACATTTGGTGATCGAGTGAGACGGGGCACACTATTACACTGATTTAGTAAAAATCGATAATGAATAAGGGGGTAATTATAAACGGAACGTACATGTTTATATTTAGGCAAAATCCTAGCCAAAACATAATTCAAAATCGGAAATTTCAAAAACAAAAAATATTATAGAACTGAATAAATCATCATTATCGAGACATCATTGTGTACTCGAATCAATATCAATATTCGACATGCATAAGTATGATGGATCGCGTATTTTCACCCTGTGATCATTCGCACTTCTGACAGATTACCCGTTTTATGGCTCACCCAGACATCACGTGCTGACTTTATACGCTCGTTGAATAAATATTTCACTTCTGGAATACTATTTTCACTCGCGGAATAATATATGGGCTTCAGTATGACGTAGGTACATTACTTGATGAATGGAGTGCAGACAGACCGGGTGCATTAATGAGGGAGTTTACATACCTTCACTCAGAACTTCAGTATCTCTCCATTTAGATATAAATTGGCTGAATATGCTAACCACATGTACGAGTATATAGCTAGGATAGTATCTGCTGATGCTCAGGTTATTTTGCTTAGGTTAACAAAATACTTAAAAACCAATTTACTCATTTTTTTATCTCACAATCTATATGTAGAAAATTTCCTCAAGTCTGCCATTGGTTCCGATTAACGGCAAGGTTCCCAGAAGGCTGGCAGCGTTTCCTGTTTGGATTCATGACTCTTAAAACACCTAAAGCCCAGGATGTTTTGGAAAGTCGCTTTTTTATTGCAAGTTTTCATTTCAATTGCCTTGTTAGTATGTATCGAATCTTGCAACTGAATTTCAAAACAGTTATCCCCAACCTATTGAGCTGAAGTTTTGCATACACGTATGACAATAGCATAGTTAGTAAAAGCTTGTTTTTAACATTTTTAAAACTGATCCCAAACCAAGCAGAACTTGTACTATGGAAACCAGATAACTGATATACTAATGTCTGACAATATATGTGTGTTAGGACCAAAATTAAAATCAAATATTGAAATAACAAAAATGTCCGATTGGACCAAATTATATTTTTATGCCTTTAGCGGTCGAGACCATGGGACCGTGGGGGTCTGAAGTTCGCCGTTTTGCTCGCATTTTGTTATCAAAATTGATCGAGACGTCCGGAAACCAGCGGGCGGGGAGCTTTTTCCGCCAACGCATCAGCTTAGCTATCCAAAGAGGAAACGCTACCAGCCTTCTTGCCGTTAATCGGAAGCAGCGGCAGACTTGAAGATTTTTTTATATATAGATTGTAATTTGTACATATTAACTGTAAATAACAAAAAAGTTATTAATTCATGGATTGTACATTCACCAAAATTATCAAGCAATTATTGAATTATTCATTCTAAGATGTTGCGTACCACGTAATGACTTTAATTGCCGCCCCTTTTGGATCCCTACAAATTTATGAGGCTAGATCTATAATGTATTAAGGGGACCTCCAAGGTAATGGTTGCTGGTGTCCTATCCATTTGTAATGAGACGATACAGATAACGAAAAGTCAGTTTTATTTTTGAGTAGGTTAGGTTTATTTTGGATATGTTAATGTGTTACCGATCTTTACAAAGCCTAAGGCCCGGTTTCAATAATTTACCGACCGGTATCGGTAAGGATTTATTAAAATTAAGACTCTTATATCTTTACTAATTATGAAGCAAAGATCTCAAAGCTTTGCATAGCAGACCCTCCCATGTGGAAGTAGCTATCACAGGTAAAATTAACTTACGAAATGATCTATATGCACAGTTTGGCAATAAAAAAACCTACCAGCTAGTAGCTCAGGGCCTTAGTCAGGCCCTGAGGTACTAGCCGCCCGTCTGTAAAGCACTTATTACACCTTCCTATTTTTAGGATCCTAACTACGAAATAGGAACGTGTAATCGCAGAAAGAACGGTTAGTGTCCTAAGTAGTGAGATAGGAAGGTCCCAACCGCTCTGCTTCCTTAAACAGGAAAGTGTAGTGTAAGTGTAAGTGTAGAAAAATAATCCGTACAATATAAGGCCCTTCTAAAGTCTTGGCGTATATTTTGAGGGATGAATGTATAGGTCATTAGTAATCAAGAAACAATAATAGAAAAACAATCCGTACATTGAAAGTACTACATTATTTATAAATTAATACTTGGTACTTACTTACATAAAGTTCAATTTTGTTTTATTTTAACATAAAGGAGCTCATTTGTATTCATTAAAATTTTAATTTGTGTGATCGGTTTGAGAGAATAAAAAACTTAAAACATCGGAAGAACATCGATGTAAGTATAGTTATATTTTTTTTAAATCGACCTTTGTTACATCCCTACGAGTCGTCCGTCCCGCTTTAAGTATAGTTGCTATACTCTTTGCCGCGTCCTAGTTAGAAAGCAAGATAGTGTAGTGTAATAAGTTGCTTCCTGCTTCCTAGTTAGAACCATCCTAGTTAGGATCCTAAAAATAGGAAGGTGTAATAAGTGCTTTAACTTTTATCAAAATCAAAATGAGTTGCACATAGTTTAGGTGTGGATACCTATGAACCGACAAAGAACTGGCTCATTTTAGTTTGTATAATATTACTAGCTGTCCCCCGTGGTTTCACCCGTGTTCCCGGGATAAAACGTGCTATCTGATTGCCTTTAATGATGATCCGTTGAGTAGCTGAGGCGTGAAGTTAGGATTATATTATCTGTGTGATTATTTTTATCCGATTTAATATACTACAGCAGATCTTTATTTACAACAAATATGTACAAAATACAATCTATATATAGAAAATTTCCTCAAGCCTGCCGCTGCTTCCGATTAACGGCAGGGTTCCCAGAAGGCTGGCAGCGTTTCCTCTTTGGATAGCCAAGCTGACGCGTTGGCGGAAAAAGCTCCCCGCCCGCTGGTCTCCGGAGGTCTCGTTCAATTTTGATGACAAGGTGCGAGCAAAACGGCGAGCTTCGGACCCCCACGGTCCCATGGTCTCGACCGCAAAAGGCACAAAAATATAATTGGGTCCAATCGATGCGTATTTTTAGAATTTTGAATTTTAATATACTTATTTTTTGTTATAACAAATATGCATAAATACAATTTATAAGTAATATAAGTCTGCCGCTGCTTCCGATTGACGGCAAGGTTCAAGCAGGCTGTCAGCGTTTCTTTTACTTAATTTTTTTTTCCTTTTTTTATTTTACTTAATATTAATATTATCCACATCGCGTATAAATTATTTCCTAATATCAAAAATTATATTTAACATTATTTATTGAATTTTTATCTTCTGTGATCACCGTAGCAACTCCGTAGCTGCCTCGTAGACTTTGTAATCCACAACTGACTACGAACGTAGACTTTAATTTTATTCTTGCATAATTTTCTGTGTATTTGTGTTTTTTTTTCCCTATGGAGGCTTAGTAATAATGTTAGAGTATAACACTTGTCAATATTATTAGTTTTTTTGTCAAGTTGGCGTAAAGGTTAGGTACCATAACTGGGGACGAGGTTCGATTCTTACCCAGGACATTTAGGTTTTTGAACATTTATATTTGCTGAGTCAATCGGGCCTTCAATTTTCTAACACTAGTAGTTTATAGGTGTAGCTGTGTGTTGATAGGTCAGTAAGTCAGTAGTATTGTCCCAAATTACACATCGGTTAACTAAACCTGGCACGTTCACAGTACTCACACATGCAATTTCACGACACATTATATTTTATTACATTATTGCGTCTAACCGGTCAGTAAATTCTAACTGACGAATGAAAAAATGACCAATCTATATTTATGAGCAGTAGCAAAAGCAAAACAATAACTGTATCCTTCATACTCATAAACTTGATCGCGCGCGAGAGAGACGGACAGACTTTCATGATGCGAATGCATTGCGATGCACGCTGCGCGCTTATTCACAGTCATATTAAGTTGCATCTTATTAAAGAGCAAAAGATTATTTAATTTTAATGTTATTTTCACTGGATTAGACAAGCTACCTCAAACCATGGACGTATCTCAATTTTTATTCCTGCTCGCTTGGGACAAGCCTTCCAATTCCATTCTTGGTTCGTTTCACTGAATTTCAGCCAGACATGTGGCAATAAGTAGATGTTCTTTGCCATGCGGTTTGTTTTTTATATTGTAACACATTGTAGGTTATGTTAGGTAGATAGGGGCCGGCGCAGGGGTCATGGCCGCAGTAATATTAGTGTTGCCAATTAATTTGGAATTTACTGTGTTGGGTACGATGTTTTTATTATTTTTATTTTAGCTGAGTGTCAAATCTATTGTGTATATTTGTGAATTTTGTTTGTTTGTTTAATGTTGTTGTTTATTTTTAGTTAGTTTGGATTTTGTACTGTTTTTACTGTAATTTTTTATATGTGTATATTAGTTGTCTAAGTTTTCTTTTTTTTTTGTGATGTCGGAAAGGGTTTGACTGAAAACCAGTTCCAAGGTATGTACATACCTTGGAGTAATAACTGAGTCGTAATCCTTTTTCGACATCCCACAATATTACTGAATGTTTATATTTATTTATTTTTTCAAATGTATTTAGGTATTTGTTTATTTTTTTATGTAATATATAATTCTGTAATATTGTGTGTATGTCGAAATAAATGGTTTTTCTTTCTTTCTTTCTTTTCTTTCAGCACTACACAAGCGCAACGTGTAAATGTGTTGAACGTGCCAGAATTAGTTAACCGACCCAATTGGCTCTATTTAGTTTGTAATCAGAGATAACCGTGTGAAGAATGTACTACGATAATAATGATCATTGGTGAAAACCTTGAGGTTTTAGTTTATTTTCGTAATAAATACGTAGATCGATACGTTATATTTCAATAGTATCTTTTTTCTCAATTATTTTAAACACTGTACTATGTACATCATACAAAACTTGCCTAGCTGCACTTCTTGCAATGAGATAACCCCTGCTTTAATATCAAATACTCGTTAAAAGGTACTTCCAAGTAATGGTTATAACTAGTTTCCACAGAGTTGCAAGTTTAGCTATATTACATAATCGCACAAACAAATGCATAAAACGAGATAACTTTATTGTTTGACTTCATTATCCAATATCCAGAACCATTATTTCACCGCAACTTTGAATTTTATAGTAATAATTTTAACTAGGTTAATATAAATAACAAACTCAGGAGTTTGTTATTTATATTAACCGGTGTGGTTTTTGCCTGTTAGTGGCCCTGATTCTGTTGTTCACAACTAAACTAATTTTAATGTCACTATGTCTCCTTCTAACAAAGAACATAAGAAAAGGAAGTAAGAAATTTAGTCCTGTCAAATTAGTCCAATGCTTGTTTTCAATATAAATTTAGTCGCCATCTATCGCGGTTACGCCTAAATACACGCAAAATAAGACGGCAAAGATTAATTTGACAACTTTTTTTTTTTTTTTACTATTTATAGGCATTGTGTTTGACCGCAATCTCACCATGGTAAGTGATGATGCGGCCGAAGGTGGTAAGCACACAAAGCCTAGAAGGAACTGGCTCTCAAGTTCAGCTGTCGGAACACACCGATAGGTGCTTGGCGACAGATTTTCAACTTGAGGGTGGTAGCCAGCCAGGCGGGTACTACAAAGTATCCTACCACCGTGCTATGGTTTCCTCACGATGTTTTCCTTCACCGAAAGCTCAAGCTCATTGTAGGATTCGAACCCGGGACCTTCGTCTCTGTATCCGACGTCACTACCACTGAGCTATCATCGCCTTGAAAACTTAAAATATGTTCTATCCTTTTTCAATAATGTTCGTAAGAAAGAGATGAGATGTGACTAAAATTAGTTTAGTGCGATTTACAACAGAATCGGCACCAGTGTCCGTGTATTTTAGCAAAATAAGTTTCACCGTTTAGGGACGTTGCTCACGGCGACTTTTTGCCGCGATTCAGTAGCGGTACATTCGCGATGCTGTCGCATGGTCGTATGCCTTAGCTCACAATATCACGATTCTCCATCGCAATACAGCATCAATACAGACGCCACTAATGAATCGCTGAAAAAGTCGCCGTGGGTAAAGTTCCTTAGTTGTCATATAAAGAAAAGTCGCCGTTTCTGTATGTTTAATGTTTATGCACTTAGTTTTATTAAACTATGCTTTGAATACTGTTTTATAAAAAGGAGATACGATAAGATCTTTATTTTAAAAGATGGTAGATGTGTCTAGATGTTTTGAAATCTGGTCGTAAACAGTCTGAAGGCATTTATATGACTTACGCTGAGCATTAGAGATCCATCAAATTAATCTATTACAGGTCTCAGATGTTTTCGTGGAAGAAAATGTTTATTTTATTTGAATTAAAATCAAGACCCAAGTCTGCTATTACAATTGTGTTCCATTGAACTATCAGTGGTGTCAAAATTGACACATTTTACAGTTTTGGTAGTCTACTAACACAATGGCGTCATAATGGCGCGATAATAGTTTTCCGTTGATTTTCCAATGAAACTACAATCGTGCCACAATGATCTTTTAGTTTTCAGTTTTGTCAGTTTTTGTAATAAAATTCTTTTCATTCAATAAGAGACCATTATGAATTAGTAGACTACGCACATTGGCTCAGTCATAATGGAATTGCAATAGTATCGTGTCAGTATGACATTTTAGCAGACTTGGCCCCCTGATCAGTAATAATTATCATGAACCTTTACATAGTTTAATAACTAATAAAATTATTATATCACAACAATTTCCTAAATACATCTTCCATTACATTATTGTCAATACATCAAGGTCTACATTCGCGTATCAAGAATTATTATGCTTGACGGATGATCAGTCACAGGAAGACATTGTCGTTCAGTGATGGAGCGAAACAATCAAGTAAAAGCATCGATTTTTAACGACCGTGACGATTTGCCTGATTGTGATCTAGCCTTGAGTTGTTGGTACACTTTGCAGATGTGGATTGAAAATAAATAACGGATGGAGATGGATTTCAAAAAACTGGACAAGTGCGAGTTGAACTCGCGTGGAGAGGGTTCCGTACAAGCTTAATGTTGTAGGTGAAAAGCATTTTCTCCCATGCATTCCAACTGCAAATGTAAGATTTTACGCGCATCATTGACAGATGTACCTAACTAATAAGGCGCGTCGTGAATCTTCGTTTGCACAGAAAAGAAAGTATGGCCCCGAAGATAAACGTAAGAATGCTTAAAACTTACAATCAACCTTAGATCACTACTATAAGGTTCAAAATATACTGCAGCTGTTAGTTCCGTCTCACTCGCAAGTCACGCCCCTCAGCACGGCGCGCGCTAACATGGCGGCAGCTGCCGACCAATAGCGTTTCCCGAGCTTTGAAAATGTATCTTCTGCGCAGGTACATCGGTAAGCCATATCAGTTGGTAGTACTGTAACCTTGTTTGCCGAATTAATTGAATAAAAAATAATTTGCTGATATTGAGGTCAAGGGAGTATCACTGGGCTCTACAAAAGCATGTGAAAAGAGGTTTGAAAGGTCGTCAAAGCACGAGTGATACCCTTGGTGTCGCAAGCGTCTATAGGATTCGGTTACCGCTTACCATCAGGCAGGCCCATTGCTTCTTTGCTACTTAGTAGTATAAAAATACTGACCTTTTTAATATTCGATCGAGTCCACTTGTGATACCCTCATAAGTTTCAACGAATCAGCTTTGTGTGGATATACCTCAAAATTCAAAATGGGCGAATTTGGCGTTTCAATTGGTTTTCGACGCTATTGAAAAATTGTCAAATCTGTAAATTTGTACACCACCGATAGTTCATTATAACACAACTAGCTTTATAGCCCGTGACTTCGTTCGCGTAGATTATTTCTTTTTTCTAGATATGAATCATTGTAACAATATAGAGCTTTGTTCATGGCTATTGTCCTCCACTACGTGTGATATTGACAAAAGTTCAGGTAGATTAAGAGCTCATATGCGAGGATGCCACATAAAACTGAAACAGTCCTGCCGCAAATCAACTCTAGCAAATTTCAGAGTATTTCCCTGTTAAATTCAAACGGAAGGTGATTTGGGATCAATGGTATACGCGGCAAGAAGACTGTTTCTCCTCTGGCAGAACCAGTAAATATTTTGGCCTTAATAACATTGCGGCGATGGACGATGAGTCTTTTAATTGATCGGACCATCTTGTTGGTGAATGACCACGTGGTCGCAAAGTCATCATAGTTGGGAACACGGAAGGAAAACGACTACGTAGTCGTTTTCCTTCCGTGTTCCCAACTATGATCAGATTTCCAAACTTTCATCGCCTTTGCGCACCATGTGGCCGAAATACGAAAAAATACGTTGGTGGCATATGGTGGACAATCGTGTTTTAATTTGGAGCTGCGATAGGATTGATGCATTGTTGCGTTTAGCGGTCCAAAATTCCAACACCACCGATATTCGTTGCGTTAGTTTATAACCATAAGCTTAAATAATAAATTTAGGGTACTTCCATACACAAATTCATCCCCCTTTTTACCCTTTTGGGATCGGAATTATCAAAAACGTTGAGGCACATATTAATTTTCAATCGTCAACCTAAACACAAAATTTGTAGGTCCTAAATTCGAAACTGATGGACTTTCATATAAACTTGCATCCCCTGTTTTACCCCCTTAAGGATGGAATATTCAAAAATCCTTAGTGGTTGCCTACACTGTGTAATAATATATTAAGTGACGTTTACTTTGAAACTGAATGACTTACATACATCCCATACCTTTTCACCCTGTCGGAGGTGGAATTGTCAAAAATGCTGAAACATGTATAAATAAATTTTCAATCGTTAGCCTAAATACAAAATTTGAAGATCCTAACTTCAAAACTGACGAACTTTCAT